>CM060968.1:83048104-83760604 GCA_030765045.1 Tenodera sinensis
GCTTACTGTTAGTGTTGTGCTGAGTTGTGTTTGTACCAGTGAAAATGTCAGGCAATGTTTTCTATAGTATACTAGAATATGTATTTATTTAATTTCCAGTATTATGTTATGAATTGTAAATAACAGACCCCATATTCCGCGAAACTCGACATTTCAGTAACTGACACACTCTCAGTCCACATTAAGTTGAGTTTTGGGATTCTATGGCACAGCCAAAAGTCTTAGGTGTCAGAAAACTATTAAGTCTTGCGTCAAATTGAATAAAAGAGCAAAGAGGTTATTTGTTTGTAACACATGTGTTAAAAGTTGACTTTGGCAGTACACACAACAGTTCTCGCTATTTGCAGCCAATGTTTGTTGCCACACTTGTTGCAACTCACATGACCAGTCAAACTTATATGTGGGTGCATCCAATATAATATGAAACTTTCGAGAATATGAAATAGAGCATTTAGGCATAGTGCAGTGAATATTTATTCATGTTTATTTTAGTGATTGCTTTTTGAGGTACAAGGTTGAAGAAATAATTTTTATTTGTCTCAAGTTTATTAGGAAATTAAATCGGAGGGGATGTCAGTGATTATTTCAAAGAAAATCTCCAAATTGACTCACTTGTTCCAAAAAAACAGTATACACATTGTTACAACCATTGATTCAGTTGCTGATAAAAATGTCACTAAAAATGTCCAGCATAGGCCTACAATCATTCTCACAAGCATTTACAATCTTGGATGCATAGACTTCCGTGACCTGTGTCTTGATTCATATCTTTACCTTCCAGAGAAGGTCACATCATAAAGCATAAATTTATCTATCTTCTTTCTTGGAAGTTTGAAAACAGTGTTGTAGTAATCAAATTAAAAAGCATAAATTTACCAACATTTCACTCATTTTTGGTGAGCTTCTGAGCTCATGATAAGATGAGCATAATGTCAGCAAGTTTATGCAACATGACGCAGCCTTCTCTGGAAGCTAATGATATGCATCTTTTAAAAATCTTGTTTTTCTTTGTAGTAACATTAATTTGAAGCTATGCAAGACCAAATTCAATTTCACAATACTAACCTCAGAAAGAGTTCCTTCACAATCTGGGATGACAAAATGTACTCCACCCTGTGGCTGCTCCAAGGAAAACTCTATACCAACACGAAGGGCTCTTCCTTCACCAACCAGATGGCTAGCCTCTGCAGGTATACTAATAATAAGTTCACCTGCATTGTTGTCTGGGTCAATTTGTTGTGCAGCAGCCAAATGTGCAGCAGAGAATGCCTCAAGGGATCTCCTAAATAAACATAAGAAAAACATTCCATTTTAAATCACAGTTTCTTTAATGTATTTAAAAACTGCAATGTTTAATTTCTGGCATTCTCAAACATAATTTCAGAACTCTTTCTTTTTTTTCAGTTGCTTCCTTTCTAGACACATACATATTCTCAGAATGTAGCCTCTCTTTCAAGGTGCTACAACTCATGGAACAACAAATGCTATGACAGAATTACTGCAACTTCTGCAGCCATTCACACAAAAATGGTCAGAAGGTGGTAACCAAGTAGCAATTGCAGTCACTATAAGTCCTATTGGCTCATGTGTGGTTTTCAACACTAAGGACTACTACCCACATAAGGCTGGTTGACAATAATCAAGAGAAGTAATCAGAATAAAGTTAAAATATTGCATTGTAATGAGAGTGTTCACAATTAATGGAAACCTTTTCTAGGTTCTAGATACCAGAAACGGGAAAGAGACTTGGGAAAGTCTTAACTTTCTCGTTCTAGTTACCAGACAGGAAATTAGGTCCACATTGTGTGTATCACACTATTCACTGTAAAGCAATCATGACATGAAACAGCTGCTAGAGCTCTCTCTATATTAGGCACTAGATATAAACTAGATGCTTATGAAGGTTATTCTAATATTACGGAGAATCTTCTCAAAGAACTCGAGATTAGATTTTGAGATATATTTAAATGGAGAATGAAATGTATTTATTTACTGATCCCATATCCTTCAGGGCAACCATAGCTACCAAATACTCTGCAATTGGAGCTAATTTGCTCACAAAACAGTACTCCAATTAAAATGTCACATAAAAATGGCATTGAACTAGATGAATCAAGGTCTGATGAAAACTTTCCCATGCCTCATGATTTTGCAGAACAAATTATGCCAATATTTGCATCTATTTATATCTGCGAACAATTGTTTTTCAAAACTTAAGCACGTTAAAAATACTTCACGTACTCGTCTCACAGATGTTCATCTTTTGTTAGCTTCAATCTCTGCACAAATAATATTGTACCTAATGTAAATAACCTTGTCAGTAGAAAACAATGCACATGTTCTGCAACACGTAACTAACAAGAATGTAATACTCCATGTATATCACTGCTACGATTATGGTTTATTCAAACTGCTCCCTGTCTGTTAATTCTCTAAAAAAGGGGGCAAAATTGTATTCACGTATGTACGGGCCTCAACTGTTGGCTTGAAAAAAATTGGCCCTATAATTCAGAGCCTAATATTGTTCATGAAGTACCCCTTCATGATGAAAAATTTGGTATAGTGTGCGCCATTAGCAGAGAAAGCTTTCTCAGAGCTCTAATAAGCAAATTCTATCTCTGGGGTGACTTAAACCATAAAGTGTACAAGACAGATCCACACATCCTGAAAGAATTAAAACAAAATATCCGCCAGGAAATTGTCAGCATTTTCAACGTGAATTACTGCAAGTGATTGATAGTTTCCCAAAGAGGTACCAAAAATGTATGGACAACAATGGTGGCCAGTTTCAGTATCACCTTTCATAAAGTTGGTAAGTAAAGCCTTTAAAAGAACTTTTTAAAATGTTGTATGGTTTCATCTGCACCTTTCTATGACAGCAGCAGACGGCAATGAGCACCGATGATGTGCACAGGCAAAACACCGCAAAGCCCATTCAGAAGTTTTTGTTCTCACGGTACTTCCTAAGTTTACTATTTGATGACAGCAGTGGCAAAAGTTACATTAACATAAACACCAACACACATCTAAAATACGAACAAATTAGAAACCAAATGCTTCACTTATCTTAGTAATATTGCAAGTTCTTCAATCTAAGATAAGTGAAGCTTTTAGTTTCTAATTTGTTCTTATTTTAGATTCTGTTACTTCACTGTTAATAGCTTCAATTTTCCTTGATTTAAACCAACACACATGTTACATGGCTAAGGTAAGTGGAGTTCTGTATGCCACTGGTGACATGCCTAACGTCATCAATAGAGTGAACCCAATGAAACAGACCATACAGTTTTGGTCTGCACTGAGCATTTATTACTGTGCCATTACACATTGTTTCTGTGCATCCAATCACCTTGGTAAAGCATAATTTAACAATGGCATGACTATGACTAATTTGGAAGCAGATTACCCTTAAGCATTTCAATCTAAAAGGACTTAGTGCACTTCTTGTTTTCTAATCTAGGAAACAACATTTACATGTTTAGTTAGTTTTGTTTCATTTCTTGTTGCAGGGTGGCTTCAAGAATCTGTTATATTTTCTGTTAATTTAACAATAGCACAGTCAGTAAATAATTTTCAATAACTATATTATTAAAGATGAGTCACCCTATACTTACAGTTTTGTATCACTCTGACATATATCCAAAAATGGATCAAAATACTGAAATGGTGCTTCATACGCATCATTTATCACCACTCTATAAATGCGACACTGTTTTGCATTTAATTTTACATTTCGTAGGTTGTCTTTCAGTGGAACAACTGTAAGCTCAACAAAACCCTGCAAGAAACAAAAAATATAAGTTAGTACATAAAGTACATAAGTAAGCCAGAGATACACTTTATTCAACACTCGTCTCAACTTCAGGACAGTCTTCTAAAACAGGTTTTATTTAAACATTTTGTAGAATACAAATTTTAATGTTAAACCTTTACATTAAGAAGTCTTTTCTCATTATTCTTTCTTCCCTATTCCCCCAACAAAAAAGAAAGACTATGTAAGGATATTTAGACCTGTCAAATCGAAGTCCTAAAAATAAAAATATGATGTGATGCACTCACATGACTTTCTCTACTATTGTACTAACTACTCTTACTAACTCTTATTCCTCTATCTTCTTCATGTTAGTCGAGATAAACATTTGTAGAAATCACCTTATTGCTAATTTTCTTGTAGGTGTAAGGGGAATACAGGAGTACAGTAGGCTTTGAGCGATAGTCAAACGTTTTAAAACTGGAAAATTCCATTCTCTTTGCACAGACAAGAGATAAAAAAGTGAATGACGACCTTCCATTTGAGAAAGGTTAAGTATTGTAAAACTCACAAAAATATCAAGGAATATTTACGAAATGGTTCACTCCACGAGTCATCAAGAGTAAACAGGGCTAAACAGGCTACAGTCAGAAAATTAAAAAAAAAAAACACGCACACACACACACACACACACACACACACACACACACACACACACACACACACACACACCTTTTTTTAAAACTGCTTTTTTTGGATTCAGGGAGCCTCAAAATATATATTTCCAATGAAATTTTGACATTGAAATTTTGGGTCGAATACAATACTTTCCTTACTTACTGTACAAAGAAGAGAAAGTAAAAATGGAAAGGAAGAAAGAGAGGGATGAAAGGAAGAAAGAAAAAGAGAGAGGCTTACAACAACAAATTGTGGTAGTTTAAACTTTTTATGAATATGCTGAGAATAAAATGGTAAAATGTCATTGAATATAAATGATGTTTTTAAAATTCCCATAAGTTGAACTAATTGCTAGTATGTTATTTTTCTGCATTAATATGAAAAACAAACCTGTGTGGTGACCCCCAGTGCTCAGGGGCATAAGCAGGCTATCCTGGCTCTGAGGATATAAATAGGAATCCTGGGGGTTGAGCGCTAGGCAAACAACCTCAAATAACCCTCGGAATGGAACGACCATAGGTGACCAACTCCACACAAAGGAAACGGAAATGTTTACGTCCAGTTAAAGACAAACAAGACCCCTTGAACAACGCCGGTGTATACAAAATCGGCTATGATTGCGGAGCGTCATATATAGGGCAGACAGGCAGATCAATAAAAATCAGACGGCAAGAACATATCAGAAGTTTAAAATTAAAGCAACCCAAAAAATCAGCATTGGCTGAACATGCCATATCCATGAAACACCATATAGATTTCGACCAAATACAGTTACTAGTTAACTCTGACCATTTTACATACAGAATGGCCAGAGAAAGCATAGAAATATTTAAATTAAAAGAAAGTATCAACAGCGATAATGGAAGACATCTCCACACTATTTGGCAAACATTGATAAGAACGCGAGGATTGCAGACCATCAGCCAATGAGAACGAGAGGGCCGGCTCTAACCTCTACGGCCAAGATATAAATAAGCGAGAAGTTGAAGAGTCAGCACAGTTCCTGCAGTGCTGCCAAAGAAAGCATTAGCCCTGAAGAAGCCCTACATAGTAGGGTGAAACGTTGGCAACAACAACACAACCAAGACGTGGCCTTCCCCGGAAAAACTTATTATTATCTGCTATAGGGATAAATAATTACCCAAAATTCTTCTGCATTCTAGGTATAAATTATTGCTAGATAACTTGTTTTGAAACAATTAAAGAAACAAATGTGTGAGTTCTTTATAAATCACCCAATATATTATATTCTACATTACACAGAAGCTCATAGAAAATGTTCCATGAGTACACATTTATAGAACATTGATGCCAAATAGTACTCAGAGATGAATTGTATGATACTCACTATAATACTCTGCCTCTGTATGTTTATGCCTGTGAGACTGACTATTTGATGAGCTGTAAAAGATCAAAAGCAGAATTATTGTTATAACATTAAAATCATAATCACTCTAATGCTTCATAAATGCAGAATGTTCCAGCACTTACGCCCAAATGCCAAAATATGCATGCACACATTGTTATTTTGTTGCAGTGAGTGACACTTTGGTAGACAGAACTTGACGAAATAATTTATGTAGGCATGAAAGTCATTCACATTGAGATGTTAGTAATGTTTAATTATTCATGCCATCCTGAAGTATTCATACCACTCTAGGAACACTACTAGAGAAATTAAGCAAACGTGTTCTGCTGCAGATTTGCCATAGCCAGGAAGGTAACACACAGGTAAAAGATATGGTGAATCTGCCTAAGTCCAAAAAGTCAACGCAGTGAACCGGCCAATAACTGATGTCACAGTCCACCATCTATTATATCCTGAAGAAGGAAAAATATGTCACTTATTCAAACTACAACTTACAAAATTTATCAGAAGCTGAATTGAATTTATTTGTGCCTCTTATTTTACATACATTTATTATATTTTTATCACTAAACCTATGTACGGGTAGAGCAAAAAACTTACGAACTGGCTGCACGGTGTTTTGTCTGTCTGCGTTCTTGGCACTCATTGCCATCTGTCACTATCATAGAAAGGCACAGATGAAACCATACATTTTTAAAACTACTTTTAAAGGTTTTGATTACCAACTTTATGAAAGAAGATGCTGAAACTGGCCACCATTGTTGTGCATACATTTTTGGCACCTCTTTATGTAACTGTCCATCACTCACCATAATTCATGTTGAGAAATGCTGGCAATTTTCTGGCAGATATTTTGTTTTAATTCTTCCAGGGTGTGTCGATTTGTCTTGTATACTTTATGTTTTAAGTTACCCCAGAGATAGAAATTGCTTATTTGAGGTCTGAGGAACCTTTCTCTGCTAATGGCACACCATACACCAATTTTTTCATCATGAAGGGATACTTCATGAACATATTAGGTACTGAGTTATTGGGCCAATTTTTTTCGAGTCAACAATGATGCCCGTACGTACATGAATACAATTTTGTGCCTTTTTTAGAGATTAACAGACAGAGGCCATGAGTTTGCCTTTTTTCAACAACACTCTGCAACAGCTCATGTAGCCAATCACTCAATGAGAACAATTGAAAGTGTATTTCAGGACAGAATTATTAGTAGAAATTTGTGGCCCCCTTGGTCCCCTGACTAATCGCCTAACCCCCCTCCAGGGTAACTTAAAACATAAAGTGTACAAGACAAACCCACACACCCTGGAAGAATTAAGACAAAATATCTTGACGTGAACTATGGCAAAAGAGGTGCCAAAAATATATGGACAACGACAGCAGCCAGTTTCAGCATCTCCTTTCACAAAGTTGTTAAGTAAACCCTTTAAAAGTAGTTTTAAAATTGTGTGGTTTCATTCTTGCCTTACTATGATAGTGGAAGATGGCAACGAGTGCCATGAACATGGACAGGCAAAACACTGTGCAGCTGGTTTGTAAGCTTTTTGCGCTACTGGAATATACCAATAGTGTGGTTATCTATGAACTGTATGTGACACTCAGTTTGCCTGGCACCCAGCCTTACTGCACTATTGAGTAGTCTTTCAATATCATTAGCCCCCTATATTCACTCTTTCCTTCGTATATCTCTTACTTTTGTAATCCAATTTTCTTTTGCTTTCCTTAAGAATCACCCATGTTTCTTTTCTTTTTTTCTTGTTAACATTTTATAGCCACTATTTTCTTTTTTCATTTTCTCCCACTTTTTGTCTCCATATCATTAGTTCCATACAATCTAATCAAGCAATCAAGCCACAATAAATACCAGCCCATCGACAACAATCATAGACACTGGAAGCAGCCCCAACCCATGCAGCAACTGAACCAATAAATGAAGACCAGACCATCAATCGTCCACACATGCTAAGCATATAAAGCCTGAGAAACCAAATGGCTCCGTATCAGTCATTGTGGAGACTAGCAGAGTACTATGGTCACACCACTGAGGATGTTTGACGCAGCTTTGAATGAAACATCTCGAAGGAGATTTTCCTCTAGACCATGGCCCACAAGCCCAGATATCATTTTCTATTTAAGGTAACAGCTGTCCTCATCTGGAAGATCTGGAGTATTCAGTTTATGTGGGATGGGTGAACAGCCCCAAGACATCTCCCAGAGGTGTGGTTGGCCAGGACACACGGTGAGCGACTATCCACACCTGGCCAACAAGCTAATGGAAAATGCATAAGTACCAGCATGAAGAGGGGCACATAAGAGTTGTCATTGACAACCCCTTGAGTGATGCTGCATGCCTTGTGCAGGATACTGGACATTATCATGGAGGGGTGCTGGTGCCAGATATTGGTGAACATGGGTGCAGCCATGACTGTGGTGTAACCTGAGGTGGTAAAGGACTTGCCATCAAGGAAAGCAGATTGGCCCTAGAATATAGTGTTGGCATAGGACAACATCTTACCTATGGAAGAGGAGGCCTTGTTGGAGTTCACCTTGGGGCAGAGCATTACAAGTCTGTGTATGTTTAATTTCATTTCTTTGAGGGTTTGACCAAACGTGGTGTGCCACTCCTGTTTTTTCAATTGTCTGAATTTTATATTCCTTTGAAGTTCCTTTAATCAGACTTCTACATTTCTTTTAGTTTTGCCAATGAAAACATTTTACACGCTTCACAATCTGTACAATTTATATCAGGATATTTTTTTTCTTTGTATAGATTTCTTTGATGGAGTATTTGGTTTTTATGGCAAATTTATTTTGAGGGGCTTAGCTTTATATTGTGCTCTTTATGTTCTCGACTTCATGTGGATCTGAGAGTGGTACATAAATTTTATACATTTAGGTCATTATTAATTATTTTATAGGTCACTTATCTCCTTCGTTCTTTTTTTTTAGGTGTGTGTTAATTAAAGAATCAATTAGTTTTATATTGAACCCATTAATTCTGGTTACATCCTTTTTGTGTTTATATTCTTTTGAATAATGTTTTTTGATTATTCATGGCACTTTAACTAGCATGTATATTAGACTGATAAAACTGCACATTGGTGTGATCTGGGTTTGACATATTTTGTCTATATACAGGCTGCCGCAGAAACAGTGATCCATTTTACACATGTTGTTTAAGCATGAAGAAACACAACTACACATTGTTAGTGAGCACTTTTTGTTGTTTAAAGAAATGCTTATTCCATTGGACTTAACCATCCCTACTTCACAGACACCAATCACAGTGATTATAAAGAATGTCAGTCAAATTTTTCAGGCAGAAAGTAGAAAATAAGTTTAAATGTAATACACAATTTTACAAAATCCACAAAGCTGGCACTATGATAATTAGTAATCACCTTTTATAGCAGTTGAATCTCTTATTCCCAATTCTTTGATTATATGTAGCAGATAAAAAGTTTTATTAGAAATCCGCTCAAGTAATCCAAACAATTAAAAATCCTGACACTAATGCAGGGCACAGAATTTGTTAAAGTGTCCACAAGATATTGTTGAACAAATATTAAATAATATTTATATTGACAAAAGATTTTCAATTCAAATCAAATCAGTGGATGTGTGCTGCCTTGAAGCTGTGGTGAGAAGTGACATAGTGTCACATGGTATGATTAGGAGTTGTGGAGAGGGAAGTAACTGAAGCAACTTGGGCAGAAGGGTGACACAATGACACACACTGGGTACCAGGGACCATCTAATTCCTCGATTGTCAATAGCACCTTCAGCTCCTTCAATTATCCTATATAATAGCAGCCTGCAAAAGGAACATTACCTTGATGCATGGATAGTTAACACTTCAAAGAAGAATAAAACAATTGGGATATGATAAAAGGAGCAACTCTAAGCTGTAGATCTGCAGCTGAAAATAATATATCCCTAAACAGTAAATAATTTAGTAAAAAATTGGGCTGACGTCACCAGCATCCTCAATCACTTCAACACTGTTATGGATATAGTAATAATTGCCACAAACTGGAACTAATAATAATATCCACCATCCTAAATTTGTCAGAAATGAAACTAGCGTCTTCTTCAAACTAGTGATGTGTGAAGAAATAATTAAAGCCTATAAGAAACTGCTTCTCTGTCGACCCCGATGGAAACTTAAAACGATTTATAAACAGATTAGAACTTGCAAGGAAGGGAAATGGAAGTGAAGTGCAGGGACCACTTAATTCCTCCATTACCAAGTTCGGGATTATATGGGATTATTAAAGGAGCTGAGGCCAGGCCGCTAATATACAGGCTATTCCTGGGAAGCAATATTTAACGGCATTTTCCGCTTTAAGGTTTTTTCTTTCTCTGGAATTTTACTCAGGAAATGAGTAGGTTACAAAACCAACATCACTAGCTACTAAAATACTTATAATTTGAATGGTCTTGACTTGTCAGCTGTTTTTTCTTTCTTCATTGTGAGTAAATGTAGTCCCAATACTCATTTAAAAGAAAGTAAACACTCTTCGCACGTAACCCCAAACGCATCAAACTCAATCTTATAATTCACATTTGTTTATATCTGCAGTTTCCACATTGCGTGCTACAAGGTTGGTGTTCTGTGCTTGTTACAGTCAATTGTTGACATGTAAAAGCACAAACAAAAACTCAGTGTAGCCAATGTAGACCTTTAACACAACCCTCGTTTTGAGTGAAATTTTAATTTATTTGTCAAAAAGGAACTTCTTTTGTCATAATAAATAAATAATATTTGTTCCACCCTTCTCAGTTGTAAACACAGGTACTAAAACGGAAGATAGATGACATAAATATGGAATAATTAAACACCGCAGTGTCCGTTAATGTACCTCCAAAATTGTATTATAAATTATACGCCATGTTTAGTAAATTGGTTTGGTGGTTTCGAAAAAAGCTTTGATATATAAATTCATGTAAAGTACGCGGGGTATCGTAGATGAAATGTTGATGCAGTTATGGAACTGCAGCAGGGTGAAAGAAAGCTATATAGTAATATGCGTTTACGATTTATTGGATAGTGCTAACTAACCTAACCTCATGAGTTCTCATTGGTTATCACTGAGAATCAATGAATTGTATAAGAAGCGGGCCCATAATTCAGAAAAGAGTAAGATCAGTACAGAAATTAAGACAGATAATCGCGAAATGTCCTCTCATCATGGATCACCGTATTCCTCTGCCTATATCCATGATGAATACGACTTCGAAGACGATAATGACGACGATTTGGATGATGACAGGGAAAACGATGATCAGGATGAAAGTGATGAAGGTAAGTGTTTGCCATCAGTTTCATAGGCGATAACCCAGGGGATAGGCATCTTTGTTTGGTTGGGGTTATGTTTGCCACACGTCCATTAAATCTACATTCCAGAATTTGTAGAAATTGTTTAATGTGTAGGGTAAGGTAGCTGTAAATGTCCTTTGGAACATTCCGTAGAATGCTGGCCCAATTTCACCCTCCCCTAGGTGACATCACTAAAAACACGTTAGTTAACTTAAAAATGCTTATATACACCTAACCTAACCTCGGATCTTAATCCTTTTTTTTGAATGTAGTAGTAAAAAACATCGTTTTCATAAAACTGCTTGTATAACTAACCTCCATAAGCTCTGTGGATGCTAAATGTGCACAGCACAATTTCATGAATTCCCTAAATTAAATACTTGAGAAGGTATTGTGTCACCATTTGTTATTAATTGAGTGAGTGAAGCATTTTGAGAATGTGCCAAATTGGGCCAGCATACTATAGAATGTTCCCTCTTGTATAAGATATTGTGGGTATGTTTTAAGAAAGGCTGCTTCTGCAAAATAAATACATATATGGCTATTCAAAAGTATTTGTAGCCCCAAATTAAAACAATGATAAAAGTGAAAGGGAATAATATGATTACCTTAAACCTGCTGAATTGCCAATGTTTTGGTTTATCATGATTTGCATTTGATTGACTGCCCCTGTAGCACAATGGGGATTCAATCCCCCTTACTGGCTTGGGGATTTTTCCCCACTGGGAGTTCTGGTCCGCAACACCCTCAACCGCATGATGTCAGGATGGAAAAGCAGGTCAAGTAGTTGCCTTACAGAAGGGGAGTCTGACTCCTGCCACCCCCATCCTGCTCTCCTCCATAGCCTTCACTGTAGCTGGAGGATCAGTGGCCAAGCGATAAGAGTGCCTTTGTATTGGGGAGATGTGCTAGGAATTATTATTATTATTATTATTATTATTATTATTATTATTATTATTATTATTATTATTATTATTATTATTATTATTATTATTATTATTATTGTTATTGTTATTGTTATTGTTATTGTTATTGTTATTGTTATTGTTATTGTTATTGTTATTGTTATTGTTATTGTTATTGTTATTGTTATTGTTATTGTTATTGTTATTGTTATTGTTATTGTTATTGTTATTGTTATTGTTATTGTTATTGTTATTGTTATTGTTATTGTTATTGTTATTGTTATTGTTGTTGTTGTTGTTGTTGTTGTTGTTGTTGTTGTTACTGTTACTGTTGTTGTTGTTCTTGTTGTGGTTCTTGTTGTTCTTGTTCTTGCTGTTGCTGCTGCTGTTGTTGCTGTTATTGCTGTTGCTGTTGTTGCTCTTGCTGTTGTTGTTCTTGCTGCTGTTGTTCTTGTTCTTGTTGTTGTTCTTCTTCTTGTTGTTGTTCTTGTTGTTATAATGATGATGATGATGATGATGATAATGATAATGATAATACTCAGTTGCCTCATTTATATCACAATTTGTGATACATAATATCCATATTTTCAACCTGTATTATTGAAGTGTAGCCAAGATGACTGGAGTAAAATTGGAGTAACTGGAGTAGGCCACTCCGGCACATTTCATTCACTGGGTGCGTGAAAGTTCAAGCAGAAGGTTGAGCACGCCTGCTCTTTGGATAACAATTAAAAGTTGAATGCTTTAAGCTCATTTTCCCGTGTACAATTTAAAGCATGGACTGACAGGTCCACTATGTAGACAGTTAAGTAAGTGTAATATTATGCAACTTTATCTTAAAATGCATAGGAAAGTTTGTCAACACATTCGCTAATTACAAATCAATTTTACTGCCACCACTACCAAAACTATTATCAAAATAAATAATATCAAATTATTTTTTAATCTAAAAGTACAGTTTAATTTAGAAGGAGCTAGTCATGTAGAAGAAGCAGACATCACCCAATGCTGTGAAAGCAATGTGTGACACCATAAAATAAAGGTGTATGTTCTGACATAGCTAAAGGGAAATAATTCTTTTATCTCACTAGGGGAATTTGGAGCAAATTATGGCAGTAATGGTTTTCATCACCCAAACACATTTTAAAATATTAAATCTGTACAATTCTGCAAATACAGTGTCAAACTCCTTCACCGTTTGGAGCCATTGTTCGGTCGACCAAACAAGTTCCTCCTTGGAAACAACTGTAGTCCAGTCCTGAGGCACTTGTAAATTTCACCCACTGTCTTTGCTTTTATAAGTGCTATCAAAGGGCTGGCATGCAATATAACTCATAAAATACTTCATAGCATCCATGTTGAAAGTTATGCTAGTATCTTCAACAATTTGGCTCCTCATATTCGGTGGGTCAGCCTTTGCAACAGGAAATAGAAACCTCACAGTTGAGGTAGTTCGGCCACACACAACTTTGTCCAGTATGATGACATACTCCACGATAATGTCCAGTATCCTGCACAAGACATGCAGCTTCACTCAAGGGGTGGCAAACCAGAAACAGACCAAAGGAATGATAAATCTGGCATGAACAGATAAAGAGACCTTGAAATGAAAGTGATTGGATCTGAACGAAGCAGAGAATTGGGAGATAAAAAGTTAAAATCTCATTTTAAAACCTTGACATCTGACAGTAGAAGAGGGTCGATCAAGTAAGTACAGAGGTATTTTTTAGACAGGCAAATGAACAATAGATGGCAGTGGTTTATGGACAAGTTCACTTTTGTATTTATAAGACATAGGACTTTTGGGTTTGTATATCTTCAACTTCTGTGTAGTAAACATTGGAACAGTACATGATTAAGTACTGTGCCCACTCATGTCAGCAGTGTCTTGTTTATTTCCAGGAAAGAAACTGAGACATTATCTCCACCATCAATTTGCACAACATCAGTCGCACAGATCCTAGCAAAGTCATTCGCCACCTCTAAAAAATACCTCTGTATATTTAGTGGCTACTGAAAGTCCTCTGACGATACATAGCTCAGTAGAAATGAAATATAGGAACTTTGAAGCTGTATAATCGTTGTGTCCTAGTTATTGGATCGCCATTTGAAGCTGAAGTCGTTGGTGACGTGATGTTGCCCTTCGATGTAGCTCGCTCCGGCTAGTTCTACAAGAGATCTCTTTATCTCGGGTTTGCGTAAGTTTAATGGACAACCCAAGAACAACTTTGCACATTATTTATTTCCTATTTAAATATTTTCAGGAGTTATGCCGAAAATATTTGTATCTGTAGAGGCATCGCACTCGCATCCGCGCAGCACGGCCTCCCGTACTGGTCTCTCGTTGAGTAGTGACGCTTTCTCTCTTACCCACGCTAAGAAGACCGTTCTCTTCCCATTTGAATGTCATGACGTCATCCAAGAAAGCCTCGTATCCAAAATGCTATTTCCTTTTCCCGCAATTTAGAAATGTCCCTTTCTATTATAACATGTTCTTTTATGAATTTCGAATATATAATTACCTTTTTAGGATTAAACGATGTTTACTTTATATTTTATTAAATATATCGCGCGACTTTTAAGGTTGGTAGACTTGACTTTCGAACGTGTATTTAAACTATGTAGTATGACGTCATGACTCGTTAATTTCAAACCAATAATGTGTTTATCCTACAACTTTAACGACTATTATTTACTCATATCTTGCTCACCTTACAACACTTTCTGCTCTATTATCTATTTATGTTATTACTTAACACTTATCGAAAATCTCACATCCGGCAATTAAATTAAAACGTGTCTTTTTCAAAAGCCCATTCGATCGGAAATCTAAATTTCGGTATCAGATGCCCCCATTTATATTATTTTATTATTTCATAATAAAATAATGTAAATGTCTTGCCCGAAAGAAAAATTAAAAATTACTCCTGTATTTTGAATAATCGGCAACACTCCCATTATATACAATTTTCAATTACACTGTTTTTGAAATTGGTTATTAACATATTTTCTCATTAATCTTTTTTAACATGACAAACAATTATACACTTGACTTAACATTAATCCTTAAATACTAATTACAATATGTTATGGTTTCTTCTGTGAAGCTTTTATATAAAGGTTAAATTTCAAGAGTCTTTCTTTATACTTCCTTCTTTTAGTTCATGTTTGCTCACTTCGCTCTCACTATCACTTGCACTGTGATTTTTCACTTTTGTTATTGTAACACATATCTGTACTATATCCTTTAAGCACTAAAATGTACATATATTTATATAAATCCATTACACTCTTTAGACAAGTTCTTTCTTTGTCTTGCTGTGATAACTATCTATACATCTAAATATTTTAACAAATGTTTACAAATTAAATATTCTGTTTTCTCTCTATGCGGAGATGAACATTTTAACAATCTTTCTGAAGCTGTTATTGTGAGCTCTATACAATATATTTTTAAGCTCTTTGTAGTAGATAGCAATTCACATTCTGCATTTTTAATGAATATGTAAGTACCTGACCAATGTATGGTTTTCAAGTAAGCTATCATTTACATTTTATCTCAAAGCTGATTGGGCGCCAATAGACAAATGACACTTCCAATTTTTCTTTTACATTAAATCAAGGTTCCAAGGCACCACACGGTTTCTTGTATGGTCGAAGGAGTTGTTTATGCCATCTTCCCAGACATTTTTCATTTTTAACATCTCTTAATTCATAGGTATGATAACCAAATTTTGATATAATTTCTGCAGGACCTTTATATAACAATTCCATCCTTTTGTTCCTACCTCGCAACGCACTTGATAACTTATGGTCTTTAACTAGTACCCAATCGCCTATCTTAGGTTCCCATTTATGTTTTCTACTCTTTTTCTTTAATTTTCGCTTCTCTGCCTTTTTCTTGATTCGTTCAAAAGCAATTTTCGCTCTTTCTTCCTCACTTAACTGAATGTCATTAATTTTCAGTGTTTTTGGTACCCCGATCAATATTGGTTCTGGTTCAATTCCTAACATTAATTTTATTGGTGCAAATCCAGTAGTTACATTAATGGTGTGATTGATAATCTTTTCTATCAATGGACAATATTTCACCCAATCCTTGTGATTATGATGTGTAAGTACACGTAAATAAATTCCTATATCTCGGAGGACACGTTCTGTTGGATTCCCTGATGGAAAGTATGATGAACAATAATTTAGTTTTTTTTTTTCGAGTCTAATGTCACCCTAATCTTTCCATTGGCCTTATTTACAATACATAGGGGATTCACAAATTCTGAATTCGAAATCTCAATAACCTCATCTTCTAACATTGACTTTATAACTGCATCTACCTCTTCTCTTATTGTACTAGGGATAGCTCTCGCTTTATGTGTAAAAGGTTTGATGGGTATCATCTCAAACGAATGAGTATAAATATTACATTTACCAGGTTTCTCAGAGAATACTTCTTTATTTCGGATTAATATTTCAAACAGTTTATCCCTCTGTTGTTCATTTAGTTGATCAGCCTGAGTTACTTTTTCCCTCAACAATTCTTCTAAGTCTTCACTACTCTCCCTATCATAGTACCTAGTTGCATCAGAAACCCTCAAATTGTCTATGAAATCATTTTTATCCCATTCTACATTTTCTTTATTATCGACTCTGTACTCTTTGACATTTACTTCAGTTAATTCCATAGCTCCTACTTTAACATATTCTACAAAGAATGTATCCCCTTGGATTTCTTCTTCCTCTTTTTCTCTTACAATAGTTTCTGAACTACTATCTTCCACAAAAGGCACTATAATGATCTCATCTTCAACTTTCATTTCTAGAATCATGTTTTTAAAATTCACCACAGCTTCCCAGGCATAAAGACAATCACAACCTATTATAATATCTGTCACAAGTCTTCCTACAATCAGAAATAAAATTCCAAGTATTCTCCCATTTATTTCAATATTTATCATTGCTTGAAATTTTACTCTTTCTTTTCGTTTTCCCACAGCTAGCGAGCAATATATCCCATTAACTGGTAAAGACATTACTTTAAAGCCACTACTTTGTAAATTATCATAAAAATTTTGTGAGCATACTGTGCTATTTGATCCTGTATCTATAATTGCATTGTATTGTTTTCCATTTACTCCAATTTTGATTTTAGGTGGATCTCCTACTTTTTCGTTTTCGTCAATTCTATTTTTACATTCTCTTTTCTTTTGTATCATCATTTGCCTTCCAGGACTATTTATTTCCGAGTACTTATCACAATCATTACTAGGATACCCAGTTCTCACTGAAGGCGCGTTTGACCGGGTCTGGCGTTTCCCTGATTTTTAGGTATGGCTCCTGTACTATTTCCCGAATTGTTACTTCTGTTTTCCTGCATTAAATCGGGGTTACTTCCTACCATGTTTTTGACCGTGTTAATAGCCTCGACCATTTTCGCATTCTCGGGGGAATTTCGTCCATTAGAATACCTTTCTCCCTGTCTTGGTGACCTCGGTCTAAACTCATTATCTCCGTTTGTCCAATACCCATCATTTGAATTTCTACTATGTCCAAAATAACGTCCCCGTCTACCTCGATCAAATCTATTTGTATTCATATAATTCACCCTTATATTTCTTCCCCTTTGATTACCATTTCTATTTTGGTGATGCCCTTCCTGGTTATATCTACCTTGATTTTCCCACCGGAATGATTCCATCCTTGGTACTGGTCCTTTATATCTTTCCCTAATCTCACTTCTATTCTGATAATACTGTGCCCCTTGCCCGAAAGAATTTACAGTTTCTTTTCCTTCATATTTATTTCCAAATGAGTGTTTTGGCTTATTGACTTCTAAGGCTGATAATAATTCGATCATAGCTGCAATGCTATCGGGTCGGGCTATGATTGGGTAATGTTGAAGCGTTTCCGGAAAATGTGGAGTAACTATATTTATTAGATCTTTTTCATCCAAGGGAGGATCCAACATCTTCGATTTTCTCGCTATTCTCATAAAATAGTTGACCATCGATTCCTCCGATCTAGGATTAAATTTTCCATTGCTTAATTCAACTCTAATATTAGCCTGCCTACTAGCTCCCCAATATCTGGTTAAAAAGATGTTCCTAAAGGTCCTGTAATCATTATTGTTACCCATAGAAAGGCCTAGCCAATTAGCAGCATTACCCTTTAGACATTTTCTTACTATCACCATCTTGTACTCCTCTGGTATACGTTTCACCGTGAAGTACTCTTGTAACCCTTCTAAAAAGGCTTTAGGATCATCTGAATCTTCATTTTCAAAAACTGGAGGTGTCATTTCATTTAAGACATGGTTAGGCCAATGTAAATTTGAATTGTCATCTATCCCTGAGTTATTTCCGAAATCAGAATGAGAATTACTGTTACCCCTATTTTGCATCGAAATGTCAGCTGATACACCTGGTATTGCCTCGTTTCTTGCAACTTCATTACTAAGATTGTTGTGATTACATGCATTTTCATTTAATTTCAAATTTTCTAAGGCCTCTTTTACCTGAGTAATTTCTGTTACTACCCCTTTTATTTTGTCTGTAACATCCTCCAAATTTCTAGCCTGCCTTTCACTTTCTACATCAGATCTTTCCATTCTAACTTTACACCCCTGTAGCTCTTCTCTAATTTCTTCCCTGTCTTTATCTAACCTTTGTACTACCTCTTCCCTTTGTTTGTCTAATTTATATGTTACTCTTTCCCTTTCTTTCTCTAATTTTTCACTAACTTGTTGACCTAATTTCTTTTCAGAATTCTTTACTTCTTGCCTTATTGTCTCTAATTCTCCCTTAACCTGTTCTCTATTTTCTTTTAGTTCACTACTAACTTTATTAATTTCCTCCCTAACTTCTTCCCTAAAGGTTTCGAAAGCTCTCTTCTGATTTTCCAATTGCATTCCCAATTCCTGTTGTCCCTTCTCTAATTTCTGTCCTAACTCTTTACTATTTTCATCTATCTTTTGACTTAACTCTGTACTCATCTTTTTCATTATCTTTTGAAACATATTCTCTATTTCTGACATAATTGCTGGCCTTTCTGAATTAGTACTAAACATTTCTGAACTACCTCTAGGTGTTTCTCTAACGTTCTGATCTTCTAATTCTTGGCATATTCTGCTACCAATTACATTCTGATTAAATTCTTCCATCCTACTTACACTTTTCTCAATTTCCGGACTTTCAAAACCTATAAAATCTGTGTCACTGTCTTCCATTTCTAAGCTATTTACATGTGTTTTTCTACTCACCAAAATTTTCAATATTTTCACTATTTCACTTTAACTGCACTTAAACTTGTTCACTACACGTTTCACAGATGTTGACACGCTGGGCACCTTCTTGTCTGCTGGTTCGATGCTGGCTCGGTCGTCTTGGGGGGTTGGTCCATTCTTTCGACGCCACACGTTGGGAAGCCAATTTGAAGCTGTATAATCGTTGTGTCCTAGTTATTGGATCGCCATTTGAAGCTGAAGTCGTTGGTGACGTGATGTTGCCCTTCGATGTAGCTCGCTCCGGCTAGTTCTACAAGAGATCTCTTTATCTCGGGTTTGCGTAAGTTTAATGGACAACCCAAGAACAACTTTGCACATTATTTATTTCCTATTTAAATATTTTCAGGAGTTATGCCGAAAATATTTGTATCTGTAGAGGCATCGCACTCGCATCCGCGCAGCACGGCCTCCCGTACTGGTCTCTCGTTGAGTAGTGACGCTTTCTCTCTTACCCACGCTAAGAAGACCGTTCTCTTCCCATTTGAATGTCATGACGTCATCCAAGAAAGCCTCGTATCCAAAATGCTATTTCCTTTTCCCGCAATTTAGAAATGTCCCTTTCTATTATAACATGTTCTTTTATGAATTTCGAATATATAATTACCTTTTTAGGATTAAACGATGTTTACTTTATATTTTATTAAATATATCGCGCGACTTTTAAGGTTGGTAGACTTGACTTTCGAACGTGTATTTAAACTATGTAGTATGACGTCATGACTCGTTAATTTCAAACCAATAATGTGTTTATCCTACAACTTTAACGACTATTATTTACTCATATCTTGCTCACCTTACAACACTTTCTGCTCTATTATCTATTTATGTTATTACTTAACACTTATCGAAAATCTCACATCCGGCAATTAAATTAAAACGTGTCTTTTTCAAAAGCCCATTCGATCGGAAATCTAAATTTCGGTATCACATAGCTCAGTAGAAATGAAATATAGGAACTTGGTATCATGGACAATCTTGCAGTATGTGCTTGGACTGATTAGGTGTTACCTCCACTGATGTTCCATAAAAAAATGAAAGTTTGTTGTTGCCCCTAAGTGGTAACAGATTCTGTTTTATACTTCAAAGGATGACGGGGTTGTCATAAAATATATCCAATTGTCACATAAGAGAGAACATTTTTTTTTCCAGGGGCATGACTGTTGGTTAAGTCCAGAGGTCAATATATATATATACCTTTTTCATTCCTATGTATAGTCCTAAAAGAGACTTTATTGATATAATGAAGCCCTTCTAAAAGAAGACTGTACTTTTTCGTTTCTCCATTTAGTCCTGAAAGAGACTAACAATATAATGAAGCCTTTCTATAATGGGACTAAACCTTTACGATGCCGAATTCTAATTCCACTCATGACATCCATAATTCAGAGCAAACTATTTTCCTGCCTTCTCAAATTTGTCCTGGAACTCAGAGCAATGAAGACATTCACAAGCTTTAAGAAATTGCTTTCTTTTTCCTTATTACGACAGTGTTTTAGTGCCTGAACCATTCTTCTAGAAAATGAGGCAGCCATTCATGTATTGTGGGTTTACCAGGTAAAGCTTATATGAGCTGGGGGTGGCTTATGGGAGGACTCCTGTTTGAAGATGCAAAATATCTTCTACACAATTCTTGTTTACTTGGGTTCCATCTGGTGTAACAGTTATTATACAAGTAATTCAGAATGAAAAGGACTTAACAAACCATTCCCAAATATACCTGCATTTTATTTGCAATAGAAATGTCTTAATGTTGTATTTTAATCAGAAAGATTTTAGCCATTTTGGGGGGAAGTAAGACTAATGGGAAAGTATTCATGTAAAGGGTAGTTTAGGCTGTGAGATTTTTTTGTGAATCTTCATGTTGTATCCTTGGAAGATGTTAAACTTAAATTCCCAATTTGGTATTTAACCAGCTTTTAATTTTTGAGTTAAAGCACGCAGCCTTATTTTTCCAATGATTGTGATTTTTGGATTCATGGGGCTCAGAATATGTACCTATTTCTGGCGAAATCTCCATATCAAATGTTTGGGTGGAATGCAATATTTCCTGTGCATAACACTCTAACTGTAGGCTATGCTCCCAGTTTGGGATATAGCATTCACAATGTGTGATGGGCTATGCTCGCAGTGAAGTATAAAAAAATGGAAAAGGAAGGAGACAACATACTACTGCCCAATGTGTATGCTGGACTGTTTTGAAACATCCCATACCAATATAACTAGAAGTTATTTCCGGGCTGTTATGCCGTGGTCTGCTGGAGTTTAAGTACCCAGCTGCTGGATTTATCCCTCGAGTGGCCTCCGCTGAGAGATAAATACAGCAGCTCAGACAGTCCACACCTCAGATGCTACGCCAACTTCTCTGAGGAGACTATGACCGCACCACTGAAGATGTCCGCCACAGCTGTGAACGAAATGTCTGGTTACTCAAACTCCAGCAGACCACGGCATAACAGCCCGGAAATAACTCCTAGTTATAATGACTCTGGCTGTGAAAGCCTACGCTCTCTCATCCCATACCAAGGCCAGTTGTGTGTAGAGCTCCTAACATTTACAAGTTACTTTTGTGAAATATGTGCACTGAGTAATGTTTGTTGTCTGTGTTACAGACAGCACATAAGAATGATTGACAAACACAAATTCTTTTTCTGTTAACAAAGTATTTATTAACGCTCATTTCCATTCTGATTGATTAATTTAATGCTTTATTATAGTTTTCGTTAGTTTAAAACATTATTGTTTTCCTCATAGGGATAAGAGGCTTAAATATTTTTTGTTAATATAAGTTTGCTTGTATGAATTTTTCTTTTTTCCAAAATCACTTTTTAATTTGTATTTTTTCAAATGTTTATGTGACATTTAAGAATATTGTGTTCACATTCATTATTTAGTTCAAACTTCGCAATAAAAATGCAGAATGGCAGTGAATTATCTGAAATAGTTCAGGAGTTACCATTTTTTTTTAAATCTTTAAAACATTCAGTGAGGAGGTTATAACTGTCAAAATGAGGCCCAGACCAGAATGTGTTAAAATAGGTGAGTAGGAGAGAATAAAAATGCAGAAACAATACTTAGACCTTTGATTGAGGGCCCCTTTTTATTTTAGTTCCTCCTTTTCTTTTCTTTCCCTCCCTCCTCACTTCTAAGTTTATTACATGATTAAAAGGGAATAGTGTGCCCCCAATCTTTTGTAAAGAATACATTGCAATTTTATTATAACAAATGTTGAAAAAAGTGAGGATGTCCTGCAAGTTTACAAAATAATTGTGGAATTGCGTGACATAGCTTTGTTTCTTCCGTCGCATTATCATTTTTTATTGCAAATATTGAGAGTGAGAGTTTTGAAATAAAATATCTTCCGGGCTTGTACTCCTACAAGCCCGGGAGATATTTTATCCCAAATGGACACCGGCCGTGAAAGCCTAAGCACATACAAATGAGAATTTTGTTAAATAAAACGGCCTACGGTATCATTATCACGTATGACCGGGTGTGAATTATATCGTATAACGTGCAGCTCAGCACTAGTGAATTGCGGTGTTGGCCACATATCACGCTAGAAACAACCGGGACGACACTTCGTCCGAGGTGACTGCGCGGGAAACGGTAAGAGGCCCGCCGTGTTCGAGCAATTCCGGACCTATTCGGCTGACAGTTCCATGCTATGACGTCACAAACTAGGTGCTAGAATTCCGAGCTGACCGTTTGTGTATCATGTAGTAATCAAATACATTTTAAATGAGTTCTCAACGAGTGATGCAGTGTTATTGGGAGTGTTTCTTACTCTTATACATTAACGTTTTGAAAAGTAGTGGCTTGGTGCTTATAAAGAAGTGTTGTTAAGGAACGAAGGTTATGTGGATGTATGTAACCTAAACGATAAACTTTTCTGAGACAATTTAGTGGATTTATTCATCTCAGCAGTTTTAATTTCAATCGTGTACTTTCCGGGTCCAGTCCACTTAACCTCAATTTTTGGGCCTCCCCTCCGGTCACGTTAGTGCCCCCACCCTTATTTCCTCTGACAACGTGATTGACCCCACCACAAGCGTACCTAACGTCTCCGCCTTTAATTTAAAATAAATAAATTAAAACGGATTCCATCCCTTGACCCCTTCTTTTAAAATAAAGTATGACAAATGTATCACATTAGTGGTGGAACCACTAGTGCTGGTGGCACTGGCGGTCAGAGAGCAAACTCTGGTGGTGGGGGGAAGCAATATGGTCGGAGAGGAGACGAAAATAGCGGTTGAGTGACAGGACCCGGAAAGTACATGATCCCTGTTTTAATCTCATTCCTCAACTTCTTCAAAATTACATTAGGACATTCTTTACTACTTCTGCCCAGTATAGTAATGGTAAACAGGTAGAACAACAGAATACCTTAGAAAGTGTTTAAGGAGTTGATGTTACCCCAGCAAAATCATCTGACTCACCTACCCTCCTTAATTAGGAGTCTTTCTTTTGTAGCAAAATTATTGGATGAAGACAGCAGAAACTACCAATGTGGGTGCAATACCTGCCAGAATGAGAGTGTCAACCTAAGTGAAATCTGCTAGTTTTGCTGATCATATTGTTTTAGATACACTGATGTTTCAACTATACTTTGTGGCTTAGGGCCCTCAATCTCTCGACTGTACTTTGCAGCTTAAGGCTGGCAGTCTTATGTTGACATCTGTGAAGTCAAGCACATGGTATACAACTACATAGCAGATTGAGGAATTCGCAGAGTAGTAAAGAATATTGGCAATTCATGTACTGTCCATTCAAATAGATGAGAGCAGTCAGATGTGTGGTACAAAGAGTGGGTGAGATAGGGTCGAGTCTTCAAGCAATAGCAAAGCTGTGCGTAAATACACAAAATAGAACGGAACTCGGGTAACAAATACATGCATTAGTTGACATCGATTTTGTATGCACTAAAATTATTTAAAACACACTTGCATTTGTGGTGTCAAAATTTAAAAAAGCTCTATAAATTGGAAAACTTACATTAATCATGCATTAAAAGTGTTAAAATTTATACTTTTTGGTATTCTCCATGTGCTCAGGTAGAATTAAAGTCATTTATCAGTTAGTGCAAGTTTTGTGTATATACTAAGTTTACAGGAAAATAGTTGCTTTCGGTTGCTTTACACTAAAGTTTGCACTTTATATTTCATTGTTCTCAAAATCGTCTTCACCAGTGCTTCTTTCAGTGCTACTATCTGTATCACTATCAGTATGAATCACCATTTCCGTACATTCATCTGAGATTCTTTCAGTTGTAATATGTTAATACTTTACCTTTTTTACATGTGCACACACTTTTTTCCAGTCTTCTGAAGAAATAGATGCAATCATTTCATCTGCCAATCAAATAACATCATCCATTTTAAGTGTCACGTTTTTCTCTGCAATCCAATTCTTCATGTTTGCCCATATCAGCTCTATCAGATTTAATTCTGGGTGGCAAGGTATTAAATGCAATACAGTATAACCATGTTCAGCTAATAATCAATCATATGTGTGATTGTGTGGTTTATTCTCCTTGGTTAACCCAATTGCATCATATTTAAAGCCTACTCAGCTATCCAAGAAATCAGATTTAAATCCCCTAGCAGTGAGGATGGTGACGGCTTAATACTTAAAAAGT
Organism: Tenodera sinensis; assembly: GCA_030765045.1. Lineage (NCBI taxonomy): Eukaryota > Metazoa > Arthropoda > Insecta > Mantodea > Mantidae > Tenodera > Tenodera sinensis. Next base: position 83,073,048 of record CM060968.1, read on the forward strand.
AATTTACAATTAACCATTAAACGAGACTCGTTTCTTTTTTTACTTTCTGTAGATAAGAAAGCCTTTGTTCTCGTATGTGGTAGTGTTCTATTAGGATACACCTATTGTTTTTTTTGTCCATTTTCATCTGAATTTTAGTGTATATAGGATCTTCCAGAGTGTATTAATACTGCCATTGAAACCAATTAATACTTTTAATTTAAACTGGATCTTTTTAGCTATCAGCCTTTCTTTCTCTTGTATATAAAAGTTATTCACAGTATGACAAACAAGGCACTCATTAAAATCTTCTAAATCTGTTTCCTTTCCTCAATCTTCTGAGTTTTGTTATGAGGTGTTGAGAAAAAAACACATTTGCCTGACTGAATAATTCTAAATTAGCTTTGATTCTATAGACCGTGATAAACAATATACTGGTGGCTTTCTGCAGGGACTTCGAACGTAATAGGAGTCCCCTTTGCAGCTTCCCTCTTCATAAATTGATACACGTTACCAGTCACTTCTTGTGTCTGGCTGTGCAAGACTTTTCCCTGTAATTTTCTCTGAACTTGTGGCATTGTTTAGTCTATTTTTATCTATGCTATGAGTCACATGGGGCAATGCTCATATTCACACAGTGCTGAACAGACTGATGCCAGTTATATGCCGTCCAACTACAGCAGACAGCTCATGCCACTGCACATCATGTTTACATTACTCTCGTCTATTTGCATGAACAGTAACTAAATAGCTACTGTGTGTTTATTCATTACAGTATACTGTGAGTAAAATGTGATAATTTTACTATGACAAAAACCTAACCGACATTTTCAAAATATAAATTTTTATTAACACCTGTGTTTATAGGGTTTGCTGAGTACAATGGGGCGAATGTGTAGTGTGCCAGGTTGTACTTCTAATTATCACACAAACAAGGAAGGACACATTACAACATTTACATTTCCTTCTGACAAGGAGAGACGAGAAAAATGGATTCGTGCTATACAAAGAGCTAATTTTGTACCTGGTAAAAGTGCCTGTGTATGTATTAAACATTTTCTTGAAAGTGACATCATTAGAATAGACTCAGCTACAAGATCAGATGGTACAATTTTAACTATGCCAAGACAAAATCCAAAATTAACTGTTGATGCCCTCCCAAAAGTATTTTGTGGACAGCCTTATTTGTCACAAACAACTTCTGCCAAACAAAAATCACCAGAAAAAAGGAAAGAACAAATATTGCAAAAGGATGAATTGAACTTCAAGTTGTGGCAAGAAGAAGACAAAATTTTGGATTTTCGAGATTTGGTGGGTAAGTTAAAAAAATAATGAGTAATCAATTCTCAGGCAAACTTGATGCTATTTTGTGCTTTACAAGCTTGAAATCAAAGATGTCCCCTTGTTATGGTGTCTATAAATATTTAAAGATCTAACTGTATAGATATACCTGAATAGTAGCAAGATACCATCACAAAAGCACTGATGGATATGAGAGGATAATCTACTGTGTACATCATGTTCAACTCTCGAAACTTTATTAAAGTCACTTGAATATTTCAACAGTGCAAGGTGGTAACCTTGCAGTTTTGTAAGTACTAACAATAAAATTCACCTTCCTCAAATGATTTCGTAAAGTCTGTTGTTGAGGTAATGATAACTTATCTTCTTCTTTTCATAATGATGACTCCTGGATTCTTGTCAGACTGTCCAGTATCTGAAGGAATGGTAGAGGCTTTGAACCAACCACCAACACCGTGCTCCAAGGATCGTGGGATATCTGAGCCAGAAGTCACCTCCAAGGAATCGGATGTTGCACAGGTTTCAACTTCTCCCCTCCTACAGTCTTCACCTTTGCTACTCTAATATGGCAATCCGAACCTGGATAGACCTCCAGGATGACTTCCAATGACCAGTTGACCCTTTTCTTTGCCTTACGAGTGTCTTCATATGTAAGTTCTCCATGTACTTCATCAATCTTGCAACATTTATTAGAAAAGCTCAACATCCATGCTACCATTTGTATGATCTTAGAGTACTTAGAAAAGTATGCAAGTGATGATGTGAAGTTTATCTTTTTACAAGGCGCACTGGAGACTATGGTTTTCTTTTTTCCAGCATCTACTTCTTTTTGGAGCCAGTTCGTCTGACATAGGCCATTCACATTGTTCTTCCAATAACTACTGTGGCCCTACCTACGATTGGCTTTATTTTAGCCCTTTTGCATTACAGCCTCTGGTAGCAAAATCTGCAGACTTCAAGGATCCAGACGCATGATGCCAGTCCTTAGGGGACACTTATGCAGTTTTACCTCTCTGGCTCAGCTGCCAGCAAATATGTTCCATTCCATTCTTGCAAGATACACGATGCAATAGCAACCATCCAATCAGCATTAAATGAACTCCAAGATAGTGTAATAATAACAGTCCTGATCTTGTCGGGGATAATGGACAAAGTTACTTCACAAGAAGCTTCAAGAAACGTGTACATTCCAGAAAATTCACCAGTAATTTGCCTTGTTATATAAGCGGGCAGACAGTCAAATAGTGGTTGTAATGGTGCCTGTGTCTCCTTAGGCATGAGTTAAATGCACCTGAGCAGATAAGAAAGTTGGACAGCACTTATGTAGATTGTGTACTAATAACTGAACATGAAACAGCTATTGCAGAATTACTCAAAAGTTTGTGCAAGAATCTTAAAACCAGGAACTTGAGAGAACTATCTTCATTCTTGGGAATAAAGATGACTAATCTTAATGCAACAGGGAGAAGTGTCATGACATGTCAACTCCCATGGTGGTGGTGGTGATGCTGATGATGATGATATATTTAAGGGTGCTCAGTTACTACATCATTAGTGCCCTTATAAAATGAATTGTGGCAAAAGCCAGGTATAAAGATGCACACAAAATAAAAGCCTAACAAAAGTCACAAATATCAATATACACAACTGATCGTGGCAAAACCCATTATGAATTTACAAAAAAAGGCCAAAAGGTATGAAGTCTTGATATCTGTAAATACTAAATCCTTAAAAGTTTACCTTTGATAAAAATTTTAAATTCTTTTGGATGCTTGGTTATCTTATGCCAGGACCTCTGTCAGACTGACCAGCAGTTGCAGATACTCCCAAAGATGTGACAGAGAGGTACACTTTAGCAACATAATGACAGAACAGAAGTTTGCTACACAGTGGACAAAAAGGAGTAGAGTTCCCCTTCAAAGAATAACTGTAAAATTGCAGTGACCAACATGCAACCGAGCCAAGATCATCTCACAATGAGATAGGCAAGAGGAGGTTACCCAGTTTATTGGAAGTTGTTTTACTCTCTTAGCTTATTTCCACTGAGAGTTGATTCACTCTTCACATCAGCACAACAGCACCCCTCTCCACACTGCAACTCTAAAGTTCTAAAGTAACATGGGATATTGTGGTATGGATTCTGTGGTTGTCGCCTTTGCTGCCAAATCTACTATTTCATTTTCTGGCAAGGCGTGACCAGGAATCCATCACACACCACGTTAATGCTAAAAGTGTGTAAAACATGCACCGCATTCTGAATGCACTGTGCAATAGGGCGGTGCTTGTTCAGCTCACAAATGTCCTGAAGTACACTAAAGGAATCACTCAAAATTAGTGTTTCACTCAATTTTCGACAGTGCACATATAAAATGATTCTGTATATAGCTTACAGCTCTGCACTATAAATGGCCATGCTATTTGGAAAACCAAACATATGTGGTTCAGTTCCATAAACATAGACATATCCAACACCATTTGATGCCCATGGAAGTGGGCTTCACCATCACTGTAGGGAAAAGAGATCATTGAGGTGGCAGACTACAGATTTGATTGCAACCTCACAAATTGTAGAATCATGATATTCCCTGCAGTGTTGCCTACTCAAATAGGTATAAATTTGACCCTGAATAATATAATCTCAGTACTTAAGCTCAGATACAATGTGACAGCCATTTAAAAAGAAGAAAAAGGAAATGAAACATCAAATACTTTAGAGCTGTATGCTTTTCTGTAATGTAATTTACTTCTGTTTTGTTTGCTTACATTTTTACATCAAACGGGTAACTAAGTGAGGGCAGTTTTTTTTTTTTTTTTTTTTTTTTTTTAAAGCATAAATGAGTATTGTTTTCTTTGTATAATTCGTTTAAGTTCTGTAGTCAAATTAGAGGCTTCAAATAGAGCAAATAGAGAAATGTCTGACAATGGTAGTAACTGGAACTGTATACTTTTAACATAGGTTTTACTCATTTTAACCCTTTAATTAACTCACTCTCACAATAATATTCCTGATCCTGCAGAGGATAGAAAAGGTTGTGGTTACAAGAAATTAACCGCTCTTCCAACCAGGACATATAGGTTGAGAGGTCAGCATGCTGACTACTTGACTTAAGAGGCTGTTAATATTGTATTTTACTTGTTTAGAGCTTCATTTTCTCAACTTGTTTGATGTGACTATGTTGTCATTGTTTGTTTATGCTTGCTCACGGGATGACAATGACCCTAGTGTCCATGCATGGGTGTCTTCCAGTCCAACACTAGGCTTCTAAAAAGTCAACCTTCCATTCACACCATCACTGCCATCTCCTAATGGGCATTGTCCTTGTATCAATGCACCATTTTGGATTCGGAAATACGAGCATCATCTTATTTGATCATAATCATCCTTATGTACCTGCCAACGTTAACTCTACCAACCTTGTGGCCCTTGAGAGTATCTAGTCCCAATATGATGTCCTCATTCACATTACATACTCTGCTTTTTTTTTTTAAGCATTAATGGCTATTGTTTTCTTTGTATAATTCCTTTAAGTTCTGTGGTCAAATTAGAGGCTTCAAATAGAGAAATGTCTGACAATGGTAGTAACTGGAACTGTATACTTTTAACATAGGTTTTATTCATTTTAACCCTTTAATATATTCACTCCCACAATAATATTCCTGGTCCTGCAGAGGATAGAAAAGGTTGTGGTTACAGAAAATTAACCGCTCTTCCAACCAGGACATATAGGTTGAGAGGTCAGCTTACTGACTACGTGACTTAAGAGGCCGTTAATATTGTATTTTACTTGTTTAGAGCTTCATTTTCTCAACTTGTTTGATGTGACTATGTTGTCATTGTTTGTTTATGCTTGCTCACGGGATGACAATGACCCTAGTGTCCATGCATGGGTGTCTTCCAGTCCAACACTAGGTTTCTAAAAAGTCAACCTTCCATTCACACCATCACTGTCATCTCCTAATGGCCATTGTCCTTGTATCAATGCACCATTTTGGATTCGGAAATACGAGCATCATCTTATATGATCATAATCATCCTTATGTACCTGCCAACGTTAACTCTACCAACCTTGTGGCCCTTGAGAGTATCTAGTCCCAATATGATGTCCTCATTCACATTAGTGATAAGTATGCGTAACCTTATGATACTCTGCCCATGACTGAACTACAGAAGGGCAATGCATTGCTCTATGTGGTTAGAAGTTGACTATAAGCCAAGGTACTTTGGGTCCTGTTAGGTTACAGGGATGCTTGTTTACCTAGCAAGAAGCTATTTACGGAGAGGTTGCCATCTATCCCTGCATTCATTGCATGTAAAAACATTCAGGGAATCATGATTGCAGCACAACCTGATACTCTGAACACTATCCTTTTTGCTTTCCTGTGACCTGTTGTCACTGCACTGCCTTTCACTGTTTTCCCAGCTCTCCTCACCCTGCTTGAGAGTGTTGGTAATGTCCGACTGGGAATTTTTATTGACATTGCAGCAAATCATGCCGATCCTTGGAGTATATAGCCTCTTAAGAAACAAACGTATTTGATCAAGTTGTTTTGTTGTTATGTTCTATAAAAGTATAATTGTGTAGTAGGCTGTAGATATATTCTTTGGTAATTGTAAGATTTAATTGTAGAACTTGGTCTTCATTACATATTGTGACAATGACAATATCAGCCCAATTACTTTTTTGTCACTTTATTTTCTTCCAAAATATTTGCACAAATACACAGTTCTCTTCTTCTGACGACGTTAACATAGTCTTTCATGATATTACAACTCACAATTGTATACTTCTTGTAACTCAGTCCTTTTACTGTCTTTCTTCACTTTCTCTGCCGCTCACACATTAACTCTGATGATAAAATCACTCAATGATCATTAAAACGTCTTCACTTCAATGTGACATATCTTTCACAACAGCACCTCGCATTCACTGGCACACTGACCGACTCATAAAACTATCTGCTTCCACACGCTCTAAGCTTTTATGCCAGCGATGACATAGCCAGGTCTTACTCTAACACCTATGAAAAAGCCAGCTGCAGACACTCCTCAAATGCTCTGGAAAACCCTTTGTGTTACCACTTCATTGTTGTTAATCATATTAGTGGTATGGGGAAGCTTGACCTTGGACACCTTGTTACTGCACCTTATGCCACACCATTGGGGTGGGGTGGCCCTAACCATCGTATTCTGTGTTGCTGCTGCCATGGGCCAGTGTCACAATATATTTATTTTCTGATGTACATGATGGTATGGAAGATTTCTTAACCACATTTAGCATTACAAGTGTTAAGAGGAACACATTTCACAGTGTATGGCAATGTTATGTGACATATGCACAGTAGTTTGTCTTGTATTAAAATATCTGACTCATTTATACTATCATCTGTCTTTTCTTTATTTAAATTCAAACTCCTTGTTTTTCAGACACTGAAGAGGCAAGCGAAACAGATATTGGAAAAAATGAAGAATATACAGAAATCAAGGAACAGTGAGTACAGCATATGTTTATACTTGTAGTCGCTGGTCCATCCTTTGCAATTTAAAAGTTTCCTTATCATTACATATGGTAAACATCCAATTGAAACACTTTTACTTATGTACGTAATAGGTATAGGAGATATTGCATTCCACCCAAATATTCAATATTGAGTTTCCTCCAAAAATACACATTTTGAGGCTTCCTGAATCCAGAAAAAGTCCATTGGTATGTTTGTGTGTGAACAGCACAATTCAAAAACAAAAGGTCAGATAGATACTAAACTTTGTATTTGTTCAGTATCTTCCAAAGATACAACATGAATATAGAACCCCCCCCCCCCTCCCTCAAACTGCCCTTTACATGGAACACTATTCAAAAATGTTGATTTTCTTAAAAATGGCTGTAATGGTTTTGATTAAAGTACCTCATACTAAAGATAATTACATAACAAATTGTAGATCTGGTATTTTCTGGAAATAGCCTGTAAAGTCCACTTCATTCAAAAGAAATGCTGTGTAATCTTGTATAAGGTTAAGTGATAGACAAAACATAATATACAAAAGAATGTAGATATTGTAGCAAAATTTCTCCTCGAATATTCTTTTAGATATTTTTTTATTTTCTATATTTATAACAGGTATGGCTTCAAATACACAAATTCATGCCAATACACATAAAAGTTCTTTTTACTTACTTAAACTTTCAATCAGATTTTAAAACTGTTAAAAGTTATTCAGCCTCTAAATACCAGGTATGCATGTTTGCCATTTGATTCTATGCTGTCACTCTATAGTGAAGGTTGCAGTGTTCCGTCCCGGTTTCTTTCTCTTTTCTTTGCTTGGTGCATTAACAATACAGTAATATTTTAGTATAACTTTGCAGTAAGTATTGTTTGAATTCACAGCATCACTATACACAATTAATTTAGCATTTTTAGTATAAGAAAAACAGACTTTCTTTGAGAAACAAAAAAATGTCTTATTTAAATCCATATAATACATCACAGTCGTTATAAAGTATAAATTTAATGTAGCAGTTCACCCATGTGTTCTCATGCAGCTCATTCAGTTACAGTGTATATATGTCAATAAAGACATGGGATATCCTTGTAGATTTTTAAAAATATTTCTGAGAAGCTTTGTGCATGTTCCTTATGGGCTCCTACACCATTGCACTTATTTAAAAGAAACTTGGCACATACATATATTCTTTAGAACAAAAGTAACAATGCTGTAGGGATGGTATCACATAAAAAGGAAGGAGCTGGAAAATATTTGAAGGTAATAACATTTTGGGCTTTTTCAGCATGAATAGGTTTGTTTTCTTAATACTCAGGGTAAATAAAAGTATAACTGTAGTTCCCTTCAGTATTTTAGGGATGGTAATATAATAAACAGGTTGTCTCCTTAGCACGGTTGAAATGTAATTGACAATAATTTGTCATCAAAAGTTATCAGTCATTCAGATAATCTTGTACAGAGTTAAATAATTTTGACCAGGGGTACTTTTTAGCAGCAATTTTGAAAGCATTGAAATTGTCAGCTTTTTCATATTTTATTCATAATAAGATACAATTATTAATAATTCATAGTAAGGTACAAACTTACGTCTAAAGCTGTTCCTGGAACTAATTCCTCACTACCTACATTCACTAATTCAAACTTTTATTACCGGAATCTTGACAGGGAACGCTTTTTTATTTTCTCTACTACATATAGTAGAGGAAGTATTGTGTTCCACCCAAAAATTCAATGGTGAGATTTCACTGGAAATATGTTTTGAGGCCCCCTGAATCCAAAAAAAGAAAAGCATTTTAGTAAAATGTCCGTGTGTGTGTGTGTGTGTGCGCTGAATGTGTGTGCGTGTGTTGTAGGTTTAAGGGCGTTCAACTTCGTGGTCATCAGTGCCCTTAAAAAAGTTTATGGCAATAGCCAGATATAAATTTCAATAAAACATAAAATTACTACAAAAGAAAGAAAATATATAAATATACAAAACAGTAGCAAAAGCAAAAATTGAAACAAAGCTGTAAATATGTCAAAAGAGTATAAAAATTAGGTATATAAAGCTTCAAATCCTCAAAAAGATGTTTCACTCCGCTAAAAACCTAACAACTCTTTCGACCTCTATTTTGTCGTCCGCCAAGACCTCTGCAAGTCTGGCAGGCAGCTGCAGAGAATCTCGAAGGTGTGCTAGAGAGGAACCCTCTAGCAGCACGTGACGGACTGACAAAAGGTTGTCGCATAGCGGACAAGGAGGAGCAGGGTCCCTTTTAAATAGGTAACCATGCGAAAAATCTATTCTTAATCGAGCCAAACTAACCTCCTCGCGACGAGATGTGCGAGAAGAGGTTACCCAGTTTATCGAAAGTGCTTTTACTTCTCTCAGCTTATTACCGCGGAGAGCTAACCACTTCGAGCAAGCACTCCGTATTTCAAACCTAAAGTCTTCCGAAGTAACACGTGAGATGGTAATGCCTATTGGGTTCTGTAGCTGCCGTCTTTCTGCCAAATCCGCCATTTCATTCCCAGGCAAACCTACGTGACCGGGAACCCATGCACATACCACGCTAGAGCGTGTAAAACATGGAAGGCATCCCGGATACGTTGTACAATAGGATGGGGTTTTGTACAGCTCACGAAGGCTCTGAAGTGCACTAAGGGAATCACTCAATATTAGGCAGTCACCTAATTTGCGACGGCGCACATATAAAACGGCTCAGAAAATTGTATACACCTCTGCAGTAAAAATAGAAGTGATATCAAGAAAACCGAATGTATATGCTTCGGTTCCATAAACATAAGCACATCCAACACCGCTGGTGCTCTTGGATCCATCGATGTAAATAAAGTGTCAGTGTAGCCTGACGAAAATTCTAAAAAAAGGCATTTACGAATACTACTAATAGGCATCGTGGACTTCGGGTTTACTGTCATCCCAAGATCTACATGGGGCGTGTCAGGTAACCAAGGGAGGAGGGGGTAGAGCTTCTCGCCCTTGGCAGTTCAATTGCAAGCTTCCTTAGAAGCTCCTGGAAACGAAAACCCGCTGACTGAGGACTAAGTGTGCTTTTCCTATATCGTTCTCTTAGCGTGGTGGTGAAAAAAGAAGCGAGCGCTGCGTGCTTAGGCATATATCTAAGCACCATAATTTGCCAAGAGAATCTCACGCCGATATTGCAGAGGTTTTGCGGCCTCGGCGTAAAGGCTCACGACTGGACTTTTTGGAAAAGCTATTGCCATGCGGATGCCCCTATTATGGACCGCGTCTAACCTTCTCAGCACAGTTGGTCGTGCTGACGAATAAACAATACACCCATAGTCTAGTTTGGATCGGACCAGTGCGCGATACATTCGCAACAAAATTGTCCGATCCGGTCCCCACGATTTGCCATTTAGTACTCGCATCATATTCAGGGAACGTTCACTTCGTGCTCTTAGCTGTGCTATATGCGATGACCAACTAAGCTTCCTATCCAAGATCAACCCCAGGAAACGCGTCTCCTCTGCGAAGGGAAGTAGATCTGAACCAAAACGGAGTGAAGGTGTTAATCGTCTCCTACGGCGCCAGAAATTAGCGTAGATTGACTTCTCAATTGAGAAACGGAGGCCGTTTTTTGAGCTCCATTCTCTAAGGTTGTCCAAACATTGCTGCATGCACCATTGTAAGAACGCCGTACGCTGAGAAGTGCAATAGACAGCGAAGTCGTTTACGAATAGACATGACGAAACTCCAGGTGGAACACATTTTCAGATAGAGTTAGTTGCTACAGCACTGAGTGTGACACTTGGCACCGAACCCAGGGGTACTCCCTCTGCCTGAACATAAGAATTAGAAAAAACCGAGCCGACCCTTACTCGGAAAAAGCGGTCTTTCATAAACTCCTGAATAAACAGCTGTAGGCGTCCACGTATGTTCCAGGTATACAGGGAACGTAGAATCCCTGCTCGCCAGCACGTATCATAAGCCTTCTCGAGATAAAAAGTTATGCCAACGATTTAGATAGTTCTTCATAAACCGTCCATTATCTGTGTCCGTATTGACACAAGGTGGTGTACAGTTGAACGGCGTCGTCGAAAGCCACACTGGATATTAGTAGGTTACGACTTTCTAACCACCATACCAATCGTCCATTGATCATGCGTTCCATCACCTTACAAACGCAACTGGCGAGGGAAATAGGACGATAGCTGAACGGAAGATGACGGTCCTTTCCAGCCTTCAAGATGGGAATGACGGTGGCCTTCCGCCAATTTTCTGGGAGTATACTGTCAACCCAAACACGATTATAGAACTCGAGCAGGAATGCCTTACCTTCAGGAGAGCTGTTGTGACATTTGTACATGAATACCGTCTGGTCCTGGTGCTGACATTCGCGAAGATTTAAGAGAATGTTCTCACTCCGCCATGGTAAAAAGGCGATTGTAATCTTCTACGTTTCTAGAACGAAACGCGAAACCTTGAGATTCCACCTGAGTTTTAATTGGAACCAGTTTTCCGAGCCAGACACTTGAGCGAGAGCACTGCCAAACAACAACAGCTCCTGTGATTGTTTTCCGTGCCTTTTTTTTTTTTTTTTTTTTAATTAACGTCCTCCAACATTGTGTCATATCGGACGAGTTTTCCGTGCCGCTATATGCTATCTAATATGGGTCGATTTAGCTGCAACACGCCTTAACCTCTCCCACACAACCGAGAAAGGTATATGTCGGTTAAACGAAGCTACAAATTTGCTCCATGATGTCTTTTTGCTATCCTTAATGACTTGTCTGGACCGGCGCGTATTTTCTTGCATTAGCTTATCCAACGTAGGGTGATGTTGGAATGCCCTGAGAACACGCCTTCAAGCACGAATGGCATTCCGACATTCTTCCGTCCACCAGGGGACAGGAAATCGACGGTGGTGGGAAGTCGACCCCGGAATACATTGTTCAGCAGCAAAGAGAATCGTCTCCGTGAGATGCTGCGCCAAATCAGTCACTGAATCGTGCTCGTACCTAAACACAGCCAACTGGTTATAAAGGTTCCAGTTGGTATGGTTCAAACGCCATCTGGGCATACGTGTGGTACATGTATCTTGCGTTAAGAGACTAATAAGAAATGGAAAGTGGTCACTAGAGTGTAACTCAGAGATGACATTCCATTGTAAGGAGACTGCCGACTGAGGTGAACAAGCTGCAAGATCAAGGTGCGAGAAATTATTGAAGGAGTCAGAAATGAATGTAGGCTCTCCAGTGTTGAGAGTTAGGTTGGAACTGTCCAGGAAATCAGCCATGAGCTTGCCTCTCGCATAAGCGCGACTTTGATCCCCAAAGTGGGTGGTGCGCATTGAAGTCTCCCACCAGCAGAAACGGTGTTGGTAACTGGGAAACTAGATCTTCTAAGTCAACGTGCGAGAAGTCATGGGGCAGAGGCAAACATAAATTGCAAATGGTGAACTGAATGTTTGGCAGTAGAATCTTTACCACAACTGATTGTATATCAGCGCGTAAGGGCATTGATTCCATATGTACATCATCTTATAAGTATCATAGCGCCGCCATGAGCCGGGACACCCTCTTCTGGAGTAACATCACACCGTGCTGGGGTGTATCGTCTGAGATGGAAAGTGTCGTTTGGACGGAGCTTAGTCTCTTGCAAACATGCGAGCAAAGGTTCGTTTTTATTGAGCAAAAACTCAAGTTCTGGTCGTTCTGTTCTAATACTACGTATGTTCCATTGTAGGATAGCCATATTGATATCTGCATGGGACAGATATTCCAAGGTAACTCTGCATTACTTTGGAGTAGGCGGTTATCGAATTAATTTAGCCCGTTTCTTCTGCCTTGGGCTGACATTTTTACTGGGGCTCTCCCAGTGTGGGCAGATTCGTTTAGCTCTGTGTCCTCTGCCGAGGACGTCCGTGTTCCATGTTGAATTTTGGTTTCATAGCTTCGAACCGATTCGACACGGAGACCGACGAAGATGACAGTCGCCGGTCTGTAGCCACTCCAGAGGATTCCTATGAAGAGGATCTCCTAGGAGATGTCTTTGGGCTTTTCTTTCCCTTTGATGCCTTGGCCGCCTGCGGTGCCGTATGTAGTAAAAGCGGGCGTTAAACACTACAACCTTACTCTCTTTGAGGAAATTGGATCTTTTATACCGGGTGAAGCATCGTATACTATCGGTCTATTTGTCGAGGTTGACTTCTTTGTTGGCGACCTTCCTGATCTGCTGGTTTGAGCTTGCGGTGCTTGTAGATGCTGAAGCGGACTTAGGTGATGCCAAACGCTTTGGATGAGACCTAGGTACGAGAATTTTATTTGAACCTGTTGCCTCGTTTATATCGCTGGCTTGAGTTGCGATTTCCCGACGCGGTACCGCTTTAGCTGCAACCGAGCTATAGGTACCGGTGGTACCGGAGTTCGGGATAGCGGGCTGACGCAAACTTAAGAGTTTCCGGGCTTATGAGAAGGACACCTCTCTAACCCGGATCTCCTGGATGGCTCTTTCCTCCATATAACGGGGGCATTCTCGGAAGTTTGCTGGATGTTCTCCCCTGCAATTAACACAACTGGGAGGTGATATACATTCATCGTCATGGGCGATGCCTCCACAGTGCACGCCCGTCTCGGTAGCGTGATGGTTAGCGTGTCTGCCTCACGTTCAAGAGGTCGCGAGTTCGAATCTCGCTTAGGGTTAGTTATCCGGGTACTGTTTTTTTTTTTTTTTTTTCGAGGTTTTCCCTTATCCTGAGGAGATCAATGTCAGGTAACTTAAAGCTCCATGGACCTCGGGCTCATTTGAGCATCATTTCACCCATTTCATTTCATTCCATTCATTCGTCCGATATGACACAATGTTGGAGGACGTTGATTTAAAAAAAAAGTCATCATCGTTATTATTATTATTATTATTATTATTATTATTATTATTATTATTATTATTATTATTATTATTATTATTATTATTTTGATGGCGTTAGCGTTAATGTTAATATTTCTATGTGAATGGACCCTAAGACAGCCTGTCGATATTTTGCTTCTATTCCACATAAACTTCGTTTATTTTTCCAGTATGTAAGTAATTCCTGATTCATTGTTGAGTTCCATGTAAATTCTTGGTAGAGCGTTAGGTTGGCAGCAAGCAGCTTTTCAAGCTATACGATTATATGCTTTGTTTATTCGATGTTCGAAGCTTCGTATAGTAGGTCACAGAACGTGTATTTAACTATACAGGGCGAGTCAGAGTAACGCCGAATAATTTTAACGTGTGATTGAGGGATTCTAATTCAGTATTTTCTAATCTGGTATGCGTGTCCGTAAACGTCTTGTTATCGCGCTAGAGGGCTTTAAAGTTTCTGAAACACCCCGTCGGAGTAGACGAAATTCTGCCTAATAGATCACTCTCATATGTTCAATAATGCAATGGTTTATGTAACAACAAAGAGAGCAGTTAAATTCAGGTTATCTGAACGAGGTAAATTGGGCAGTGGCAACATTAATATTGTTGTTTGCCTGCGCACGTATTGTTTATATGCACATGCGCACGTTAACTAAAAGCGTACCTGGGGTGGAGCTCAATGTGGGGTGCGGAGGAATACTTTACTTTGTGCTAACAGCAAACAGATTATACACATTTTTACAAGGCATTAGAAGAGTTCTGAAATAAGAGTAGCCTCATGCGTATCTTTAATTTTAAACCTTACAAAACTCTCTTGTTAATTTTGATTTTATTATATGACACTAAATTCATGTTCCCTGAAGTAGGTCATACCTTTTAACCGATCCACATTACATGTTTTTGTCAAAATGCAAATGAAATTTTCTCCACAGTTAAAAGCCTTCAAACATGGTTAAAATAAGAATTAAACACATACATAAGTGTATAAGTATAGTCTCGAGGTGTCTGTAATCATTTGCGGGAGGAAAGTAAATTCTAGTTTGTTTTATTTTTTTCTTATTACTTTAATTGTTGTGACTACGAGATATCTTAATAGTTTCCCAACAACAGTGTTGCCAAAAGTTTTTGTGAACCTTCTAAGGCCACATGATTTACACAAATGATTTCGTGTTGCGCGGCCCGATCTGAAGGTACATTACTTTATTTTCTTTAACCCCCCCCCCCCCGAAGAGGCAGAGAAAGGAGCCCACCCTGCCCCCTCTCAGTGACGATTAACCAGGAATGCATATCGCCTCCTCGTGAAAATTTTCGCGGGAAATGCTTGCGTCGCGAATGTTGCCGCTCGCTATATGGTGATACTAGGGTGTCTGATTCTTAAACTTGGCGGTCTATATACGCAATTCTCTGTCGTGTTCTATCAAAAGTGAACGTACTAGAGCGTAGATACTTACATTTTTTATCCTTATATAGCTCAAGAAACCGCTAATCATTTCACGCGGATAAGCGTTATAATTTCAGTGTTTTAGTTTAGAAATATGCAAAATAATCGTAAATGAAGGGTTAGTCTAGTGCATTAGTAACGAATTAACCAAGGAGATACTGAACTTAACAGTTTGTAGTTGTAGCGTTGATCAATTTGAGTTTGTAAAAATATTAAATATTGAATTGAAAACGGATCCCGATAATTCTGGTATCAATAGAATTTGGAAAATACGTCGTTCGTATAAAAACTTATATGAACATTTTACAAATATTAGAGCTAATAAAGCATGTTATATGATGCATCCACATAAAAAAAAAGAATAAAGATCAACTTACTGTGAACGATAAGTGAAATCTGCAACAATATTATACCTACATACCTCAGAGTTAATCATCACACAGTATACGAGAATTATAGTTTCACAACTATAAAATAACAATGTTAAAGAAGCGACGTAGAACTAGGTAAGTGCCTCTTGTGTGTTTCAGAAAAAACTAAAAGAATTGGAGGGAGTAAAAACGGTGAATTGTGTTTTCTTTCTTGCCTTAACCCTACATTTAGCACATGCCAAATATAATTTTGTTGTAAGCCGAGATAGCTTACATGAATTTAACCCAATTGTTGCATACACGGAATGCTATAGAATCCCAGTATACATATATTTTTTCTTATCTATTTTGGGGTGTGAGGTTACTTTAGAAAAACAGTGATGAAAGTGAAATAGAGTTATATAATTCCGTAGGAGTGTTGTTTGGAGTTGATGTCTTTTCCAGAGCCTGGTACCCAGCCATCCTTTCTAGAATGACTTTTTGGCATATAGGAAAATAATCGCATTGACAACAAAATGCTTTTTTTTAGACCCAGAGGATCCCAAAATATGTATTTCCAGTGAAATCTGGATATCAAATTTTTGTGCAGAATGCAGTACTTAAGCTACTTACTGTAAATATATAGTAGAGAAAATGGCTTATCTTTAGAAAGTGTCCCGTAGCACTTTCTGGCCAAAAGTGGGACTTAGACGAAATTCTTACGAAGTTCTCACAGGACACTTTCTAAAGAATATCCGAGAAAATAATTTAGTAAAAGGGGAGTTGTATGGTCCCTGCATGTCACTTCACATTTCCCCTCTTTGCAAACTCCCACCCTCTGGAATGACGTACTTGCCCCACTATCTTCGTTCTTCAACATACAATTCATATAACTTTTTATATGATTTTATGTAATTATTCTGTTTCTGTATGTGCAGTTATAAGAAAAGCTAAAAGGTCAACAAATTACACTGAAAGGACCATAATTTCCAAGTTTTAAATTACATATTTTGAGGTATAATATTTATATTTTACAGCATACTACATATTTTTGCATATTTTAATATTATTGTGGAGTTATACGTGTTTGTTGCAAAGCAAGAAGGGAAAAATAGTTGTAAGTTTTGTTATTATACTTTTCATTCATCATCATCTCATACATTACCATCACATTCAAAGCTAAATTGACCAAATTCGATGTGGACAATAATGACCCGTTTTAAATTTTTCCTTTCTAGACTTGTTCTCAAGTACTTGTAACAGTCGGTTGCACTAAGTTTATAACTGCATATATAGAAACAAAATATGTAATTACATAAAATCATAAAACATTATATGAATTGTATGTTCAACAAAGGTAGTGGGGACAACTATGTTATTCCAGTGGGAGGTTGCGAGGAAGGGGGACAGTTACGATTCTCTATTACCAGTCATTTTTTTTTTAATTCAGGGAGCCTCAAAATGTCTTATTTCTTATGAAATCTTGGTATCAGATTTTTGAGTAGAATGCAATATTTCATCCACCTGCTATACCTAAGCAGTAAAGAAAGTAAAAAAGAAATCTTTTGAGTTAAGAGAGGCAGATGTTCATCTGTGCGCTCTCTTGGGTGTAAAGCTTATGTTTAACCCATTACCTACAGAGTAATTACCGAAATCTAATTTCCACCCTACTGTACTCATCATATACTACGCAAGGTGACAAAATGGTAGGGTGTGGCACGCGAAAGAAACAGAAAAGAGCAAAGGTGGGGATGACAACACTGGACAGCAGGGAGCACAGAAGAAGCGATATCAGTGAAGGTGAAGGGGAAAGGAAGAACTAGGCAGGAGAAAAAGAATGAAAGGGATATTTTGCCGAGAGTAACAAGGTTTAAAAAATGGTTGGGTAATCCATAAATGAGGAGGTAGAGGGTTTTTATACACGGTGAAAGTGAGTTTATAGTAAAGTACTGAAATGAAAATTAATAACATGTACAGTGTAAACTGATGAATAAAAGTTATGAGTGAGCTGATAAGAAAAGTTGAGAAAGAGGAAAAGGAATATCATGGGAGATGAAAGAAAAACGGAAATAAATTTAAGGGTGGAAGCAGGATAAGACTAGTGAAAAGGTAAACATGTGTAATGTGTATGTAAAAGGCAGTTATATTGAAGGGCTACCCTAATAGCAAAGGGACCAGGGTCCAGCTCAGGTGTAGTCCAAGGTGTGTAAGATTTGGTACTCAATAAATATTCATATTCATTCATTCATCCATTCATCATATACTAATGTTAATTATAACAGTTAATTTCTTTCTTTATCTGATAATCCTCCCCATATGGAGGACTGAGCCCCTAGGACTTACAAGCCTGTGCCTAAGGTCAGATGCCTTTTTGGGGAGCAGACAAATCTATGGACTGGACAGAATGAAGACCTTAGGGCAGCTGATCAGCCCAGCAGCAGTTATGAGAGTGAGGAAGAGGATGATATGAAATGCAGGCAAAATGGATGCATGGAAAGGTGATGATGGAGTAGGTGGTGGAATGAGTAGCAGGGGAAACTGGAGAATCTGGAATAAACCTACCCAGACGGCACTTAGTCCACTATGAATTCCACATGCAGGTCCCTGAGATCGAACTTGGGCCACCATAGTGACAGATGAACGGTTTAACCACTCGGCCACAGGGTACCATCTTATGGTTAATTGCCAACATAATCATGAATGTTTTATCACTATCTTTATAATGTTTAAATAAATTAAAAGTACTAAAGTAAGAACAAATTAGAAACTAAAAACTTCACTTATCTTAGTAATGTTGCAAGTTATGTTTTCAAACACTGACTCGAGTTTCGAGTTGACTCCAACTCATTCTCAAAGCTATACAGTATAGCTCGAGTCAGTGTTGAAAAAATAACTTGCAACATTACTAAGATAAGTGAAGTTTTTAGTTTCTAATTTGTTCTTACTTTAGAATCATGTTGCTTCACTGTTAATAGCTTCAATTTCCTTAATTAAATTAAAAGTATTTTAAGCATTTTCCTTTAAATTAGGTATGATAAATGTACTTTATTGTTACTAATTACAGAATGTACCAAGATAAGCTAGCAAGCCTGAAAAAGCAGTTGCAGCAGTTAAAAGATGGAACACATCCTGAATATAATCGTAAACTGAAGCGCCTGGATATTGCTTATAGGGAGAGGTAGGTAAAAATATTTTAGCAGTTTGATATGGCTTTCTATGCAGTATAATTTCTGAAACCAGTTTACTTTATGTGCTAAGAAAGAAACTCAGATACAAGGGCAAATGCAAGGGGATATTGCTGTCTCTTTAATGATGTTTCAGGGAACAGCTGTGTTTTAAAAGTTGTAGCTTAAAAACTGTAAGCATTAAATAGTCTGTATAATTATTCTTTCATGCAAAATTTTGTCTTCTTGTGTAACGAATATAGAAAGTTATTGTTGTTAATGAATGTGAGTGTGTTTTAACTTCTATGGTTCTCAGCATCCTATTCCAAACTGGGCATGAAAGATTGCTTAATTTTGCTCAGGGGCCTTTTTATCAGGCTTGAGGTTCTTTTATATGCTGTAAATCTACAACATGGGATGTTCCGAAGGAAGCCATGCTAAGGATTTTCTTCTTCTTTATCTGATTACCCTCCCTGCATGGAGACTGACATCCCCTAAGACTTAAAGGCCTGTGCCTAGGGTCAGATCTTTGGGGAGTAGACAAACCTATGGACTGGGCAGAGTGAAGGCCTGGAAGTGGGTGGCCAGCCCAGCACCATGTGGAGACTGAGGAAGAGGATGATATGAAATGCAGGCAAAATGGGTGAAGGAAGAGGTGATGATGGAGTAGTTAATGGAATGAGTGGCAGGGGAAATTGAAGAACCTGCCCAGACGCCACTTCGTCCACCACAAATATCTCATGCAGGTGGGACCCTGGGATTGAACCTGGGCCACCTTGGTGATAGGCAAACAGTCCAATCGCTTGGTCACGGCACTGCTGCCAAGGATTTTTATTCCCCCTTCCTGCAAAAATAAAATATGCAGGGTGTGCACAAATGATTTGAATGCTTTCATGATTTTTTTTATAGTTGTATTATTAAATATTTGGTGATGGTATTTGATGCTTAAGTTAGCACGCTTCCTGGTACAGCCATGAGCTCCAGCAGTTGTAAGATGGCGACCAACAGTGAAAAAGCGCTTGCTGATCTTGAGTTTCATACGAGTAAATCCATGACAACCATGCGAGGAAACTTCAGAACAAAGTACCAGAAAGAACCACCCACTGCCAACTCTATGCATAAATGGTATTAACAGTTGATAAACACGGGTGCCTATGTAAGGGCAAATCAATGGGTCTGCTGAAAATGCTGAAGAAACAGTCGACCGTCTGTGAGCTAGCTTCGCACGTAGCCCACAAAAATGAATTTGTCAAGCCAGTAGAGAGCTGAACATCCTACATTCAACCGTTTGGAAAGTGTTAAGGAAAAGATTGATGATGTGCCCTTACCGTTTGCAGCTGTTACAAGCATTATCACCCGAGGACAAAGTGGAATGCTTTATATTTTGCAGCAGTTTCCAGGAGCTTATGAAAGACAATGAGTTTTGTGATAAGATTGTTTTCAGTGATGGAGTAGCATTCTTTCTGAGTGGTAAAGTGAACAGGCATAATGTAAGGATTTGGGGAACTGAAAAGCCCCGTTCTGTCATGCAGTACGTTCGTGATTCGTCTAAACTGAATGTTTTCTGTGCAATATCACAATCTAAAATTTACGGTCCCTTCAGTGAAAAATCCATTTCAGGACACATCTACCTGGATATTTTGAAGAATTGGCTTCTGCCACAGTTGGAGACCGATACTGTCATCTACCAACAGGTTGGTGCTCCACCTCATTACCACCATGATGTTCATGACTTTCTGAACACCAGATTTCAAGATTGATGGATAGGTCATACAGAATGAAGATAATGCACTCATCTCATGGCCTCCACGCTCTCCCGACCTCACCCCTTGCGACTTTTTCATATGGGGTTTTATGTGAAGAATGCAGTTTACATGCTACCATTACCTGCTGATGTATAAGAACTACGGGACCGCATCATCAATGCATTTGATGAAATTAACAGGGACATGCTACATCAAGTGTGGGCCGAACTTGATTATCAAGTTGATGTTTATAAAGTCACTCGTGGAGCACATATCGAGCACCTGTAAGCTATTAAACCACTCAGATCATTTGTGCGCACCCTGTATATCGGCCTCCATCAGTTATTGAGGTTGTTGTTATTATTAATTCTGTATGTAATGTACTTACATTCACTACCAATGACTACATGTTAGGTTCATTCTTTGTGCTTAGTTTGTGTTCAATTAAGCCATGATAATCAGCATTTTGTTTACATAAATGGTCTCTAGAGTAAGTAGATTCACGCATTGAAGGGTTAACCCTATATGCTAATCTCCAAAACAACCCTACCCAGTGTGACTATTCTTCAGGTAGACAAAGTCAGCAATTGCTCTTGGTTGGACACCAGAAATATTAACTTACTAAATTTGTGTTAAGAGAGGAAAAAAAAAGAAAGTAAAGGAACCACAAACTTTTTCATGCCTTCATTTCAAGGCAATATATCTGTTAAAGCTGGTGCTCTACCATTTAGGAAAAGCATAGTGTTGAAATTTAAGGCTGGTTCACAACCACTGACAATGGTAATGATAGCCAGAACAAGAGACTTGAAATACATGTAATCAAATAAGAGTGTTCATAACCATATGCCTGCCTCGGTAGCGTAATGGTTAGCGTGTCTGCCTCGCGTTCAAGAGGCCGCAAGTTTGAATCTCGCTTAGGGTAAGTTATCCGGGTAAGGTTTTTTTCCAAGGTTTTCCCTACCCTGAGAAGACGAATGTCAGGTAACTTAAAGCTCCATGGATCTCGGGCTCATTTGAGCATCATTTCACCCATTTCATTCATTCGTCCGATATGACACAATGTTGGGGGATGTTAATTTAAAAAAAAAAAAAAAAAACAATGGCAAGCCTTTCCAGGCCCCTGGAACGACAAGCAAGACTTGGCCAAGATTCAACTTTGGTGTCGTCGTTACCAGGCACGACATACTAGATCCACTAAGTTTATATTAAAGACTTTCTTCCTTCAAGGTAGAAATTTTTCAAGGCGGCCATGATGTAAACAGCTGCTAGAGCTCTAGCTAGTTGCAATTCTGTGAAAATCAAACCAAAAAGAATCTTATATAACAATAAAGATGCTAAAGGACTGACGCTTGCTGATTTCTTGGAATCAAAAATACGCAATAACTTCATGTTTAGATCCTCATCTTATCGAAATTTGGCGTTGTTTTCATGTTGGCTGAATTGGAGAGCAGGTTAAAATGTTTTCGTTGGTCAAAAGAAATAAATGATGTCCCTATGCATAGTATCCACTATCTGCTACCATTGATATTAGCAGGCTCTTGTTGTGAACCAAAATGTTCATACTATTCCCATTGTCGTTACCAGGTGGTTGTGAACCAGCCTTTAAACTTAACTTTTATCAAATACTTTTCTACATTTTCCTTTACTCAAAATGCTTTATGGATCGCAATTTGTGATTATAGTTTGAAATTTTCAAGAGAGCTTCAGGAATTAAGGATTTAAATATTCTTGTAGACTAAGTTGAAAAATATTGAATAGTGCAGATGGATTATTATTTTGCATAACTCACGTTGAACAAGTGGAAAAATTCAGTAACACGTATACAAAAACTGGGGATGGGACCTCAATACTTTCGGTGATCGGTGGTGTGGAAGTATGATACTCTTAGATAAACATTTGATATTTTTAGATTTGCATTTTTTATTTTGCATTATTGAAATCTGTTTCATTTAACTTTGTGCTACATAAGGAATGAAAGGAGTCGACACTCCACATTATCACCTCACTCATGTCCAGAAAGAATAGATAAAGACCTTGATCGCATTTCCTGTGGATGAATGGATTCAGCATTCCATATACCCTTAGGTATAAGTTGGGCAAAACAGGAAGAAAGGAGTTTAGTGTAACATGGGCATTAACTAGTTGTGAACGAAACCATTTTAGCTGAATACACTAAATAACATTTCTGCAATAGCCTATCTTGGTGACTCAATATTGACTATTAGATTTATCCTCTCCAGTCTATGAATACAGCATACAGAATTATTTGTTCTTTCCTTCCAACTGTTAGTTTGTGTTTACATAAGTCAGATTAGGGTCATGAACTTAGGGTGACCAGATTATTATAGACAAAAAAGAGGACTTCTATTCTGAAAAAAGTAGGACACTGGACAAAATAGGAGGATACTTGTATCTCACCAATTATATTAAAATTGAATTATGTTACAAATATTTATTTAATTTCATGGATGAACAGCCTTCTCCTTTTACAAATATTTCTGCAAAGATTGGATTTTTTTCAAAAGTTGAGGCTTCTTTAACAGATATTTATAAAAGTTAATACAAGAATATTGCCTAAAATTGTACTACAACAGGTGTAAGCCCTTTACAGATTCTATTTTAAATTTGTGTATTTCATCTGTCCATTATGATGATATGAGTAAATATATTCTTTCTGTACACTGGCAGAAATATTCTGATATTTTGAGAAGCTCTGAACGGCAATCGACAGATTTGCTTTCTCTGAAATACTTAACCACTTTAAGAGGTAGAACTGGAACTTAAAAATTCAATGCCACAACTGGGATTTGAACCACAGACCTTCCGCTTGCCGGGCGGACGGTCTAACCACTGAGCTATTGTGACAAACTGCCAGAATGGCATTAAATTCTCAAGCCAGTTCATATTTCTCCTGGTAAACCACAACCACTACCTCTTAAACTTTGCCCACACACGGTTTGTGTGTTTAAAAACACCAACAGTAAGTTTGTTGGCATAAATAAATAATACTTAACCACTTGTTTATAGGTTAAGTTATCAAGCCCAGAATTGACATTTACAAATTTTTTGAAATTATAAAATTGATCGAATGTCAAATCACAACCACATGGCTGCCACATGCTCACATACATGCTAGCAGGCAAGCAATGGACAAATAGAATGAATTTGTTATGAAGATGTGACACAATGGCTGGCCTCGTACCACAGTTGGTAGAGCACGTGCCTGATGTGCAAGGGGTCCCGGGTTTGATTCCCAGCAGGGGGTAGGAATTTTTCTCCAGGCGGGATTATTCCTCATCCTTCCCTGAGTCTGGAAGTATAATAGCGGTGCCATGGCTGAGTGGTTAGACTTCTTGTCTACCATCCAGGTGGGACCCACATGTGGCATTCATGGTGGATGAAGCAGCATCTGGGCAGGTTTTCTCTGGGTTCTCTGGTTTCCCCCGACATTCATTCCACCAATTGCACCATTATCACCCTTCCTATCATCTATTCCGCCTGCATTTCATATTATCCTCTTCCTCAGTATCATATCTGGTGCTTGGCTGACCACCTGCTTCCAGGTCTTCACTCTGTCTGGTCCAGAGGTCCCTCTGCTCCCCGACAGGCGTCTGACACTAGCCTGCCTTGTAAGTCCTAGGGGTGTAAATCCTACATAAGGGGAGGGTAATCAGGTAAAGAAGATGTGACACAATACTTCATTTATAAAAACCGTCTAGGAAGCAATGGTACAGCAAGCGAAAATAGACTGCAAGCATGTTCTAATTGGTGCTGCCTCTCCCATCTTGTGATAATTCTGTGTTCGAAAATCAAAATTTTTCAGCTTCAAAATCGGTAAAAGCAGCATATAATCCAAAATATAATACAAAATAATCTAAAAAGGAAGACATTTACCAATTTTCTGAAACTCCGTCCAACACCGGACAAATCTATTAAAAAGTATAGTCACCCTACATAAAAATAACCTTACAGGTGTACCATATATGAATTTCCATAAATATTTTGATATATCTAGCAATGGAAAAAATGATTGAGTGCATTAGAAGAGCAGAATATTTCTAAATTCCATGTTGTGTTGCAGCATGGTTTACACAAGTCAATATTTCCAACATGCAGCTGAGTTTATTGATGGTTTCTCTTCCATATGTTATTGTCTGTCGGACGCACAAATATTCTGTCTTGAATCATCACTCACATTTGTATTTGTTCCTGATAAGGAAAGGGGCGGTATAGCAGTGGTGCTATTCTCTCCATTCCTTTACAGCTATTTGTGTCAAGAGGATGTAAAAGTATGTCCATCTGGTGTTATGCTTATTGGCATTTATACATATAGGAGGAGCAACCAAAAGCCAATCGACCAAAAACCAATGGCATGAATAAATCATCATCATGAGTCATAAATCATTAAGTACCCTAAATACGGTAAATAAATCATGTTACCACAAGAACTCTGGCTATGTTATAGCACCTCATATTAACTGAATTTGGCAACAAACCTCTTGAAGCTCAAGCATCTATACTTCAGAAATAACACATGTGCTTTGGGCAAAGTTCAAATCTCAGTGATAGTGCACACTTTTGTTCACCTTTGTTTTCTTCTATTTTCGACATATACTTAATTTTCTTAGTTTAAATTTATAATAATAAATGTGGAAAATCTATAGTAGTTAGAATTAGATACATGTACATATACCTATATCATAGCCAGTACTGAATACAAGGCCTTTTCTTCATTCCCGGATGTTGCACGGATGATTAGCAAAGATATCAGAATAACCCGTAGATGTCCATCAAGCAATCGGAGATCAGGTTGCTATGTTTTTCTTTGTTTTCTACTTTGCAAGAACAGCAAGTATTACTTCACATGCCATAGAGTGAATTTTTTATTATGCAATGTAATTTACTTCCATATAAAAGAGAATATGAAAAAAGGAAGAACCTAAATACTGTTTTGTTGGCTGTATTCAAACCTGCTTCCCAAGCAGCACACCGAGATTCAAACGTAGTACTATAGCACTGAGCCATTTGTACCATGGAGAAACGTTTACTCAGTTTATGTAGAACTGTAACGGACAGTTCAATTTTCAAGGTTTGATTTAGTTTATGTACTGTGCAAGATTGTGAAGAACAATTTTCTTTATTGTTCCCAGGTTGTTATAGGAATATTATGACACAATAAATTGTGTATTTCCTCACTGTGTAGAAGTTTAATTTGTAGCATATTGCCCATGCACATGTGAACCATTAGACCAAAGCAACATTTTGAAATGTTACAGCGCTCAATCATTTTTTCCATGGCTGTACAGGGACAGCTGCATTCCTTCAGTATGATAAACTGTGTTAAAATACAGGTAGTTAATACAGGAAATACTGATCAAGACTTTGGAAACATCTCAGATGTTTACAACACTAATTGCTGTTCATGTTTATCGTGTTAATTTGTTACAAATTAAATGCTTTAATTATGTTTAAGGTTACGGCTGAATATCATACACAGAGATTATCTAATAGAATGTGTTGAAAGAGACTATGTTATTGAGAAAAAAGCAGCTGCAAAAGAATTCGAAGAGAAAAAGATTGAATTAAGGGAGACTCTCATTTCTGATATGGAAGAGAAGCGTAAGCTTATAGAATCAGAAAGACACACAATGGAATTGACAGGAGATTCAATGGAGGTAAGTGCATATATTTAGTAGTAACATTACTGGTTTTGCGAATAAGTTCATGCTTGTGAGATTGACAGAGTAAATCTAATGGTATTTGCTAAGACTGTTTTCTAAATCAAATTCCATATAAACTGATTGATGCAGTGTTGTGTTATTCAGTACCTTCAGTGGTATGTAAAAGTTTGAGAACTTGTAAGATCAATTTTATTCCACTGTTATTAAAATCAAATATCTTTAGCAGTTGTCAAGAATTGGAATGAATAAATAAATGTACTTCAGATTTGGTTTCTTCTCTTTTGGGAAAACAGGGTAAACTACTTATTAATTGTATTAAATATTCAAAATGAATTTGTAATCCCTTTAGTTTCACTTTTATTTACCAAAACTACTGGAAATATTTTGGATGTTGCCTCCATCTTCAGCCTTGACTCACTGCTTAGCTTCCACGTGTGGTTTATAGATCACATATACGTATGTATGCATCTTGTACTAATGCTGCCTCTTGCTAATGTTTTAAGTAAGAAGCTTAAGTTTTAGTTGTGCACAGTAATGTGCATTCTGTTTCCTGACTGAAAATACTCAGTGATTCTTCTTCTTTCTCAACTTCCCTGTTCTACTGCTATCCTGGTGTCAGGGGTTTACCTTGATCTGAGGCTCACATTTTCCTTTTGAGTCTGAATTAAGGTGGGGGATTAGCCCACGGTCCCTATTTTATCCCCGAGGTACTCAGATAGATCCTCAGTTCTTATGGAGAGATTGGGCATTTCCTCCCAACCACAAAAGATTTTGGTTTTCCCGCCAATACCCGGCAGGCTGTTTGCAGGGGTTTCCCACTGGGCGATGCGGTTGCCACTTCCCTACGCAGGCATGCTCAGTGATTATATATAAATAGCATTTCCCAAATGTACACTTCAACCAGGTTTGGAAGGCTTACATATTTCTCAATCGCTACTGTTGTTTTTCAAACTGTCGAGAAACTAATTGCAGCACTGGTCTTAAAAGGATTCTCGGGTAGGAGAATGCTTAGGAAAACATCCTTGGTAACTTGTACAGCCATGGAAAAAAAGATTGAGCACATTAGGAGAACAGAATATTTCTAAGTTCCATGTTGTGTGTAGTGTGGTTTACACAAATTGATATTTCCAACATGTAGCGTGGGTTTATTGTTAACATCTGTCCGACACACAAATAGGCTGTGTCTTGAATCACCACTCGCATTTGTATTTGTTCTTGTTAAGGAATGGGGTGCTGTAGCAAATTGCCTATTTGTGTGTCTGACAGACGATAACATATGGAACAGACTATCAATAAAGCATGATGGAAATATTGACTTGTGTAAACCTGCTGCAACATGACATGGGACTTAGAAATATTCTGCTCTTATAATGCGCTTAATAAGTTTTTCCATGGCTGTACCATAAGTGAATCATGTGTTTTTGTTTGGGCACCTGGTGCTGAAAGTCAAATCAAAAGGAACTTTCTCTGTTTGTGAATTTAGCAGATACAAAATTGAATTGCAGCTGATAGCTGACTGTTACTATTCTATTTCCTGTTGTGCAAATAAATTTTGAGGGCTCAAATGATATTTATGTCACTGGCTTTACAGCGTGATTTCACAGCATGTTTTTAACTATACAACATTGCAATGCATTATAAGCCTACCATTGGATTTAACATATTTTGCATCAGCCATAATATAAAATCTTATCTACATGCCCATTTTGTCTCCAATTGAAAGTATTTGTTACTGCTGCTAAAGATTTTTAGAGTGATTCTTGTACTAGCTGTAAATTAATATTTAATTCATGTGTCTTTATTGTTTCCTTTTGATGAAGTATTCACCAACTAAATGATTGATCTGTTCTTCGTTTTTTGAAGGTTAAGCCTGTGATGACTCGGAAATTGCGCCGTCGACCAAATGACCCTGTACCCATTCCAGAAAAGAGACGCAAGCCTCCACCTGCACAGTTGAATTATCTGTTGGATGAAAAAGAAATTGAAGGAGACCTGAAAATAATAAGCAGAGGCAAGCTGATTGGTCCCATCAGAAAACCTGGTAGAGCATATAGTACTTCTGAAAATGTGGTGACGTATATTATGCATAATAACCCCTTTTATTATCCTCAGTAGCATTATCAATTTTTCGTTTAGTCACTTGTATATCTGTTTACTGCTCAACAGCATATTAAGGCATGTTTATCTAATGTTTAAACATTTCTCCTAATTTTATCCCTTTAACATTTAGAGAAGATTTGTACATTCACAATCTCATAAAGAATATTGCAATTTCTGGACCATTACATTTATGTGGAGTCAATTTGAACACTCTTAATTGTTTCACTTGCCCATTTTTTGTGTGGAATATCACCACTGCCTTCTGATACCAATGCAATTTCTTAGTGTGTTTGTATGTTGGATCCGCTCTAAGGAACACATTATTAACTGCAAAAAAACTCATACAATGGAATTACAATCATAATAATAACTGCTTAGTTTCAATAAAATGGTTGGTTTCTATTTCTAAATAACAGTGGAAAATGTAGCATATTGCAGCAAAATCATTAAACATATCTATTAGTGTATTTTAAATATAATAACATGAAGAAAAGATGAATTTTCTATTGTTAGACTAAGTATTGCTGTCAGGAGCCAATTAAAGCATTTACTGCATATACGAGGGCCGTCTCAAAAGTAACTTGCACTATTTTTTTAAATCCGCATGGTAGGCGGAAAAAGTCTGAAAGTCCCAGGGTATATGTAGAGGTATGGGTGTAGTAGCAGCACCGTAAAATTCCTAGGCCCCTAAGTTTATTGCTTGAACATTAAAACGGCAGTAACAATGGAGACTCCACTCGTTCCTACCACCGATTGCGAAGTTCGCGCTGTAATCCGTTTTCTGACGGGGAAAAAATAAATGTGCGACTGAAATTCATTGCGAGTTGTGCAGTGTTTATGGAAAAGACGTTTTGTCAAGACAAATGGTTCCTCGTTGGCCCCAATCGTTCATTGAAGGGAGAACAACATTACACAATGAGCAATAAAGCGGCCAACCCTCCACTTCCCTCGCTCCGGATATTGTTGACGAGGTTCGAACAGTCGTGAACACCGATCAGCGCCTTACACTTGATGCAGGTTTGTTTCAACTTCCTGCGTATATTGAAATAAGCCGTGCATCGCTTCACAGGATTATTTCTAAGGATCTGTGCCTATGGAAAGTGTGTGCAAGTTGTGGAAACGAATGGATAAGGCAACTCCAAAAAAAGTCAAAAGTTGTTGCATCGGCTGTCAAGGTCATCACAACGATATTCTGGGATTCGAAGGGAGTACTGTTAATCAATTACCTGCTCCATGGGACCACGATGACAGCTGCTTGCTATTGTGAGGTGCTGAGAAAACTCAAAAGAGCCATACAAAATAAAAGGAAGGGAAAGTTGAGCAAAACAGTTTTTCTGATCCATGATAACACTCTCCCACACGCTGCCCGTGAAACTCAAGCCATTTTGAACAGTTTCGATGGAATGTTTTCGGTCATCCATAGTGCACCTGACCTTGCATCAAGTGATTACCATCTTTTTGCGGAGCTGCAGCAACATCTTGGGGGAAGGCGCTTCGTAAATGACGAGGAACTGAATCAAGAAGTGGAAAGATGGCTATCCAGTTTGGCGGGAGAGTGGTTTGACATTGGGTTAAAAAAACTGTTACCACAGTATCAAAAATGTATCTAGGTTCAAGGAAATTATGTGGAAAGATAGGTACTGAATGTAGCTTTCAAAATATACCCTTTTTAAAATATTTAAACGGTTTGTTATTTTTTAAAAAAATAGTGCAAGTTACTTTTGAGACGCCCCTCATACATGAAGAAAAGATGAATTTTCTATTCTTAGACCAAGTATTGCTGTCAGGAGCCAATTAAAGCATTTTCTGCATCGTCATTCTTGGGACTACCTCTTTTTCGTTTACCTGGAGTGTGTTTCTTATTTCAGGAAGAGTATACTCTGGGGTATGCTCATGTGGCCTGTGTATGAATCTAAAGTTGGAATTGTCTGCTCCTGGCACATCAGAATTCATTACCTAATTTTCATATCTTTAACACATATCTTATACGAGTTGAAACTCTTTAGCTTACAGAATCTAACAATTGAGTTCACAGTCAAAATAGAAACCAACAACTCTAGTGTTCTGGGACCTTAAAATAATGAAAAATGTGTATCAGAATGAATTTGGATGCATCGAAAACCCACACAAGCAGACAGTCATATGAAAGTGGCTACAACCCTGAGGCACACAAATTAGTAGCATTCAACTGCGTTATGTACAGATTATAGTGCTTTTCAAATGGGAAGGATTCTGATCTGCAGCCAATGAGATAACGTTTACATGCACAGCGTTGCAAGCTCATTACCCCCACTTCACATTTCTTGGCGTGCGTCAAGCTTTACTTAAGGGGAAAGCAATAGTAGTATAAGATATACATATAAGGATTTGAAAATCAGATTATCGGTTTTGATATGCCAGAAGTAGATGACCTCCCCTTTAGGTTCATACATAGGAAACCAACTACAAATTAACTCAGAAATTGCTATGGCAGTCAAAAGGCAGCTGATTATGCAAGTGCAAGCTCACAATACGTGTCCTGCATAAAAACAGATGAGTGAAGCAATTAAGAGTTTTAAAGTTTATTCCATGTAAACATTGTAAACACTTAAGATTTGCTTCCCTTTATGATTCCAGCATAATTTTAGCATTCCTGGGTTACTATTAGTAGATGGTTTGGTAGTAGAACCAATAATATAGTAAGCAGCTTAAAACTCTGTAGAAATGGATAAATATTGTAAAGAATTGATTTAAATGTAAATCAAGATCAAACAGAAGAAGTAATTATCTTCCTTTCATAGAAAAAAAATTAAAAGAAGAAGTAACTTTTAGAAAAAGAAGTTGAGTGAAAGAAAGGAAGTAAAGCCATTGTAGAACAAAAATGCATTTATTTAGGAGTAAAAATTGATGGGGTTGGAAAATGGGAGAAACAAAGAAAAAGCAGCCATATCAGCTTTAAAGATAATAGTAAACGTGGAGTAACTAATGTTAATTGGTTAGAAAAAATGTTCAAAATTGGTCAAATTCAAAATGTGGTATTGCAAAATGCAAAAGAGCCATAACTGAAAACTTTCTGCTTTTGCAGGGTAGATGTTCAAAAATGTCAATAGTGCATAGGTATATAGGGCTCGGTAATTCAAAGCAAAAGTCTGAGAATGCTTTCTTTATTCATCCTTTTAGAACATATACATGTTGTTGGATATATCAGGTTACATAAAATACCTACATACGTACATAAAATACATTCTGGCCCATATAATAATACTGGTTGAATGATATTCTTATACAGTTTAATTTTGGTCTTTCTAGTGACATCAACAATATTAATAAAATTTTACATACATTCTGGCCCGTATGTAATGTTGTTAGCTAATGCTGGATTTCTGACAATGAAGTCATTAATCCTCTTGCTCTCCAATATTTAATATATTGATAGAGCAATAGCAGTATAGTAACAGCTTTTTAGAGAGCACCGTATTTTTATGTTTTGGCGGTCACATCGCTCTCTCACAACCCCCAGAATGTCTGGAGGACCACACCTGTCGTTGGTTTACGGGCCTCACCAACCTGACTGAGAGAATTAACAAAATAAATTCACCGACCATATCCTCTGATTACCAATCAGAGGACGTATTACATGCCATGACATGTCAGCATGCTAGGGGTTAATATTTTATAGAGAAATGGAGAGGTTGGAAAAATAAAGACTCCCTAGCCCTTGGGAACCCTAATAGCATCAGGGTCGGAAGAGAACAAGAGATGACCAAGGTAAGGTCAGATAGAAAAGTTACAGTGAGGAGCAAAACACCAGTAAGTGGAAGTAATGTTCTGCGCAGCTTGGGTACCTAGGGGTCGCCATTCACATATCCCCTAGACGGAGACCCCTGAGTATATATGTAATGTATAATAATGTATAATGGTTTATTCACTTATATATGTTTCTAGTTTCATCCGAAAAGTTTACATATTACAAGATTGTAAATTATTACTTAGTTATATACATCAAGATTTACAAATTTTACAAAGTATATACAGAGATTAATAATTAAAGTAACTGTCTTCATGGTAAAAAATCTTCAAAATCACAATTGCAGATATTCATCTACATCATAAAAAGCCCTCTCAATTAAGTAATTTTTTAAGCATTTATTAAACTTGGAACCAGTTGATTGTTTAATTGTGACTGGCAGCTTATTGTATAAAGCTTTCCCAATTGTAAATGGATTTTTATCAAAGAATTTCTTACTATACATAATGCTATTTTATGGATTTGTCTTATTGCAGCATAGTCAGAAGAATGCAATAAACCATACACTGGTAAACACTAAAGAAGTGTTAAGTGGCCTAAGTCTGCCATTTAGCGGAATATAGCTTTTCTGCACATGTTAAATAGAGAAAAATGAGTCTGATAATGGTTGTAATCAATTTTTTATTTTTTCTGGTTCGTGGCTCTCTTGCATTGATATGGTATTGAAGCATGGGGATTGGACAGAGGCTGGGAAATTATTAGATATTGCACTAGGATGTTTTTCAGGAAAGTCATAGGTGTGCAACTACCCAAATTGAACTGGGGAACGTCTAGAAAAGGCATGATTGTGGAAAGTTTCTATTTCTTCTTTCTTTTTGGGGGGGGGGGGGGGGTAGTGTTTAATACCCGCTTTTACTACGACGGCACCAGGTAGTGACACTGATGATAATGGAATAAAATGGAGCACCGGTGGAATGAGATGGTGGGGGAAACCAGAGAACCCGGAGGAAATCTGCCCCAGTGCCGCTTCATCCACCACGAATCCCACATGCAGTTGCCTGGGATCGAACCCTGGCACCTTTGGTGAGAAGCGAATTGTCTAATCACTTGGCTAAAGCACGGCTATGATTTTGGAAAGGGCTCTTAATTATTGGCATAGCATCTTGATGTTGAAATAAGGTAACTTATTAAGGCAGCTTAAGTAAAGGAAAAAAGCTTAAGGAATATTAAAATAATTTAGAGAATAATAGTGTGGGGGAAATTTGAGAAGAGAAAAATAATGGAAACACCTTTTAAAAAGTAGCAAGGTGAGATTTCAGGATATATATGTATAGAAATGGTCACTGAGATGAGGGATTAAAAAGTGTGGGGGAAATTTGAGAAGAGAAAAATAATGGAAACACCTTTTAAAAAGTAGCAAGGTGAAGATTTCAGGATATATATGTATAGAAATGGTCACTGAGATGAGGGATTAAAAGGTTTCTGTTATTTTATATTTCAATGAGGAATACTCGGGAAAGAAAGATGCATATTCATAAATTAAATAATGAACAAATAGAGGGTATCGCATGGGTTAGAACACATGCATGGAGATTAAAACAACTAACTGGATTTCTTTCTTTATTAATTATCAGTGTGTATTTAAGTTCATTGAACATGTATATATTTGTGCTCCTCAATAAGGTATAATTGTGTTATGTAAATGAAATGTTTAGCTTTTCACATTACCAGAATAGAAATAAATGTTTAGTTGAATTATTGGTGTCTGGATACTTATGTCTGTCTCTACAAGTGCAAAACAAATAAAGAAGTTTTACTATAGTACAGTATAGTAATATTTATGTGATGATCATAATTAATATTTGTGTTACTCTCTTCAGAGCTTGTGATAAGCTTAGAATTATTATTTGAAAAAAATAAAAAACTAAGGACCCCACACCATGGAATTTTACTCATTGGTATTACAGAGGTGCAATCCAGTCGGTGACAAACATAACATTTCTCTGTCATGGTGCTTTCAAAATTGTATCAAAATGTTCATTTCTAAGTTTACCTCAGCTTCTTTGCATTTTTGTCATATTAGTATGATATAATGAGTGTTGTTTAGACATCGGAAAAAAGAACTATGTTATGTGTGAGTTGCACAGATAATGAATTATTCATCTGGTACATTTTGTTTGTTCCTGTTTTAAGTAAAACCAGAAAACAGTACAAATTGTTCATTTTTTAGATTTGTTGAGAAAAAATTTAATTCCAGGGTTACAATGTCTTTGGTATCTTCCTGCACTCATTTAGGAACTATAGTTTTTCTCCACTTTTCTCTATTTTCCCAGAATCCGTCTTCTAATCTCCTTTCTTTCATTGTTAGTATCATTCCTTGTTTTCATGTTAATTTGGGTCATGGTATCTTCTTTGGTAGTCTGTTCTCATCAATCACATGTCCAAACCATCTTAATTCTATTTTAATTTCTTCTACTAATGAACCTTTTACTTTCATTTTTTCCCTTGTAACTGCATTTCTGATTTTGTCTCTGCTTGGGAAGATTTAATTGCAGTATAAATTACCTTAAACCATCCATGTTCATGGCCAGTATCTTCAAGTTCTACACAAGGAGCAACTAACAATTGCTTCTTGCAATGCATATTTAGATACAAGGGGTGTCCAATAACTCTGCCACTGTCTCTCTCTCTTTCTCTCTCTGGCACCTGCCTGAAAAACAAATTGCACGGATGAAGTGTGTGTGCTGGTGGGTTGGTTAGTATATATTGGTAATGTTCATGCCGGTTTATGATGCATGCCCCTGTATTTATCAGTTTGCAGCCATTCACCATAGAGTTAAACTACATAGTTTGTCCTCTGTGAGCTATCTTCTGCCATTCACGTTTTCACAGCAAAAAGCAATCAACTGTTGATATCCACCAGGAGTTAACCCTTTCTATGGGGAAGTCTGTATGAACATCCAAAAGGTTAGATGTTGGCATGCAGAGCTTATGGAAGGGTGCAAAGATATGCATGACAAACAGCACATAGGGAGGTCAACTACAGCTATATGTGGTGATAACATTGTTGCAGTTTGTAATACTGCAGAGAAGGGGTGTCATGTAACCACTCACAATATCCTAGCGAAGCCACTTCCTGGAATTGAAATTGGGCATTTGTCCATTGCAAAGTTCCTAACAGAGTTCCTTTGCCACACAGCCTGTGTAAGATGGGTGCTAGGTTTGCTGAATGATATCCACAGAGAGCAACAGACAAATTCAGCCAGAAATGTTCTGGTAATGATGCACCAGAAAAAGGGGTCAGTTCTTCAAACAGCTTGTTAATGGAAATGAGACCTGGGTGTATCATTCGACACCAGAGACAAAAGGTCAAAGCTTGAAGAAGAAGAAACTTGGTACCCCTCAAAAAAGGAAGGCATGTTTGACACAGAAAGTTATAGCAACAGTCTTCTGGAACTAGTTGAGGTTTTATTTGTTCACTACGTGCTTTGCACACTAGAGAACTGTGATGTCTGGGGAATCTCCGAGCTGCCCTCACCCACCAAAAAAGAAAGATCATGGATTTTTCTTTTGCAAAATTCTCTTTCTGCATGATACTATCAGCATCACTCAGCTCAAATAACCCAGGCAGAGCTCAGAAGATTCAATTGGAAAATTTCCCTACATCCTCCATAGATCTTACCAGATATTGTCCCTAGTGATTTCTATATGTTTCACCTAAGTTAAATTTCGGTAAGTATTATTTATTTATGCCAACAAACTTACTGTTGGTGTTTTTAAACACACAAGCCGTGTGTGGGCAAAGTTTAAGAGGTAGAACTGGAACTTAAAAATTCAATGAGACTGCCTTTGTGGTTTACCAGGAGAAATACGAACTGGCTTGAGAATTTAATGCCATTCTGGCAGTTTGTCACAATAGCTCAGTGGTTAGAGCATCCGCCCGGCAAGCGGAAGGTCTGTGGTTCAAATCCCAGTTGTGGCATTGAATTTTTAAGTTCCAGTTCTACCTCTTAAACTTCGGTAAGTATGTTCACACTGATGATGAAGTCAAATCAGAAGTGAACAGCTAGCTAGAAGTACAGGATCTGACCTGGTGCAACACTGGTTTGGGAAAACTGTGTTACATTAACTAAAAATGTTTTGAAAAAATGGGGACTGTATAGAAAAGTAACGGGAGGTTTATAAAATGTAAATAAAAATTCAGCATAATAAATTGTATTGAATATTTTTTAAAAAATAGGTAAACTTATTTATTTAACATCCCTTACATTATCACATGCAGGTAATGTTACAGGAATCGAGTAAAGAGGAACAAATCGCTAAAGAAAGTACAGTTTGGTGTTTTATTTTGTCTTCTAGTTTCAAGTCTGAGGCTTATAGTAGTTGCAAGGAAGCAATTCAGGTCTTGTTTATAACATTTCCATTGCATGTGTAGGGAGTTGATAGACTACTAATAATTGCAGTTTCACAAAGAAATTTTTCAAGTGGTTCAAGAGTACCTTATACAAAATATGTTAAAACTGTGTACAAACTGTAGGCACAGATTCCTCACCCAAAATGAGAAACAAAGTCCTTTGTTTATGGAGAGTTAGTAAAAGTATTTTTATACAGCCTGCATTATTTATAAAACATTGATATTTTAAATCGTAGTACTCCTTAAAAGTTTATGTACAATAAAATAAAATTATTTGAAAAGTTCCCTTTTCCGGAAAAGTATGATTTACAGTTGATAGCAAGATGTGAAATAATATGCAAGTTTTCAGAATGCCTAATAAATTTGTACGTTTACAGCTTTAATGCCAAGCTCAGGTGTT
Organism: Tenodera sinensis; assembly: GCA_030765045.1. NCBI lineage: Eukaryota > Metazoa > Arthropoda > Insecta > Mantodea > Mantidae > Tenodera > Tenodera sinensis. The sequence continues at coordinate 83,109,713 of CM060968.1, forward strand.
TCTCTGGGTGCTTCAACACCAGACACCTCCGTGTCAGACACTAGAATTGAAGATGGAAAGTTGCTGTATGAAAGGAGATGGTAAGTATAATAATAATAAATATTTAATTGTCATTAAGCCGAGTACAGCAATAGACAATGTCAAACAGTATGTACCGGTTATATACAAAACAAGTAGTCTTATTATTATTTATTTATGCCAACAAACTTACTGTTGGTGTTTTTAAACACACAAGCCGTGTGTGGGCAAAGTTTAAGTTCCAGTTCTACCTCTTAAAGTAGTCTTATATTTATATACAATTTTTCTAATATTACAACATACTTTCAAACATTTTAACTTAAATTCTGGAATCACTATACACATTAAAAGCTAATACAACTATAGTAAAACTATGAGCAATAATAGTTATACATACTATGAATTCATATTTAAGAGGGTTGCGATAGTTAATAAAGATTTATTTATATGTAATAGCATAGAACTGTTTTATCTCTCCACCTCCAGCAAAGAAAAATTGGCGGGCCCTGTAGCTCAGTAAATAGAGCACCTGCATGTTGTGTGAGGGGTACCGGGTTCAATTTCCAACATGGGGAATAGGAATTTGCCTCCCACCAAGATTATTCCCTATCTTTCCCAGAGTTTGAAAGTGTAAATGTGTGTGATCTAATGTATAAAATCCAAAGACAAACCACTGTACATGAATTAAACCTTGCAAATATGGCAAAATGTTGAGAAGGTAAAAGGCTGCTGAAATGACCACAGCATTAGAACCCTCCTTTATAGTACTTTTGGCACATTTGCTTAGTTTAAAAATCTGATGTGTTGCACTCACATGACTTTCTGTACTCTTGTACTAAACATTTTTACAAACTCTTATTCCTATATCTTCTTCATGTTAGTTAAGATAAACATTTGTACAAATTATCTTATTGCTTATTTCCTTGTAGGTGCAAGGGGAATGTTAGAATACAGTAGGCTTTGTGCGATAGCCAAATGTTTTAAAGCTTTGAGATTCTGTTGTATTTGCACACTTAACATATAAAAAAATGAACAACGATGACCCATTTCACGAAAGTTCTAAGTTTTCCGAAACTCACACACATAACAAGGAATACCTCCAAAATGGTTCACCCTACAAGAAAGTTTATTGAGACATAAATTGTGTATTTTAGCAAGGTCTACATTTTTTGTATAGTATGATTTGGTCTATCTCCAACGGTTTACAAGTTATGCAAAAGTCATCCAGAGGAAATATGACTACAGGGGCTATAACCAGAAAATTCAAGATATAAATTTCATTTGTCATAAAAATATCTCAAACATATGACATTTTAATCAAAATCGTTAGAGTCATTTTCAAGAAAATCAAAATTTTCGAAAAGCTTTCCATGTAAAGGGTAGTTTAGGGTGGGGCTATTTTCTTCAAAATCTTCATGTCGCATCCTTGAAAGACATTAAACTTAAATACCAACTTTGGTTTTTAACCGACTTTTCGTTTTTGAGTTATACTGTCCACGGACTGACACACAGACACACACACGGACCTTTTTCTAAAAGTGCTTTTTTTTAATTCAGGGGGCCTCAAAACATATATTTCCGGTGAAATCTCAACATCAAATTTATGGGTGGAATACAATACTTCCCCTACTTACCAGTAGAGAAAGTAAAAATAGGTTGCTTTAAACAGATTCCATTTCTTATTTAAAGGTTTTATACTAAACTCTGAGATTATATATGAAAGTTACTTACTTTGCAGATGTCTTAACGAATCAATGAAATATAAAACTAATGATGATGAAGTGTTTAAAACAGTGGAGTATATTAATAAACTTAGTTGAAAACCATGTCAACATTCAAAAACATTCTGATCCAACTTGTAATATTTAAAACAGTACTAGTTTCAGAGAGGGTCCTCTCCGCCATTCAGCTGTTCGGTTGACTGATTCAACATCAGGTAACCACTTCCCTCTTCTCTCATTGCCTGGCCAGCTGCTCTTCCTATTGGTCAGTCGTAAGACATCGTCTATGATTGGTATATCAAAATTCATTCAATGATCTCTATCCTTAATAATATAAATGTTTTCCCACACTTTTAACTCCCAGTAATATTTTGCTGATTTTAAAAGCTTGATATCTTGGCTAATATTATGGTTACATGACTAAAAGTGGTGAGCTGTGGCTGATTTATCAGTCTCTTTGTATTTGATATTTCTGGCATGCTACTTCATTCTGGTTTCCAAATTTCTCTTTGTTTTACTGATATATATCTTGGGCAGGCTTCTCAGTTGACATAGTAGATTCCTGATAATTTAATACTTGGAGTAGTATTTTTTAGAGGGTGATTGAGCAAATTTCTCACACTATACTTGTTTTACGTGGCCAGTTTTATATTATAAAATAACCACTGGTGCAACAGCCCATGAAGGGCCAAGGCCTGGCGCCCAGCCGCTGCGTCCCCCACCTCTGCCCACTACAGGCATCATTGGTAGGGTGCAGTACTGGAGGGTGGGACGTGGTCAGCACCCTGAACCCTCCCAGCCAGTTATACGGCCTTCTTGACCTGGGGCCACTACTTCTCCATCAAGTAGTTCCTCAATTGGTCCCCCCGGAACCTAACGAGGCTGAGTACACCCCGTGCCAGACCTCCCAGAGGGAATAAAATCCCCATGCTGGTACCAGGGATCGAACCCGGGTCCTCCACGCCAGAGGCAAGTATGCTACGGAGGCGGTCTAGTTTTGTATTATAATCCTTAAAAATTTTGTTGAATCTGTTGAACATTTTAGGATGACACGTGAATTTACAGTATCTTTCTTGGGTATCACTAATTTTAAATTTGCTGATACCCGTGATAGTTTTCCATCTCCTTTGTTTTTTTATTAATTTGCTTAGGAAACTGGGTTTAAATTCATTGAAATTTGCAATAAACTTTGTATGCTCCTGTTCTTCATTATATTTTCTATTTGTTATTGGGATATTGGTCAATCTGAGAATCAAGCTATGGAAAATTTAAATACTCACTCTAATTTGTATTTGGTATGCTCCTGGGTTTGTTCAGTGAAAACAAATTTTATATTTCAAGGCAAGACTCCAAAGAATTTAAAGATCCAACTAAACACATAATTACAGTAGAATGAACAAAATTCTAAAGAAGTATTTCTTTAGACTTTCATTTTGGAAATAACATTCATTAAACTTTTTTTAAGTTACATGTGGTAAGTTTAAATGTATCTTACTGCTTTTAAATATATTTCAGGTTTCACAGAGGACAGCCTGTGTATGTGGAAGGGAAGGATTTACCTCGGTTTGCAGCAGTCATTTCAGCAATTGGCACAGAAGCAGTAAGTGATGTAGTTCAAGTAAATTCCAGAATTACAGGATTGTTATTTTATATTGTAACCCATGTGCAGGTGATACAGAATTTGAAAACTTTTCAACAAACTCTCTGCGTACATAGCAAACAGATTCATGTTTAAAGTAAGCTTTGCAAATAACCATAGGTTCTTCCCCAGATGGTAATGCACCTTGCTAACTCTAGCAACAGGGTGTGCTAATTTGACCTAAGCAACAACATCAATGAAAAGTGAGACAATACATGTTCAAACAGGAATCAGCAATCTGAAATCCCATCACATTGTGACATAATAGCAAAAGAAGAATAAGCCACAAATGGGCTACAATATAAAATAGTAACCTTCCACAAACTGTTCTTACCAAATATATTAATAATCCTGGAAGTTGATGACACTGTTGGAATCACATTAAAATAGAAAAATGGGTCAATTAATAACACTAAATCTCACTTTTAAATCTCTCGGAACGTGTTTCAGAGGCTAGTTGCCTCCATTATCAACCAAACATCGACTGAACTTGTTTGCAGCGGTTGGTCCTTCCGTACCTGCTCTGGTGGTGATTTTAAGAACTGGTACAATAGGTCATTCTGTGGGACATCGAAATTGAAAACTCTGTCCTTGCTCTTCCTGATGAAGTTCTGTTCCTATGTTGACAATTCTTGGTTTCCTGATATTTGTTTTAATAGTTTTGCATCCGCATTAATGTTGTGGTTTCCTTTCCAAAAATGGGTGACAACTGCCGATTTCTCTGAGTGTTTATATTTTATACATTTGAAATGTTCCTTGACTCTTGTTTCCAAATTCGTCTTAGTTTTTCCTGATATAGAATTTTCCCATTATCTAAGCAGAATGGAAGAAATGAGGCCCTTAGAATAGCAAGGGCGTATGCGCCAAATGCTAGTTTTGAGAAAAATGTGATTAAAGTTTTGGTATGCAGTACATATTAAAATCACATATAGAGAGATTAAAAATTGCTCAGATGTGAATTTTATGCATTAATACTGTTAATTAGGAACGTAAAATGTTATTTGGCAGATATTTAAGATTTCAGAGGATTAATTTCATCAACAATATAATTTAGGTAACGTATGCTTTCATGCGCGTTATAACCAAAACGTTTACGTCTAAAGGTAGCATTTTGCAAGCAATACTTTAACTAATATTGGTAAATATTTGTTCTAATGCTAACAAACAATACTTCTAAAGTGAATATAAAGAAGTAAGTTAACAAAAAGTAGGTATAGATCACCGAAGATGTTTAACTGCTGTGCTGTGCCGTGAGGAACCAGAGTATGTTAGTAATGTAAAGTATCGTCATCCGCTGCTGTCTCTTCTTCTCCCTCTGGTGCGTGCCTTTACTACATCTTTGATTTTTTAACTTACGTGTTCTTCACCTGTATTTCTCTTCTTCTTAGCCATATGCATTTTCTGTTGGTTATTTCGCATGCGGCATTTTCTGGGATGACTTAAATGACGAGAAATAGAATCACTGTCTGTGTCACTCATAGTGCTTAATAAACGTAAATCACTGCCCTAAATGCACCAAAGGTTTGTTCAATGGTATTGTTAGTATACAACACAACTACTCTTGAAACATAATGCTAAACAGAAGTTAAACCGAGAGCTGCAAGCCACTAAACACAGATTTCTTTAAAAGCAACAGACAGAACTAAAGAAATACCTCGTGCATATAGGCAAAAACTGTTTACAAAACCGCAAAAATGTTTGTAAGGTTAAAGAATAACCGTTTATGAGGGGTAAAAGCCTGAAAATAAACAGTACCCTCTCTTAAGTGATTTATTGCTACATTCTCTTAAGAGCGACTGTCACAGTATAGCGGCTGGTAGGTTGGCTTATGTGCCTTTGCTATTCTCGAGATTTGGCTGAAGCGCGTTAGGTCTAACACCGTGCTGCATTCAAATGGAGAATTCGTTCATATCTAGGGCGTATCAACCATTTATACTTAACAGGCATTAAAGAGTAGGCTTCATACTATATGTTGCAAGAAAAACAAAAAATTTGTATTTTGGCGCATACGCACTTGCTATTCTAAGCACCTCAAATGCTAAACAAGAATGAATTTGAACTAACCAGCAAATACCCATTAAAAACATTAGTACAAACAGCTGAAAAAACAATAATAGCAATATAATCATACAAACACATAGTAAAATCAAAAAATCTTACTCCACCCTAACTCTACAGCCTACCAATAATTCACAAATCTAAGATAACCATGAGATCGATTATCAGCCATATTAACTCATCAACATACAATATGGCAAAAAGGCTAGCAAAAATTTTAAATCTTTCCCTAAATTCAATAGCCTCAGTATAAAAAACTTTTAATTCACAGAAAATATCAAAGATTTACAACTAAAAGACAAAGAAATATTAGTATCATTCAATGTAGAATCATTATTTCCTAGCATCCCAATAGTGAAACTTCCTACATTGATAAAAAGAATTGGTATTGATATCCATAGGGATATCTCCAGATGAAATTTCATTATACATTGAACTAACAAAATTATTCATAGAACAAAACTTATTCCAATTTCAATCTAAATACCACTGATGAGCCTTAGGATGAACAATGGGTAATCCACTCTCTCCAGTGCTCACAGATCTCTTCATAAGTTCATTGGAAACCAGAATTGTCAAAAACTTCCTTTGGATTTTCAAAACCTGGAAACAATATGTAGACAACATTTTTGCAATAATACCAAAGAAACACATCAACACTGCACAAAAACGTTTAAATTTTCAATAAAAAAACTGACAATTTACTTTAGAAATAGAAATAGATGGGCAACTTCCATTTTTACTTTCTCTACTGGTAAGTAGAAGGAAGTATTGTATTCCACCCAAAAATTCGATGTCGAGATTTCACCGAAAATATATGTTTTGAGACCCCTGAATCCAAAAAAAGCATTTTTAGAAAAAGGTCTGTGTGTCATTGTGGCTTGTCAGTCTGTGGACAGCATAAACTCAAAAACAAAAAGTTGGTTAAAAACCAAAGTTGGTATTTAAGTTTAATGTCTTTCAAGGATGCGACACAAAGATATTGAAGAAAATAGCCCACCCTAAACTACCCTTTACATGGAAAATTTTTATTTTCTTGAAAATGGCTCTAAACGATTTTGATTAAAATGCCACATTTTAATTTAAAAGGCAAGTCGAATAATAACACTAAACAACACTTACCTTTATAATTTTCCGGAGCGCGTTTCGGAGGTTAACTTTCCTTCATTATCAACCAGACAATAACTGGGTTTACAAGGTATTTCATGGTGCAGATGGTGATGCTTCTTCTGGTAACAGTTCAAGGAACTTGCTGAAAATATCTTTCTGGGGAATGTCGAAATTAAATACTCTGTTTCCATTTTTTAAAATGAAGATTTGTTCCCATGTGGACAGCTCTTGTTTTCCGGTTATGTGTTTGAGGAGTTTTGGTTCTGGCTTTATGTCGTGATTTTTTGTCCAAAAGTGAAAGGCAACTGCTGATTTTTCTTATTGTTTACTCTTGATGTTCCTAAAGTGTTCCTTGGATCTAATTTCTAAATTTCTTTTGGTTTTTCCGATGTATACTTCTTTCACAGACTATTCCCAGGACACTCAAGATATATATTGCATTTGTCATGTAAATATCTTAAAGTTACAGTATTTTAATCAAAATCATTAGGGCCATTTTTGTAGAAATTGAAAATGTTAAAAAATTGTTTCCATGTAAAGAGTAGTTTGGAGTCACAGATTTTCTTGTTTGTCATCCATCAAACCTTATGTTTTACAGTTATAATTTCTCAGAGAGGTACACTAACAGACTCTTTTTTTTTTCTAAAAATGCTCCATGGATTTCAAATTATGTATTTACAGTGAATCTTGACGTCATATTTTTTGATAGAATACAATACTTCCTCTTAACTAGTTGGCAGTAAAAGTAAAAATAAAATTCAAGAAATATTTATATCAGAATCTCAAAGATATTATATATTAATAAGCTAGAAACTGAAGATAGTAGTGAAACAAGTACCGTATTTCATTGCATAATAATCATTGCATTTTTATGCTTCTTTCTTTTTTTAAGTAAAAACTTACAGCATGACCATTATGTGAAAAATAAATTAAGACTGGCCATGTTAACTTTCAGCCACTAGTGTAAGGTTACAGGAGTAAGAACAAGTTTGAGCGTATTCAAACAGCCACTCTGTTCTTAGTGGAAAAGAAAGCAGAGGGGAAAGAGGGGAAACAAAAGTACTGCCACCGAAACCATAATGCAAACCCCTACTCCAATAAAAATAAATACTTGCAATTTTGTATTTATTGAACTAAAAATTCTCTTATATTCACAGAAGTATTTACAATACTATTGAAATACTGTATCTTTCAACTGGAGCCAATATTGTCAGATTGCTAACTATGAGACATATCCATTATTGCACAACTCTCCAATATATACCTCATTATCAATTTCTTGGAACTGTCAGGTTTTAGGCCAAGAAAAGAGTGCCTTAAATAGCTTGTACGAGGGGCGTCTCAAAAGTAAGATACACTATTTTTTTAAATCCACACGGTAGGCGGGAAAAGTCCGAAAGTCCCAGAGCATATAGGTATGGGTGTAGTAACAGCACTGCAAAATTCCTAGGCACCTAGGTTTACTGCTTGGACATTAAAATGGCAGTAACAATGGAGATTCCACTTGTTCCTACTGCCGATTGTGAAGTTCGCACTGTAATCCGTATTTTGATGGGAAAAAATAAACGTGCGACTGAAATTTATCGCAAGTTATGTAGTGTTTATGGAAAGACATTATGTCAAGACCAATGGTTTCTTGTTGACGCCAATCATTCATTGAAGGGGAACAACATTACACAATGAGCACAAAGCAGCCGACCCTGCACTTACCACACTCCGGATATTGTTGACAAGTTTCGAGGTGTCATAGACATTGATCGGCACCTTACACTTGATGTAGTTTTGTTTGAACTTCCTCCTTGTATTGAAATAAACCGTGCATCACTTCACTGGATTGTTTCTGAGCGTGTGCAAGATGTGTTCCTCGTGTGCTTTCAGAACAACGCAAGGAGCAGAAAGTGGCAATTTTTGCAATTTTTTTAGGATCAGGGAAATGGTTTTCAGTCATCTACCTTATTCATCTGACCTTGCACCGAGTGATTACCATCTTTTCCCGTAGCTGCAGCAACATCTCAGGGGAAGGAGCTTTGTAATTGATCAGGAGCTAAAACAAGAAGTGGAAAGGTGGCTAGCCAGTTTGGCGGGAGAGTGGTGTGACAGTGGGTTAAAAAAGCTGTTATCACGGTACCAAAACTGTATTGAGGTTTAAGGAAATTATGTGGAAAAGTAGTACTGAATGTAGCTTTCAAAATATACCCTTTTTAAAATATTTAAACATTTTGTTATTTTTTTAAAAAAATAGTGTAACTTACTTTTGAGATGCATAAATATTGAAGAGACTTAGCAATAAATGTAACCGCTTTTTAGAGAGCACCATATTTTTATGTTTTGGCGGTCACATTGCTCTCTCACAACCCCCAGAATGTCTGGAGAACCACACCTGTCGTTGGTTTACGGGTCTCACCGACCTGACCGGGAGAATTATCAAAATAAATTCACCAACCATATCCTCTGTTTACCAATCAGAGGACATATACATCCCATGACAGGTCAGCATGTTAGGGGTTAAGGTTTTATAGAGAAATTAGAGAAATGGAGAGGTTGGAAAAATAAAGACTCCCTAGCCCTCAGGAACCCTAATAGCATCAGGGTCGGAAGAGAACAAGAGTTGACCTAGGTAAGGTCAGATAGAAAAGTTACAGTGAGGAGCAAAACACCAGTAAGTGGAAGTAATGTTCTGCTCAGCTTGGGTACCTTGTGGTCGCTATTCACATATCCCCTAGACGGAGACCCCTGAGTACTGAATACCAATATAAAAACAGACATACCTACTAATAATATAACATTGAAACACAAAAATAGTCCGGAAACGGACCCCAAAGCTATTGCAGGTATTTTTAATGACATTTTGTTAATGGAGCAAATACGCAAAATCTTTCAAGTCACAATTATAGTAATAGTAATTCATGTTTAATTACTTCGACCATGTATTTGAAACCTACATGCCAAAATGTAGTTTTTAAAGTAATAAACATGCTTAAAACACAGTTTTCCTGTAGCATTGACAACATCCCCCATTCTGTCATAAACAAATCTGCTTATTATATAGCCTCACCTCTGTCTGATACATGAAACACATCCTTTGAACAAGCAGGATTCCCTCATGCACTAAAGACTCCAAGAGTAAAACCTCTATATAAAAAGGGTGAAAAAGGGAAACAGGAAAATTATAGGCCAATCTCTCTACTATCTGGCTTTGGTAAGGTGCTTGAAAAAATATTTTATAGAAGAGTGCTTAGTTTCCTTGAGCAAAATTACATATTATCTGACACACATCATGGTTTGAGGAAAAATAAGTCCACAGAAACAGCTCTCTTTACTTTTGTGAACAATGCATTAAAGAATTTGGTTGAAAAAAAATTATATTATGTGGAGTATTTTTTTATCTTTCTAAGGCATTTGATGTTTTAAATCACCACATACTGTTTAGTAAATTGGAGAGAATGGGTATTAGGGGACATGCACTTAAATGGGTTCAATCATCTCTCAAGGATAGAAAGCAGTTAGTAGAAATTTTAAATGAAAATGGAAGTTATATACATCAACATTACTCAAATGAGCAAGTCATAAATGGTGGAGTACCTCAGGGATCTATCCTAGGACCAATCTTATTCTTACTTTTTGTGAATGATTTAAAATCAAATGATTAATCGGGTAGTATTACTCAGTATGCTGATGATACGAATATATTATTAGTAAGTAACTCTTTAGTCAATTTGAAAACTGTAGCAAAAGAAAAAATATATATTTCCTGCTGGTTCGAAAACAATAACCTCATAGTTGTTGTTAGCTAATGCTGGATTTCTGACAATGAAGTCATTAATCCTCTTGCTCTCCAATATTTTTCACTGATGGATGGGGCACTAGAAGTGGCCGGGCATATTTGAAGGTGGTCTCGATCCATTTCCTCTTGCAGATCACATAGAGGACAGAGTGGTGAAGAATATATCCCAATTCTGTTTAAATGTTTTGCCAGACAATCATGTCCTGTAATCAATCTGAAGGTTGCAACTGCTGTTTTTCGAGGATACTCAGGAATCACTGTTTGAATCTTTGGTAGTTCCCATCTTTTATTCTTTGATTTTTCATAGTAATATTTTGCAATAATTTTTTTGAATTCACAGTTGACTAATCTTTTAGCTGCATAAAATGGTAGATTAACTATAGATATTTGTACACCGCTGGTACCCTTTTTTGCAAGAAAATCAGCTTTCTCATTACCACTCAGTCCACAGTGAGCCGGTATCCATTGGAAGACTAGGTGTTTTTGAAGTGCTGTTAGATGGCTAAGCATTTTCCAACATTCTATAATTGTTTGGTTTTTTGGTGACAATTTGGAAGTAATTGCTATAATTGCTGCCCTGGAATCTGAGAGAATAACTGCTTGCTGAAAATGTGAAATTCTGTACAAAAGATTTTGTAGGGCCATTCGAATTGCTTCAATTTCTCCATCAAAGTTAGTAGTTCCATAACTTAAAGATTTGTAATAGGAAAAGAGGTGACATGTGACTCCAGCACCTGCTCCATCATTGATATCAATGATCCATCAGTATAAATATGGAGCCACTCATGTTCTGGAAATCTAGTATGGATTGTCTCTAATGCCAATAATTTATAACCTCATAGTAAATACAGAGAAAACAGTAGGAACGCATTTTTACCTTCACCCTTCAAAACTGTCTAGCACCCATGATTTCAACATAACACTTTCTGGTAAAACCCTTTTAAATGAAAGTGCAACAAAGAAAAAAAAAAAAGGGTACCGGCAATGTGCAGAAATCAATAGTTAATCTACCATTTTATGCAGCTAAAAGATTAGTCAACTCTGAATTCAAAAAAATTATTGCAAAATATTACTATGAAAAATCAAAAAATAAAAGATGGGAACTACCAAACATTCAAACAGTAATTCCTGAGTATCCTCGAAAAACGGTAGTTGCAACCTTCAGGTTGATTACAGGACATGATTGTCTGGCAAAACATTTAAACAGAATTGGGATATATTCTTCACCACTCTGTCCTCTATGTGATCTGCAAGAGGAAATGGATCGAGACCACCTTCAAATATGCCCGGCCACTTCTAATGCCCCATCCATCAGTGAAAAATTGGAGAGCAAGAGGATTAATGACTTCATTGTCAGAAATCCAGCATTAGCTAACAACTTTTGAGATGCCCCTTGTAGATTCTAGTTGCACTGTCATTTTGCGCCAAAGTCTTTTAAAGTTTTTCACTCACTGAAAATTCCCTTTCTGCAGCTCAATGACCATTCTGTTTCACAAATGCTATCACTCTTAATTAAAAACTGCCACATCATTTCTATTTCCAATACTGGTGTTTCACAAAATAAGCTTTCGTTAGAATAACTATAGAAACAAACAGCTGTACACAACTGAACAATAAGATGCATATTGACTTGGCACATGCTAACCATGAGTAAAACAATTCACATCCCTTGCTACCTCATTCCCGTACCACATTGGTGGTTTTTTATAAATGGGTAGTCAGTGGGACTCTATCTCTAGGTCATTGATGATTTTGCAGACAAAAGATGACAAGGGCTTATAAATTATGTATAATATTTAAGATTCCACCGAAATTAACTTTATTGCAATGAAGTAACAATATTACAACAAATCATTTCACTCTTCACAATATAATCGTAATAAATTTCCGAAGCTATTCGATTTAACATTGTTGAATCTATTTCTTTATAATTCTTGTGTATGCCAAACTCAATATAGCATCTCTCGATTTCTTAAGCTTTCTCAGCTTTTCTCGTAAAATATTAATAAACTTTTTGTGTACAATGGTACATAGTAAATTCTCTTGAGCAATGCTTCTCTCAATATCTTTAGCCAATCTAATGCATGATTACAGATTGCCGATATATATAGCACATTATCTGCAATCGCTTAAATGCACATCCATATTGCACAATGTTTTGATTAGTAGTGTACAGGGTCTGGTATTTACTCTTCCTAGTTACATGACCAACAAGCATTGCTTCTCTTTCGTTATCAGTTGTAACTTTTTCTTATGATCGATGCTAGCCATATTTCCTGCCACCGAATAGCTTCGGGTTCTGAAACATTGTTTACAAACATAACCACAACACTCATATAGAGTTTGCCTGCGGTGCCGTAGTAGTAAAAGCGGGCGTTAAACACTACAACAACAACTCATATAGTAGGAAATCCACACACATCCAACGGACACAAGTTGACATGGGAAATATTGTTGTTAGCTAATGCTGGATTTCAGACAATGAAGTCATTAATCCTCTTGCTCTCCAATATATTGAAGAGACTTAGCAGTAAATGTAACCGCTTTTTAGAGAGCACCATATTTTTATGTTTGGCGGTCACATCGCTCTCTCACAACCCCCAGAATGTCTGGAGGACCACACCTGTCATTGGTTTATGGGTCTCACCGACCTGACCGGGAGAATTATCAAAATAAATTCACCGACCATATCCTCTGTTTACCACTCAGAGGACGTATTACATGCCATGACAGGTCAGCATGTTAGGAGTTAAGGTTTTATAGAGAAATTAGAGAAATGGAGAGGTTGGAAAAATAAAGACTCCCTAGCCCTGGGGAACCCTAATAGCATCGGGGTCGGAAGAGAACAAGAGATGACCAAGGTAAGGTCAGATAGAAAAGTTACAGTGAGGAGCAAAACAGCAGTAAGTGAAAGTAATGTTCTACTCAGCTTGGGTACCTTGTGGTCGCCATTCACATATCCCCCAGACGGAGACCCCTGAGTAAACATGGGAAATATTAGTAATATCAATTCGCTTGGATACATAATTGCTGCTACACCGCTCTGTTAATCTCCATGTTTTTGGTGTTTGAACCAATCAAATTCTTGATGAGTTAGCCACCATCTCAATAAGCTGATGGCATTGATGTATCCTCAATAATACACCGTGACCTTAGAAATAGGAACAGTGCCTCAGGCTGAGCTTTGGAATATGCTGCATACCTACCCTCTGCCGTGAATCTAACAGGACTAATGGTACTCGAGCTTGCAGTGGCAGCACGTTATTTTACAATATTTATTGATAGTGAACACTTAGAATATGAATGTGATGATTGAGGTGAAATGCTTAAGTTCTTATTGCTTGTGTATAAATTAAGGTGCAATGATTGTGCAATGAAATACGGTACAAAAGTATGTCAATTCCTTAAATGTTAGTGACACTTATCTTTTGTAGTAATTTCTTTTGCAGTTCATCATTTGAATCCTCTACTACTTCCACTTTGTTTATAATTTGTGGATACAACATGTACAATTCATGTATTTTGTTTTATTAAGTTTATTACAGCCATTACTGAGAAACTGAAGATAAGGGAACATTTGCAATGTAAACTGATGTTTCCATAAGTATAATTCCATGAATTACCTTGAATTTTCAAAGCACAAATTTAAATACTGAAATGGTATTCTCTAATCTCAAGTTTTTCAACCCCTATCCCATTCTGTCCCTCTGCCTTCCCCTTCTCTCTCCTCTCCCTTGATATGTGCTTTTTTTCTTTTATGGATTATGTTATTCTGAAATATTTATAAGCTTTTGTATAGAAAGAATTATGTGCATTAACTTGATAACAGAAGAAGACGAAAACAGCCATACAACATTTAAGGTTACATACTGAATTCCTTATTACCGGGAGGTCAAACAACCTCTGAACATGCTGCACAGTGTTTTGCCTGTCCTCTTCCTCAGCACTCGTTGCCATCTGCTGCTATCATATAAAGATGTGGATGAAATCATGCATTTCTAAAACTACTGTTAAAGACTTTACTTACAAACTTTGTGAAAGCGGATGCTGAAACTGGCCACTGTCATTGTCCATATGTTTTTGGCACTTCTTTAGGAAACTACCGCAGAGATAGAAATCACAGGGGTTTAGGTTGGGAGACCACAAATCTCTACTTATAATTCTGTTCTGAAACACATTTTCAATTGTTCTCATTGAAAGATTGGCCATTTGAGCTATTGCAGAGTCTTGTTTAAAAAAAAAAGCAAAATCATATACCCTGTCTGTTAATTCTTTACAGAAAAAAAAAGTGGTGGCAAAATTGTATTCGCGTATGTACGGGAGTCAACTGTTGACTCGAAAAAAATTGCCCATATCACTCAGAACCTAATATTGTTCATGAAGTAACCCTTCATGACAAAAAATTTGGTGTAGAGTGCACTATTAGTGTAGAAAAGGTTTCTCAGAGCTCCAATAAGTGATTTCTATCTCTGAGGTAACTTAAAACACAAAGTGTACAAGACACACTCGCCCTGAAAGAATAAAAATAAAATATCCACCAGGAAATTGCCAGCATTTCTCAACCTGAACAACAGTGAGTGATGGATAGTTTCCTAAAGAGGTATCAAAAATATATGTATGGACGACAGTGACCAGTTTCAGCATCTTCTTTCATAAAGTTGGTCAGTAAAGCCTTTAAAAGTAGTTTCAAAAATGTTCTATGGTTTCATCTGTGCCTTTCTATAACAGCAGCCGGCGAGTGTTGAGGATGCTGACAGGAAAAACATTGTGCAGTCTGTTCAGAGATTTTTACTTTCCCAGTAGTAATGCAGAAAAAAACATAATCCTTAGAAATTAATTGTTCTTTCAAACTAGCCATGTGTAGGACAAGATTGGGAAGGGTATAATTAGACTGAAAAATTCAATGCCATAGCCGGGATTTGAACCATGGATCTTCTGGTCTCCATCCATATGAGATCTCCAAGTGGTTTCCCAGAAAAAATACAGGTCAGCTGGAGAATTTAATGTCTTGCTGGCATGTTGCTATGGTTGCTCAGTGGTTAAAACAACCAGACTGAGACCAGAAGATCGTAGCGCAGTGGGGTATTTTCACAGAATTGTTGGCCATAATTATTTTCTGTAGAGTATTGTTTTTTCATTACCTCATTACCCTTCCCTTATGTAGGACTTACACCCTTAGGACTTACAAGTCTGTGCCTAGGGTCAGATGCCTGTCGGGGAGCACAGAAACCTATGGATTGGACAGTGACCTAGAAGCAGGTGATCAGCCAAGCACCAGGTATGATAGTGAGGAAGAGGATTATATGAAATGCAGGGAAAATCACCTGGAAAAGTGATAATGGAGCAATTAGTGGAATGAGTGGTGGGGGAAACTGGAGAACCTCGAGAAAACCCACCCTGACACCACTTTGTCCACCACGAATACCACATGTGGGTCCCTCGGATCGAACCTGGGCCGCCTAGCCAGTAGGCGAATGCTCTTAATTGCTCGGCCACGGCACCACCCTTTCTGTAGAGTATATGGGTTTAAATGTAACATGTAACATAGATAAGTAAATTAGATAAATACTGAGGAGTATTAGAACAAATTAATATATACTTATTAAAATATATTTCTAGATGCAACATTAATCCAAATTCTAGTTTTCTAGTTAACCGCAGTGTTTTAATTTCCTTATGCAAACACAAATGCATTGCTGTCTGTATTAATGTAATATTGGTGGTAAATATTTCTCAGATTGATGTACATTTCACACACAATTGTTTGAGCTTCACACAGCACTCACCTACTGATAGGAAACAATTCCCAGGCATCCGTCTGAATAGTAGTTGTCACTTGTTGATAAATCCTCACTACTATAGCCAGTTGTAGATGTGCAGTTTCGATAGGAACCAGCTTGTCCAAGGATTCCTTAAATGGAGATTTTTTTCTGAGATATAGGCCTCATCCTCGTCAGAAGAGGATATGGGTATTTAAAACTTCCTAGCATAACTTCAGTTTCGTGTAATATGTTTATCTTACGTTGAATATATTTAATTTCTTCTTTGTCATGTCTACAGTTTATTTCAGAAACCTGATTCTGATTGGCTTACAATAGCTGGTAAAGAAGGTACAGGGTATTGCTACACATACTTGTAGAAGCACTAGTGAGCTTTGAAATATGTTTGTATCATAATCTGCATTACTTTCAAATTTTGTTTGAACTGAGTTTGTTGTGATCTGCTGCAACCCCATTTACAGATCATCTGCAGAGAATTTCTTTCTTCATCAATAAGAGCTTTGATTACAGCTTCTAAATAGAACATTAATCGTGCAGTAGTGTTATTTGACAAATATTGCAAGTCGATTTCTGCATGAGTTGATGTCACTGTATAAGACTGTGGAAGAGGATAACTTCTTTTTTGCCTTCAGCAAATAGCTGTAACAAGGGTATATTGTCTTGTCACTTGCTCTTGTATTATGTTGCTGTCTTGAGAAATCGACCTCGACAAATATTGACAAAGCTTCCATTGGTGATATTTGCTTCCTCAGTTTCTGTTTTCACACTGGTGGAATAAGCCTTTCTGTGTTTAGTAGCCCGTTAAGGGCATTTTGTAAAATCCTTTATCACTCTGCAGCTCATAATTTAATTTGTGTAGCATAAATTAGTATTTCTGGATGCACTTCAGGACAAAGGTCTTGAGTCTTTCACCTTTTGCTTCAGTCGTTTGAATCTGCCTGCATGATAAGGTGAATCATTGCCCATTTGAATAAAATGGTCGAAAGCTCGAATTTTATAAATTTGACGCAGCTGATCACCTGAGAATCAATTATTAATAGCATTCGCCGTGAAAGTTTTAAGTCTTATATTGCTCTATGCATTTCCAGGGTATGTTGAAGCCAGTTACCACTGTTTTTCAAGAATGTACTTTCGATTTTGTGAGCAGCTAGCTATTTCACTTTAATCTATGATATAATCTATGAAAACTTGTGTTTGACATCCTTAAGTTTGTCCCCTGCTGAAATTTACCTTATTAGGAACTATTCCACATATTCAAACTTTTTCTTGACGTCATTATCACTGCACTCTTTCAGTAAGTCAAAAACTTGTTTGCTTTTAATGAAGATGATTCCAGATGACCTTAAAATAAAATGAAAAGTAAATACCTATTCAGGAAGATAGCAATGATATTTATTATAACCATAACTTAGAAATAAAAACCTTATGCAACAATTCAAAGAACATATATTAATGATGAAAGGGGTGCGAAGGTGCAGCTAATTTAAATGGGTTTTATATAAAAAAACTATTCTTGTTTTCAATACTATCAACAAAAATACCGGGATGAATCCTGAAGTATAGGTAATCCCTTTGAAATTAAGAGTAATACTTAAAAAAATTAACTTCATAGTGAATATTGCTCTAGGCTTCTAAAGTAAGAACAAAGTAGAAACTAAAAACTTCACTTATCTTAGTAATGTTGCAAGTTCTTGCAAAGCATAGCTTTGAGAAATGAGTTGGAGTCAACTTGAAACATGAGTCAGTTTTGCAACAAGAACTTGCAACATTACTAAGATAAGTGAAGTTTTTAGTTTCTAATTTGTTCTTACTTTAGAATCTTGTTGCTTCACTGTTAATAGCTTCATTTTCCTTAATTGCTCTAGGTGCTTAAAATGATTTGTTATAGAGAAGTATTAAAACAGAATATGCCTAATTAGTATATACTTGCCTGAGGATAATCCATTATACACAAGCACCATTAGTTTTGCAATCACACTCTTATTCACCCTGCAAATTATATAATTGCAGAGAGCATAAATAAACTGTTAGATGCACAGCATCGGAAGTTGCAAATTCAAGCTCTCTACACACTCAGCTGTTTATGTGGAGAAATATATAAAGTGTGGGACAAGATGCCATATCTAGCTAACATAAAGAGTGTTTCATTCATGCTAAAATTGACTTTAAAAATTTCAATTTTGGCCAGCTTTTGGATGCAAATACCCCACTGTGTGTAGTTCAAATCCCAGCTATGGTATTGCACTTTTCAGTCTGATTCTACCATTTCCAAACATAACCCTACTTCCCCAAACATAACACTTCTGTATCTTTACCTTCCATTGATCTTTCTAGCAGGAGTGTACCAACCATCTGCGTTTTTACATCCAATAGATTAATTTTGTAGGCAAGGGTTCATATTTATCTAATGTGCAAACTTGGTTTCTAAACTAAAAACTTTAATATTAGCATTGTCTTCCCAAGGTTGCGGGTGTGATCTCGGCACAGGACAATGCCATTCCACAGCCTTATGTAAGTAGATTTACTGGCATGTAAAAGAACTCCTGGGGTAAAGATTTTGGCACAGTATTAACACTGATATCACCCTGGCCTTTGCTAACATCATTAAACTGGTTTAACAGCTAATATTAGATTTGGATAGATTTAAATTAGATTGTGTTCTGTGAGTTCACTGGTGTTAATAAAGATCCATCAACATAGCACATGTCAAGAAAAGTGCACTTGGGTTACATGTATAACTAAGTATTGTGGTGGTTTGTTTTATAAAAGGTGCGAATGAGATCTTTGTTACAGGGTCGTAAGTGGTAGGTAATAGATAAAGAACAATTCTAAAGTAGGAACCAATTAGAAACTAAAAACTTCACTTATCTTAGTAATGTTGCAAGTTACATTACTAAGATAAGTGAAGTTTTTAGTTTCTGATTTGTTCTTACTTTAGAATCTTGTTGCTTCACTGTTAATAGCTTCTTTTTCCTTAATTAATTTAGATAAAGAACAAGTTCTAATTTTTTCAGTTTAAGTCCGGATTTCATCAAATTAACTTTGTTTGGGTTAATTTAACATGCATTCATAAATCATGTCACTTTCTAACATGTTCTTGAGGCGACTCTCCGAAAATATTTGAGTTATTGCTGCTGCAAAGTTGTCTCCTATAATTGTTTCTTATGTAAAGCTTAAATAGCATCCTTTTACAACAAGCTTTGGTTTTTCTTTCACTAACTCATATTTATATTCGTGGATATTGTGTGATATTTCTTCCCTGTGTGATCATTATCGGGTTATTTGCTATTCCTTCTTATAATTTTGGGTTACCAAAGTGTTTTCCTTCATTCCAATGTGCACCTGCTACTATTTGCACAAATTTCACATTTTCACCATATGACACCAAGATTGCAAGTCTTCTATAAAAGATTCATTTTCACTGAAATAAAAACAAACATAGAGACTAAAAGCTTCACTTATCTTAGTAATGCTATAAGTTCTTGAAAATTCCAGACAATTGTTTCATGATATTTTCATCACACTCTCAATGGTCAATTCAAAACAGTGACTATAGCTACAGACACTCAACTATTTAATAACAAACCTATAAATACAATCTATTGGAGGTATTTCAAAATTCATAATGCGGTTCCTGTTTTTTAAAATGAATATCTTTTCTCAAACCATTAAATTTATGGGTCCATTTAATTGTTTTAATATTTAACCTCTGGATTTATTTCATGATTAAATGACCAAAAATGATTACCATGGCTTATTTATCAATCTGATTATGTTTCATATTTCTAAAATGCTGCTTCATTCTGGTTTCCGAATGACAAAAGTTTTAGCAATGTGAACCCTGTTACAATCTAAACAGCTAAATTGATAAATGCCAGATTTTTTATAATTTGGAGTTTTATCCTTTTTGGAAAAATTTAGTAAATTTTGTATATTAAATTTATTTTGAGGGACCAAGTTATTCCATGTTCCTTAAAAATCTACCTCCGTTAGGTTGTATTTAGAGGTTTGTTTTGTTTTCAGAGGCTAACAACACATAGAAATATTAAATAGTTGAGCATCAGTAGCTATGGTTACTATTAAATAGACCATTCAGAATGTGATGGAATCATCACGAAACAATTGTCTGGAACTTTTAAGAACTTACAGTATTACTAAGATAAGTGATGCTTTTAGTCTTCGAGTTTGTTTTTATTTTAGATTCTTGCTTCACTGTTAACAGCTTCAGTTTTTTCACTGAATTCACTTTCACTGTTTATTTCCCTTGGTTACAGGGTTTAGCAACAATTGATTTTCCCTCAATTTTCACTTAATAATCAATGTTGGTCATGTTCTACATTATTTACCAAATTGTTTCAAACACAATAAAGTTTTCAAAATAAAAATGTAATATTCATATAACTGAAAATTGACATATCCATGGTGGATATAAAATAAACCAGCAAATACCAGCATGAATCATCCATTCCTGTTATTCCAAATTCCTAACTATCCTGGGCTTACAATTTCTCCTGCAGCATTAAATATGGTTATAGGGTATATTAAAATAAACATAAGTTAAAAGCTAAAAGAAAGCATGAGTTGAAGAAACAACAAAGCGCACAGATATTTTTGTGCAGTTAAAGACCTTACATATGTTGATAAATACACTTTTGCTACATGTAAATGAAATGCTTAGCTGTATGTTACATCATCACTGAGCTTTTATAGCATGTGCATCTCCTCATTATTTTATAATTGATTTATAATACATAGCATTGTTTGTTTAATTTTCAATATCTGTAATACATAAAATATACAGTTAGTCCTATTGCGCTCAGACTCTGTTGTATTGGTTCTTCTGCCTGTTGCAAATGAGAGAAGCAGGACACCTGCTTATGAACGGTGGCATTGCTATCCTGTACCTAAGCGCTGCTCCGTAAAGTAGCTTGTAAGGTTACAGAAGGGCTTGTTGCTATTTGTCAGCTGGAGCAGCAAAACAACCTTTGTCACAGCTGGCTCCACAGAACCGCATTGAGACATACTTTAGGGTCTGATAGCTCAGAAATACAGGACAGGATTGTCAGCTGTGACTCTGTTTCTACTATACGTCAGGAAAGGAGCCATAAGTAAGGAGAAAATAAGTCTACATTTTCTACTTTTAACATACTCACGTTCAAAAGTGGGAGAGGGTACTCACAAGGAGAGAGTTGTTCAGTGACTGTTCCCTACTGACCGATCAACTACACTACAGTAGAATCCCAATAACTCAACCTAACGTGGACTGAAGGGTATCAAGTTACCAAATTTTTTTGTTTCTAGGAAACTAGAAGTCTATTATTCACAACTCATATCATAACACTGCAAATCACATAAATGCATGCTGTAGCACAATATAGGAAACAGAAAGTATAACATCTAAAATTTATTACGTATTAATGTTCCCCTTTGCCCGATCTTTTAAAGCATCCAACTTAATTTTCATTGTCATGTCAACTTATTGTCTTTTTTCTCATTTGACATTTTCACTGACACAAACACAACACTAACAGTAAGCCTGAAATCTCAGAAACAGTACTGTGTCCAGAAATATGTAACTGAAAGTTTTTTTTTTTTTTTTTTTTATTTATTTACTCAAAATTATATTACAATTATTCACATTCAGACTATTGTACAAAGAAAGGGACACAGTCTATAGGCCATGAGAGGTTCTTCCTGGAACCACCAAGCGGCATTTCTTCGGGAAGAAATGCCTGAAAGATGGTCAGCATACTGATGTACCAGTGTAGCCATCACATGTTCTGCAGCGCAGGCCACATCAAGGTTGGTTAATACGTTCATCTTGCTCCTTCACCCGGAGGATGGAGGTAATCATTTTATCAATTTTGCACTAATTTTCCTGGGACTCTAGCATTAGAGGTAAGATGTTCAATGTGACAGTCTGGCCTAGTTGGACGTATGACCTGTGGCGTATAGCGGTCCAATTGGAGCAGTGTAGGATCGTATACTCCGGAGTGTCAATTTGAGTGCAGTATGAGCATATGTCTCTATCGACCAGCCCCATGCGATGCAAGTTTAGCTTACCACATATATACTGAGTAAAGCAGTAAACCTGCATTTCATTTCATCCTCTTCATCGCTGTCATATGTGGTGCTGAGCTGACCACCCGCTTCCAGTCCACAGGTTCCTCTGATCCTGGGCACTGGCTTGTAAGTCCTACATAAGGGGAGATAAAGAAGAAGACAATGGCCTGCCGGCTGCTAATATTCTGACTAGATATCGAAGGTCAATACATGTCAGCCCTTTTCTTACTATGAGGGAGAATGCCATAGGTTGTATACGTACACTGATTAAAATCCGCCTAAACTGTTTACACTGCATAGTGGATTATAGAAATTATGACACTCAAATTTAACAATTAAAAAATAAAATAAGGTTGAAATAAAAAGTCATTGAGTTATAAAGAATGTAAAGTTATCAAGAGTCGACTTATTGGGGTTCTACTGTACTGGCAGGATGAGGTTCAGTCTTATGTGTTGCATGCCCACCCTCAATCAATTTTACCGCAGAAAGACTATTTTTAAGGAATCGATATTTGGGATGGTTTTTTTCTGATTTAGGGTGGATTAGAGTAGATAGCAGGAGGCATGTTGCTCCTCAGCAACTGTCTTTTAGGATGCACCTTGGTGGGCATGGTTTTTTATGCTTAAATTTGATTGCCTAATAGGTGAAATTTTGAACCCAGTTAGCTCTTGAATTGAATAAGAAATGTTAGCTCAGCTTTAGGTGCTGGTGAAATCACTCCACTGTTATCTGGTTTCCTACAATCCACTCCATGTTGCCTGAAGCAACAGGTTCTGTTATTGTACTCCCCAGGGGACATTATCAGGGTACTCTAATGTAATGGAAAACTGGCTGAGAATTTGCTGCTCGTTGCCTAAATTCATTCTCAACGTATGGAAGAGTTATGGGGAATGAGCAGCCAATAGATTAAGTGGACCAGAGTCTTCTATTTTGTGTCTTGTGGTCAAAATAGTGCCTATCTACTGCCATGCCCCAGATCTCACAGGCATAAAGCATGAGGGGCATTATGAGAGCCTGGAAAACGTGTAACTTTACATGAAAGGGCATCCCAGACCTCAGCAGGAGGAATGATTGCTCCCTGCATAAGCTTCATTCAATTGATTGGAGCATGGTGACGCAATCTCTACTTTATTTCTTACATTACAATTCACTAGCACCTCGAGTGGCAATCTTGCTAACTACAAGAAATGCAACCCATTGGATCTTGTCCACAATACTGCTTGGTTAGTTATTTATTACTATGAAAAATCAAAGAATAAAAGATGGGAACTACCAAACATTGAAACAGTAATTCCTGAGTATCCTCGAAAAACAGCAGTTGCAACCTTCAGGTTGATTACAGGACATGATTGTCTGGCGAAACATTTAAACAGAATTGGGATATATTCTTCACCACTCTGTCCTCTATGTGATCTGCAAGAGGAAATGGATCGAGACCACCTTCAAATATGCCCAGCCACTTCTAGTGCCCCATCCATCAGTGAAAAATATTGGAGAGCAAGAGGATTAATGACTTCATTGTCAGAAATCCAGCATTAGCTAACAACAACAGTTATTTACACTGTTCTGGTTCATATTATGTTATATATCTTACATTAATTCTAAGAAAGGCATCATGTCATGATTTAATTTAAAAGGTGAGTTAATTAATAACACTGAACAACACTTACAACATATTTTTCCGGGACACGTTTCGAAGGTAACTTTCCTCCATTATCAACCGGACAATAACTGGGTTTCCATGGTGCTTGATGGTGCAGATGGTGATGCTTCTTCTGGTGTTTCTTCCGGTGGCGGTTTGATGAACTTACTGAAAATGTCTCTCTGAGGAATGTTGAAATTAAATACTCGGTTTCTATTTTTTAAAATAAAGATTTGTTCCCATGTGGACAGTTCTTGTTTTCCGGTTATGTGTTTAAGAAGTTTCGGTTCTAGCTTTATGTCATGATTTTTTGTCCAAAAGTGAAATGCAACCACTGATTTTTCTAATTGTTTACTCTTAATATTTCTAACGTGTTCCTTGGATCTAATTTCTAAATTTCTTTTGATTTTTCCTATGTATATTTCATTACAATCACTGCATTCAATTTGGTATATGCCAGATTTTTTGTTAGGTGGAATAGCATCTTTGATGTTTGAAAGTAGTAGGTTTTTTATGGAGTAATGGTTTACTGCTGCTAGCTCAATGTTGTATTCCTTGAACACCTTTTTAAATTTATCAAAGGCCCATGGATGATATGTGAATTTTTTGAATATCATTTTTGTTTTTGCTGCTGTGAGAGTTGTAGTTTCTTTTAATCTGGCATATACCAAATTGAATGCAGTGATTGTAATGAAATATACATTGGAAAAACCAAAAGAAATTTAGAAATTAGATCCAAGGAACATGTTAGAAATATTAAGAGTAAACAATTAGAAAAATCAGCGGTTGCATTTCACTTTTGGACAAAAAATCATGACATAAAGCTAGAACCGAAACTTCTTAAACACATAACCGGAAAACAAGAACTGTCCACATGGGAACAAATCTTTATTTTAAAAAATTGAAACCGAGTATTTAATTTCGACGTTCCTCAGAGAGATATTTTCAGTAAGTTCATCGAACCGCCACCAGAAGAAACACCAGAAGAAGCATCACCATCTGCACCATCAAGCACCATGGAAACCCAGTTATTGTCCGGTTGATAATGGAGGAAAGTTACCTTCGAAACGCGTCCCGGAAAAATATGTTCTAAGTGTTGTTCAGTGTTATTAATTAACTCACCTTTTAAATTAAATTAATTACAACAACACTGTTTTCAAACTTCTATGAAAGGAAGATCATGTCATGAGTTTTATTAAAAATCAAAAATCATTTTACAGAGCTATACAAGTGTTATTTGATAATTTGTTAAGGAGAGTATGTAGGTATATTGGTCAACAATTTTGTTTTTCTGTTTATTGCCAATTTTGATAATAGGAAGCTTATTTAACAATATCTTATCATTATTTTGTGTCAAAATGCCCTTTAAGGTGGAGATAGGGAAATCAGATATCTACATACTCCCCTTAAGTAGATAGAATAACAGGCTTTTTTAAGAATGCGTAGAGATATTCATGTGAATGTAGCACACGCAGGCACTTACAGCACATTTATGTCAGTGCATTCAGCTTTAACCCCTGATGTATAAACAACTTCCCTTACAGACTGGACTTTCCGTAACTTGCCAATAGATGGCAGTGATTCTGCTTCACTGTCGCCATGTAGTACTCTACCATCTGCTGTGAGTGAGGAGAAGTACATGTATATTTTACAATGTTTTGTTATGTTTACAGCTGAATTTCTCAATTGAAAAAATTTTCAAATTATTATATGGTAATAGACTGTTTGCTTGCTCCGTGAGAGCAGCAGGTCATTTTAATTTTATGAAATGACACAACTCTCACGGTAGTTTGGTGCACTTGACTCTAGATATACGAGAGGCGTCTCAAAAGTAAGTTGCACTATTTTTTTAAAAAATAACAAAACTTTTAAATATTTTAAAAAGGGTATATTTTGAAAGCTGCATTCAGTACCTATTTTTCCACATAATTTCCTTGAACCTCAATACATTTTTGATACCGTGGTAACAGCTTTTTTAACCCAATGTCAAACCACTCTCCCGCCAAACTGGATAGCCATCTTTCCACCTCTTGTTTCAGTTCCTCGTCATTTATGAGGTGCCTTCCCCCAAGATGTTGCAGCAGCTCTGGAAAAAGATGGTAATCACTCGGTGCAAGGTCAGGTGAATAAGGTGGATGACCAAAAACATCCCATCGAAACTGCTCAAACAGGGCTTGAGTTTCACGAGCAGCGTGCGGGGAGCGTTATCGTGGAACAGAAAAGCTGTTTTGCCAAATTTGCCCTCCTTTTGTTTTATATGGCTCTTCTGAGTTTTCTCAGCACCTCACAATAGCGAGCAGCCATCATCGTGGTCCCACAAGGCAGGTAATCGATTAACAGTACTCCCTTTGAATCCCAGAATATCGTTGCCATGACCTTGCCAGCCAATGCAACTTTTGCCTTTTTTGGTGTTGCCTCATCCTTTCGTTTCCACACCATACTCTGTCTTTTGGATTTGGGTGTCCAGTGATGGATCCATGTTTCGTCTCCGGTCACTATTCTGTCGAATAAGCCTTCTCCCTCATCCTCAAAAAGTTGCAAAAATTGCACTGCATCGTCAACTCTCTGCTCCTTGTGTTGTTCTGAAAGCACGCGAGGGACCCCATCTTGCACACTTTCAGTATATACAGATCCTCGGAAACAATCCTGTGAAGTGATGCACAGCTTATTTCAATGTAAGGAGAAAGTTCAAACAAAACTGCATCAAGTGTATGACGCCGATCGGTGTTCACGACTGCTCGAACCTCATCAACAATATCTGGAATGCGGGAAGTGGAGGGTCGGCCACTTCATTGCTCATCGTGTAATGTTCTCCCCACAATGAACGATTGGCGTCAACAAGAAACCATTTGTCTTGACATAACGTCTTTTTCATAAACACTGCACAACTCGTGATGATTTTCAGTCACACATTCATTTTTTCCCGTAAAAAACAGATTACAGCGCAAACTTCGCAATCGGCGGTAGGAACGAGTGGAGTCTCCATTGTTACTGCCATTTTAATGTACAAGCAATAAACTTAGGTACCTAGGAATTTTAGTGCTGCTACTACACCCATACCTATATTCCCTGGGACTTTCAGACTTTTCCTGCCTACTGCGCGGATTTAAAAAAATAGTGCAACTTACTTTTGAGACACCCCTTGTATAAATGCAACAAGCAACTGTTCCTGCCAGTCGAGTCGAACTGCTCTCTGCTTAAAACAAGCTTCTCTTTCACAGCCAGAAAATGCTTGTTGGTGGAGGTGGGGAGACCCGCTGGGTGCTTCTACCTTATCTATGGATGAGGACAGTTAAATAAGCGGAGGTACGGCACACCTGGATGTTGACGGGGCAGGTACAAGCGCCCACTGTGAACCTGTTTTGATACACTTTTGGAAACTTTTTTTTTAATAGAAATATTGCATTCTAAGCACTTTATAGATCCACCTGATTATTGTGTAGGCCTTCCCTGGGACATGGTTCTCTGTTAGAGTCGTTAAAGCATGCACATACACTCTCGGAGCACATTAAGGATATGTTAAACTTTAAACACAGTTTTCTCAAAACAACTCTTTTTCAACACAAATGTTCCTTTTTCTCTGAAACTACTGAATGTAGCCACTTGAAAATTGTAAAATTAATACAAATGTTTAAGCTACATAAACGTTGAATTTTGCAAGGTTCTATCTTTAAAAACCTCTGATCTATAAGAAATTCTGTGAGAAAAAATTGTTTAACATGACGCATGGGAATATTCTTTTTTTCACACTAAGGTTTTCAAACCAGTACTCTGAAAAATCCAACTTTTATACATTTGTGTGCCAAATTTTATTGTTCTAGCTCAAATACCTTCAGAGAAAAAGGAACATGAAATTTTAAATTTAACATGGTGGAGATAGGAAAATCAGATACCTGAGTCATTTCACATCAAATCGCACAAAATATGGTAAAAATTGACCTTAATATCTCAGATTTTCTTGAACAATTTTTTTGGGTTTTGAAGCAAAATACATAGATTAGTTTCTTTGTTTTATATAAAAAAAATTATTTTGGCACATATTAATTTTCAAATGTACCAAAAATTGCGCACTCCTCACCCTTCGATCAATCATACCTCTGATTGTAATCAAACACATTGCTTGATCTTTGGCTCAAATTAAAGATAAATCGCAGTATTTCGTGAGGTATTTATTAGAAAATGTTATTATTAATATTATATTTTATACTGTGGCGGGGTTTTATTATAAAAGATGGTCATATATCAGCGTGAATATAGCAGCAAATGGAGTATTGTTTTTACTAAAAGGTGGAAAGTTTGTTATAGCAGACGCCACTCTTATCTGCAGGGTTGGCGGTCGAAGAATGGAATGCAAAAGCCAATGTTCTTTTATCACAAACACATTTATTCGTTATTTACACTTCTTATCATCATTTCAATTAGTTAATAACTTTTAAATTTCGACAGCGTCTACACTGGTTAAAAGTTTGGGTGTAATTTACATGTTCACACACCATCAGCAATTATACGACCTCCCACTTTGAGTTCACAGACGCTAATGAATATAGTACCTAGCGTCCTATGACGCAACACCGCCATTCTTGTGTATTCATCCGCGCAACAGTTCTCATTGGTTGAACTCAAAGTGACGAGAAGACACTGTCTATTTTGAGTATAAAAAAAATAAGTCCCTGATACACCCAAATTAAAAGAATTAAAAATTTACACACTCTTACAAAAATATTTACATGAACAATCTTCTATTAGTCAATATTCTGTCTCATATGCCCCTTGTTTTGTTTTTCAAGTTGTCACCTTATTCACAATCTTGAAACACAATACAATACTTCTCCCTACTCCTATGATTCAATCACTTTGTACAATATATTTTTTTTTTTTTTTTTTTTTTTCTTTACAGTCTTCTTCACTGTTTGTCTTTGTCCTTTGTTTTGACATAATACAACATGTCTTTATAAGTTTCACATATTCGGTTATTACACAATGCATTCAGTTATTATACAATACATATCCAGTTATTGTACAACACATTTAGTTATTACACAATATGTCCAATTATTATGCAATGCATATTCAGTCCTTGTACAATATACCCAGTTATCATATCACATATGTTGTTATTATACAATACACCTTCAGTCATTATACAATACATATTCAGTTATTGTACAACACATTTGATTACTACACAACATGTCCAATTATTACACAATATATATTCAGTTATTGCACAATATATCCTGCTATCACATCACATATGTTCTGTTATTATGCAATACATATTCAGTTATTACACAATACATATTCAGTTTTTGCATAACATATTTAGTTATTACTCAACATATTCAGTTATTATACAATATATCCAGTTATCATACAATACATATTCAGTTATTATACAACACATACTCAGTTATTGTACATTTGACATTGACACAAATACAATTTAAGTGTTTCATGTGGTTTTTGACTTGTATTCTTTGCTATGAGGAGAGAAAAACAGGATACAAATTTTGAGCTAATGGTTATGATCATGTTTATGGCAATATTTTATTCAGTTCTTTGCCTTCTTTGTCTTATAAGCTTATGTATAGGCAGGTTATTGAGTCGGTTCTTAAACTCTGATGTTACTAATAGTACTAATTTTCTTGATTGGGTTATTATTCATTGTTGTTTTGGTTCAACATTTCTTCGAGTTAAGCATTGGCTATATTCATCTCAATTCATGGGCATTGTTTTTCTGGTTATGGTTTTCCTCACTTCACTAATTGTCATTTCTTTGTCTCTTATTTTTATAAGAGAAAACTTCTATACTTACAATTATTCTGTAATTGTATTATTTTTCTTCTCAATTTACCCTCGACATCTTTGTGTCGAAATATTATATCTTTTTCATCATAATTGATTCATTTTTATTTTTGTCCCTGACATCCTTATGTCAAAAACATATTATCTTCCGTCGCTATGATTCATTTATTTAATGACAATCAGTGTCCTCATCTGTCTTTGTTGACAATGCTCTTTGTGGTCGATATAGCCAATGACTATGTTGATTTTCTTCCTTGTTGTAATCCTATCCTGAACATAATTTCCTATAAGTAACCCATCAAAAATTGTTATCTTCTTTCATCTCTATTATTCCTGCCTTACACATTTGTTGACAAAGACTATTTGGTCCTTTCTTTGTATGGCTTCAATTTATTTTTGTGGTATCTTCCTACCAACTTGCCATTTGTATTCTGTAGCTCATACGTGTGGTCACCCAGCTGTTTTGTTATGACCAGTGGTTCCATCTCTCTCTTCGTGTAGCCATCATGGTGTCGATGTCAATTGTAAGTTGCTGAGATTTTGTTGTTTGTCGTCCACTCGGTTGAGACGAACTTAGTTGTTGTAATTTCCCTGAGTGTTGGTGGTGGTGGTTGTTTCTGTATTTTGTGCAGCATCTGCACTATTTGGCACATCATCTACTTCCTGCTGTCTTGTGTTATCAGTGTACCATTGGTCTCTGCCCCTTTGGCGTGAACCTCTGTCGTATGACGGTCTGTGGTTGTTCAAGTGTTCCCTACTGAATCGCATGTGATTCACTTGATGGGTATGGTCTCCTGGTCTTCCACGATCATATGTATATGTTTGGTGTCTCGATTCACCCCTCGGTATCGTGTCGTGGTACCGCTGTCTTGTGTTCTCCATCCTCTCGCCATGATTATGTGGTTGTGGGAAATGGTGTGCCCCTCTCCCCCTTTCATGGGTACTCCTAGTATTTCTATGTTCTCCCTCACTCTGGTTGTTCGTAGTCGTGTTCCGGTTTAGGATGGGTGAGTTTGGGTGACCGTTCCTATGTCTATGCTCATTAGGCCGACCATTTTGTGTTTCGAAGGCTGTCAGCAGTTCTATCATATCTGCAAAATCTACTGGCCTCGCAACAATTAATCCTGTTCTCACTGTGTCTGGGAAATGTCTTGTTATGCTGGCAATTAGTTCTGCCTCCGACAAGTTGGGGTCTAATAGCTTTCCTTTGTTGGCTACTTTCATAAAATAATCGACTAGCGACAACCCTTTGGTTGGATCGTATCTACCTGTCGCTAGCTCTACCCTAGTTTGGTTTTGTTTAGCTGGGCCCCAATACCTTGATAGGAATAAATTTCTGAATGAGCTATAAGACTCATGACCAGCTAGTGTTAACCTGAGCCATTCTAATGCCTTGTTTTTTAAGCTTTTCTTAACTATCATCATCCTAAGCTCGTTTGGTATCCTTTTCACTTTAAAGTATTCTTCCATCTCTTTAACAAAGAGTTTTGGATCGTCTCCCTTCTCCTCGTCAAATGTAGGTGGTGTGATTTCATGTAATATGCTGTTGGTGTAACATGTGTTATGTGTCGTGTCATTGTTTGGTTGTGAACCTCTTTCTCTGTATGGTGAGTCAACATTTTGTACATTGCTCAAGTAACTCTCATCTTGTACATTACTTACATCTAAATCATCTTGTCTTTGTAATGCCTTCACAACATCATTTACATTAGCCAAATTTTCTTTCCCTTTTTTCATTTCTTCACAAATTGATTTTAAATCATTCTTTATTTCTAAGTGGCTTTGTTTCATATCATTTATAGCATCCTGTTGTGAAAGCATCACATCATTCATTGTCTTAATTTTAGGAATTACAATTTGTTCTACAGTTTCATTAATAATGTCTTTCTTTACTACCTCAATCTCTTTCCTTAATTCCTCAGTTATTTCTGCTTTTACATTTGTTATCTTACAGTCTACACTTGTATTACATTCTGTTATTTCGTCCCTACATCTAGCAATTTCTCCTTCTAACACAATTTTATTCTCTTTCATCTCTGATTCTATCTTTCCCATCCTATCTCCTACAATTTCTATCCTAGCTTCTAAGGCTTCCTTTGTTTCATTTAAGTTTTTATGTACTAATTTTAAATTAGTTTCCATTACTTTCATATTTTCTTTACACTCCTGTCTTCCTAATTCTATTTTCTGTTCTAAGTTCTGTCTACCTAATTCCATTTTCTGTTCTAAGTTTTGTCTACCTAATTCCATTTTCTGTTCTAAGTTCTGTCTACCTAATTCCATTTTCTGTTCTAAGTCTTTTCTCACTTCCTCCATTTTCTGTTCTATTTCTTTTTTATTCTGTTCCAGTTTCTGACCTAAACTTTGTTCTATGTCCTGTCTCAATTCTATGTTATTTTGTTCCATTTTCTGACCTAATTCTTTTTTATTATTTTCCAAGTCCTCTCTCACTCCCTCTATTTTCTGACCTATACTCTGACTTAAACTTTGTTCCAGTCTTTCAAACATCATCATCATTAACCTTTGGTCTTTGCTTATTTCCGCCTGTTCCTCCCCTTCTAATTCTATCTGATAACTAGGCCTATCTGCCCCTTCCCCCACTCCTGTTTCTATCTCTTTTCGCGACATTTTAATTCCTTTATCTAATTCACTTAATGTTGAAAGTCCTGCTACTTTTCCACTTCTAAGTAGCATTAATAAATGGAAATAAAATAAAGACAAATTTTGGATCCTACTTTTTTTTCTGCTGGTTCTTCGTCCAGTTATTTACGTCTCCTGGGTAGTTGGCTTCGCCAGATGATCTCCGGTGTTTTTCCCACGTTGATTCTCCGTGTATCGATGTTTTGTTGATATCAGACGATGGTCTAATGGCGTCTTTCTCCTGCACGATGAGATAGCGTCATTTTGATGTTTGTCGCACTCGTAATTTTGCATTCCATTCTAAATTCGCGCCCCACGTTGGGCAAGCCATTTGTGGCGGGGTTTTATTATAAAAGATGGTCATATATCAGCGTGAATATAGCAGCAAATGGAGTATTGTTTTTACTAAAAGGTGGAAAGTTTGTTATAGCAGACGCCACTCTTATCTGCAGGGTTGGCGGTCGAAGAATGGAATGCAAAAGCCAATGTTCTTTTATCACAAACACATTTATTCGTTATTTACACTTCTTATCATCATTTCAATTAGTTAATAACTTTTAAATTTCGACAGCGTCTACACTGGTTAAAAGTTTGGGTGTAATTTACATGTTCACACACCATCAGCAATTATACGACCTCCCACTTTGAGTTCACAGACGCTAATGAATATAGTACCTAGCGTCCTATGACGCAACACCGCCATTCTTGTGTATTCATCCGCGCAACAGTTCTCATTGGTTGAACTCAAAGTGACGAGAAGACACTGTCTATTTTGAGTATTATTAAAAAAAATAAGTCCCTGATACACCCAAATTAAAAGAATTAAAAATTTACACACTCTTACAAAAATATTTACATGAACAATCTTCTATTAGTCAATATTCTGTCTCAATACGATAAAAGTTTTAAAGTTAGATAATAAAACAAGCTCGAGCATTTAAAAATCTGGAGGGAAAAAAACTAAATGTACACAAAGTTTATTCAATATTCTCAGAAAAAATCAGAATGGAGTCTCTAATAGTTCAGTTGTAATTAACTTACAAATCAGTGCAGCGGATTCGTGTGGCAGTGGTGATGGCTACCGTAACCTCGCACAATTGCCACCTTCCATTACAGCAACTGTCCACTGCTTGAGGTTCCATGAACGTTACAACAGTACAGTAAGGAGAACACTGCTAGCTGACACTATTATATGTACACTATTAGCATCTTCAAAATGTTTTTAAAACATGCATTTTAAACTGTTTCCATACAACACAAAACTTTAAATTTCTACTTGTCTACCTCCTTCTTCATAAGAAAATTGTTTCACTAAAGCTTTAGTTTTTGACAAAGGAATGAAGGAGTGTAATTTTAAAGCATAGCTGGACCCATCGTTCTTGGCCCCTGACCTTGACTGGAAGTCCTGTAGGCAAACCCATAGCTTTTGTCTGTTTCATCAGCTCATATTGTATAATTCTGTAAATGAAACCATGCGTAACATAGCGAGAGAGGTGGAAGGTAATGATGACTGCATGCTCTGAGACAGTCCTTGCTAATTCACAGATGCTTTTTAGTGCAGCATGCAGTTGAAGACATAGATCTTTGCGATAAAGAGTGAATGTAGTGAATTTGTGAGACATTGATCATAGCATAAATCAATTATGCCACCTGTACATTCTAAATTAGAGACCAAAACCTTACGCAGTCAGAGCAGAGAAATTGTTTCAAATGTATGGGCGTACATGAAGAAAGAAGCTAAACGCAAAGAACTGCTTACATCAGAAGCTTTATTCAAAACAATTCAAAAAGTTCAAAACCGTGTATCAGATACCACAGGAGTATCAGAAAGAAGGTGCATTGTGGACACATTTTTCTGCATGGACTGTACTGCCTTAGTAAGAAGAACTTATGTAAGTAGCATATGAAGCTGACGCGCCAATTCGCATGTTGTCTGCAGTCACCTGGCTTGGTATTTGCTTTCAAGCTTTATGTTTGCTTCCTCCATGGTGAATTCAGCTGTACAATTGGATCACTACTTCCTGTCCTCCGAGAGCGCTTGCAAGCCTCCAGAAAAAAAATTGTAGCAAATGCACTTACGCTCGCTCCATAGTTTTTAATGTCTTATTTTATAGATAAAATGTGAGGGAATATGTGTATATTTTTTTTAGATTTTTAACACATCGATTTAAATTCTATTTTTGGTTTTACAAAATATAGCATCAAAAAAACAGTTCAAAATTTGTGTGTAATTATGATTGATCGAAAGTTATTAAAAATGTTGTATTTACATTTTCCAGTGTGCCAAACCTCTCAACTCTATATGGCCTTAGAGTAAGAAGCGATTTTATATTACGGTGCGTACAGAAATTGCTTAGTTTCTAATAGCCATAACTAAGCAAATAATTTAAAAATACGGAAATAAAAAAATACGGGTCTCCTTATTTGATGCCTATTATTCAAAATAAAAAAAAAAAAATTGAACCTCCTACGAAAAAGTCATGTTTTACGGGTGTGTGATTTGAGTTGGATTGACCCACCTACAAATCCCCTTAAATAATGTTCTCCAGAATAAAATGAATTGGAGCAAAGGAACTCATTGAAAGCAGTTTTGAAAGCATTGAAATTTTAAATTTTTACTGCAAGATCACCAGGAAGACCATTAAATGTGTTAATGATTTCCTAATACACACCTTTCTCATAGCAAGAAAGTTTGCATTGGGATAATGAATGTTTCCTTTATGTCTATACCCTACCAGCCATTGAAAGAAACCTGGTGTAAAGAAAAGCATTGGCCACAGACTACAGCAATGTATTTCCATGTGGAAAGAATTTATTTTATTAAAAAGTATTGTTATAATATTAAATTTTAGTTGACTGCATTTAAAAACATGTATATATAATTAATAATAATAATAATAATAATAATAATAATAATAATAATAATAATAATAATAATAATAATAATTCATCATTTTCTGTTAATAGAATATAGTTGGTCAGTCTTGTCGCATTTAGTGGCACTCACTTGTTTTCAAATTGTTTATCCTGATCCAGAGTAATGCACGAGGGGGTGTCAAAAAATAACCGGTGTTTTTTTTTATTTTTATTATTATTTTTTTTTTTTTTTTTTTTTTTTTTTTTTTTTTTTTTTTTTTCCCCTTCCTTTTTAAAGCGCCCACGCATGAGATGGGTGTTGGTAGTACCGGAGAGGTCTGACCTTGAGTGACAAAATGGCATACACGTTATTGACCTGGAGGTGCTCAGTTGGAGGGTAGCAGGAGAAGTGTGAAGCCGTGTTTACTGTACCCAACATCTCAAGTTGCAGCAGCACGCATCAATTAGATTTTGCGTTCTTCATGACAAAACTGCATCACAAACGTTGGAAATGTTGCAGCAAGCCTACAAAGAACAAGCAATGGGGAAAACTCAAGTGGTTGAATGGTATAAACAATTTCGGGAGGGTAAAAATGACCTTGAGAATGCTCCACTTTCCGGAAGACCATCAACTCCGAAAACAGACATCAACGTCAGCACAATTGATGTCATGTTGCGGGAAGATCATCGTTTATCGTTGACAAAGATTGCCAAGATTATTAATATATCCTGCGGATCAGCTGAAGACATTGTATGAAATGTTCTGAGGTATAGAAAAGTTGCAGCAAATTGGGTGCCTCGTTTGATCAGTGACAAACAGAAGGCTCACCATGTGATGGCGTGTCAACAATGGAAGCGAAGGCTTCAGCGAGAACCAAATTTTTTAGACAAAGTCATCACATGGGACGAATCTTGGTTTCATCATTTTGACCCAGAGACAAAGCAGGAAAGTGCCCAATGGAAACATCCTTCAAGTCCAAGACCCAAAAAGGTGAAGGTTCAACCAAGTGCAGGAAAAGTGATGCATCTTGTTTTTTCAATAAGCAAGGTATTGTTTACAATCATGTGGTGGATAAGCAATGTACTGTTACTGCAAATTACTATTGTGAGGTACTGAAGGGGCCATTAAGAAGGAAAATTGCAACAAAACCACCAAGTCTTGCTCAAACGGGATGGATCTTTCATCAGGATAATGTCCCCTCTCATTGCACCATCAAGACTTAGGAAACAATCACTGAATTAGGCATTGAGGTGATGCCACATACACCTTATTCACCGGACCTAGCCCCGTGTGACTTCCACCTACTATTTCTTGCAGTAAAAAAAGAGCTTGGGTCATCATTTTCAGAGTGATCGAGAGCTAAACAATAAAATCTCGGGTGTACTCAACAGATATCAAAAAGGGTCTTCAGGGAGTGTTTTGAACAGTGGACTGAAAGCTGGAATCGTATTGTGTCTGAGGGAGAATACTTTGAAGGTGTGTTATTTTTCCAAATATCTATTTTAACAAGTTCTAAGCCATCATTAGTTTCCTTTCTTTTATTATTTGGAATTTGGATTTTACTGTGTTTTTTGTTCCTGTTAGTATTCCACTGCTAATTTTTTGGTTTTTTAGGTAGTAAGTGTAGTGTATAATTTTTTATGTTGACATAATCGAGTTGTTCAAGAGTGAGATTTGCTTCTTGTGTAACAATGGTATCTATAAGAGGTAGAACTGGAACTTAAACTTTGCCCACACACGGCTTGTGTGTTTAAAAACACCAACAGTAAGTTTGTTGGCATAAATAAATAATAATTACACTGGTATCTATGTTATTAGTAAGTAGTATTTTGTTGAATTCGGTTCTCTTTGCTGAAGTGAGTCCACCAGCATTTCATTGTAGTATTCATAATGTTTTCCCTGCAGTAGTCCCCATCCGGAGATCTGAGTTGGGGACAATTTTGCCTCCGAAAGTATTTACTTCAGGGTTATCCATCACAGAGTGCATAAGCAAAATGTAACTGTTTTGTTGCAGACACCATATTTTTACGGTTGACAGTTACATCATCTGCATCCAATTCCCAATGTGAGTGGAGAGCCACATCTGTCTTTAGTCTGTGGGTCCAGCCAGGAGGTCATTTGACCATTGGCCATTCTTGCTTTGCCATTGGGAGATATTTTTGTATGCTGTGACAATCCAGCAATTGTGGAATGTGCGTAGCTTCCCCTCACCTCTTGTCAGCTGGTAGCATGTGCTCACACAGCTGGCCATCTGGATCATTGGTTACTAAGCCGCACCGCCACGACAAGGCAATATTCCTTTGGTACAAAAAAACATTCCCAGAGGAAAACAAAAACATTACAAATCATTCTGGTCAAAAAATCTAAATACCCTTAAAAAGAAAGAGTTATAGCAAGAATTAAAGCAGAAAAAACAAAAAATACAACTGATATTTAAGACTGTAGGAAAAAATCAGTAAAATCTACCAAGGAAATCAATATTTCAAGGGGGAACTGTTTTAATAATTTTATATCGAAAGTAGATTACAGATCAGACAGCAACAAAATTTACAAATATATTAGTGACAAAAAACAAGAAACAGTAAGCATACCTACCCTTTGTAGAAAGTAAAAGCAAACCCCAGTGCAACAGCCCATGAAGGGCCAAGGCTTGCCACTCAGCCGCTGCTTCCCCCACCTCTTCCCACTACAGGCATCATTGGTGGGGTGCAATACTGGAGGGTGGTATGTGGTCAGCGTCCCGAGTCCTCCCAGCCAGTTATGCAGCCTTCTCGACCTGGGTCCACTACTTCTCCATCAAGTAGCTCCTCAATTGGCCACCCCAGGTCCTCCGTGCCAGAGGCAAGCACGCTACCAACTGTTCTATGGAGGCGGTCAAGCATACCCTTTGTATATGACAATAAAACCATAACTAAAGATAAAATCATAGCAAGCATGTTCACTAAGCACTATACAAACTCACACAAACTTCCTATTCATGCAAAAAAAAGTAGACAAATTAAAAAGAATATAATAAACTAAAAATACAACAAAATCCAGTCTTCAAAAATGATTTTATCAATGAATTAGACAATGTAATAAAACAACTGAAGAATAGAAAATCTCCAGACCCAAATTACATACATTCGAATTCATCAAACACCTCAACAAAACATCAAGAAAAACTTCTACTACTCTACAACAAAGTATGGAAATCAAAGGTGCCCAGTGATTGGAAAAAAGCAACAATCATACCAATCCCCAAGAAAGGGAAACCAAAAAGCAACTATGAAAGCTACAGACCCATAGTACTGTTCCATAGTTATGGAAAGCACGATTGCTAAGAGATTAAAATTGGTAGCTCAACTACAAAAAATTCCATGTTTTGCACTCACATGACTTTCTCTGCTCTTGTACTAATCATTCTTACAAACCCTTGCTCCTATATCCCCTTTGTGTTAGTTGAAATATACATTTACAGAAATTATCTTATTGCTTATTTCCTTGTAGGTTCAAGGGGAATATTAGAATACAATAGGCTTTGAGCAATAGTCAAATCTTTTAAAGCTTTGAAATCCCATTCTCTTTGCACGCTTAATATATTAAAAAAATGAACAATGTTGCATTTCACAAAAGTTTTAAGTTTTTCGAAACTGACACAAATAACAAGGAATATCTCCAAAACGGTCCACTCTACAAAAACAAGTATTCAGACATAAATGGTGATCTACATTTTTTGTATAGTAAGATTTTGTCTATCTCTTACGGTTTACAAGTTATTCAATAGGCATCCAGAGTAAACAAGACTACATAGGCTATAGCCTATGTAAGGTGCCACGTCTGTTACAAAAGGAGCATGTTCTCATGTTGTACACCATTAGGTCAGAGTAAAGACATGCTTGTATCAAAAAGTTTGCATATGAGTGTGATTGACCACCTCCAAAACTGTTAGAAGAAAAATTTGTCTGGAACTATCAGTTTGTAGGGCCCCTATCATTACATTAGCTATGTACCGACTCTGCACATAGTAGTCTCATCAATTGATATGAAAATCTTTTTCCCATTCACACTTTCATGTATGTTGTTTAACGTGTCATTAAACTCTATTAAATAGCTTTTACGCAATATGGATTCATCTGGAATCGTGTGAACAGTGTGGCGTTCCAAGAAATTACATAATTTAGAATTGCCTAGCTTTCCTAGGCTCACACTTCACACAATCCTTTATAAAATGAAGATGACTTGCTATTTGACCTGGAAGCAGTTTCTTTTAGCAGTAGTTGAGATACTTTTCTTTTGTTTGCATTTTTGACAGCTCATAAATGTTTCTCTCGCCCGATTTGTTGTTGCATGGTGAACCGTTTATCTACA
The DNA here is from genome assembly GCA_030765045.1 of Tenodera sinensis. Taxonomy (NCBI): domain Eukaryota; kingdom Metazoa; phylum Arthropoda; class Insecta; order Mantodea; family Mantidae; genus Tenodera; species Tenodera sinensis. The sequence goes on from CM060968.1 coordinate 83,149,181, forward strand.
GCGACTTTAATTTCACATAATTTACAAAATAAGACACTTCCATTGGATGAGAACATGTTTTCACTGAATTCTGACGTTTCAGCATTCTGGTAATATGCACTGCATTCTGACCCAAAGAAATGCTTTTTTAACTGTGATTGCTGGTGACACAAGTTTCCTTATGAATGACACAATCGCTCGGGCTTTATCTGCCCTCGGGATGCAGTAATTTCCTGATATGTCTTCCATACTGCCAAAACTGCCATCAATAATTTTATTACTTGTGTATTGCATTATATGGCTACATCATTAAAGAACAAAATTATTACCTAAAATGGACAGTTAGATACAAAACTGCCATGTAGAGACAAGAAAAGGTCCTAAAGCCACACAAAAATGTTTAAAAAATGACTTTAACCTGGAAAATATTGCATTTCATCAAAATCTGGGTCCTAATAATAAACATGTGGAAATTTGGGACAGTTTTATAAGTGATGCAATTAGACAGGTTAAAATAATGAAAAGAAGTAAGCAGCTGGCCTAGACAGGATTCCTGGAGAATTTCTTAAAGAATGGTGCAATGATAGAGTTAAGAAACTAACAGGTTTGAGAGGTAGAACTGAAACTTAAAAATTCAATGCCACAGCTGGGATTTGAACCACAGACCTTCTGCTTACCTGGCGGGTGCTCTAACCATTAAGCTACTGTGACAACCTGCCAGAATGACATTGAATTCTCAAACCAGTTCGTATTTTTCCCGATAAACCACAAAGGCAGTCTCACATCAGAGACAATTCCCCAATGGTGACTTACTATTGCAAGTACTTTATGTCCCGGGATTAAATAACCTTCAGATGCCAATTATTATTTATTTATGCCAACACTAAGTTTATTGGCCTAAATAAATAATAATAGGTTTTAATTATTATTAATTTATGCCAACAAACTTACTGTTGGTGTTTTTTTAAACACACAAGCCGTGTGTGGGCAATGTTTGAGAGGTAGAACTGGAACTTAAAAATTCAATGCCACAGACCTTCCGCTTACCAGACGGGTGTTCTACCATTGATTTACTGTGACAAACTGCCAGAATAGCATTGAATTCTCAAACCAGTTCATAAATCACCAGGAAAAATACGAACTGGCATTGAATTTTTAAGTTGCAGTTCTACCTCTCAAACATTGCCCACACAAGTCTTGTGTGTTTAAGAAAACACCAACAGTAAGTTTGTTGGCATAAATTAATAGTAATTACCATCTGAAGGTTGTTTAATCCTGGGACATAAAGTACTTGCAATAGTAAGTCACCATTGGGGTAATTGTCTCTGATGTGAGACTGGCTTTGTGGTTTACTAGGAAAAATACAAACTGGTTTGAGAATTCAATGCTATTCTGGCAGTTTGTCACAGTAGCTCAATGGTAGAGCACCCGCCTGGTAAGCGGAAGGTCTGTGGTTCAAATCCCGGCTGTGGCATTGAATTTTTAAGTTCCAGTTCTACCTCTCAAATAATGGTTTGTTTAATTTAATAAAAGAAAAGGGATATGTACTGTTAAATTGGAGAAAGACACTTAAAAAGTTAAAAAAGAATGGAACTAGTCTGTTCAAAGGGAATTAGTATGTAAATTTTTTTTTTTACTAGTTAATATTTTATACTTGGCGCCAAATAAGAAGGGGATTGACAGCTGCTTACCCACGTGGTGGAAGGGTCTAAATGAACAGGAGGGGATGGATGCGTCATGGCAACGAAAAGAGGAACCAATTAGAGCTAAGATGTTTCCATAGCAACGCTAAATGCTAAACCAGTGTTGTCGATATTTAACATGTGATTTACATGTACCTGACCTGCAATCTAGCAGTAACATAAACTGTGCGTCTTATCTTTTTTTCCCTGCAATATATACAATGTCTCCCTCCAGCTACAGCTTGCAATGTTTGTATCAGAGATTGTGTGTGTGCTGACAAGTTCGTTTGCATCATTCTATTTATTGTGGTTATTTGACTTGTATTTACGTGAGTCTGAATTTGTATATCTGTGCATATGTTGTGAGCATTTACAACTGTATCACTCTTTTAATGAATAATTATGTCCAAAAGTATTGACAAAGACAGCGTAGCCAAGCGAAAAACTTTACGTACTCGGGAAGTGAATGAAATTGTGCTTGGTAGGGTACTTATCCCAATTAAAGGATTATGCAGTTGATGGTATTGCTGAAGAACATGGTCGCAAAATTGTTTGGTGTCGCCCTTTCCTAGTGTACTCCGATTTAATTAATTTGGGCCAAAGTAAAGGGTTATGTTGTGCGAAACAAAGAGTTCACTGTGTCGTGTGTAATAAAGCTACATCGATAAAAAGCTGAAAACTGTGAAAAAGTGGTTACCGATACAAAGGGCGTAATAACTGTAACATGGGAAAATAAAGTCTTGGAAGCAAGGATAGAACAGTTTGTCATTGCCGCTAGTAATTCCGGCAATAATGCAAGTGAGTCAGATATCAGCGGCATTTCCCATTACAATATTTCACAGGTATGTTTCTTTTGTTAACATTAATCTTTACAGTGTTATAATACTTCCATATTCTATCCTTTACGTGTAAATGAACTATTTTACTATTTTTTTCGAATACAAATATAAATTATACTTGCTCTACATTCCAAACGCAATCCAACAGTCTTCTTACGCATAATGCTAACGCGCTCTTCACGTGGCGCGATAAGTGGCAACGTCGCCTCTCGTGCACCGCCAACTGTCAATACCTTTCTTGTTTGGCACCGATAATAGGTAGCTATAGAGAAGTATAAAATATGGTAGAAGTAATTTGTGTAAATTTTAGCTGGTTTCCAGTTAGAAGGAGCTGCTGCCATCCAAGAGCTGAGATAAATTTTAGCAAATATTATTAGATTTAGTAGGTTAAGATTGTAAGCAATTATGTTGGGCAAGTATGACTGTCTAAGAACCTGAGCTGAATGCCCAACATACTCAAGTATGTATTAGTTTAACACATATATTATAGTATGCATATATGTATGTACAGTATATGTAGTATGTATATACTGGCTACCATCGCATGGATACAACCAGTATGAACAAGAGTAGCACCTAGGATGTAATAAATGTATCACGAAACCGCAATCTTTGTTTTTCAACAACTTCACCAAATACAAACATAAGTGAAGCTTATAGTTTCTAAATATCTGTTATATTAAAATTTGTTGATTTCTATTGCTTCACTGCTAATAGCTTCAACTTTTCATTGAGTACTTACATATATACTTGATTTCACTGTTTTTAAACTAAATTCACTACTTGTTTGTGTTTCCTAGAACCATTTGTAAACAAATAAATACATTGAGAGGTAGAACTGGAACTTAAAAATTCAATGCCACACCTTGTGTGTTTAAAAACAGTAACAGTAAGTTTGTTGGTATAAATAAAAAATAAATACATTATTTATTAAACTATTATTCATAATTAAATTATAAGACAAATAAATTACTTTAATTACTTTATATTTCTGTTGTTGAATAAGTAGATATTTTTAGTTTTTTTATTGACTTCCAATGTGTCACATTGCATGTTCTTAGAACAAAAATATATACATAAAAGCATACAGAAGTTAATAAACATACAGCTCAAAGTGATAAAAATCAGTATTATATGTTGATTATGTATGGCATAGCACATTGCTATCATAAGTGAAATCTTTCAAACTGACATTTCATATAAATAAAACTAAGATAAGTGAAGTTTTTAGTTTCTAATTTGTTCTTACTTTAGAATATAATTTTAGAAATATGAAATATAAACAAACTGATAAATCAGCTGTGGCAGATCATTTTTGGTCATTTAATCATGAAATTAATCCAGAAGTTAAATTATTAAAGCAATTAAGTAATCCTATAGATTTAATGGTTTGGGAAAAAAATTTTATTTTAAAAAACAGGAACCGTGTCATGAACTTCGAATTACCATCTATAGATTGTATTTATAAATTTTTGTTTTCAGAGATTGGTAAATAAAAATTGAATAAGAGTAATTGTTTTTCAGGAAAAAATAAAAGATTGTAGCTTGGTAACGAATTTGTTTATATGGCTTTGAGAATGAGCTGGACACAGCTTGAAACCCAGGGTCAGCAAATAATACTAAGATAAGTGAAGTTTTTAGTTTCTAATTTGTTCTTACTTTAGAATCTTGCTGCTTCACTGTTAATAGCTTCAGTTTTTCCTTATTTAATGTATATTTTGAATTTTCTAGCTATAGCCTATGTAGTCTTGTTTACTTTGGATGAATTTTTAATAACTCATAAACTCTAAGAGATAGACAAAATCTTACAATACAAAAAATGTAGATCTCACTAAAACACAATTTATGTCTAAATATTTTTTTTTGCTGAGTGTACCATTTTGGAGATATTCCTTGTTTTTTGTGTCAGTTTCAGAAAACCTGAAACTTTCGTGAAATGGAATATCGTTGTTCATTTTTTTGTATGTTCAGTGTGCAAAAAGATTTTACTATCACTCAAAGCTACCTTTATTCTAATATTCCCCTTTGCACCTACAAGGAAATAAGTAATAAGGTAATTTAAGTGCTGAGGCTTTCACGGCCGGCATTATCAACTATGTTAAGTAGATTTTCCGGGTTTGTGGGCCGTGGTCGAGTTGGATTACCTTCCTCCGACGTTTCGCTGGAAACTGCGTCCAGCGTCTTCAGGGTCAACCTCTGTTATTAGCGGCTGCACTAAATTAAAGTTCACTACAAACTTTCATATCTATGTTTGTTATTAGTGTCCATGGTAACAAATTTTCACGATCGCTCGTTCTCATAAATACCAACATGAGGGAGAAGAAAACCCGAAACACTTAAAGCTTTCTCCTTTATACCATGATCAGAGACGTCCCATTTGCCGGCATTTTGAGATCGATAATCTCATGTTGGTATTTATGAGAACGAGCAATCATGAAAATTTGTTACCATGGACACTAATAACAAACATAGATGAATATGAAAGTTTGTAGTGAACTTTAATTTAGTGCAGCCGCTAATAACAGAGGTTGACCCTGAAGATGCTGGACGCTCCAGCGAAACGTCGGAGAAAGGTAATCCAACTCGACCACGGCCCACAAACCCAGAAAATCTACTTAACATAGTTAATAAGGTAATTTTACAAATGTTTATCTCAACTAACACGAAGAAGATATAGGAATAAGAGTTTGTAAGAATGGTTAGTACAAGAGTAGAGAAAGTCATGTGAGTGCAACACATCAGACTTTTTAGAAAAAGCTCTGTGTGTGTCTGTCAGTCTGTGGACAGCATAACTCAAAAACAAAAAGTTGGTTAAAAACCAAAGTTGGTATTTAAGTTTAATGTCTCTCAAGGGTGCAACATGAAGATTTTGAAGAAAATTGCTCCTCTCTAAACTACCCTTTACATAGAAAATTTTTCAAAATTTTTATTTTCTTGAAAAGGACCCAAACGATATATGCCATATGTTTGCGATATTTTTATGACAAATGAAATTTATATCTTGAATTTGCTGGCTATAGCCCAAGAAGTCCTATTTACTCTGGATGACTTTTGCGTAACAGGTAAACCATAAGAGATAGACCAAATCTTACTATACAAAAAAAGTAGATCTTGCTAAAACACATGATTTATGTGTAAATAAATTTTTTTTAGAGTGAACCATTGTGGAGATATTCCTCATTATTTGTGTAAGTGTTGAAGAACTTATACTTCTGTCAAATGAAACATTTGACTGATTTTTTAAATGTTAACCATGCAAACAGAATGGAATTTGAAAGCTTTAAAAGATTTGATTATCACTCAAAGCCTACTGTTTCCCATATCCCCGTTGCATGTGCAAGAAAATGAGCAATAAGATAACTTCTGTAAATGTTTATCTTGACTAACACAAAGAAGATAGAAGAATAAGAGTTTGTAAGAGTGGTTAATACACGAATAGAGAAAGTCATGTGAGTGCAACACATCAGATTTTTTATCAAGCATCTGAACCAAAATGTTGTGGCTGTTTCTCTAATTACAGTGGAATCCCAATAACTCAACCTAATGTGAACCGAGAGGCTGTCAAGTTACCGAAATGTCGAGTTCTATGGAATAAGGAGTCTGTTATTCACAGCTCATAACATAATACTGCAAATTATATAAATACATATTCTAGCACAAAGTAGGAAACAAAACTATAACATATTCTAAAATGTATTGCGTATTAATGTTCCCCTTTCTCTTTAACACATCCAAATTAATTTCCATTTTCATGTTTCCTTGTCTTTTCTTCTTGTTCAACATTTTCACTGGCACAAGCAACTCAACACAACGCTAACAGTAAGCGTGAAATCTTGATAACTGCACTATAGCCAGAAGTATGTAACTGAAAGTTTAACTTGCCACCTACAGGAATATTTTTAGACTTGGCAAATAGCCTTGCTAGGATATGCACGAGTGACATCGTGCAAAGTGATGATGGTATAATATCTCTGTTTCCGTCCTTGAAATAAACAGTACACTGCTGATAATGCGAGATGGCACTGTACTTAATCACATGGTCTGTGATGTTTATGTACTACACAAAAATCTGAGAGGTAACTTGACACCCCTTTGGTCTTATAAACACAAAGGTGAACTCAATAGTTAACCACTGTGCAATTCGTCACATCTAAGAAATACCTGGGTAAAGCAATAAACCTTCAAAACTTTCAAGCAAGTGTTTGTGCTATGTATCCACCTTATTAGTGGTAAGCTTTTAGATTCATGACAATGATCTGCCAGGTGCATAAGTTCTGACTGGATACCGAAGGTCAATACGCAGTCAGCCCTTTTGTCACTGTGAAGGAGAATGTAGTAGATTGTATATGTATACTAATTAAAATTAACCTATACTATTCATATCGTATAGTAGATAATAGAAATTATTATAGTCAAGTTTAACAATAGAAAATTAAAAATATTATCAAAATAAAAAAGGTCATCGATTTACACAGAATGTCGAGTTATCTGGATTCTACTGTATTCTTTTCCTTCATGTTTTTTCTAGCTCTACTAAAACTACCACTCTTGGCACTGATCTCAGCAATCCTAATAATTTAATTCTTTACAAATCATTTTGTTTATGTGATTTTTTTTTTTTTGCACTTAAATCTGAGGCTGTACCCCTGCTCCCTGATTTTTGCTGTGTATATCCTTGTTTCTACAGCATCATACAAAGGAAGTAATAACAGAATCCCTTACATGCCTAGGAATACATTTTCCCTGTCCTCTTAGTTTGCGTTAGAAAGTAACAAAATTACTATTAGAGCTTTATTTTTACTGTCAGAAAGCATTCTTTTGTTACAGATATGGGTGAAGAAAACTTCAGATTCAACAAAAGTCCGGATCTACACATCACAGCTAAGCAGGGGAAAGGTTTCTATCAAGCGAAGAGCTTCATAATAGTATAGCTTCAGCAAGTATCAGAACTGTGGCTTCAGTGAAACCAAATAGGTTTCTGCTTTTGTGCTGTGTAATATTGAAGTTACCAGCAGAGAAAATATAATATTTTGGATGTCAAAAGATTGCTGTTGATCATACATGCTGCATGTGTAACAGTGCTGCATGCATATGCTTGTTATGTTTAATTAATGATGATTATGATGATTGCATTATGATATGTGCATAAACTTTTCAATATTGAATACCAAGCGTAATTACTGCAAATAAAATTAAAGAAAAAATGGCAAATTGTAAAATGTAAGAAAATTGTGACTGATTTACAAATGAATATATGTATGGGCAGTGTTGTTGCCTGCAATTCATTGTCTTTCCTATTTTTGTAAGTTCGCTGTTCTGTTGTTTACTATTTTATAAATGTAGATTATCAAACTATACTCTGACCACTGTAAGTTTGCACTTGACAGCTCAAATGGATTTGCGTCAAGTTGGCTATTCTGTGCTTGCAACATTGTCAAAGTTGCTATTACACAGTAGCAGACGTAGCTTTCTATCGCGCCACAAAACCACATAAACAATGCATATAAGCTATGAACGTAGAAGGACAATAAACTAAATTATTATTACTAATAATGTAATATAAACGCAGATATTTTGTCACCTTGTCTCCGCATTGGCCCATGTTTCATCCAATTACACAATTTTGTGGAAGTCTTTGACTAGGATTTTATGCAAAAACACATTTCACGCCACTATTGTGTGTCTTTTCCAGCAGCACTTTTTGTCCATTTGCCTGTTTTATTGGAAGCCAATCTCTCTCAACACTGCTTTCTATGATGTTTTAGCCCCCGATGAAAGATAATTTCCGTATGGTTGGGTACTCCTTTCTACTGTAGTAGGCGTAAATAAGCCTTTGAATGGCATCTATTTCAAACACATCAAGCTCTGTAACTGGGTGAATGCTGTTTATTTTCTTCCCTGGAGTTTACAAAAATACCTGCTGCATTCTAGATGGTCCAGCAACTTTGTCTTCCATCTCTTGAAGCACGCTGATTACGGTTCATCTGCTTAATCTGCTGCTTGCAGTCTGCTCTATAACTTTTATCAGCAGGAATAGAGGGATGCCCATGGATATCCACATATTCCTTTTCTTTTTCATAAAATTCCCTCATTCTTCTTAATAACTCCAATGTTTGGGTATTCAATGGCACACTTCCACGTATAGGATTTGCACTTCGTGAATCACTCGGCAAATGGTATCTCTTCTGAGGCACCATCTTGCACGTTAAATTTTTTTTTTTTTTTTTTTTTTTTTTTTTTTTTTTTTTTTTTTTTTTTTTCTTCCTTGGCCAAGAGCTCTATCTACGTTAAATTTTGTGTATATAATACAAATAATTTATATAAACATTATATAAAATAAAGAATAAATATAAATAAATAAACACCAAGACATCAATAATAAGAATAAAATAACAAATATAATAACTCTCAAACAACAACTAGACGCACATGACAGATCACACGTAGCTGGAAGCAGTGATATCCAGCAAGAGCGTCTCGTTTCTGCTTTGTGACTGACCAATGGGAATGCTACCCTGTGACTTGCTCAGGAAGTTTTACAGATAGTGCTTTTCATCTGTTATTCTGCGAGTGCACCAACTTAACTGCTAGCTGTCAAGTACAAACTTAAAGTGGCCAGGGTATAATACTGCATTTTCAAGTGTGTAAGATGCAGTTTCTTTAGAAATGGGGATATCTTATGCACAAGATGTCTATGTCCTTTACTTTAACCCTAGAACACTTTTTTTACCTATACTAATACTATATGAATACTAAAATGTATGTGTAGATCTTTAAATAGATCATATTTATTACTTATTATTAGGGTGAGCAGACATCCGGATTAATCAAGACATGTCCTCTTTTTAATATATTAGTCCATTGTCCAGGCAGATTTTTGGAAAATTGGTAAATGTCGTCCTTTTTGGGTTATTTTGTTTTTCTCATGGATTTTGAAACTAAAGCATTTGAGTTTTCAATCACAGAATTACCACAAGGGCAGAGGCAGTACCAATTAGAATGCGCTTGCAGTCTATTTTCACTCACCGCACCATTGCTTCCTAAAGGGTTTCTATAAATGAAGTATCACGTTGCATCTTTACATAACATAATCATTCTCTCCATCCATTCTTTGCCTGCTGGCATGTATGTGAGCACACAGGCTGTGATACTTTACTTCCAAAGAGAAGTAGTGGAAGTATTTCAGAGAAAGCATATCTGTAGACTGCCACTCACAGCATCTCAAAATAGCAGAATATTTCTTTTCTATACCAAGATAATGCCAATGTAGAGAACATATTTTCACTCTTATCATCACAATGGACAGATGAAAGAAACATTTAAAATACAATCCTTAAAGGATTTCCCCATGTTGCAGTATTATTTTAGGCAATATTCTTGTATTGACTTTACAAATATCTATTAAAGAAGCCTCAACTTTTGGAAAAAATCTAATCTTCACAAAAGTATGTGTAAAAGAAGTGTGTTCTTCCATGAAATTAAATAAACATTTGCAACATAATTCTATTTTATTTCTTATATTTCTTCACAAAAGTATTTGTAAAAGAAGTGTGTTCTTCCATGAAATTAAATAAACATTTGCAACATAATTCTATTTTAATTTAACTTGCAATGTACAAGTGTCCCACTTTTTCACAGTGAAGGTCCGCTTTTTTGTCTATAGCAATCTGGTCACCCTACATATTATAAGTAAAAGCTTATTATTGGTTTCAAGCCTGTAATACGAGAATGCGTATAATACAAAAATGGTTTTCAAACAATGCTACATATTATTTATTTATGCCAACAAACTTACTGTTGGTGTTTTTAAACACACAAGCCATGTGTGGGCAATGTTTGAGAGGTAGAACTGGAACTTAAAAATTCAATGCCACAGCTGGCAGGTTGTCACAGTAGCTTAATGGTTAGAGCACCCGTCTGGTAAGCAGAGGGTTTGTGGTTCAAATCCCAGCTTTGGCATTGAATTTTCAAGTTCCAGTTCTACATCACAAATGCTAAATATGTTTACATTGTTATATGAAAACAAATATACTGTATGAAAATTGCCATTTATGTATAAAATAGTAATGAAAATCACAGTTTCTATACATAAAGATGAAATTAGACAGCTGCATTATGTGCAATCAACACACTTTTTTTCGATGTTCACTGCATATTAACTTGTTACAAGCTGCACAGTAAACTGATGTCATGCGTTTCTTGGAGTAGTGGCAGTAAGAACGGTAGAGTCTAATTATTATTTATGCCAACAAACTTACTGTTGGTGTTTTTAAACACACAAAGTTTGCCCACACATGGTTTGTGTGTTTAAAAACAAATAATAAATACCATCTGAAGGTTATTTAATCCTGGGTACTTACAATAGTAAGTCACCATTGGGCAGTCTCTGATGTGAGACTGCCTTTGTGGTTTATCAGGAGAAATGCGAACTGGTTTAAGAATTCAGTGCCATTCTGGCAGATTGTCACAGTAGCTCAATGGTTAGAGCACCTGCCTGGTAAGCAGAAGGTCTGTGGTTCAAATCTCAGCAGTGGCATTGAATTTTGAAGTTCCAGTTCTACCTCTCAAATGGTAGAGTCTGTTTACTCAATGTGCGTGCAGTTGCTGCTCAAAGGAAATGTGCATTACACACAACTAATGACTGTCATAAATGCATCCCCGCGCTTCAGTAAAGACAAATCTGCATCCCTGTCCTTAAAGACCAATAGCAACCCTGATTTTAAGGGAGTGACAATTACATGTTGACTCTGCGTGGACTCAGTTGCCAAAACTCTGAATTCCAGTTGTTTTGTTTCATTAGCTACAAAGATTCATGTTAAGATGTTGCAACTCTGCCTGAAAGGACTCAAGAGGAAGGGACCATGTTGTAAAACAATTATTAAGGTGCCTCAAAGGAAGTGGCCGAACTGCACACTTTTTGAGTAAACAGACTCTACTTTTTCAGTCCATATTGCAGAAGAGGTCCTTGCTGTTCTTGCACATTCGTTTGTAATTCTCTTTTTATTAGTCTTTAGCTCTTTATTCAGCTTTGACATAGTCTTGTTGGGTGAGCCAGGGATTGCAGATTGTTGATGCAATTCCAAGTTCATTCTTGTCGATGGAGTTGTGCTTGGAGCATTTTTGAAGTGTTTATGAGATCATGTATGACGTATGAATTCATTGATACAATCTAAAATAGGAACAAATTAGAAACTAAAAGCCTCACTTGTCTTAGTAATATTGTAAGTTCTTCATACTAAGATAAGTGAAGCTTTTAGTTTCTAATTTGTTCTTATTTTAGATTCTGTTGCTTTACTGTTAATAGCTTCAATTTTCCTTGATGTAATATTCTCTAGCTACTCTCTACCTCTAACTCTACCTACTCTCTAACTACTAGTCTGCAGGCAAATCTCTCTTCCTTTTGTTGTTCCCACTTTCAGTCTCTTGGATTCTATGTAATGGATTTTCTTCTTCATTTAGAGAAAAACAGGATCCTTATGATTGTCATCAGAATCCCAAAGTTTTCCAATGCTGTTATCCATGTCTTCATCTAATTCCTCCATTCTCCAATCCTCTTAACTTGAATTCATTAAAAATCTGAAGCAGTTTCCATCGCCATCTATTTGCTGTCTGGCAGCAGTCTTGGGAAGCATCAGCTGACACTCGACTGTGGACAATCAAGGACACTATACAACCCTGGCAAACCTCTTGCAGGGATTCCAGGCGGGAAGAGGTGATTTTAACCTGCTTGAGGATAGGTCTCACATGAGCCACCCATGGGCACCTTCGGCGTGGTGACCTGGCTCCATTCTACTCTCCATAGCATATGTCCTTATTGATTGTCCACAATACACTCGTAAGTGCCAGTCCCTTTGCCTGGGTCTAATTATTGAATATTTGAAGCACTTAGTGCGATCCAGACATAAAGTGTGGAGGGTTATGGAACTATAACTTGTAATGTACCACTGTACGTAAATATGACATGTAAGGTTCTGGGGTTAAAATTGTGTAATTGACATAATGCCAGTAGATTTATATTTACTTAACTGCTGTTAATGTGCCGCACAGAAGTGAAAGTGTAAAATGAAGATAGCTGATCATTGTGAAGCTCACAGACTTTTTGGAGTCTCTGATGAGTAAACTGTAGTTGATAGTTGCATTCTTAAAACGGGAGAAAGCAAGAAGAGAGGGGACTAATACTAGTCTGAATTATCTGAAGTTTCATATATTATTTTGCTGTTAAATGTTAGTGTGCTAAATAAGTATGTACCTCAAGCTTTGTCACTAGATTCTCCTTCATAATCAAAATCCTGACTATTGTGGGTCCACACTATTGGTCAGAATTATCAAATTTTATTATTAAACAGGAAGTAAACACAACAGATTCCCTCTCATTGACTTGAAAGCAGAGTGTGACTAGGGTTACCAGACATCTGGAATGCCTTACATTTTAACCATTTGTCTGGTGTCTGGGGGGAATTTTTAATACTATCATGTCCATTTTCAGAAACAAGCAGTGATTGTTAGAAAATGAACTGGAAACTGGAAGAATACAAATTAATAATTAGTTATTAACCACATCTGCAACTCACTATGCCAACATGGCTACACTGACTAGTCAGTGAGCATACTCAGGCATTAGTATCATTAAAGGAGAGATTGGCAACCCAACATTTGCACTCCAAGGCAAAAGGTTGGTATTCTGTGGAGGCAAAGCAAGGTGCTTTACTCTCAGTCTTCCATTTGCATTTTAGTTATGAGAGAATAAGCAAGTGGAAAGTTAACAATCAATTCACAGTGCTTTTGTTACAAGGCGAAATGCCGAAACGAAAATGCAAATTAAATTATACGTGTTCCTTAAAGTATGTTTCAAGGTAGAATGAACAGAATATGTTCCTGCACACAATAGTAATACTGAAAGAATATTTTCATTAATAGGAGCTAAACGAACAGATTAAAGAAACAGATTATCTATTGATTCAGTCAAAGGTACCATTTTCATTAAGTATAATTTTAAAAACTTCAGTTGTGTGGAATTTCTTGATTATATTTCAAACAAGCTAAACATTTTGCACAAAATTAATTCTTTAGATAAGTATGACTGACTGTAGATCACATTTAACATTGTATGTTTTAGGATTTTAAGAAAATATGAGTGTATGCCTACAGCTATATATAAATATCATTTAAATTACAAATTTACATTATTTTTGCATTGATCGATAATGTCCTACGTTTTTTTACCATTGTGTCCTGCATTTTCATAAAATAATCTGGTAACCCTGATCATAACATTGCATAAATGTTAATAGTGGCAACCACCTTCATTCTTGAAGGAGACAGCGGCAAAAACTGTTAAATGTTGGTCACATGCTTTCCATGCAACACTGAAATTTGAACATTCTGAACTATAAATCAGTTTCATTATATGGACCTATCATAGTCAACATAGGATTTGGACTCTGAAGGATAATCCAGCAACAAAGAATAATATACGTAAATATTAGGGCCCAGATTTAAATGACTTTGGACATTTTTGTGATGATACTAGGGCAGTGCTAAGTGGAAAATATACTTCTTTACCTGATTACCCTCCCCATTTGGAGGATTGATACCCGCTGGGATTTAAAAGCTTCTGCCTAGGGTCAGATACTTGTCTGGGAGCAAACGAACCTATGGACTGCACAGAGTGAAGACATGGAAGCAGGTAGTCAGCCCAGCACTCACTATGAGAGTGAGGAAAAGGATGTTATGAAATGCAGGCAAAATGGATGAATGGAAAGGTGGTGATGGAGTGGTTGGGATGAGTAGTGGGAGAACCTGGAGAAAATCTGCCCGGACACCAATTTGTCTGCCATGAATACCACATGTGGGTTCCTGGGATTGAACCCGAGCCACCTTGGTGGTCTAACTGCTCAGCCATGGCACCGCCTTGGAAAATATACATGGCTCATAAGTAGAGCCTGGAGTTTGTGTAATTGCATATTTTGTTCCTGTGTAAGTGTTATAAGAAAAGCTAAAATGTTAACAAATTGAGAGGAACCTAATTTCAAAATTTTAGCTTTCATACTTCTACATACTTTGAAATATAATACATATTTCACACCATACTACATACAGGATGATTACAAATGATTCACCAGGTTTTGGATGAATGTACTCCACAAAGTATTACTTTCAAAATAATGAATGATACATTGTATGAAGCAGCACATTTTCAAGTTTCTTACATATCTTTATAAATGTTCTATGTGCTCTCCTTGTGTTATACGACACACATCTATGCGGTTGTCAAGTTCAGCCCATACACGTTCCAGCATGTCCCTGTCGATGTTCGCCAGCACAGAAGTGATGTGATCCTGGAGTTCAGCAAAGGTGGTGCATACACATTATCTTTCACATATCCCCAAAGAAAAAAATCACAAACTGTAAGGTCGGGAGACCTTGGGGGCCACCTGAAGTGTGCCAGATCATCCTGAGCTAATCGCCCAATCCATCTGTTTGGAAGTTCCTTGTTCAGATGACAATGCACTTCTCTATGTCAATGAGGCGGAGCTCCGTTCTGTTGGAATATGAAGTGCGACATATCAGCCATCAGTCTGGGAAACAACCAGTTTTGTAGCATGTGTAGGTATGTCATACCCGTCACATTTTTTCCAGTAAAAAAGTAGGGCCTATAGATGTTATTACGTGACACAGCACAGAAGATATTAATCTTTGGAGAATCTCTTTCAATCTCCATTGTAACATTGGGAATTACTGTGCCCCATATGCGGACATTGTGATGATTCACTTTACCATTTAGGTGGAATGTCACCTCATCACTGAACACGAGTCGGTGGGGAAATTCGTCATCTTCCATTTCTTCCTGGAAACATTCACAAAATTTGCATCTAATGATGCAGTCTTTTGGCCGTAAACGTTGCAACAGCTGTATGCATAATGGTTTCTGTCATAATTGTTTACGCAGAATCCTCCACACAGTTGCCTGAGGAATGCCCAGTTAGCGACTTGTATGACGTGTGGTTTTCTTTGGATTATGAACGAACACATTTTGGACCTTCTCCACTGTTTCCACAGTGACAGGTGGTTGCCCGGAGCTTTTCTCTTTACTGAGGCAGCCTGTCTCCTTGAACTGTCGATACCATCGCAAAATGCTTTAGTGCGTTGGTGGCTCTCTGTTGTACTGTCTTTGGAATGCACGCTGCATGGTAGTGACAGATTCTGTCTTGTCATATAGCAATACACAAAATGCTTTCTGTTGATTAGTCGCCATTTTTAAACTGTTATCGCCCTGCCAACTGGTGAGTCACATTCAAAACTGTAATGGCATAAACAAAACTTTGAAGTATGCTCTTTCAATTGTTTATTAGTACAGATGGGTGGGCATTACAATTCGGAAGCTGTAGGACATCAAAACCCGATGAATCATTTGTAATCATCCTGTAGTTTTACACATTTTAATATTATTGTGGAGTTATACATTTTTGTCAATCCAATTCAAAATGTCCCAACATTTTGCCATTTCTAAGAAGCATCTACCAAAATATCACTGATAAACTACTTTAACACTCAGTACCTTACTACTGTTGCTGCACACTGATGCTGCTGCTGTTACTGGTCCATTCCTTCTTCAGCCTCTGTTGGTCCTCTTCTTGTTGATTGCCATTGATCCATTCCTTATCGAGTCCCACAGCGGTTCGATCACAGATCCTGGTTGGCACAGATCCCACTCCCACTGCTGGTTGGAGATGTTGCTACTAAGGTCTGGAAGTTCCGGTCATTAGATCTTCTACCCACTGTTTGGTGTCACAGTATCTAGCTAGCTCCAGTATGAAGTCTTAAACTGCAAGGTATGCGTGAGTGTTGGCAGGAATGGAAACAATTGAGAAATTTGCAAACATGTGACTTTATTTGCAAATTTAAAGCTTTTCACAGAGAATTGCCAACAATATGTGACTGGAAATATGAATTTCTAACATCAACTGCAATGTTATAACACTATAGCTTTGTCACCCTTTAGTGACTGAGTAATGTGAGAGCCATAATTTTGGCTTCAAACCACAGATACCCTGGGCCAGTGGCGGCTCATGACTTGACGCAGTGGGTGTGCAGTATATTATATCCTCTCCACTTTTACTCTCTTTCTTTCTCTGACACACATCACGCAATTCTAATTCGCATTTCATATGGGCAATTGAGCTCTTAAAGCACTAAAGTCCATATCAGACCAGGGCCAGCCTCACGGCCACATACGCAAGGTAGAGGTGGGCGATCATCCAACCGATACAGGTCAGCATCTCGACAACCCCAGCCAGAAAGTTGGCTTTCATGACCAGGGCCACTTACACCTATCGTAAGCTCCTCAATTTCCTCACGATGCTAAGTGGGCACCGGTCCTATACCCGGGACTTAAAATCTGTACCGCCAGGGTTGGGATCGAACCTGGGCCACATTCCATGGTAGGGAACCAAGGCATGACACCCTAGCCCACTACGCCATGGCACAGGACTAATTGAGCTTTATGTTTTGCTATTCTTTTTTAAATGACCAATATCCAAGAACTATTGTTTGTCCAGATGCCATTTCTCTCACTCGCAAACAATAAGCACAGAAAACAGCTTCTCTTCTAAGAAAAAGATTTATCTCCTTCAGTTTCGCCATGTTATTCATTTCCACACTTTCACAGATTCAAATTTGCCGTTATGCGCAGACACAACTGCATGCAATTTGCTGCCAGAACGCAAACAGTAATAAAAACTAACAAAATAACTATTCCAAACTGAAGTGTTGGCCTTAGTAAATTACGACATGAAGAGTAATTATATGCATTTATAATCACTTAATAAGACTAGATGTAATTGTGTTTATAACATTAATATAACTGTCATTTTAATATAGAAGATGGCTACATCATGTTTAGAACCATCACGTTGGCTACCTAGTAGGCTCTGCTAAACAATGGGAGAGATGCTCGTAGCAAGGAAACGGAGCGACTTGTACGAGAACGTAGTGCGCTTGCGCTGTAAGAATCACATGTGTTGCCCTTGTCGATTATGCTGCCTTAACTTGCTGTACTCTTAAATGCAAGCTTTGCACCTCTCCCCGCGTACCCCTCGCCCAAAAGTGGTAAAGAGGGCACGGGAAAATTAAACGAGCAAGTTCATACAGAAGAAAGACATTCGACTTTCTCATATGCATGTCTACAAAGGTAAATACACATTCACATGCGGAAAAAATTAGTGGGTGTGCAGTTGCGAGTATGCGATCCCCCAGAAACCGCCTCTGCCCTGGGCACTATATTGTAAATGTAATTGTTGGAGAAATTAAATAAAGAAAACAGTGGTGACATTTGAGAAGTAGAATCAGTATTGAAAAATACAATGCCATAGCCGGAATTTGAACCACAGATCTTTCGCTTCACACATGGCTGCTCTAACACTGCTGCCATGATAGCTTGACAGTATGACATTAAATTTCCCAACCATTTGTATTTTAAAATACATTTGTATTTTCCCGGATGACACTAGAGAATCTCACATGAGATAAGTATCCCAAGGGCAGTTTACAGTCTTCAGTACTTTATGTACCACATTTTATTAAATAACCTTTAGATGGCAATTATTATTTTATGCCAACTGACTTACTGGTGGTTTTAAACACACAATCTGTGTGTGGGCAATGTTTAAGAGGTGGAATCAGGGCTGAAAAATTCAATGCCATAGCTGGGATTTGAAACACAGATCTCCCACTTCATGCACAGCAGTTCTAACCACTGAGCTACCATAGCAACATGTAACTGCTTGGCACGTGTTTGTCATAGAGTTGTGGAAGAAATGAGGCGTCATCTTCCAGATGTGAATAAATTAATTGGAAATGTTGTTGGCTAATGCTGGATTTCTGACAATGAAGTCATTAATCCTCTTGCTCTCCAAAATTTTTCACTGATAATTGGAAATGTAAAAAAGAGTATTTTTAATATCACCTTATGTGAAAACATTCTAAAATGAAGCCCATGGGATGCCTGCACCTCTGACTCCAGTACTCCCTAGGTGAAGAACATGGTTGAATGCCGGTAGTTATTACTGTGAACATTTTGAAATTGTCATAATCTGGACCCTAGTGTTTTATATAGTAAGGATAACAATAAAATATTGCGTTGTCCTGATTTGCACCAAATTGCTACACACAACCATTAGCATTCCTCCTCCTTGTTTCCCTTCTTTTTAATGTTGCAATTGTTTGCAGCAACTGTCAATTACTGCCTTTGCTCTTAAATGAGAAAATAGTAGCAGTGTTGTAGTAATATAGCAGACACAAAATTTAATGGCAGCTGGTAGCTGACCTCTACTATTCTCTTTCCTAAATTTTGTGGGCACAAATGATATCTATATCACCAGCTTTACAGCATGATTTCACATCGTGTTTAGTTATACAACACCGCAAGGCATAGCAAGCCTCATGTTGGATTCTGTGTTGACCTGCCATCCATCATTAAGTTTTGTGTCAGCCATAATACATGTTTTGTTAGAATTATTAGCATTATACAATTATTCTAAATGGTTTTAGCCATACTGTTTTAAATTCTATATTGCAATTTTATAGCCAGTGTTATACTTATGTCCACTGCAGGTCTGCACATCAATCAACATATAATTATAACATTGTTTTACTCTGTCAAAATTTACACCAAATTCATATCAACATATGCTATGTATGTGAACTACCTTTGTGACATGTATTTAAAATTGTGTCTTATACATGCATAAATATGATACATATGATGCTGTTTATTTTGGATGCATTATAAGACAGTATGAACGTTGAAAGATATAAGACAGTGAATTGAACAAGTGTAACTTATTTTTATACTTTCAATATGGTATAAAAGCCCAAGTTACAATCTAAAATAGCTTTAAAGTGCCAAATATGTTTTTGCTGTTCGTTGAACAATGGTACACAATTCTTACACTTGTGTATAATCAAATTGAATCAGTGAAAACAGAGTACATTATGCCTAAGGAAGCAATATATATTCATGCAGATAAATGAAAGTGATAATGGAATAAACATAACTTACTATATGTGTGAAGCAGCTACCAATTCTTCAATAAAACAACTATATAAAAAGTTGTGCTTTTTTGTCTGCACCGCACGAGCAGAAAATGAGCACTTTTGTATTAAGTTGAAGTAAATTGCTGACAGAAATACAATAAAACCCTTTTTTTTTAAGCTCCTATCATTTACATCATTTTCTGCTGGTGTCTTATACCAACAGTTCATAGCTTCCAGCCATTAACATTTTTTACGTATTTTCTCTGTTGCCAACATTGGTTTTTGATGAAGATGAGAACTACTTTCACAAATCGTGCAGTAACCACATTTTCTGCTATGTTCCCAACTCTTGTAGATGCAGCATCAGTTGCTATTTGTGTTAGTCCAGTAAAGTTACTTTTTTGTGCAGGCGCAATTTACTACATAGTTATTCTTATAACTATTGATATACATTGCAGTTCTATTTTCATTATATAAATTGAATGTTTCACATATGTACTTGCAGTAGCAGCAAGAACCAGCCACACTGTGTAGAAAGGTAAAGGTATTTTATGGAGCGGATTCCATACTGAGCTTAATCATGCTATTATATGTCAAACCCTGGGAGGAAGGGATGGAGTGAGAGTGTTCTGCAGCCTTGTGTTGGAACCAAGGCGACCAGCAAGCCCATGTGTGCTGGAGGTTCTTTACCTCGATACTAGGGTTTGCAAGCAGTCACCAGCCAGGCGACCACAATGCCACCCACCTATCAAGAACAGCAGTTATAGTTCATAAAGTCCTCACACCGCAATGCCAAAATTGCCCATTTGGCAACACTTCCAGCCCTGAAAGACTGAATTGAAATGAGTGTGAAAATGAAAATGGAAGGACAGGAAATTCGGGGGATGTAATTATCCTTCCCAGCATTCGCCTTGTGACCTTGGAGAACCCCCGAAAAAAACCATGGGTTAGGAAGTTTGGTCACAGGAATCAAACCCACAACCTCCCGAATGCAAGCCTCACACATTACCAGGAGCCATCTCACTCAGCACTGCCTAACTTTGTCCTGTTTTTGTGACATGGAGGTGAAGAAAAGGAACAAAAAGCTTATTTCTTTTGCATGAAACATTGGAAATTTTACATATTTCTCTGTATGTCAGAACACATATTTAGAGGCAAAAGAACTTAGACACACTGTATCAACTTTGAATTTTCATAGTTAAAAAGCTTATTGTTCTATCCACTCCTTGTTATTATCCATTTACATATTTCAATGTAGTACAAGAAGAATATCCACAGTGATATTCAAACCAGGTGCTGTGATGACTGAAATTTTTTTCTCTTTGTATGAATATGAAAAAAGAAAGAAAAGAATATTGATTTGCAATTATGAGAAGTGTAAAGCATTTAAAAGTTCTAACTAATAATAAAGAATATTTCATAATGCTCCATAAAGTTTTATTTAACCTAAATTATGTACTTTAACAAGACCTACATTTCTTATACTGTAAGGTTTTTACCTATCTCTAATGGTTTATTAATTATACAAGTTTAGAATAAAGTGGACTTCATAGACCAGAAAATTAAGATATATATTTTATCTGTCGTGAAATAGCTTAAACATGTGGTATTTTAATCAAAATTGTCAGAACCATTTTTGAGAAAACCAAAACTTTTGAAAGATGTTTCACATAAGGGGTAGTTTGTGATGGAATTTTCTTTAAAATTTTGTATTGCACCCATGAAAGACCCTAGACTTAAATAATAAGTTTCATTCCACTCAACATATACAGAATGATAATATTTGTCAATAGATTTACTTGCAAATTTCTGACAATGTTCAAGCTACAGTTTTAAATTTACAGAGTGATACATATATGATATACATTGAAAAATTATTTATAGTTAATTTAGATCGTATAAGCATCTATTCATGAGTTACTTTTTAGTTTTGTTTTGAATTAGGATTCTGTTCATTGCTTAATGACATTTGGGAGTTTATTGTACAAAATTAAGCCTCGAGTATTCACATTTTTGTCTTATATTTTCTTCTAAAACAATCATTATGTATGGTGGATATTGTTTTTTTCACTTCCATTTTCTACTGCAGGTATAATTGCTTTATACACATACAGTGCATGTAGTATCAATAGGTTATCAAATGATGCATGTTTACATGGGTTTTAAGTTGTACATTATCCTTACAGATTTATTTTGGAGCCGTTTTATATGGCTTTTGCATATGTAAACAGTGAAACTTTTCCAATGATTTTGTAGAAGTATTTGAGTCGACCTATAGACACTTTTAGCTTCACTTAATTTATGTTTTATCCAGATGCATTTTGAAGACCATCTTCATTGTCAACGGTTTCTCAACTGGCATTTGAAGAGGAAGAATCTGTTATGGTTGTGAATGCACCACTATCTGGATTGAAGGATGTAAACTTCAGAATGTCTGCTTGTGATATTTCAAAATTCATGGCTAAGTGAACATTCTTCATGTACATTTTTCCCCAAATTATCAGTACAGCTGTAGTTTTTACATGTTTTAATAACATTATCCATTTTATGGTATGCTAATTGACCAGAAATGATGAGCTATGGCTGATTTGTCAATTTGTTTAAGTTTTATGTTTCTGATGTGTTCCTTCAGTCTTGTTTCCAGGTTCTATTGGCCAAACTAAAAGGAACTTGGAAACAAGATTGAAAGAATACATCAGGAACATAAAACTTAAACAAACTGACAAATCAGCCATAGCTCATCATTGCTGGTCAACTGAGCACACCATATAATAGGATATCAAATCGTTCAAACACGTAAAAACTACAGTTGAACTGATAATAATTTGGGGAAAAATATACATAAAGAAGAATGTTCATCTAGCCATGAATTTTGAAATATTACAAGCAGATGACATCCTGAAGCTTACATCCAGCAATCCAGATAGCAGCACAACCACAACAGATTCTTCTTCTTCAAACACCAGTCGAGAAGCAATTGACATTGAATACGAGGGTCTTTGAAACGAGTCCAGATAAAAAGTAAGTTAAGTGAAACTAAAAGCGTCTATAGATCGACTCATTTTAAAAAGGTTTCATATTTAGTCACCTTTTTTCTTTCGAGTTATGATGTACGAAGATCCACACACAATGTACCTTTTTCTAAAAATATTTTTTTTGGGGTGGGGGGGGGGGGTGGGAGTTTCAGGGAGCCTCAAAACATTTCTGTGAAGTCTTGACATTAGATTTTTTGGTGGAATACAATACTCCCTCTATTTATATTAAGTATGGAGTAAAGAATGTAACACATTGAATGTAATGCCAAAGTGATGTTACGTTCAGAAAATACAAATATATAAGCACAACATTGTATGATGAAATGTATAAACAGTAGTTTATTTCTATGAGAGCAAAATTTCAGTTGATACCAGTGGCGTGCGGTGGTCACAACAATTACCCCAGCGGTATAGGTTATGGCACTGAAAAATCATCCTATACTTTAAAATGAATAATCCTTGTTCTAAAATGGTCGGGTTATAAATAGTAGAGGTATTTGTTATCCTAAATACTTTTCTGATATTTACCATACGTTTAGCACATTATAGCCCATATAAAAATGGCCTCTTTTGAATATTGTCCATTACGCAGTCACTCGCATTCATTTTCAATGAATTCACCTGTCACATTTACTACATACTTTAACAGAAACACATATAAAACAGCACACTCTTCACCTTTTAGTTTCCACTGGGTGCAAACGAACTTTCAAACTTGTGACAACAACACTATACAGTGTGATCTGATTTGCATGATGACTAACTTATTATATTTTCCCTTGTTTATTTCCATTTTGTTAATGGAGGTCACCTTCATAAACAAAAAAGCATTTAAGTTGTCTCTTAACAATATTCTTTAATGTTAGCTAATAGTTTTAAGTATATGTGCTTTTCATATAGTTTGACATTATTATACTATGTCCTATAAAACGACACCATTATTGTAGGGTTACTAAGCTTGCATGTATCGCTATCTCATTCAAGCTTTCCATATCGATATGTAACCGATCGACTAGGCTCTGCTCTATGACGTCAAAGCCTAGCTAGCTGCAATGAAACTGAACCAACCAATCAAATTCACACTTGCCTCTGCTGGCGGCTGGTGCCATGGTTATGTTAGCTAGGGCTCTATACACAATACGCATGCGTCAATACAGCTCTCGTAGGCTAGCTGGTATTGAGAGTATTCCTTTGGAACAAGACAAGTTGCCAAGAGCAACAGCTGGCTAGTGGCGGGGCAGGAGTTTGAACCTTAAGTACTGTAACGTTCAAGTTCGATGTGCGTATTTGATTGAGATATGAAAAAACTATTTTAATTTCAAACTTGTGAATAAATCAGTTACCCCAGCAGCACTGGGGTAGCTGGGGTTGAATGCACGCCACTGGTTGATACTATACTCAAATGAAAGCCCTTCTGTTTGGTATTAGGTTGGAAGTTACCAATGTTACTACCTAACAAATAAATAGGTCAGTCCAAAAATTATCACAATATTGTATATTAATCAGTTATTTATTTATGCTAAGTAAATTACATTTGAAGATGACATGCCATTTAGCCTAGGCTCATTGCCTGTCATCTTATTTACATTTTGAAGACATATTTTTCAAGATCTTCTCTCTATTATAGTTGTGTTCTCTGTTTTCATTGTTTCTGTTTCCACTTATTTTTCACTTTAGCTAAAAGCTTATCTAATTTCTTAAATTTCTTATGGTCTATATAGAACAAGCCACTGATGCATTTTCTGCTAACAATAAAACCATTTTTCAAGTAGAAATACCCTTCCATAGTCAAACCTTTACTAACTAACCAATCCTGTGGTGCAACAGCCCTTTCTGGAACAGGACCTACTGCCTGGCTACTGTGTTCCCCCACCCCTACTCATCACAGGCTCATAAGTGGGTTGCAGTACTGCAAGATAGGACGTGGTTAGCGTCCCCATATATGCAGTCTTCGCAACCAGGTGCTGCTACTTCTCAATCAAGTAACTTCCTAATTGGCCCCTCACAGACCTAACAAGGTTGAGTGTACCAGGTCTCCCAGCAGGAGTCTCATGCCGATACCAGCAACCAAACCAAGTCTCCCACTTGGCAAGCAGCAGCACTACCACCATGTTAACAAGATAACCAGTACTTTTACATTCAAATATAACATGTTAAGTATTCCATATCACCACGTAAGGGACATTGGTCCTGTGGTATACAATTTCTAAATTGTTTTAATCTCCAAACATTGGTTGTTAACCATACAATGCTCTCTTGTTCCTCTTTATTTATCATATCTATATTTTCCCTTTCCCATGAACTTATCTCAGTCAAGAAGCTCTTATTTGTTATTGCACAAAAGAGATTTTGTATTTCTTTGTTTCAAATCTTGAGGTGGAATCAGGACTGAAAAATTCAATGCCATAGCCAGGATTTAAACCACAGATCTTCTGCTTATTAAGCAGCTGCTCTAACCACTAGTGGTTAATTTTTCAGTCCTGATTCCACCTCTTAAACATTGCCCATACACGCTTGTGTGTTTAAAAACACCAGCCTTAAGTTTGTTGGCACAATTACGAAGGGGTGTCAAAAAATAACCAGAATTATTTTTTTGCATTTTAAAGTGCCCACGCATAAGGCCTGGGGGTGCTCAGTTGGAAGGTAGCAGGATAAGTGTGAGGTTGTGTTTACTGTACCCAACATGGATCTCAAGTTGCAGCAAGCGCGCATCAATTAGATTTTGCGTTCTTCTTGTCAAAATTGCATCACAAACATTGGAAATGTTGTAACAAGCCTACAAAGAGCAAGCAATGGGGAAAACTCAAGTGCTTGAATGGTATAAATGATTTTGGGAGGGTAAAAATGAGCTTGAGGATGCTCCATGCCCTGGAGACCATCAACTTCAAAAACAGACATCAACGTCAATACAAATGATGACATGTTGTGATCATGTGGTGGATAGGCAACGTACTGCTACTGCGAATTACTATTGTTAGGTACTGAAGGGACCATTAAGGAGGAAACTTGCAACAAAACAACCAAATCTTGCTCAAGCGGAATGGATCCTTCATCAGGATAATGCTCCTGCTCATCGTGCCATCAAGACTCGGGAAACAATCACTGAATTAGGCACTGGGGTGATGCCACATCCACCTTATTCACTGAACCTAGCCCCATGTGACTTTCACCTATATCCTGCTGTAAAAAAATAGCTTCGGGGTCATCATTTTCAGAGTGATCGAGATCTAAACAATAACATTTCAGATGTACTCAACAGACTATCAAAAAGTGCCTTCAGGGAATGTTTTGAACATTGAACTGAAATCTGGAATCATTGTATTGTGTCCAAGGGAGAATACTTTGAAGGTGTGTAATGGAATTTTAATAAAGGTCAGCAGCATTTTCCAGTAAAAAAGCAATTCCGGTTATTTTTTGACACCCCCTCGTAAATAATAATTACCAAAGAAATGCTTGTTCACATACACCAAAGAGAACACACCAATAACCTAAATGTTGCATTGTGCTCACTGCTGGTAAGAACCATAAGATGAGCATTTCCATATGTTGATGAGAATGAACAGTCTACTGTGGTAACTCTGCCATGAAAGCAAGACAAAGTGTCGATCCAAGATTGCAGGATGGAAGGCTGGGCAAGCAGTGCTCCCCATCAGGAGTGAAGCCCTCTGTGGCACTCCAAGGCTGTGCATGAACCTTAACCAGTGTTCAAATTAGACTTTCTGATGAGGGGGAAACTTAAGTTTAACTTACATATAATAGCAATAGCAATAATAGTAGTAATAGCACTGGTGTAATGGCAGCAGTGGTGGTGAACAATGGAACAGTGAGTTGCAAGAAACTGAACTCAGTATGCAAGCTGCAATTGTCATTGCTGGAATTGCGACCCTGAATGCCAAATAATGAACCTGAGAATTGTTTAGTTTACCTGCGATACAATACTTTTGCTTGCTCACAGCTCGTACTCATATACCATGTATGTACAGTCTGCATCGAAAGTGTTCTGTGTCTTTTTGTATTTTCAAAGGGCAGTAATAGTAAATATAATAAAAAGAACAAATACTTCCCTGGCAGGAAAGGAATTCTTTGACGAGCTGGGGAAACTATTTAATGAGAGGGGGAAATCCCCCTGTAGCTCAAAGGGATGAACCTTTGCATATTACTAAAATGAGGTACATACCATTGAAATATTAAGAAGGGTCACGCAAAAAACCATTTTTAAACTTTTTATGCCATTTTACCATTACATAAAATTGTAGTAACAACATTTATAATATTAATTTTATGTATAAGTCAGCGGGGAATGGAAATGAGTATACCAACACTTACAGCTCTGCACTACCTGATTGTTACCAAAGTTACACAGACTCATCCGACAGCAGCAAGGACAGTGTTTGGGAGGATGAGAATGAAGCATCAATGAACACAAGGGAGCATAATCCAACAGTAATTGCAAGGCATCTTGTTACAAGCTCAAAGCTGTCATCCCACAGAGCAGCTAAGGTGTGCCACTAGCTTTCTGGTGAAGGCATTGAAATCCCAAACCCATGTCAGTCAGCAATCCATAAGTCTATCTACATGAGAGGTGCTCCGGTGAAGAAGCAATTGGTGAGCACAGTTCATCTGGAGAAGTAGAACTTGCACCTTGATGGCAAACACATTGATGGCTTTGAATATCAGGTCACGAGCATCAAGAATGAAGCAAAAGAAATTAAGTTGTCTGTACTCAAATTGAAAGTTGGGAAAGCTCAAACAATTGCAGGACTCCAGGATGTATTAGAGAAGTTCAACCTGTAGGGATTAATTGTTATGATCGTTGCTAACACAACAAGTGTGAATGTGGGCAAGAAGACAGACGTTCAGCTGTGGCAAATGTTTGAAGAGAACAGTCATAACCAAACCCAAGTTCATCAGTTGCCAGCACCATGTGCTGGATTGCATTCTTCATGTTGTCATGGACGATGAGCTCCATGGGTCAACCAAACAACTATTACTTCTTTATGCAGGATTTTATGAGCAATAAGATAAATTGAAAGCAGCCTTCAGCAATAGTAAAATTGAGTTTAAAGAAACAAGCAGCTGGAAAGTTGACATGAAGTTTCTCTACCACCTCACTCGTGTCTTCTGTTGTTTCAGAGAGAGGAATGACATCCCCTTCGTCAAGTTTCATCAGCTGTAAAACATCAGCAATGCACATTGGAACTCTTGTGCCATTTTAGCCCTTCTTGCATTTATTCTGATGCCTGAAACACAGAACAGGCTGCGTAAAATTTGTTCATTCATTTCCTACTCATGGGCTGACTATTGGTTCAGCAGTCAGTTGTTGCGTGCTGAAAATTTTTATGAACTATCAGTAGTTTTGAATGACTTCACAAGAGGTCTCAAATGAAAAACAGATTAAACTACAGTCAACATAGTCCAAAGCAACTAGTGCTGTGAGCATGTGATCTAACTTATGCAAGACTTGCATAAATCCTGTTGCAACTAGGACAACCTCCCACTGAAATTCATCCTGCCCAATGACATTATCATGAATAATTGACTTCCTTGTGTGCGTGATGACCTGTACAATGTTGTATAATCTGTATATGTTACTAAACCTTGTGTTCAATTTTATATCTGCTTACAATGACTAAAGAATGGGCCAAATAACTGGTAAATAAGATGTTTTAAATCATTTTGTGCATGAGGTCTTGTTTATCAAATCACTTTGAAAGTAGAATTTTATCTATTCTTTAATGAAAGCTCATCAATTTATGACACAGGGAAATGAGGCTGTAACAAAGTTATCACTCTAATATAGTGTGACATAGTCGTATAACAATATATGGATGAGAGAGGGCGGGCGGCCTGGAGTGGTTGTGTGTGTATGTGACTGTAATAATGGTGGTAAAACACAAAAGAAAGGAATCGAGAGCCTTCTTCAATTTTAGTTCACATGGAAAGATCTCGAAGGTTATATGATGTAACTCCAGTATAAATAGAGCTTGCGAGAGCAGCCAGTCAATTAGAGTTAGTAGCAGTTTGAGTTGAGTTGTTTAGTTGTGTAAGCCGTCATGTACAGTTAGTTACGAGAGTGAGTCAGCCAGCCTGTCAACGATTACGTATGTATCATCGAGTGATTGTATCATGTCAGGAAATAAGAGACAGTGAAAATGGAGAAAGACATTGAAAGACTGAGAAAGATTATCAGAAGAACAACTGTGAATAGTAATAGCAGAGAAGACTATAAACTGTGGTAGCAACAAGAAAGAAATTGTGCATTTGTAGTAAAATTTATAGGACAATAAAGTGATAGGAAAGTAACAGGATTTTGCATTTTGTAGTTTTGTTACAGTATATACAGATGCTTTCTTCTTTTTTTTTTTTTTTTATTCCTTTTTTTTTTTTTCTGTTTACCCTCCCCTTATGTAGGACTTACAAAGCCAGTGCCTAGGGTCAGACGCCTGTCGGGGAGCAGACGAACCTATGGAGAGTGAAGATCTGGAAGCAGGTGGTCAGCGAAGTACTAGGTATGCTAGTGAGGAAGAAGATGATATGAAATACAGGCGAAATTAATGATTGGAAATGTGACAATAGAACAATCGGTGGAATGAGTAGCGGGGAAAACCGGAGAGCCTACCCTATTGCCGCTTCGTCCACGAATACCACATGCGGGTTCCTGGGATCGAACCCGAGCCGCCTAGGTGGTAGGCGAGCTCTTTAACCACTCGGCCACGGCACCACCTATATATATGTAGGTATATAGGTGTAGGGAGTATACATTTTGATAAATGGCGTCTTAAGGTGTGCCTATTTCGGCGCATTAGTTGTTTTTAACCAAGCAGGATGGCTCAGGCGGTAACGTCTGGCCCGCATTCGGAAGGTTGCGGGTTCGA
This sequence comes from Tenodera sinensis, assembly GCA_030765045.1. NCBI lineage: Eukaryota > Metazoa > Arthropoda > Insecta > Mantodea > Mantidae > Tenodera > Tenodera sinensis. The sequence goes on from CM060968.1 coordinate 83,178,625, forward strand.
TCCCCGTGGTCGACCTTCCTGACTCGTGCGTTCTTTTTTTTTTTTTTTTTTTTTTTTTAAGCTTCCCAGGGTTGCCAGGATTTCCATATCCTCCGAATTTTCTGTCCCACCATTTCGTTACATTAATCATTTCATTTCACCCTTATCCCGTTTGATTCCTTTCAGGATTGGAAGCGTCGGCGAGCGTCACGCCAGGGGAAAAGAATACGCTCTGAAAATCTCGTCCCCGGGATTTGTAAGCTTGCCTACAGGTTTTCTGCCCCCCCCCCCCCCACATTGGATGGCACAAGCCCGAGTGGGGGAGGGTAGCCGGTCTCCGAGTCCTGCGCCCCCTTGGGAGCATGAATCCGAAGGGGTGGGAGAGGAACCAGGCTGAGTCAGCCTCTGCCGAAGTTTTTCTAACTGGAAAATGCAGGGACACTGCCCTCTGCCCTGTCGTGGCAACGTTCCGGCCACCCTTTGGATATATTCGCCTCATCCATCCTCTCGGGGTGCCCCGTCAAGGGCATAGACACAAAAGATCGTCTTTCGGTCAAGGTTCTGGGTCTCCCTCGCAAGTTGTCATTGAATCATTACCCAACATTCGTCTTCTCAGGACAAGGGAGAACCTCGGGAAGAAAATAAAATAAAAACCTTATCCGTGTAACTCACCCTAACCGAGAATCGAACTCGGGATCTCTTGGAGGTGAAGTAGACAGGCGGGCTACTCCCCACACAATATATATATAAATACTTGACTACCCTATTCCTTTTGTGTCCATTACAAAATGTGTAATGTTGCTATTTCTGCAAAGGGTTATTTCAATTAAAACTATAAGTTTTGTAAGCAGAAAAATAAACTTTCATAAGGACAGTTAGATAGAGAGGTACAGAAAGTCATGTGAATGTAACAGTTTGTTTTCTAAAAGTGTCTACGCTTTGTGCACGCGAGCGCGCATGTTTGTGTGCGTTTAATTTTAGTATAGAATTTTTACGCAGAATACAATTAATTCCCTGTCTACCTTACGTTCTAAATAGTAGATTATAACAAAACAGTGAAGCGACTCTCTTGCTTGAGGTCAGCGTGCTGAATTCCTATCTCCAGACCCAGGGTTCAGTTTTCACAGTCTAGAAAGAACGAACCCGGGAGCAAATATAACGAAATGTCCATACTTTGAGTAAACAACACCAACCTAGAATGCCAAGATGAACTTAAAAACTCAAGAGGGCGGAAGGGGTGGGGGGGGGGGTGTAAACGAAAAGAAAAAAAGAGACTTCGAGAACCTTGGAGTTAGACGACTGTTGCACTGGATCCCTTTCTTCTATTGGTTAGCATTGTTAATCTCGTCGCTATCTGAACAAAAACAAATGAAAACCTGTTTATGGAGACAGGAAAATAGTGAGTATCGGACATTGGAATAAAATCATTTCTCCAGCTTGAGCTTTTCCTCTGGGTTCCTAAATCCTGGCGCACGGTCATCTAAAGGTTCGTAAATTAAATACTGCATATATTATTAGTAGTAATAAATAAAATGTAAAAATTTTCTTATGTTACATGACTTTTTTTCAGCTTCTGTTCTGCGCTTCTACAGCGCCGAATATTTCTCAGTGCACACTTTCGCAAATTAATTTATAAGTATGCTTACTATCATATTAAACCATTTAATCTTCTAGAGAACTTTTTTTTCCCTTAATTTGTCGATATAAAGCGCAGATGTGATGGGTCTGCTGTTTCCATAGGTAAGAGCTTCTTTAATCAGGTCTTTTTGGAATCTGCCTGTCTCCTTTCATAATACTTCTTCACACACAGAGGAGAACTAAAGTAAATTTCAAGTGTGCAGCTTGGAAAGCAAAATGGTGCTGTAAAATTGCAGTTCAATATATCTGAGTTTGCATGTGAACGCTACACTTTTCAAGCTACACTCTATTACGTATGCGTGTTGCAACTATACATTCTATCTCTTATTCCCGTCATCTAAAAAATTACTACGTTTAATTTGTATGCTCTAAAACCATGGTAAGATTACCAATAGTAAGTATTTATCAACCTACAAATAAAGGATATTGAATTTCACTGTATAAATTTTAACAAATATTTATGGAAAATGCCATGATTCGTGAAACAATACCCTAAGCGTACATCGGTTGACGAAGGGTATTAGCTGCACGGATAAGCGATGCAACCATTGACTTAAAAAGAATTGGGTCCAATTACTCGGCTGTTTCTAGAATTTGGTTCAAAAGTAAGATATAAGACGCATTAAGGTGATAGATTCCAGCGTTTTTAGCGTACCCTGGGCCCGAATTAAAGCCGTAATAAAAGTGAAAGAGAATGATGTAATTACTTTAGGAGTGATGCTCTGAGTCGATGTCCCCCGTAAAGCTGAAATTCACCTATTCTTTTTATGGCGTTTTCTTTTACAGGAAAATAATGGCGTAAGGATGCCAACATGGCCATCTTCCCGCTACTGCGCATGCGCGATGGTAACTGCCAACCTAAGCTATAAGCGAAATCCGCTGGATTGACGATGACGATATTTTCTTCTTCATTCTCTTGAGTTCACGGTTATATAAGCGGAAATACGAGGCAGTGAACTGTTGAATACATAGAAAATGGCTTGCGGAGGCCGTGAATATTCTGTGTACAGCATAGTAAGAGAGCATCTAATGCTGCTTCATTGGGGCTTAGCAACATAGATCCTACGGCTACGCCCCCGGCCAGGTCGCAACTACTTCACTCTTATAAAAAAAACATCTCTCAGCTATTTTAACTCATTTACTATGTTTCCATGGTGAATTCAAGTCGATTTGAGTTCTTTTTCTGGATTGAAATGAAGCTCGACTGCTGGATCTGATCCGCTTATTTAGTGGGATCGGATCAAAATTTTATTGCATGAATGTTGTTTGATCTCATTTTCAGATTGAATTTCACATTGAAATTGGAATGGACTCAAATTGAGTTCAATTCTACACAGAAACACAGCAATTGTTATGGTAATGACTAACATATCTCTTGGAGCTTTGCATCTGTACTTGCAAAATGTATGAATAGCTGGGGAGTGACATCTGTAGTGAAACTCAAATTATTTTGGGATCATAGTATCATAATTTCTTCAAAATTCACTCTAGCTTGACTACAAAAACCTATGACATTATTTAAATGTTTCTATCAGCAATCACATTCTCATTCAACTGTAGTAGGTAGCAGGTCCATAGCAAAAATGCAAGAAGCACTTGGGATAGCTTTGCAAATTTTTCAAACTTTTATTTTGTTCCATTTATATGTCGCCTTTAACATCGAAGATCATATTGGTGGCTTTTAACCTCTTGGAACAATTGTTCAACAGCAATGGTGTTACTCTCTTAACCCCTTCAGGGATATGGACGTGAAATCACGTCCATTTAAAATGACGGATGAGCGATATGGGCATGTATACACGTCCTGTGTGTTTGTACATTTAACCCTTATTTATCCTCTATCTAATTCAACTTATTTTAATTTTCCCCTGTTATGAAACATTTAATTAAATTCTACATGCTTTACTGGCTTACCTTTATATGTTCCTTCTGCAGTGATATGCCTCAAAACAGGGATAAATACACAAGGGCACATCTCCACATTCGCAACACATATTCCCAGTTTCCTTGCAAATTCCCTTCTTGCGGCACACGAAACACTTTCAAGATGGGCGGGACTTCTTTGATGTTGGTGGTATCCTTTTAGGAAAATGTTTTCCTTTAAGTCTGAGGGGTGCAGGGGTTCTGGATTTTCTACCCCCAATATGAAGAGGCCTCTCAACTTGGCATTGTTCAATTAGGCTGCGAACTATTGATAGTCGAAAGTCCAGGTAGGTCATTGTCTTGTGTGGGTTTAGAGCTCTCCAAATTACCAAACAATTGTATATGTTATATCCAGCTGGTACAAAAATACCTTTTTATACCATTTAACTGTTTTTCGTAAAGAGGGATATGCTTGCAATACCTGGTCTACCAGATCGACACTGCCCATGTGCATATTGTATTCCTGGATAATGTCAGGCTTGAAAATGCACATTTTGGTATGGGCATCTGCTTTTCCAGTGTCAATCATCGAAATCTTAGAACTGCAATTGGATAATGCTGTAACTACCCTCCTGTCCTGTCAGGCAAGGTAGGTCAAAGGTGGGAGCTGACGCACCTCCATTTCCCCTCTCCTTAGAGCCTTTGTATTCACATCTTTTGGCAAACCAATACGATTTGAACGTACTGTTCCAATTGCATTAGTCTTTCTTTTGTGTAATTTAGGAGAGCTGTACCAGTTATCTAAGTACACAGTCCTACCCTGATCAAGCACAGGTTCCATTAGGTGCATTACTATGGAGCCAGATATCCCCAAATCTTTGTCTCCAGTATTGTCAGTCCCTTGACCAGTGTAAATGCAGCTATTGTAAAGATATCCCATTTTACTTTCACAAACATCAAAACTCTCTATGCCAAATCTAGCCCTCTTTGTTTTGATGTATTGCTTCCAACCTAAGTGGCCCTTCCAAAGCATTAGGCTTTCATCAGCAGTGACCTTTGCACCAGGCACATAATTTTCTTTGAATTTTGAAATAATATCTTATATATTTAAACGAGCAATTCTTGTATATATATATTTATTCTGCGCAACTTGGAAACGGCTCTAACGATTTTGATCAAATTTTGTATTCAGATAGAGTTTTGCCTTTTAAGTTCATCTATATAGGTGTAATTCCCGAAAAAACGCGATTTTACATAAAAAATAACATTTTTTATTCCCGCTTCTACAGTGCAATTCTTGTATATATATTCCCGGTATTTCAGAAACGGCTCTAAAGATTTGGTTAAATTTTTGTATACATGCATATTACATTCAGTGTTTTCTCTGCTCACTTTTGGGTAACACATTCACATCTCTTTCTCTACTCAGTCTTCTATAAACAATTTTCCATAAAAAAAACATGATTTTGCACCAAAAACATTTTATCCCCACTTTTAAAATAAGTCATACCATATTCTGTATGTTTGAAACAGAAGTGCTATTACATTCACACTGTTTTCTCCTCTCACTTTTAGGTAACACATTCACATCTCTTTCTCTATTCACTCTTCTGTAAACAATTTTCCATAAAAAGTGTGATTTTGCACCAAAAACACTTTTATCCCCACTTTTAAAATTAGTCATACCATGTTCTGTATGTTTTAAATAGAAATGCTATTACATTCACACTGTTTTCTCCTCTCACTATTAGGTAACACATTCACATCTCTTTCTTTATTCACTCTTCTACAAATAAGTCATGCAATTTTCTGTATGTTTGAAATAGAGATGTTGCATATTACTTTCACAGCGGTTTCTCTACTCACTTTTAGGTGGCACATTCACATCTCTTTCTCTACTCAGTCTTCTATAAACAATTTTCCATAAAAAACGCGATTTTGCACCAAAAACACTTTTATCCCCACTTTTAAAATAAGTCATGCCATGTCCTGTATATTTTAAATAGAAGTGCTATTACATTCACACTGTTTTCTCCTTTCACTATTAGGTATCACGTTCACATCTCTTTCTATACTCTTCTATAAAGAAATCATGCAATTTTCTGTATGTTTGAAATAGAGATGCTGCATATTACATTCACAGTGGTTTTTCTACTTACTTTTAGGTATCACATTTACATCTCCTTCTCTACTCACCCTTCTATAAACAATTTTCCATAAAAATGTGATTTTGCACCAAAAAAGACTTTTATCCCCACTTTTAAAGTTAGTCATGCCATGTTCTGTATATTTTAAATAGCAATGCTATTACATTCACACTGTTTTCTCCTTTCACTATTAGGTATCATGTTTACATCTCTTTCTCTACCCTTCTATAAAGAAGTCATGCAATTTTCTCTATGTTTGAAATATAAATGCTACATATTATATTCATACTGTTTTCTCTACCCACTCTTAGGTAACACATTCACATCTCTCTCTACTCACTCTTTTACAAATAAGTCATACAATTCCGTGCATGTTTGAAATAGAAATGCTACGTATTACATTCATACTGTTTTCTCTACTTGCTTTTGGGTAACACACTCATAACTGTTTCTCTACTTACTCTTCTAGAAATAAGTCATACAATTTTGTGCATGTTTGATATAGAAATGCTGTATGTGACATTCACAGTGTTTACTGTACTCACTTTTAGGTAACACCTTCACATGTCTTTCTCCACTCACTCCTCTACAAACAATTCATATCATCTATACAACTTGAATGTTTGTATATATCTAACTGTTAATCTCGAAAACCGCTTAACCGATCACCGCGAAATTCGGCACGTATATGTATTTTTTTCATGGAGAGTTTTTATGGTAACAATTTTACTACACAATATATTACTTTCAAATGGTTTTCTACTTGCTTTTCTTTTACGTAGCGCATTCATGTATCTGTTTGCCCTTCAACATACAATTTATATAATATTCTAGGATTGAAATATAAATGCAGCATATTACATTCACACGTATTACATTCACACGATTTCCTCTACTAATTCTTTCTTTATGAGACAATCAGTCTTCTTTCGCTATTCGCCCTTCAACATATAATTTATACAAGTTGCTATGTGTTTGAAACAAATACAACGTATTACATTCATACTACTTTCTCTACTCACTTTTGTTCTACGTAATAATTCACATGTTATTCCCTATGGTTTATCAACTTCATACATACCAAGGCCTATACATATCTTATGTTGAAGAGTGATTAAATTCCAAAACAGGTTGACCGATCGCCATGAAAAGTGACATTCTAATTTTTTTCATGGCGAAGGTTTTTATACAATCCATTTTACCATGCAATGTATTACGTTCACATGGTTTTCTCTACTCCCTTTTCTTTTACCTAACATACTACTCCTTCTTGTGCAAACAATCCATGCATTTTTCCATACACTTGAAATATAAGTGCAACGTATAATATTCACACGGTTTTTCTACTCATTTTTCTTTAGTAAAACACAATCACATTTCTTTCACTACTCCCGCTTCGACGAACAATTACAAACAATTCATACACTTTTCTATATGTTTGAAACATAAATGCGTAGTACATTCACATGGCTTTATCAACCACCTTTTCTTTCTGTAGTATTTGTTATTCTTCAATATTGATTTTGTTTAGTGTTGCTCCGGTGTGTTAATAAAAAATAAAGAAATAGTTAAAAAAGTAAAGTAATCACAATTGGTGTCCGGAGTGCGACAAAAAGCACAATATGGAACAGTTGATGAAACAAATGTTAGCCAAGATGGACATAATGGGAAATGAAATGAATTCCGGAATGCGGCAGAGGAAACAAATATGAAAACCGAATTGGAAAAATGTAAACTACGGAATAGAAAATATGGGAACAAAAATGGAAGGCAAATTGAAAATAAACTCCGTAACGGAAAAGATGAAGACGGGAATTCCATTATGAAGACACGTCTATCGAAGAATATTAACGAGCGACTGGCTCATTAATGGGGTTAAGGAAGCCATGGAAGAACTTGAAGGAAGTATGAAGAACCTTGGTCAACGTGTTTACGTCCTGGAGTCAATCACAGCAGCAAAGAACTGAACTCCATAATGGAACAAATGCTCGACGAAAACCTCAAACTGGGTGGATATCTATGGGGGAGGCCTGCTTTCAGCAGTACACGTTTTACGGCTGAAATGATGGTGTTTATGAAATATTTTTATGCATTTCTATATCTCTTGTATCTCGGACATTACTCTTAACAATTGCAACAAGTAGTTTTATTTAGTTAAGGTTTTGCCTTTCAAGTTTGTCTAAATAAGTATCTTATCCCACAAAAAATAAGATTTCACAAAAACAGAGGCGAAAAACGCAGAGTGAAGCTTGGTCACCCAGGTACTAATCGAAAACAGGTCTAATTTTGTGCAGTTTGTCATTTACATTCTCTGTGCAGGTGAAATGAAGGAACTGCAAAATTGAAGTAAACCTGTTATTTGACATGAATTTTCCAAAAAAAGGAGTAGCTAGCATGTGAAGCTAAATGTTGTTGTTCGGTTCTAGTTGTTGCCCGTTGATTTGGTTCTTTCCCGCTAGCTCAGCTTGAGATCTCTTTATTTTATCTCGGGTCTGCGTAGGTGTGTAATAGACAACCCAAGAAAATCCTTGCATACTATTTATTGCATCTTCGATACTTGCGGGAGCTATGCCGATCTGCTACACGCAGAAGAATCGCACTCACGTCTGCACTCCACAACGTGCGGTGCTGGTCTGGGTAGTGACCAGACGCTTTCTCGCGTACCCACGCTAAGAAACCGTCTCTCCACTTTTGAATGTCATGACGTCATCCAAGAAAGCCTCGTATCCAAAATGCTATTTCCTTTTCCCGCAATTTAGAAATGTCCCTTTCTATTATAACATGTTGTTTTATGAATTTCGAATATATAATTACCTTTTTAGGATTATACGATGTTTACTTTATATTTTATTAAATATATCGCGTGACTTTTAAGATTAGCAGACCTGAATTTCAAACGTGTATTTAAACTATGTAGTATGACGTCATGACTCGTTAATTTCAAACCAATAATGTGTTTATCCTACAAATTTAACGACTATTATTTACTCATATCTTGCCCACCTTACAACACTTCCTGCTCTATTATCTATGTATGTTATTACTCAACACTTACCGCAAATCTCACATCCGGCACTTAAATTAAAACGTGTCTTTATCAAGCCCATTCGATTGGAAATCTAAATTTCGGTATCAAATGCCCCCATTTATGTTATTTTATTATTTCATAATAAAATAATGTAAATGTCTTGCCCGAAAGAAAAATTAAAAATTACTCCTGTATTTTGAATAATCGGCAACACTCCCATTATATACAATTTTCAATTACACTGTTTTGAAATTGGTTATTAACATATTTTCTCATTAATCTTTTTAACATGACAAACAATTGTACACTTGACTAAACATTAATCCTTAAATACTAATTACAATATGTTATGGTTTCTTCTGTGAAGCTTTTATATAAAGGTTAAATTTCAAGAGTCTTTCTTTATACTTCCTTCTTTTAGTTCATGTTTGCTCACTTCGCTCTCACTATCACTTGAACTGTGATTTTTCACTTTTGTTATTGTAACACGTATCTGTACTAGATCCTTTAAGCACTAAAATGTACATATATTTATATAAATCCATTACACTCTTCAGACAAGTTCTTTCTTTGTCTTGCTGTGATAACTATCTATACATCTAAATATTTTAACAAATGTTTACAAAGTAAATATTCTGTTTTCTCTCTATGCGGAGATGAACATTTTAACAATCTTTCTGAAGCTGTTATTGTGAGCTCTATACAATATATTTTTAAGCTCTTTGTAGTATATAGCAATTCACATTCTGCATTTTTCATGAATATGTAAGTACCTGACAAATATATGGTTTTCAAGTAAGCTAACATTTAAATTTTATTTCAAAGCTGATTGGGCGCCAATAGACAAAAGACACTTCGAATTTTTTTTTACATGAAATCAAGGTTCCAAGGTACCACACGGTTTCTTGTATGGTCGAAGGAGTTGTTTATGCCATCTTCCCAGACATTTTTCATTTTTAACATCTTTTAATTCATAGGTATGATAACCAAATTTTGAGATAATTTCTGCAGGACCTTTATATAACAATTCCATCCTTTTGTTCCTACCTCGCAAGGCACTTGATAACTTATGGTCTTTAACTAGTACCCAATCGCCTATCTTAGGTTCCCATTTATGTTTTCTACTCTTTTTCTTTAATTTTCGCTTCTCTGCCTTTTTCTTGATTCGTTCAAAAGCAATTTTCGCTCTTTCTTCTTCACTTAACTGAATGTCATTAATTTTCAGTGTTTTTGGTACCCCGATCAATATTGGTTCTGGTTCAATTCCTAACATTAATTTTATTGGTGCAAACCCAGTAGTTACATTAATGGTGTGATTGATAATCTTTTCTATCAATGGACAATATTTCACCCAATCCTTGTGATTATGATGTGTAAGTACACGCAAATAAATTCCTATATCTCGGAGGACACGTTCTGTTGGATTCCCTGATGGAAAGTATGAGGAACAATGATATAACTTTATCTCATGATTTTCTAGGGTTTCTTTAAAGATTTTGCTCCGATGAACTGTAGCATTATCTGTTAAGATTGCCTGAATCTTGCCATATTTAGGCACATAATCTTTTATTATCTTTCCTACACATGTTTTGCTGCTGATATTCCTAACAGGATAAATTTTAATAAATTTACTAAAAACATCATGAAGAACAAACATATATCTACATCCAAATTGTCCTACTGGTAGCTCACCATGTGCATCAGCAGTAACTAGTACATTTTTCCCTTCTCTTATGATTGTCTGAGGTTCTATATCAAATTTGATATTAAATGGTTTGGCCCTTTGACATAAATCACAGCTTGAACATATTTTTCTCACTTTCTTTGCCAAATGTTTTATATAAAAATGGTCACTAATTACCATGATTAGCTTTTCACTACCTGTATGAGCTAGTGTTTTGTGATAAGCAAGTATAAGTTTCTCTTGTAAAGCTTTTGGTACCATTACTTTCCATTTAGGTTCAATTCTTCCATAAAATTTATAGATTTTTCCCTCATAAATACCTATATTATCTTTTAGATTTTCTGTGATTGGTTGTGCCTTTTCTCTCAATTTCTTAAGTTCATCGTCCTCTGTCTGTAATTGTTCCAAATTTCGAAATTCTTTAGCTAATTGAGTCCCTTCTAAGGTTTTCAAATATAGTATGGTTACATCATGTTTGTTGTCACTAATTGTATCGGGTATTGTGTAATTGGTTTTCATCCTTGATAACAAATCACTAAAAATATTTTGACTTCCTGCTATGTGTTTGATTTCTATGTTATGGGATGTGATCTCCTGTATATATCTAGAAATATGTGTGCTTGTGAGTTTGCAAGAGTTCATAAATGCCAAACTAACATGATCTGTGTAAACTATTACTGGGTTGTTATATACATATTGCTTAAATTTTACAAGTGCAAAGTAAATAGCTGCTATTTCTTTTTCTGTAGTGCAAGCCTGTGATTCAGTCCTTGAAAGCCCCCTTGAAGCTACAGCAATGAGGTGATCTTTTCCTTCCTCATCTTTTTGTAATATGACACTACCATACCCAAGTCCTGAAGCATCCGTATAAATTATGTAGGGGAGATCTTCCCTAGGTTTTTCCAATAAAATTGACGCTGCAAACAATGTTTTTACCTTTTCGAAAGATTCTTGTTCTACTGATGACCCCTCCGAAGGAGTGTCGCCTTGTCGTGGCGGAGGGGCTCAGTACCCGAACCAGACGGCCTACTAAGTGTCATTTTGATTACTGGTAGGCAAGAGGTGGGGGGAAGCTAAGAACATTCCAAATGGGTAGATGAGGCTCGTTGGTCTTGGTCGACGACTCATCTAGGAGAAGAGGACTCCGAAATCAAACTCCCCCAGGGGCTCCTACTACGGTGGGTGCGGGTTTGGCGTACCCGGGGCCCCGAGCCATACTCTCGACTGGGCTCCTCCAAGAGGTGAGAGGGCACATGCCAAACGCCCAATCAACTTTGGTCCACTTTTGTGTTTGACCTCCCACCTATTACCTCCCTGTACACAGTCTGACGGATAACCTACGCGCGGGTTGGAGGATGGGGTGACGCAAGGGGTGACTGGGTAATCGCGTAAGTCCCAGCCCCTGGTTATCATGTAGGATCTGTGTACGTATCCGCTGATAAAGGTCAGTCCCGGGGAGGGGCCATTGCATGAGCTGATGCACTCCTGAAGGCGATTGGGTCCCTCTGTCTATGAATTGGGAGGTGAGACCCTAGGGTGAGCAAGGTCCAGGCCAGGACTCTCACCTAAGCCGGGGTGGCGCCCAGGATGTGAGCATGCCATCGGAGACATCTGCAATGGTGGAGGATAACATCGCCATGAGTACGAAAACTCACAACAAAACCAAACAAAGTAAAGTCTGTGTAAAGGAAGTAGCAGAGTCGAGTGGTCCTCGCTACTTAGTCATATCTAGAACTGAGGGAGATAAAAAATTCCTATCGGTGAGCCCATTTACAATTCAAAAGGGTTTGGATAATATTGCTGGTCCAGTAAAATCTTGCACTAGATCTCGCAATGGAACGCTCCTGGTTGAAGCACATTCAGCTACCCAGGCAGCTAAGATATTGAAAGCGAACATGCGAGCAAGTTATCCAGTACGCGTCGAGATGCACAGAACCTTGAACTCCTCGCGCGGTGTGATTAACACCCGTGCATTGGAAGGATTATCCAATGAGGAGATTCAAGAGAATCTGGCGGAACAAGGCGTCATACACGTTTACCGGGTTCAACGCAAAGAAGGTGGTGAGTTAAAGCCAACTAATACCCTGTTCCTGACCTTTGATCGGGTAGATCTCCCACAAAGGATTAAGGCAGGTTATGAATCCATCGAAGTTAGGCCGTTCATCCCGAACCCACTCAGGTGTTTTAAGTGCCAGCGCTTTGGTCATACAAGTGAGCTTTGTAAGGGACTAGCTACATGCCCGCAATGTGGAGACGAATCCCACGATGGTGCATGTACTACAGCTCCTTCATGTGTGAACTGCAGAGGTGAACATCCATCTAGTTCCCGAGACTGCCCCCGCTTTGTAGAGGAAAGAGCGATCCAAGAGATACGGGTCAAAGAGAAGGTGCCCTTCTCAGAAGCCCGGAAGCTCTTGCGTCTACGCCAACCCTCTGTTCCCAGATCCGGAACCTATAGCTCAGTTGCAGCTAAAGCGGTAGCGAGCAGAGAGATCGCAACTCAGACCAGCGATTTCAATGGGGCAACAATTTCTGAAAAAATACTTGTTGCCCGTAGCTCTATACCAAAGCCTTCAACATCAGCGCGCACATCTGTATCAACGTGTACAAAATCTGTTGGTGAAAAAAATTCAACTGTTCGATCACCAACGAAAATGCCAAACTCGACACAGAAGACTAGCAAACCCGTTATTTACAATGGCTCGCCGATAAAGTTTAAAAAGAACTACACAAAGAACGATTTCCTCAAGGAAGATAAGGCTCACCCCAGTACATCAAAGGGGTATAAGAGTCCAAGGAGATCTCCTCGAAGATCCTCTTCTGGGGAATCTTCAGGGGTGGACTCAGACCGGCGTCTTTCATCTTCGCCGGTCCCCATTAGCAACCGGTTCGAGACACTCGAACCCAAGTTTGCTATGGGAAGACGCACGTCCTCGGCAGAGGACATGGATCTGGACCAATCTGCCCACACTGGGAGACCCCCAGTGGAAAAGAGGCGCGAAAAAGCGTCTGAAAAGAACGTCAGCCCAAGAGAGAAAAGGGCTAAATTAGTTCGACAACCGCCTGCTCCAAAGTAATGAAGAGTTACCTTGGAATTACCTATCCCATACACAATGCAATATGACTATCCTACAATGGAACGTACGTGGCATTCGAACTCAAAGGCCAGAACTTGAGCTCTTGCTCAAAGAAAACGAACCTCTGGTCGCATGTTTGCAAGAGACTAAGCTGCGTCCTCGAGACGCTTTCCATCTAAGGCGATACACCCCAGTACGGTGTGATGTTACACCAGAAGAGGGTGTACCGGCACATGGCGGCGCTATGATACTTGTCAGAGATGACGTATATATGCAAACTCTACCTTTGCACTCTGATATACAATCAGTTGCTGTATGGATTAAACTGCCAAACATACATTTCACTATCTGTAATGTTTATTTGCCTCCCTCCCATGACTTCTCGCACATTGATTTAGAAGATCTAGTTTCCCAGTTGCCAACACCGTTTCTGTTGGTGGGAGACTTCAATGCGCACCACCCACTTTGGGGTTCAAGTCGCGCTTGTGCGAGAGGTACACTCATTTCCGATTTTTTGGATAGTCACAACCTAGCTCTCCTCAACACTGGAGAGCCTACATTCATTTCGGACTCTCATAACAGCTTCTCACACCTTGACCTTGCAGTTTGTTCACCTCAGTTGGCAGTCTCCTTACAATGGAATGTCATCTCTGATTTACACTCTAGTGACCACTTCCCATGTCTTATTAGTCTCTTGACGCAACATACGTATTCCACACGTATGCCCAGATGGGGTTTGGACCATGCCAACTGGAACCTCTACACCCAGTTGGCTGTCTTTACATACAACGAGCACGACTCAGTGCATAATTTGGCGCAGCATCTCACGGAGACGATTCTCTCTGCTGCTGAACAGTCGATTCCGCGGTCGACTACACACCCCCGTCGATTTCCCGTCCCCTGGTGGACGGAAGAATGTCGGAATGCCATTCGTGCTCGAAGGCGTGCACTTAGGGTTTTCCAACGTCACCCTACTTTGGAAAACCTGATTGAATACAAGAAAATGCGCGCCAGGTCCAGACAAGTCATTAAGGATAGCAAAAAGTCATCATGGAGCAAATTTGTAGCTTCATTTAACCGACACACACCTTCCTCGGTTGTGTGGGATAGATTAAGGTGTGTTGCAGCTAAAACGACCCAAATACCAATAGCGGGACTAAAAACAGCCACAGGAGCTGTTGTTGATTCATTTGAAGTGGCCAATACCTTTGGCAGTGCTTTCGCACAAGTGTCTAGCTCGGAAAACTACTCCCCTGAGTTCCTTCCATTTAAAACTCAGGTGGAATCTCAAGGCTTCACGTTTCGTTCTAGAAACGTAGAAGATTACAATCGCCTTTTCACCATGGCGGAGCTGGAGCATTCCCTGAAATCTTCGCGATGTTCAGCACCAGGACCGGACGGTATTCATGTACAAATGTTACAACAGCTCTCTCCTGAAGGTAAGGCATTCCTGCTCGAGGTCTATAATCGTGTTTGGGTTGACAGTATACTCCCAGAAAATTGGCGGGAGGCCACCGTTATTCCCATCTTGAAGGCTGGGAAGGACCGTCATCTTCCCTCCAGCTATCGTCCTATTTCCCTCACCAGTTGCGTTTGCAAGGTGATGGAACGCATGATCAATGGACGATTGGTATGGTGGTTAGAAAGTCGTAACCTACTGACTAACATCCAGTGTGGTTTTCGACGACGCCGTTCAACTGTTGACCATCTTGTGTCAATATCGACACAGATAATGGACGGCTTTATGAAGAACTGTCAAACCGTTGGCATATTTTTCGATCTTGAGAAGGCTTATGATACGTGCTGGCGAGCAGGGATTCTACGTTCCCTGTATGCCTGGAACATACGTGGACGCCTACCACTTTTCATTCAGGAGTTTATGAAGGACCGCTTTTTCCGAGTAAGGGTCGGCTCGGTTTTTTCTAATTCTTTTGTTCAGGAGGAGGGAGTACCTCAGGGTTCGGTGCTAAGTGTCACGCTCTTTGCTATAGCAATTAACTCCCTCTCGAAATGTGTTCCACCTGGAGTTTCGTCATGCCTATTCGTAGACGACTTCGCTGTCTATTGCACTTCTCAGCGCACGGCGTTCTTACAACGGCGCCTGCAGCAATGTTTGGACAACCTTAGAGAATGGAGCATGAAAAACGGCTTCCGTTTCTCAACTGAGAAGTCAATCTGCGTTAATTTCTGGCGCCGTAGGAGACGATTACCACCTTCGCTCCGATTTGGTCCAGATGAACTTCCCTTCGCAGAAGAGACGCGTTTCCTGGGTTTGATCTTGGACAGGAAGCTTAGTTGGTCGTCGCATATTGCACAGCTAAGAGCGAGATGTGACCGTTCCCTAAATATTATGCGAGTACTGAATGGCAAATCGTGGGGAGCGGATCGAACAATTTTGTTGCGAATATATCGCGCATTGGTCCGATCCAAGCTAGACTATGGGTGTATTGTTTATTCGTCAGCACGACCATCTGTGCTGAGAAGATTAGACGTGGTCCATAATAGGGGCATCCGCATTGCAACAGGAGCTTTTCCAACAAGCCCAGTGGTGAGCCTTTACGCCGAGTCCGCAGAACCTCCTCTGCAATATCGGCGTGAGATTCTCTTGGCAAATTATGGTTGTGCGCTTAGATGTATGCCTAAGCACCCAACGTTCGCTTCTTTTTTCACCACCACGCTAAGAGAACGATATAGAAATAGCACCCTTAATCCAAAGCCTGCGGGGTTCCGTTTCCAAGAGCTCCTAGTGAAGCTTGGAGTGGAACTGCCTGTGATGTTCGCCAAGGGCGAGAGACTTTACCCCCCTTGGCTATCTGGTACGCCCCATGTAGATCTTGGGATGACCATACACCAGAAGTCCACGATGCCTATTTCAAGTATCCGCACGTGTTTCTTAGAATTTTTGTCAGGCTACTCTGACCGTAAATATATTTACACCGATGGATCAAAGAACACCAACGGTGTTGGATGTGCTTATGTTTATGGAACCGAACCATATACATTCGGTTTTCCAAATAGCACTTCCATTTTTACTGCAGAGCTTTATGCAATCTATCGAGCCGTTTTGTATGTTCGCCGTCGTAAATTAGGTGACTGCCTGATTTTGAGCGATTCCCTTAGTGCACTGCAGAGCCTTTGTCAGTTGTACAACCCCCACCCTATTGTACAACGTATCCAGGATGCCCTCCATGTTTTACACGCTTCTGGCGTTGACGTGGTGTGTGCATGGATTCCTGGTCACGTAGGTTTGCCTGGGAATGAAAAGGCAGATTTAGCAGCAAAGACGGCAACTACAGAACCCAGAATTATCATCTCACGTGTTACTTCGGAAGACTTTAGGCTTGAAGTGCGGAGAGCGGTGCTGTCGTCCTGGCACGACGAGTGGTCAGCTCTCCGCGGTAATAAGCTTAGAGAAGTGAAAGAACTTCCGATAAACTGGGTAACTTCCTGTCGCACATCTCGTCGCGAGGAGGTTAGTTTGGCTCGATTAAGAATAGGGCACTGCAATTTTTCGCACGGTTACCTATTTAAAAGGGACCCTGCGCCTCTATGTCCGCTGTGTGACAGCGTTTTGTCGGTTCGCCACGTGCTCCTAGAGTGTTACTCTCTAGCGCACCTTCGGGATTCTCTGCAGCTGCCTGCCAGACTTGCAGAGGTCCTAGCGGACGACAAAACAGCGGTTGATAGAGTTCTTAATTTTTTAGCGCAGTGCAATATAAATTTGAGGATTTAAATTTTTTAATTATCTTGTTCTGCTTTTGGACATATTTATCACCTTGTTTCATATCTGGCTATTGCCACTGATTTCTACCTTGTATATTTTGTTGTTTCTAGTATTTTTATTTTTTGAGTGAAATTTATATCTGGCTATTGCCATGAGTCTGTTAAGGGCGCTGATGACCTAGAAGTTGAGCGCCCTTAAACCAAATCCAAATCCAAATCTACTGATGACCATTGCCATTTTACATCTTTTCTCAAAAGTTGTCTTAATGGGGCTACTACGGTTGCATATTCCAGGATAAATCTTGACTGATAATTTAGAATACCAAGAAATCTTCTCAATTGTTTTATATTTTTAGGAGCTGGTATTTTATTTATGCTTTCAATTCTGTCGGGATTAGGCCTGATTCCCTCATTTGAAATAACATAACCTAAAAATTCTGTCTGTTTCACAAAGAATGCAGTTTTACTGGGCTTTATTGTCATGTTTGCTTTCTTTAACTGACTAAGCACATAATTGATATGATTTAAATGATCCTCTATATTTTCTGAAAAAATTACAAAATCATCCACATACTGAGCTACAAATTTCTTTATGGTTTCTCCAAAAATTTCATACAAAGCTCTTAATAGTGCACTACCACTGGTATTCATACCAAAGGCGCAAACTCGAAACTGATATAGTATCCCAGAATGTAAAAACGCTGTATATTTTCTTAAATCTTCTCTAAGTGGGATCTGCCAAAAAGATGCTGTAAGATCTAGAGTAGAAAAAATTTTGCCCTTCTGCAATTTGTTCAATATTACCTCTACACTTTCTGGTCTAAATCTATCAGGTTTACAATGTTGATTTAGTTTTCTCGCGTCTAATGTCACCCTAATCTTTCCATTGGCCTTATTTACAATACATAGGGGATTCACAAATTCTGAATTTGAAATCTCAATAACCTCATCTTCTAACATTGACTTTATAACTGCATCTACCTCTTCTCTTATGGTACTAGGGATAGCTCTCGCTTTATGTGTAAAAGGTTTGATGGGTATCATCTCAAACGAATGAGTATAAATATTACATTTACCAGGTTTCTCAGAGAATACTTCTTTATTTCGGATTAATATTTCAAACAGTTTATCCCTCTGTTGTTCATTTAGTTGATCAGCCTGAGTTACCTTTTCCCTCAACAATTCTTCTAAGTCTTCACTACTCTCCCTATCATAGTACCTAGTTGCATCAGAAAACCTCAAATTGTCTATGAAATCATTTTTATCCCATTCTACATTTTCTTTATTATCGACACTGTACTCTTTGACATTTACTTCAGTTAATTCCATAGCTCCTACTTTAACATATTCTACAAAGAATGTATCCCCTTGGATTTCTTCTTCCTCTTTTTCTCTTACAATAGTTTCTGAACTACTATCTTCCACAAATGGCACTATAATGGTCTCATCTTCAACTTTCATTTCTACAATCATGTTTTTAAAATTCACCACAGCTTCCCAGGCATAAAGACAATCACAACCTATTATAATATCTGTCACAAGTCTTCCTACAATCAGAAATAAAATTCCTAGTATTCTCCCATTTATTTCAATATTTATCATTGCTTGAAATTTTACTCTCTCTTTTCGTTTTCCCACAGCTAGCGAGCAATATATCCCATTAACTGGTAAAGACATTACTTTAAAACCACTACTTTGTAAATTATCATAAAAATTTTGTGAGCATACTGTGCTATTTGATCCCGTATCTATAATTGCATTGTATTGTTTTCCATTTACTCCAATTTTGATTTTAGGTGGATCTCCTACTTTTTCGTTTTCGTCAATTCTATTTTTCCATTCTCTTTTCTTTTGTATCATCATTTGCCTTCTAGGACTATTTATTTCCGAGTACTTATCACAATCATTACTAGGATACCCAGTTCTCACTGAAGGCGCGTTTGACCGGGTCTGGCGTTTCCCTGATTTTTAGGTATTGCTCCTGTACTATTTCCCGAATTGTTACTTCTGTTTTCCTGCATTAAATCAGGGTTACTTCCTACCATGTTTTTGACCGTGTTAATGGCCTCAACCATTTCAGCATTTTCGGGGGAATTTCGTCCATTAGAATACCTTTCTCCCTGTCTTGGTGACCTCGGTCTAAACTCATTATCTCCGTTTGTCCAATACCCATCATTTGAATTTCTACTATGTCCAAAATAACGTCCCCGTCTACCTCGATCAAATCTATTTGTATTCATATAATTCACCCTTATATTTCTTCCCCTTAGATTACCATTTCTATTTTGGTGATGCCCTTCCTGGTTATATCTACCTTGATTTTCCCACCGGAATGATTCCATCCTTGGTACTGGTCCTTTATATCTTTCCCTAATCTCACTTCTATTCTGATAATACTGTGCCCCTTGCCCGAAAGAATTTACAGTTACTTTTTCTTCATATTTATTTCCAAATGCGTGTTTTGGCTTATTGACTTCTAAGGCTGATAATAATTCGATCATAGCTGCAATGCTATCAGGTCGGGCTATGATTAGGTAGTGTTGAAGCGTTTCCGGAAAATGTGGAGTAACTATATTTATTAGATCCTTTTCATCTAAGGGAGGATCCAACATCTTCGATTTTCTCGCTATTCTCATAAAATAGTTGACCATCGATTCCTCCGATCTAGGATTAAACTTTCCATTGCTTAATTCAACTCTAATATTAGCCTGCCTACTAGCCCCCCAATATCTGGTTAAAAAGATGTTCCTAAAGGTCCCGTAATCATGATTGTTACCCATAGAAAGGCCTAGCCAATTAGCAGCATTACCCTTTAGGCATTTTCTTACTATCACCATCTTGTACTCCTCTGGTATACGTTTCACCGTGAAGTACTCTTGTAAGCCTTCTAAAAAGGCTTTAGGATCATCTGAATCTTCATTTTCAAAAACTGGAGGTGTCATTTCATTTAAGACATGGTTAGGCCAATGTAAATTTGAATTGTCACCTGTCCCTGCACTATTTCCGAGATCAGAATGGGAATTACTGTTACCCCTATTTTGCATTGAAATGTCAGCTGATACACCTGGTATTGCCTCGTTTCTTGCAGCTTCATTATTAAGATTGTTGTGATTACATGCATTTTCATTTAATTTCAAATTTTCTAAGGCCTCTTTTACCTGAGTAATTTCTGTTACTACCCCTTTTATTTGGTCTGTAACATCCTCCAAATTTCTAGCCTGCCTTTCACTTTCTACATCAGATCTTTCTATTCTAACTTTACACCCCTGTAACTCTTCTCTAATTTCTTCCCTTTGTTTGTCTAATCTATATGTTACTTTTTCCCTTTCTTTATCTAATTTTTCACTCACTTGTTGACCTAATTTCTTTTCAGAATTCTTTACTTCTTGCCTTATTGTCTCTAATTCTCCCTTAACCTGTTCTCTATTTTCTTTTACTTCACTACTGACTTTATTAATTTCCTCCCTAACTTCTTCCCTAAAGGTTTCTAAAGCTCTCTTCTGATTTTCCAATTGCATTCCCAATTCCTGTTGTCCCTTCTCTAATTTCTGTCCTAACTCTGTTCTTAATTCTTTACTAGTTTCATCTATCTTTTCCATTATCTTTTGAAACATATTCTCTATTCCTGACATAATTGCTGGCCTTTCTGAATTACTACTAAACATTTCTGAACTACCTCTAGGTGTTTCTCTAACGTTCTGATCTTCTACTTCTTGGCATATTCTGCTACCAATTACATTCTGATTATATTCTTCCATCCTAACTACACTTTTCTCAATTTCCGGACTCTCAAAACCTAGAAAATCGCTATCACTGTCTTCCATTTCTAAGCTATTTACATGTGTTTTTCTACTCACCAATATTTAATAATTTTCACTGTTTCACTATTTTTTTTTTTTTTTAACTGCACTTAAACTTGTTCACTACACGTTTCACAGATGTTGACACGCTGGGCACCTTCTTGTCTGCTGGCTCGATGCTGGCTTAGTCGTCTTGGGGTTGGTCCATTCTTTCGACGCCACACGTTGGGTTGCCATTTGAAGCTAATTGTCGTTGTGTCCTCGTGGTTGGATCGCCATTTGAAGCTGGAGTCGTTCGGTTCTAGTTGTTGCCCGTTGATTTGGTTCTTTCCCGCTAGCTCAGCTTGAGATCTCTTTATTTTATCTCGGGTCTGCGTAGGTGTGTAATAGACAACCCAAGAAAATCCTTGCATACTATTTATTGCATCTTCGATACTTGCGGGAGCTATGCCGATCTGCTACACGCAGAAGAATCGCACTCACGTCTGCACTCCACAACGTGCGGTGCTGGTCTGGGTAGTGACCAGACGCTTTCTCGCGTACCCACGCTAAGAAACCGTCTCTCCACTTTTGAATGTCATGACGTCATCCAAGAAAGCCTCGTATCCAAAATGCTATTTCCTTTTCCCGCAATTTAGAAATGTCCCTTTCTATTATAACATGTTCTTTTATGAATTTCGAATATATAATTACCTTTTTAGGATTAAACGATGTTTACTTTATATTTTATTAAATATATCGCGCGACTTTTAAGGTTGGTGGACTTGACTTTCAAACGTGTATTTAAACTATGTAGTATGACGTCATGACTCGTTAATTTCAAACCAATAATGTGTTTATCCTACAAATTTAACGACTATTATTTACTCATATCTTGCCCACCTTACAACACTTCCTGCTCTATTATCTATGTATGTTATTACTCAACACTTATCGCAAATCTCACATCCGGCACTTAAATTAAAACGTGTCTTTATCAAGCCCATTCGATTGGAAATCTAAATTTCGGTATCACATGTCATCTGTGGACCAATACATGTATAATGCAGGTTTACGAATAACACCCATAAGTATAATTAGACCAAGTAGCCTGTAAATCTCATTGAGTATTATTTCTGTCCACCTTTGAATTTTGCTCTTAGGCCCTAATTTACCTTTAGAGAGCAGGTCTTCCTTCACCTTACTCACATATACATTTGTTTCCAAAACAATGAGAGACACTAAGTCAGTAATAAAACTTTTGTGAAAATGTCAATTGGTTGGCTGTCAGAAGTCAGCTGAGCCTGTTGGGATTGAACACCAGAGCCTGTGCTCGTGAAGATGTGCCTATCTGTATTGCAATTGTTTTCAGCACTCCACAATGTTGACTCTTCATGAACACCTGAAGGAAGTTGGTCACGTTCTTCCTCACTGCTACTCGTACCTATATCCTCCACACCCCCCTCAAATTCGGAAAACTCGCCATCAATATCCAAATCGCTGTCACACAGCAAGAAGTCCTCCACATTATCCTGTGTAATTTCAGAAGCCCTTACACTTCTACCACTCGCTAACCTTTGTGCGACACTGCTTGTTGATGCCATGTTTTAACTCTGAGATGTAACACTCAAAAGCTTCTCACTTCAGCTACAAGCAGGAAAGTATACGTATGCATTTCAAGAAAGAAACAAATAGAGCCTGCTATATCCAAGTTACGAAACACGCGCAAGGAAAAATTGAAAACCTGCTTTATTCTGATGACTCATAAACCACGCATACAATAGTGCTCTATTTCACATTATGCTGTGATTTGCTGACGCATAGGTCACACATACAATGGGTCGACTACTGTTTCTTTCAGAGAACTTATATTAGATGGATTCGACAGAGCAAAGTTAACTTTTCACCACAGTGAAACAAAATAGTGCCATTTCAACGATTTGTTAATGCAGTCCACTTTGCTGATGACTTGCATGTATACTGCATATAACGAGTTTTATACCAGTTTTTGTTTCATTAAAATAACTTAAAATTTATGCAAAATACAGCTGTGTATTTACGAAGCACTTTTAGGGCATTTAAGAATTTAAATGCCCTGCGCTGGATATTCCTTTTGCATAATACCAATACATGTTTGTAAGCCAGCCCTAGGAGGTGGTAGTAAACCATCAACCCTACATAAAAAGCCTTGTATTTCTTAGAACCACAGATAGTTGATAGTTGCAGAGCACATCTTATACCCGTAGTTGTAGTGAAGCAAAACTGGAGCTCCTGAGTAGGTCTCCCCATAGTCAAATGGTTACCACACCCGGCCAGTTATGCGGTCTTCTAGAACTGGGGCCGCTACTTCTCCATCAATTAGCTCCTCAATTGGTCCCCCCATTACCTAACGAGGCTGAGTGCACCCCGTGCCAGATCTCCCAGAGGGGATAAAATCCCCTTGCTGGTACCGGGGATCGAATATGGGTCCTCCGCACCAGAGGCAAGCGCGCTACCAATTGCGCTACGGAGGCGGTCTGTGAACCAGTGTATCTAAAGCAAATATTTTTGGAGAGTGTGCAGTTTTATCTATGGTTTTGGATTGTTGCAGCGTGTGTCTGTCACTCTTTATAAATGTGTAGGTAACTGCAAAAGAAAAAGAAAATCTGTATTGCACTCACATGACTCTCTCCACTCCTGCACTAACCATTCTTACAAACTCTTATTCCTATATTTCCTATATATTCTTTGTGTTAGTTGAGATAAAAATTTTGTGCAAATTATCTTATTGCTTATTTCCTTGTAGGTGCAAGGAGAATATTATCGCTTTGAGCGATAGTCAAATATTTTAAAACTTTGAGATCCCATTCTCTTTGCATGCTTAATATTTATAATAAATGAACAATTTCGCATTTCACGAATGTTTTAAGTTTTCCGAAACTGACACAAATAACAAGGAATATCTCCAAAATGGTTCACTCTACAAAAAAAAATTAGATAAATTGTGTGTTTTAGCAAGATCTACATTTTTTTGTATAGTAAGATTTGGTCTAACTTTTACGGTTTACCAGTTATGCAGAAGTAATCCAGAGTAAACAGGACTACATGGGCAATAGCCAGAAAATTCAAGATATACATTTTATTTGCCATAAAAATGTCTCAAACATATGACATTTTAATCAAAATTGTTAGCCATTTTCAAGAAAATCAAAATTTTCAAAAAATTTTCCATGTAAAGGGTAGGAGGAATTTTCTTCAAAATCTTCATATCACATCCTTGAAAGACATTAAGCTCAAATACTAATGTTGGTTTTTAAACAACTTTTCATTTTTGAGTTATGCTGTCCACAGACTGTGACACACAAACACACCTTTTCTAAAAATGCTTTTTTTGGATTCAGGGACCTCAAAACATATTTTTGTTGAAAACTTGACATCAAATGTTTGGGTGGAATACAATACTTCCTCTACTTTACGTAGTGGAGAAAGTAATAAAGACAGAAATATCTCTGCCCCCCCCCCGGTAATGCCTTTAACATATAATGTAATAAAATAGGAGTCGATATATCACACTAGCCAACAAAATATGATTTTTATTATTTTATTTAACAGTGAATGGCTGCCATATAAGAGGTTATAATAGATCATCTGGAGGTATTTAACACTCTCCTACGTCCTATATTAAGCTATCACCATGGCTGAAGAAGCTGCACCAGATGCAACAGCAGAAGAGGGAGGCCCAGTTGAGACTGAAAGTGGGGGAGGCCCAAGTAAGTTTATATTTATACTGAACCTCACTTGTAAAAATTAGGATATGTTTCGGGAACGTTTGTTCCTATCCTCAGCTTTCAAACTTTCAGCAAAGAATAAATATAGAACCAGAAGCTGGTTAGTTGCTGTACTGTGCATAGAATGCATGTAAAAAGAAAGTTGTTTTTTTCATAAGATAACTTTATTTCATATTTAAATACAGTACACTTGTGCATACAATTTAGTTAACAAATAACGTGAAACTTGTGATCAGGTATTCATCCAGTGGTAAGCCTGAGGATTTACTCATCTGAGTTACAATTGTAAGTCAGTAAGTTGTTTTTGTTTATTTGTTTTTTTTTTTGTTTTTTTTTGTTGTTTTTTTTTTTTGTTTTGTTTTTTTGTTGTTTTTTTTTGGGTCTTCTGAATGGTGGGTCAGGTGATAGATTATTTGCTGAATCAGAGGATTTTGATTATTTTTTAATGTTGTTGTTGTTAGCTAATGCTGGATTTCTGACAATGAAGTCATTAATCCTCTTGCTCTCCAATATTTTTCACTGATGGATGGGGCACTAGAAGTGGCCGGGCATATTTGAAGGTGGTCTCGATCCATTTCCTCTTGCAGATCACATAGAGGACAGAGTGGTGAAGAATATATCCCAATTCTGTTTAAATGTTTTGCCAGACAATCATGTCCTGTAATCAACCTGAAGGTTGCAACTGCTGTTTTCCGAGGATACTCAGGAATCACTGTTTGAATGTTTGGTAGTTTCCATCTTTTATTCTTTGATTTTTCATAGTAATATTTTGCAATAATTTTTTTGAATTCAGAGTTGACTAATCTTTTAGCTGCATAAAATGGTAGATTAACTATAGATTTTTGTACATCACTGGTACCCTTTTTTGCAAGAAAATCAGCTTTCTCATTACCACTCAGTCCACAGTGAGCCGGTATCCATTGGAAGACTAGGTGTTTTTGAAGTGCTGTTAGATGACTAAGCATCTTCCAACATTCTATAATAGTTTGGTTTTTTGGTGACAACTTGGAAGTAATTGCTATAATTGCTGCCCTGGAATCTGAGAGAATAACTGCTTGCTGAAAATGTGAAATTCTGTACAAAAGATTTTGTAGGGCCATTTGAATTGCTTCAATTTCTCCATCAAAGTTAGTAGTTCAATATTAATGTTCTTCAGTCATATGCAATTCATGCAGAGGAACATCCTAGTCTTGTCATGCAGAATTGTATTGCGTGTGCACCATGGTGATCCTGCCATTAGTCATAGGCATCGTTTGTATGGCATGAATCCCTTTAGTTTGACTGATGGAAGCTCATTCCCAGATTGAGCAACCATATTGCCAAATTGGATGAATTACTGATGTGTATATAAGGGAATACTACAACAGGATAAACAAAAAAGAAGATGAAGGAAAGAAATACCAGGAAGAAGAAACCAAAGGCAGCAAACTGTTTAAAAATGAAATGTATTTGGGAAAACTCAATGTAAGAACGCTAAGAAAGAGAAAAGGGAAATAGAACTAGACAATGCTTTAACAAATATAAAATTTAGTATACTAGGACTAAGTGAGATACAGAAAGTAGAAGACATGGTAGAAAAAATGAATGGAAACATCCCACACTATAGGTGAAAGTAAAGGTCAACAGACTTTAAGCACTACATGGATGAATACAGAGGAATAAACAAAAGAACAGCCATACTAAAAATGAAAATAGAATCAGCAACAACAATTATATAAGTATACACTCCAACTGATGATTCAGAACATTGTGTAGGAATTTTTCTTGATGTATTAAAGGCCTTGTCAATCATGAGATTCTACTTAGGAAATTAATTGATTATGGAATTAGAGGTGTAACTTAAGACTGGTTTAATTCCTACCCAAAAAACAGAAAATTAGATGAAATAGATTACTATAACAATTGTACAAATGAGGTGAAATCATTCTATCAGATGAGCGTACAATTGAATTCAGTTCCAGAAGGTTCAGTCTTAGGTCCATTATTGTTTCTTTTATATGTAAATGATCTTGCTGGCAAATCAAGATAATATAAAATATTCATTGTTTGTAAATAATACAAGCATACTAATATAAAAAAAGAATGATGATACATTAAAAATTTACATTAATGCAGTTGCATTATGCATTGCTTCTTAGTTTAAAGAAAATAGTCTATGTGTAAATAAGGAGAAGTGTTTAGCTGTAGGATTTAATCAGACAAACAATAACAAATTAAATTTTGCTAGCTTGCAATTGGATGAAACAAACATATGTGTATGTATTGATGAAAATCTGAGTTGGAAACCACATATTAATTAGTTAATTAAAAGACCACTTCCAAATTAACATATTAAAACACTCAATAAGTAAAAATACACTTAGGATCACATGTTTCTCAAAATTTTACTCACTAATTTCATATGGAATAGCACCATGGGGAAATAGTAGCAAAGCAATTAAAATACTCAAATTACAAAAAAGGGTGGTTAAAATTGTGCTCAGTTTGCCTTCTGTTAAGTTTTTAGCCAATTTTGGAAGTTTGCATAGTCAAGTGCATTAATATTTTTCCTTATTTGAACCAAATCATGAGTTGTGAGAGGGTCAGTATCACCATTAGCTAACTCGAGGCATTTAAGTTTGGAGGTGTGTTCAAATTTTGTTCAGCCTTTCTCTTCACAATATTACTGTCTACCAGTTAAATATATTGGAATGATCCTTTGCATTTGTAAACCAACAATACAATTTAAAGAATTTAATGTCATAAAACATATGTTTCACTTCTACACTTGTACCTATCAGCGCCATCAAGACATTTATGGAAACAGAATTTATAACTGTCTATCACCAACAGTTCCTGGCTCTTTTCACTTATCATTGTCGACCTCCATCACTTACACACACACTGACTACTTTTAGCCTGGTGACCTTTCTGTATGATGATGAAATAGGGTAATGAACTGCCTCCAGCTGAAAGATAGTGGAATCAACACAGATATCATTGTTCAGAGAACTTGGGGATCAACTTGTTCACTATTTGACCACAGGGAGACTCAAAACGAATCTGCCATACAAAGGATGGTCTCTTAAAGAGGGAACTTTACAGTTACTGATTAAAAACCCAAGACTCAGTTCAATGCATTTATAGAGCATAGAGAAATGTACAAATTGACCAATGAGAAATGAAAAATGAAATATCAATCATGTGATAAAGTAAGAGAGCAGGAGAAATTTATTTTAGGGAGAAGTGAGACTTTTGTAAAAATCTTGTACGAAATACACTTGTGGCTATGCAATGCAAGCACACTAGCAGTGAGATGCATATGATTCTATATACAGAACAAAGCTACTAAAGAAAGTAAAAAAAATAGGGGTACTAGATCCAATGTTTTCATGGCTATGTCATTTCCTAATGCAATGCTTTATTGCTACCAGATATGGTAGAAATATATTTAAATATAAACAAGTACACCATGTGAGAGGTAGAACTGGAACTTGGGGGTTCAATGCCATGGACCTCCACTTGCCAGGCGGGTGGTCTGACCATTGGGCTGCTGTGATAACCTGCCAGAATGGCATTGAATTCTTGGGCTGGTTCGTGTTTCTCCCAGTGAACCACGAGGATGGTCTCATGTTGGGGACGGTTGCCCCAGTGGTGACTTGCTATTGCAGGTGCTTTGTATTCCGGGATTGAATAACCTTCAGATGGTAATTATTATTTGTTTATGCCAGCAAGCTTACTGTTGGTGTTTCTGAATGCCCAATGTTTGTGTGGGCAATGTTTGAGGGGTGGAGCTGGAACTTGGAAGTTCAATGCCACAGGTGGGATCCAAACCACAGACCACCAGGCCACTGCGATAACCCGCCAGAAGGACATGGAACTCTCAAACCAGTTTTTACCTCTCCCCTCTGGTGTGGGACAAAGGCAGTCCCACACCAGAGACAATCACCCCAATGGCAACCCACCACTGCAAGTACTTCATGTCCCGGGACTAAACAATCTTCAGATGGTAACCACTACTTAAGTATTCGTGCCAACAAACCCACTGTTGGTGTCTCCAAACACACAAGCCATGTGTGGGCAGTGTTTGAGAGGTGGAGCTGGGGATTGGGAATTCGGTGCCACAGCTGGGATTTGAACTGGCAGTTTCTCAGAGTAGTTTAATGGTTAGAGCGTTAGTAAGAATAGTTTGTACAGGAGTGGGTAGAGGAAGTCATGTGAGGGCAACACATCAATTTTTTAAAATAATATTAACAGCAGGCATTGTACATCGTTTGATGGAATTTAAAAGAATGGAGCAAACGTCCTTAATTTGTTACCTCCATCCCAAACACTACTAATATCTATGTTTCTCTTTTTTCATTTGACCTCATGATAATTTCTTAGTCATATAGGTATCCTATTGTTGTAATGTTTTATTAATTGTTCATAAACTTTTCTTAAGTATTTATGCATTTATCTTTATGCAAAACTTTACTTAATGGAACTTGATCTAATAAAAATCTTTCATTTCTTATGCAGAAAACAAGAAAATGGCAAAAGGAAATAAACCAGGAAATACTAAAGGTGGGAAGAAAACCAACAAGAAGGTAGGATCCATAGTATACATGTATCCAAGAAAGCCTCCTATAGGACCATCCTTCAGTCCTTGCCCACATATATACTTCAAGCATCCAGTTGTCAGACGCAGCATACTAAACCAGAAGGGATATGACGAACTCTTAGCTACCCCTAAAGGGTAAGAATAACTCTACCAAAGATAAATTATCACTGACACAAAATTTAATAGTGGGTAGCATGAGGAGCTGGTCAATGCCAGATTAATCAGAAACTTGCCATACCTTGCGGTGTTGTATAGTTAAGCACACTGTGAAATCATGCCATAAAGCTGGTGATATAAGTAACATTTGCACCCTCAAAATTTATTTGTGCAATAGGAAAGGGAATAGTAGTGGTCAGCTATCAGCCACCATTAAATTTTGTGCCTGCCATAAATAGTCTTAGATTACAATCAGGTACAGTACAATAAATTCACATCTTATGTTCTTGGAGTATCTGTTACAAATGGTTAAGACCTCCTGGATATACTCCTGCAAATGTTGTGCATGTTACCTTATCCTAAGCATCCTTGAAAACCACTTTTCTAATGTACAGGATCTAAGATTCAATCATCAAAGATTGTGTTGCCATTTATGTAAATATGCCTGCATTTCACCTTCTCTGCTGCCTACCCACAGTAGTAGTGGAAGTATTGCACTGAAAATTCCTTTACAAAATTTCACCAGAAATGCTCCCTGAAGAAATGAAAAAAGCATTTTTTGAAAAAGTGTGTGTGGGGGTGTGGGTGTGCATAGGTATGTGGGAGTGGTGGGGGTGTGTGTATGTGAATACCATAACTAGAACAGTCGTCATATAAATACAATGTAACACCTCAAACTATAGTTTACATGGTAATTTTTCATTATTTTGAACGTTCCAAAATAGAGAACACCACATACTGCAATATTTGCCTGATGAAGAAAATGAAAGGAAGTTTCCGATATCATACCAATCTTTAGCGTTTATTTTTTTTAAATCTGTCATAGTTTCTTTTTAGGGTGAGGGTGGGCCTTAGTTTTCAAGAACCAATTAATGATCAGGATATCATATTTCTATTAAATTCATAAACATTTACTATCTTTATATAAATAATTTGGAAGTTGATGGCAAGGTTGTTGTATCACATTAAAATAGAAAAATGGGTTGATTAATAACACTAAACAACACTCACTTTTTAAATTTCCTGGAACATGTTTCAGAGGCTAGTTTCCTCTATTAAATTATCTACCGCATCCATTGAACAAGTTCTTAGAATCACCATCAGAGCAACCTATGAAAGGACCAACCTCTACAAACAAGTTCAGTTGATGTCAGGTTGATTGTGGAGAAAACTATCCCTTGAAACATGTTCTGGGAAATTTTAACATTTTTCTATTTTATTTACTATGTTACTCACACTCCCTGACTTTAAGGAAGATGAAATTATCATGGTTAATGAAAAACTCCCATCCTCCAGTCGGGAAATGAAACTGGATCTGTGCATGCTAAATACCAGAGCATAGAGATTGTCAAGTTTCATTTGTATTATATGTATTTGTCTAATATCACTCAAAATATAACATTTGAAAACAAATTTGTTTTGGAGCAGTGACATAATCATAACTTTTTGGGATGTTTCTCCAATCAACTATAAGTGATACTATTTTGGTAACTGAATTTTCAAATTGTAGCAGGAGGTACTCAAAATCTTACCTTGGCAAAGAATGCAAAGCAGTGAAGAGAATTGTTATATTTTATAATATACAGTTGTGCCACATTGTGTTCTGTGCTTTTCCAATTAGCTGTCATGTGCATTTAAGATACATTTTAGATCTCTTAATAAATCATATGTGGGATTTCTGCTGAACAAAGTGGCATCTAGGCGAGTTTTCTCTGGATTCTCCAATTTCCCCCACCATTCACTCCACTAATTACTCCATAAGACCTTTCTTTTCACCTATTTCACTGAACGTTTCATATCATCCACTTTTTCACCCTCATATCAGGCATCGGGCAGATAATAAAATAAATCTATAAATAAATCCTCATCCTCCAGGTCTGGGAGGTCATTCCTGGCCTCCACTCTACATGGGATGTGTAACCCTGCAGGGGGAAGGAGAGCCAGTTTTATAATGACCTCCATAGATAATCTCTCTGCTCTGTTTTAGCAACATACCCTTACACCATGGCCTAAAACAGCCTTTGAAATGGCCATGGCTTTGTACAACAATAAATTGTGACATAGACCAGAGATGCAGATTTTCTTTGGTGGTCATTGTACCATCTGCCACTGGGAAGTTTCAATCTGAAGCTCTTAGGAACGCTACCCTTTGATGTCCTCTGCTCAGTTCCGACACACCTTTCACCTCACTTCTCCCTCTCGAGATGCATTCCATTAGGGGCATTAGGATATTTTATAGCTCAAGGTGCCAATTCCCATGCCAAATCCTGCCGAGTCATCGGGTTGGTCCCCCATCCTGATGTTTTCTCAGATCCAGAATTCCTCTGCTCCTCAACATGCGTCTGAATGCAGGCTGAGTCCTGAGGTTTAAGTGCTCCACATGAGAAGGTTACAGTTGAAAAAGGAAGAAGAAATCATTTGAGACGGTCTTGTGGTCATGATTCTTGGGACGGGTGAGGGCAGTTTTCTACGGCTAGTAAAACTACAAAGGTGATGGTGGTTGTTGTCACTGCTGTTATGGCTCTTTTTTATTTTCTGTACCATATAGTAAGAAGGGGATGTATTGGACTACACCCAAAAATTTGATATAGGAATTTCAATGAAAAGTCATGTTTTGGAACCCCCGAATGTAAAAAAGGTCCTCCCTCCCGAGACAATCTTTTACATGGAATATTCCCCCCCCCCCCAAAAAAAAAAATTGATTTTAGCAAAAATACCTCTTAACAACTTTGATTAAAATTCCATATATAATATATGTTCATGGCAAATGAAATGTATGTCTTGAATTTTCTGGGAATGCCCTCAGAAGTCAGTGGCGCTCTTGAGCTCAAATTTGACCAGAGCTAATGTTTTTAGTGATAAAAATAATGTATTAAATATTATAAGCCTGCATAAAAATAAAACAATTTGTCTTATTGTAAGACACAACATTGTGCAGGGTAGAAAGTTGACAATTTTCTGAGAATGCCCTCAGAAGTCAGTGGCACCCTTGAGCTCAAATTTGACCAGAGCTAATGTTTTTAGTGATAAAAATAATGTATTAAATATTATAAGCCTGCATAAAAATAAAACAATTTGTCTTATTGTAAGACACAACATCGTGCGGGGTAGAAAGTTGCCTTTTACCAAAGTAGACACTTACTTAAAGAAGAATTGTGCTTTCCTATTCTTTACTCAGCAAATTTGTTGTTAGCTAATGCTGCACTTCTGACAATGAAGTCATTAATCCTCTTGCTCTCCAATATTTTTCAATTGAAGAGAGCAATAGCAGTAATAGTAACCATTTTTTAGAGAACACCATATTTTTATGTTTTGGCGGTCACATCGCTCTCTCACAACCCCCAGAATGTCTGGAGGACCACACCTGTCGTTGGTTTACGGGTCTCATCGACCTGACCGGGAGAATTATCAAAAAAAATTCACCGACCATATCCTCTGATTACCAATCAGAAGACGTATTACATGCCATGACAGGTCAGCATGTTGAGGTTAAGATTTTATAGAGAAATTAGAGAAATGGAGAGGTTGGAAAAATAAAGACTCCCTAGCCCTCGGGAACCCTAATAGCATCAGCGTCGGAAGAGAACAAGAGATGACCAAGGTAAGGTCAGATAGAAAAGTTACAGTGAGGAGCAAAACACCAGTAAGTGGAAGTAATGTTCTGCTCAGCTTGGGTACCTTGTGGTCGCTATTCACATATTCCCTAGACGGAGACCCCTGAGGTTTTTAATGTGTAACACACCTTCTGATAGCCCTTCTCCATTCTTCTCTGTTATTACAGTGGCCATCTTCCAAATCCAATCTCTTCATTGCCTGTGTGACATGCTTCCAAGTTATTGGTGGTACCCATTCCAATACACTTTTCAGTATTCCATCTTCAGGCATTCTTCTTATATGCCCATACCATTTCAACTGTTTAAATGTAATCTCATCCAAGATTATTGATTTTACTCCCATAAAATTCCCAATGATGTTTCTTATTTTATCTCTTCTCGATATTCTCATGCTTACCACCAGAAGTCCATTTTTGTTGCCAGTAATTTATTTGTGTGGTGTGTAAGCGGCGATATATCAGCACCATAAGCTATACTTTTGACAATACTATTATAGATATCTCTCTTTTGTTACTAATGATTTTGTCCCATAGAATTCCATTTAGAGTTGAAATTGCATATTTCCCCTTATTATCTCTGTGTTTGATTTCTGCATCGTATTTTCCATTGTTGTTTATTTTAACCATTAAATATTCTACTTCATTGGAGCATTTAATTTTATTCCCTCCTTACACACATCTAAATCCTCTTTTATATCTCCAATCACCAAATATTTGGACTTAGATGTGTTGAAAGTCTCCATTTATTTTCTTCTAGCAATTTTCTAATCATACACCTATTCCATATCTTAATCTCTTGTCGTAAGAATTTGGTCATCAGCAAAATGAAGGGTGTAAATCATTTTTTTATTACTTGCAATCTAAATTTCATTTGAATTCTGGGGGTTGTGAGAAAGCGATGTGACCGCCAAAACGTAAAAATATGGTGCTCTCTAAAAAGCGGTTACTATAACTGCTATTGCTAATATAGCAGAGCAAGAGGATTAATGACTTCATTGTCAGAAATCCAGCATTAGCTAACAACAAATTTCCATTTGAGAACACCTTCTTCTCTAAATCTTTAATGCTTCCTGTATGTAAATTTTAAATAATGTTGGTGAAAGGCCTTATGTAGATCTTTGATACCACAAAACCTTTAGATGTTTTTTTTAACCAATTTTTATCTTGGATATAGTTTTTATATAATTGCTTTTATTATTCTTTAATTTATTTTCAAACTCCTCAGTGCCATCCAAATTTGGTACATGCAACATTATCATAAGTCTTTTCTACATCAATAAAGTTGTGTGTAAACTTTCTCCATACTGAATTGCTTTTTCTATCATCTGATGAAGAGAAAATAAATTACCAATTGTTGAATGGCCAGCTCTGAATTCTGTTTGTTCCTCTATTTCCATTTTATTATAACTTTCATCCAAAAAGTGTTTTATTATTCTTCCATTTGCAAATTATGTAAGTATATTAGAGTATCTTCCTTTCATAGAAGTTTGAAAACAGTGTTGTTATAATTAATTTAATTTAAAAGGTGAGTCAATCAATAACACCAAACAACACTTACAACATAATTTTCCGGAACACGTTTCGAAGGTTAACTTTCCTCCATTATCAACACTTACGTTGTAAGTGTTGTTTTTGTTATTGACTCACCTTTTAAATTAAAAATGTTAGAGTATGTCTATGATACACATTTACAAAGAAATAGATAGGCTAATATAATCTCAGAGGTGTGTATGACAAAATGGATAACTCTGTATGGTTTATGACGTGTATACAGAAATCAAGTTCCAACCACATGCAGAGATGGCAGTAGTTATTACATAGCTGCACTGATATTCATTCCCACCAACTACAAGTTTCATACAATTATCACATTTCTGCATGCCCAGAAGCATTTTCCAGCAGAGAACCACTGTCAATTGTGCCATGTATATGGTGATGACACTGAAGGTCAAATGTGCCCATGAAGACTGCAAATGGTTGACCATCCCTGGTGAGGCAGTACAGATGGAAAGTGTGCAATAAACAATCTGCAAGACTGCACTTCACCATTTTGGAAATCGTTGGTCAATTTGCCCAGAAGTCTAGCTCACTGGTGCACGAAAGCATTACCTGCTGAGTTGATTTTTGGAAAGTGTGTGCAAGATGGGTGCCAAAGCAGTTGACAGATGAACACAAAACCAAACAACTGCTGCAGCATTCACATTCCTTCGTTAGTATGCAGAGAAAGGTGATAACTTTCTCAACAACGTTATCACTGGGAGTAAAATATGGATGTTGTGTACTACACCATAAACAAATCAATCCAAGCACTGGCAGCATAGTGGTTCATCTGAGAAGACTAAATTCAAGCACACAATCCCTGCCAAAAAAATCATGTATAACATCTTTTGGGATTGACGTGGTGTCCTCCTGTGCGAGTTTCTACCATGAAGAGAGGCTACATAGGATCACTTGCTTCAGTTTGGAGATCTTTGACCATCAGCCTTACAGACCTGACCTCGTGCCAATTGACTCCCATCTAATGAAGCACTTTCTGGCAGGAAAACGTTTCCAGAATGACCTTAAGGTACAGAAAGCAATGACTATAGTTTCAGACTCCTATGACATGTGCATACAAATGGTGCAACGGTACCATAGATGTCTCAATAATGATGGTGACTGTTGAGAACTAGCCATAATGAATTAACAATAAACTAAGTTTTAAAACAGTCAGATTCATTTACCAGAGCTTAAAAGGCCAACATTTCACAAGCTTCTTAAAAAAGGTTTCATGAACAGGAAAAGAAAGTTAATATAATTGACAGAGAAGCTATATGACCTCTCCGACAAAAAGATGCCCTATCATGCCCTTTATTTAATATAGCACTAAGGTACAATATTCCAAAAATTCATTCAACTTCTCACTTACACAAATGATGTGAACATAATAGAGCATTCTGAAAAGGCTGTGTGTGAGGCATTTGGTAAATTGGGACTAATGATCAATCAGGAAAAGATGAAATATACGGAAGTGACAAATAGGACAATAAATAAAGATTTTGTTCAAATTAGACACTATAAATTTGAATGTGTCTGGTGTAGTTTTTTTTAAAGAAAATGCAATCATGGCCATGAAGACTCCTATGCTTTTTCAGGGCATGGTACAGAACAAGGATTATTATTGAATTCCATTATAAACTTGTTGAAATATTTATTTCCCCCTTCATAAGCTAACACAATTGCTGAATTGTTATACAATCTCAATACATTTCTTTTATTCTACTTCATAATGTTTGACACGTCCAAAACTATATTGTGTGATTCAGCGGAATATTGATAAGAATGGCATCTAACTTCCTTGATTTTGTCGATGCAAGAGCTGTATTATCTAATATATGTACCCCAATTTCTTGGAGTATAATCAGGAAACAGCGTCTTTCTTATATGAGCGCTTCAATCTGAAAATATTAAACTATATTATTTCTAATTTCTTAGAACAATGCCATGAAATGGCATCATCTCCCTCGGACACGTTGACTGAAGCTTACTGAAAATTCATACATTGCTATGGCAATAGCATTTGGATATTGTCTCTAAACAATACTTTCTTATGACATCTGATGATGTCATATTTCATGTATTATACTTGATTTTATAATAATCTCAGGCATACCAAGAAAATAATACTTTTAATACTTGTGATAATACACAAAATAATCATTTGTTACATGAACATAATTGAGATATATAAACTGACAATGATCATCTCCATAAATTAATAATATTCCAGATAACAAAAGAATAATGCTGAATAAGCAAAGTTAAACTCATATTTCGTTTGAATATTTCTGGAGATACATATAATCACTGTCTCATGCCAAACAGTTTAATTATCTTGGCACTATAATCACCAATGATAACAATTTAACAACAGAAACAAATGCAAGTTATTATGGTCTAAAAAAATAACTGTAGTCCAATCTCCTTAGCAAAAGCAAAATGCAAGTTCTATGAAACACCAATAAGACTGGTGCTCATCAGTGGAGTAGAAAGCTGGGTCTTAAGCAAAGGTAACAATGAAAGACTTAAGATCTTTGAAAGGAGGGTCCTTAGAAAAATATTTGCCCCCCCCCCCTCCCTCCAGTGATAAGGTTGTTTGGTGAATATGATATAATACAGAAATTCACAACCTGTATAAAGAGCTAAATATAATAATTAAGGTGATCAAAGTTAGCAGATTACATTGGCTAGGGCATCTGTTTACGAGAGAACAGTAACATCACCAAATAGATTATACTTAATGACCCGCTTTATGCTACAAGGAAGATAGGAAGACCAACAAAAAGGTGGATGGAGATGTATAGACTGACCTCAAGAATATCAGTGTGAGTCAATGTAAAAAGAAAGTCCAGGAGAGGAAACAATGGAAGAGAGTCATTGGGATGATCTGGGTCTAAATAAAGCTGCTATACTGGAGGAGGAGGAGGAGGAGGAGGAGCAGAATAATAATAATTATATGACCTTGAGTAAATGTAATAGTACCAATAGAGTATGGTCAATAAAGCTACTACATGAAAAAAATTGACGTGTTGCACTCACATGAGTTTCTCTACTCTTGTACTAACCATTCATACAAACTCTTATTCCTTATCTTCTTTGTGTTAAGATAAACTTTTGCAAAAATTATCTTATTGCTTATCTTCTTGTAGGTACAAGGAGAAAATGGGAATACAGTAGGTTTTGAGCAATAGTCAAAACTTTTAAAACTTTCAAATTCTGTTCTCTATGCATGCTTAATATATAAAAAAATTAATAACGATGCTCCATTTGACAGAAGTATAAAGTCTCCAAAACTCAAACAAATAACAAGGAATATCTGCAAAATGGTTCGCTCTACAAAAAAATTTATTTTAACATAAATTGTGTGTTTTAGCAAGATCTACTTTTTTTGTATTAACATGCTGACCTGTCATGGCATGTAATACGTCCTCTGATTGGTAATCAGAGGATATGGTCGGTGAATTTATTTTGATAACTCTCCCGGTCAGGTCGGTGAGACCCGTAAACCAACGACAGGTGTGGTCCTCCAGACATTCTGGGGGTTGTGAGAGAGCGATGTGACCGCCAAAACATAAAAATATGGTGCTCTCTAAAAAGCGGTTACGTTTACTGCTAAGTCTCTTCAATGTGAAAAATATTGGAGAGCAAGAGGATTAATGACTTCATTGTCAGAAATCCAGCATTAGCTAACAACAACTTTTTTTGTATAGTAAAATTCGGTCTCTCTTATGGTTTACCAGTTATGCAAAAGTCATCCAGAGTAAATAGAACTACATGGGCCATAGCCAGAAAATCCAAGATGTACTTTCCATTTGCCATAAAAATATCTTAATGTGAAGGCATTTTAAACAAAATCGTTAGAGCCATTTTCAAGAAAATCAAAATTTTCAAAAAATTTTCCAAGTAAAGGGTAATTTAGAGTGGAGGAGTTTTCTTCAAAATCTTCATGTCACATTCTTGAAAGACATTAAACTTAAATACCAACTTTGGTTTTTAACCGAGTTTTTTGTTTTTGAGTTATGCTGTCGACAGACACACATGGACCTTTTTCTAAAAATGATTTTTTTTTTTTTTTTTTTTTTTTTTTGGTTCAGGGAGCCTCAATTCATATATTTCCTGTGAAATCTCTACATCAAATTTTTGGGTGGAATATAATACCTCTTCTACTTTACTACACGTTGTAGAGAAAGTAAAAAAACATGTCTTTCCTTCCAAATATTAACATTACCAGCAAGAAAATAATGGCACTTTGAATATTTGTTTATTCAAAAACATTATTAAACATTCAGCAAATGTTTATCATCTTTTTGTTAAAACTCTGTTACATATTTTGTTGAAACTTTGGCAACGCATTGAGTCTTTCTTGCCCCATTGTATTTCTTACATAGCTTTTGACACATTTTTGTATGTTGAAATACCTTTTAGATGCAGGTGTTGCCACTGGAATTTTTTTATTTCTTCCTTTTCTTTTCTTAAACCTACCTTTAATCCAGTAGGTCTATGTAAATGAAATGGGTGAAATTATGCCCTAACGAGCCTGAGTTGCAGAGGGCTTAAAGTTATCCTAGATTTGTCTTCTTGGAATAAGGAAAAAGTACAGAAAAGCTTTATTTGAATAATTTATACTAACTGAGATTTGAATTCGGGACCTCTTGAATGTGAGGCAGACACGTTAGCCCCACAGCATAAGGGCAAATTATGGTATTGTCCATCCCTTTCTCCAAGAATTTGTTAGCCAGCTATCCAGTACGTGTTCAAATGTACAGGACATTGAACTCCTCTCGCAGTATTGTAAACACCCACATGTTGGACGGTATGTTCAATGAAGAAATTAAGGAGAACTTAGATAGTCAATGTGTGGCATCTGTTTATCAGTTTCAGAGAAAAGAATGTGGCAAATATCTGTACCCTGTTTCTTCTCTTTGATTGGGTCATTCTCTCACAAGGGATCAAGGCAGGGTATGAAGCCATCGAAGTTAGGCCTTACATTCTGAACCTATTTAGAAGTCATAAATATCAGCACTTTGGTCACACAAATGACTCTTGCAATGGTAGAGCTACCTATGTGAACTATGGAAGCATTGCGCATGACGATGAATGTGCATTGCCTCCCAGTTCTGTTAACCGCTGCAGAGAACATCAAGCTAGCTCCCAAGAATGTCCTTGTTTTAAGGAGAAAAGGGCGATCCAGTAAATCCGTGTTAAAGACAAGGTATACTCAGAAGTCCTGGGTATCTGACAACCCTCTCTCCCAAAGTCCAGTATGTATAGCTAAGTTGCATCAAAGCTGGAACTGAAGAAGGAAATCACTGCACAAACCAGTGATCATAACAGTCTTCTCACCTATCACAACCATGCCTTCTCACCTATTGAG
The DNA here is from genome assembly GCA_030765045.1 of Tenodera sinensis. Taxonomy (NCBI): domain Eukaryota; kingdom Metazoa; phylum Arthropoda; class Insecta; order Mantodea; family Mantidae; genus Tenodera; species Tenodera sinensis. The sequence goes on from CM060968.1 coordinate 83,218,574, forward strand.
TTAGAAGATCTAGTTTTCCAGTTACCAACATTGTTTCTGTTGGTGCGATAGGCAACCTGATTGCTGATTTCCTGAGTAATTATAATCTAGCTCTCCTCAATACTGGAGAGCCTACATATTTCTTAGATTCCTTCAATAGTTTTTCATACCTTGATCTTGCAGTTTGTTCATCACAGTTGGCTCTTTCCTTACAATGGAACGTCATCTCTGACTTACACTCTAGTGACCACTTTCCATGTCTTATCTCTTAACGCAAGATACATGTTCCACACGTATGTCTAGATGGCGCTTGGACCATGCCTACTGGAACCATTACACCCAGTTGGCTGTGTTGACATAAAACGAGCACGATTCAGCCAATGATTTGGGGTAGCATCTCACCTAGAGGATTCTTTGGGCTGCTGAGCAATCTATTCCGCGGCCGACTTCCCACCCCCGTCGACTTCCTGTCCCGTGATAGACGGATGAATATCGGAATGCCATTCGTGCACGAAGGCGTGCTCTTGGGACTTTTCAACTTCATCCTACACTGGATAATCTAATCCAACACAAGAAAATGCGCGCCGAGTCCAGGCAAATCATGGATAGCAAAGAGACATCATGGAGCAAGTTTGTAGCTTCATTTAACCGACATACAACTTCCTCGGTTTTATGGGATAAGTTAAGGCGAGTAGCCGCTAAATCGACCCATATACCAATTACAGGCCTGCAAACAACTACAGGAGCTGTTGTCGATCCATTTGAAGTGGCCAACACCTTTAGCAGTGCTTTCGCTCAATAGCACAGATAACTACTCCCCTGAGTTCCTTCCAATTAAAACTCAGGTGGAATCTCAAGGCTTCGCGTTTCGTTCTAGAAATGTAGATCACAATCGCCTTTTCACCATGGCGGAGTTACAATATTCTCTTTCATCTCCGCGACTATCAGCACCAGGACCGGACCGTATTCACATACAAATGTTACAAGAGCTCTCTCCTGAAGGGAAGACATTCAGTTTCAGAAAATTGGTGGGAGGCCACCGTTATTCCCATTTTGAATGCTGGAAACAATCATCTTTCCTCCAGCTACCGTCCTATTTCCCTCACCAGTTGCGTTTTCAAGGTGATGGAAAGCATGATCAATGGACGATTGGTATGGTGGTTAGAAAGTCATAACCTGTCATAACGACACCGTTCAACTGTAGACCATCTTGTGTCGATATCGACACAGATAATGAATGGATTTATGAAGGACTGTCAAAGCATTGACATATTTTTCGATATTGAGAAGGCTTATACTACGTGCTGACGAACAGGAATTCTACGTTCCCTGTATACCTGGAACATACGTGGACGCATACCGCCATGGGCGTCGCGAACGGGGGGCAAGGGGGGGCCGCGGCCACCCCCCCTTGAAAGTTGGTGAACTTAATGTGCAATCAATTACTGACTATTAAACTATTATTTTAATTAAGAACAATTGTTATTTAGCATAAATCAATATGGTTATCTGCAACAAATATAAATTTTGACAATAAAATAATGAATTAATATCTGATTGCAAACTTCCAACATGTGCCCCCCCCCCCCTAGAAAAAAGTCTGCCGATGCTCATGCATACCGCTGTTCATTCAGGAGTTTATGAAAGACTGCTTTTTCCAAGTAAGTGTCGGTTCGATTTTTTCTAATTCTTTTGTTCAGGAGGAAGGAGTACCTCAGGATTCGGTACTAAGCGTCACGCTCTTTGCTATTGCAACTAACTCCATCTGGAAATGTGTTCCACCCGGAGTTTCGTCATGCCTATTCGTAGACGACTTCGCTGTCTATTGCACTTCTCAGCGCACGGCTTTCTTACAACGGCGCCTGCAGCAATGTTTCAACAACCTTCGAGAATGCAGCTCCAAAAACGACTTCCGCTTCTGAACTGTAGTCAATCTGCGTTAATTTCTGGCGCTGTAGGAGACGATTACCACCTTCGCTCCGTTTCGGTCCAGATTTACTTCCCTTCGCAGATGAGATGCGTTTCCTGGGTTGATCTTGGATAGGAAGCTTAGTTGGTCATCTCGAAAAGCACAACTAAGAGCACAACGTGACCGTTCCCTGAATATTTTGTGAGTACTAAATGACAAATCATGGGGAGCGGATCGTAACAATTTTATTGTGAATGTATCGCGCTCTGGTCCGATCCAAACTAGACTATGGGTGTATTGTTTATTCGTCAGCACGACCATTTGTGCAGAGAAGATTAGACGCGGTCCAAAATAGGGGTATCCGCATGGCAATAGGAGCTTTTCCAACAAGCCCAGTGGTGAGCCTTTACGCCGAAACCTCCTGTGCAATATCGGCGTGAGGTTCTCTTAGCAAATTATGGTTGTGCGCTTATAGGCATGCCTTCTTTTTTCACCACCACACTAAGAGAACGATATATACTCTGTTCATCTAGAGATTAGAGGAGACGTAAACAAAGCCACGTGCGTTTTGACCACAGCGCGCCCTCTTGACGCTTTCGCCATGTAAATAGTCCCTTGAAGAAATACTGTTACTAAGGTCTAAAATGTCACTTAATGTTTGCTAAAGCATGAACTAAGTGTACTAAGCATAGCTAAAGTGTAAGAATACGCACTTACGTGAATCTGTAACCAGCCTAATTCATTCTGCGCGCGCATTATTCAGTATGACAGTAACATGGCGGAACAAGTGAGTGCTGTAAAACATAAGCGCAGCAAAGCGTTGCGAAGTGGTGAAAAGACAATAATATTGAACGTGTTTAACAAGTTCTGCGAGAAATATCCCGAACTTGCTATCGAAGACGTGATAAAATTAACATTCGAGTTTACCGGTGTGTCAGTTGCAAGTATTTACAGCACACGCAAAGAGAAATCATCAGTTGGTGAAGATCCCAGCCAAAAGCTTCCACGTGCCAGATAAATGGTGGATGTAGTTTGCAACGAATTTGTGAGTGTGAGATCTGCAATCCGTCGAAAAGTTCGTCAGTCAATGAATCCCCACCTTAAACAAAGTGCTGTTGGCAGTTAACTCTGAACCCGATCTTCCAGATTTAAAACTAACCTCCCTCCACAAGCTGCTTCTGGAGATTGGTTTCGAGATTGTGTGCAGGAAATGAAAAAGTGTTATTGTGGACAGAGAAGACGTAAGTAGCAGTTAATTTCCATGTGCTACATGTTATTTGAATCAAGTAAATATATCCTTTTAGTAGTGTAAAATGCATATTATACCTACGCGTAGCGGTAGGTAACTGTGTTGCGTCACTGTGAAAGCACGTGGCCGCGGAGTGATACAAACCGGTGCTTTGTTTATATCTCCTCTAATCTCTTGATGAACAGAGTATAGGTAAAGCACTCTTAGTTCTAAGTAAGCGAGTTTTCGTTTCCCGGCACTTCTAAGGAAATTATTATTTATGCCAACCTCAGCAGAGGTTCTGTACATATGAGCGCGTGAGATGCGTGTTCCACATTCGGCGCGCTAGTTTGAGGGACAAGCTTAGGATTCGCTGGAGTCTGCAGTACGGCACGCCCTCATATGCCTTCTAACTTTTGCGAAGATTATGTAGTAACACTTAGTACACAGAACACTCTATTAGATTTAGTATCGAGTCACCTTCCGGGCATTAGCATTTTATACGGCAGTTTGAGTACCAGTGCGTGTAGAAACACCACAGTTTAGGACTGTATGAAAGTAGTATTGAAATTGTTATTGTTGTTGTAGTGTTTAACGCTCGCTTTTACTACTACGGCACCGCAGGCAGTGACACTGATGATACATGAAAATGGAGCACCGGTGGAATGAGATGGCGGGGGAAACCGGAGTACCCGGAGAAAACCCGCCCTGACGCTGCTTCGTCCACCACGAATACCACATGCGGGTCCCTGGGATCGAACCCGGGCCGCCTAGGTGGTAGGCGAGCGCGCTAACCGCTCGGCCACGGCGCCGCCTAGTATTGAAATGTGCAACAATTATTTAATATCAGTGTTTCTATGATAAAAGTTAACCAAATTTTAATTTCTCTCAGTCCAACAGGATTGGTAAGAAAACTGTTGTGCAGTGAAGTGCAATGCCTTCGTGTTCTGACAGTTTCGTTTTTTAGTGATTGACAAATCGGTTTATTTATTTATTAATGTGGTATTTTTCCAAGTAGTAATTCAACATTCATATTACATATTCTAATATCATTCAGCTCTAATGTTTTCCCAAATAGGTATATGGAATAATATTAATCTTTTAGATCCTTTGCCATATTCCTCTTTTAGTTTCATCCATGGTTGATTACACGTATAATGCCATAAGACTTTGGAATTATACCCTAATAGTTGCGTTGCGTATTTAAATGAAGCACGATACACAGTCTGAAGTAAATTATCTTGATTTATTATGTATACTTTCGAAACAGAAACACGATAAATATACGAATGCGATTATTATATGCATATGCCTATATTTAAAGTGAAAATATTTTATATTAAATCTGTAGTACGGTCCTCTGTGATTGCGTACGGTTTCTGCGTTTTTTGAATATGGCAACACTGGCACTACTATTTAAATATTCTGTGCTGTATTCGTATGATTCGTAACGATGCCGCAAACCTGCTATCCAAAATACGTGTGTATGTTTAGGATAGGGAAGGTTAAGCACGTGTGAAATGTAAAATAATTGCTTTGTTGAGAATTAAAGACCCGTAGTGCAACAAATGTTATCATTGCTAAAGCACAGACTTTGGTTAATGCTCTCAAAGTTAACTTTCCTTTAACCCCACTGAAGGCAGAGAAACCAATAATAAGCAATTGGTATCTAACGTAGTTATAAAAATACGCTATAGATAATGGAAGTTACGGTAGGTGATGTTGTTGTGCCAGGAGATATTCTCAATGTGGAAATCGAGGGTGATGATAAACAGAAGATTATATTAGGACCAGGCCTAAGAGTTCATCTGGATAAAGTAGTGGTGTCCGCATGCGGTGTTCTGAAGATGAAGAAACCCAATACTTACTGGGTGGACAGCCATCGAAAACGATACGTTCCTGCAAGAGGAGAAACCGTTGTCGGTGTTGTTGTTAACAAAGGAGGGGAGATTTTCAAAGTGGACATAGGTTCAAGCGAGCAGGCATCTCTCTCGTATTTGGCTTTTGAAGGTGCCACCAAGAAAAACAGACCAGATATCCAAGTGGGTGATGTGGTATTTGCAAAACTTCTCACAGCAATTAGGGATATGGAACCTGAACTTGTGTGCGTGGATTCCTATGGGAAAAAAGGAAAGTTAGGACAGTTGCCAAGGGATGGATTCCTTTTTAACTGCAGCCTTAACTTGGTACGCAAAATCCTTAATCCTAATTGCCCTTTACTAAACATGTTGGCTAAAAACATTCCACATGATATTGCAATCGGAATGAACGGCAAAATTTGGGTGAAGGCACAAAACATTGCGGGAACAATTGCTATTGGTAATGCAATACTAGCTGCTGAGCACATAACATATGATGAAATACCATTTATGTGTAATGAAGTCATTGGTAGACTAAGATAAATGACAAAGACATCAAAGAACATACAAGTGTTAAACATGCATTAATTGTGTGAACATTTCTACCAATTAAGGGTATTTATTTTACTTTTGTATCATTTGATGGAGGTTAGAGAATGGAGTGAAACATTTTCTACATAATTACATGTTCAAAATATAAATTGGAGCAAACTTCCACAGACCAACCCCATCGAAAAACCAAAAACGCCTTAAACTGCCAAAAACAATTTCCAAAGTTCCACAAAAGACCAAAAATTTTAGAGATAACACTCACGAAAAAGGACATTGAAATGCAGTTTCTGTATACTTTGCCTCTTATCTCCTCTACACTCTCCTTGTCCCTCACCTTTCTCGATTTGATCCTCGAACCTAAAAAACTAAGCTACACCTAACCTAACCAAAGCTAAGCTAGCATGGCGCTCCCAAACCTTGCCAGCTGTAACGTAAACAATCTTCTACTACAGGTGATCAAAGTGGACAAATATCTTTCTCTGATGCAATATTGGGGAGCTTTTTGACTATGGGGAACACTCTTGAGTAACTTTTATACCGTTTCAATGCCATTTTATTAACTTTTGACTGGGTTGATCTGTGGAAGTTTGGCCATAAATTGTTGGGAAGGAAACAAAATGAAGAAATTCAATGAGTTGTAAAATTTGGTTAATGTTTCACTGTGGGTAATGCAGAATAGAAGGGTTAGCAGTTAAAGTATTTTGAAGATGAAAACAAAGGTCATTCTTGTTTTTAAAATGTGTCTAAATGTGTTTTGTTAAAGCAATAGTTACCAATAGTCAAAATTTAACAAAAAATGAATAAATATCTTAGGAGAGTACAAGCTTTATATTTATTTAATTTTTGCATTGTATTGTGTGATATGGATGTGTTAGCTATGATAGCTATACAAAGTGTGTGTGTGTGTTGCAATGTTAGGAATTGTCATTCATGTAGACCCCAGTTACTATAGTATTACAAGAAACAGCTGTGAAAGAGCACAATAGGCATGGAAGTGATCCAAAACAGTTCTAAAAGGGGCTATTGTGTAATAATAGTTTTTAGTAGACTTCCAAATAGCTTGGAAATGATTAGGGAATTCAGAACAGTATACAAGACATTAAAAAAATAGTTAAATACATAAATGTTCACATTCCATGCATTGTGGATGAATACTTACATTACTTCAGACAGCCTACGGGTGTCATCTTGCCCATGATGTATATTTCTGGCACCCTTCATAAGCAAATTTTTACTCCGATTTCCAACATTAATTCAAATTTCAAGACAATAGTACTTCCAAGTATTTTTCCAGCATACATCCATGAAGTATGTTTTTATACACCTAAAGTTGTATTCATTACTTCCCTAACCAGTGCTTTCCCTTTTTCCTCTCTAAAGAAGGGTACTTGCCCTAACGCTGCTTTTATCATTTCAAGCAGCTGTGCCACTATTGTGTCATAACTTCTGTCATAGACATGACAGGCAAATTTACTGATATCCACTCCCTCCTGTAATTTTTGCTTTCCTCAGACCTGAACTTGTCAGGAATTGGGGACAAAGTCACTTTATGAGTAGCTTTTGAGATACATGTACATATATTGCAGCAAATTTGTTCAGTAATTCAGCTCAGTTATATGAGCAGGTGGACAATCAAATAGTGGTTGTGGTGGCACCCGTTGCCTCAGGCATGAGTCAAACGTACCTGAGTACATAAGAAAGTTGGACAGCACTGGCTTAGGATATAACTGTTATATTTATAGACATATGTTTCAAATTGTGGAGTTTATAATCCATTCCTATTTTTGTATTTATACATCATGCATGACATGTTAAGGTTAGAAATTTGGTGATAGTTATTTGCTGTGTGACCGCCTCTCCGTAGCGCAGTTGGTTGCACGCTTGCCTCTGGCGCAGAGGACCCGGGTTCGATCCCCAGTACCAGTATGGGGATTTTATCCCCTCTGGGAGGTCTGGCACAAGGTGCACTCAGCCTTGTTAGGTCCCAGGGGACCAATTGAGAAGCTACTTGATGGAGAAGTAATGGCCCATAACTGGCCGGGAGAGCTCGGACTGCTGACCACGTCCCACCTTCCAGTACTGCACCTCACCAATGACACTTGTAGTGGGCAGAGGTGGGGGACGCAGCAGCTGGGCGGTAGGCCTTGCCCCTTGTGGGCTGTCGCGCCGGGGTTTAGTTTAGTTTTAGTTTTATTTGCTGTGTAATGTGTTCTGTGTTCCTAAGAATGGCTCACGGTGAAAGAGAAACAGAACAAAACTTCACTATGTTACAGTGAAATTGGCATAAATTTTCATTATATGAATACAAAATGTAACGGAATCAAGTAATGAAATCCTTTGTACTACAACAAAAATGTTCATACCAAACTATAAAGCATTAAAAGTAGCTGTAGATACAATAAATTAGAGTACTGTACTCCAGCTTTATGCAGTTTCACACATAACAGAAAAATACCAAGACTTTCAACAGCCATCTCTTTCATATGCTCTACTCAGCTCAGCACTTGTAATTAATTTCAGAGGAAAAATATATGAGAATAGAGTTCTCTACAGTTGATGTGTGTCGTTTCATTTCAGTGTTAGAAGCATTGTGAAACAAGTCTAGAATATGATGATGTAACTTAAATGTTTTCGAAGGAGATGTCATGTATATCCCCTTCTTGAAACCTGTAGTGAGAACAGTTTCATTCACATGCCAAAAAACAATGATGGTAGTCAGTTTCAGCATCTCCTTTCATAATGGTTGTAAGTAAGGCCTTTAAAGGTAGTTCTAAAAATGTATGGTTTCATCCGCACCTTTGTATGATAGTGGCAGGTGGCAGCAAGCGCCTAGGTTTTAGACTGGGAAAACACAGTGCAGCCCATTCGTAACTTTTTTTGGTGTGTGTGTGTGTGTGGGTGTGGGTGTGGGTGTGGGTGTGTGGGGGTGTGGGGGTGTGGGGGTGTTGTGGGTGTGTGGGTGTTGTTTGTGTGTGGGTGTGTGGGTGTTGTTTGTGTGTGGGTGTTGTTTGTGTGTGGGTGTTGTTTGTGTGTGGGTGTTGTTTGTGTTGTGTGTGTGGGTGTTGTGTGCGCGTGCGTGTAGGAAAACACAGTGCAGCCTGATTGTAATTTTTTTTTTGTGTGTGGGGGCGTGCGCACATTTGTGTGTGTGTGTGTGTGTGTTGAGCATCTTTTCATAATTGAAGAAACCATACAGGATATAATTATGAACTTAATGCTAAGACCTTAATGAACAAGAATGTGAAAGAGAACACGAAGCAGCCAAGGCCTACAGAGAGGAATGGTTAGCAGCCAAAGCAATACATGAAAGTGTTTTCTATTCAGTGAATTTGTGTAGGGAAATAGCAGTGAGGAAGATTTCTCCTCATCCTTGCCTAAAAGAAGTTTACAACTGAAGGTGTAGCTGGGTTTCTGGGGCCAGTTTTGCAAGATTAAATGACAATAAAGCTATTACTGATGAGGACAAGTTCTAGTATTTAGTACAAGTGACAGTGCTGGAATCAAATGCAAGGAAAATTGTAGACAGCTTTCTCTTTTCAGGCCTTTGAACAACTAAACTCTAGTTTTGCATTTGATGAACTGTTATATAATTGAGGTGTATTATGTCAGTGAATTACTTGGTTTAGTAGGTATTACTGTGGCCGACCAGTTAGACCATTCGTCTATCACCAAGGCAGCCCAAGTTCAATCCCAGGGACTTGCATGTGGTATTCTTGGTGAACAAAGAGTGTCTGGGCAGGTTTTCTCCAGTTTCCCCCATTGCTCATTCCACCTCTGCTTCATCATCATCATCTTTCCATTCGTCCATTGTGCTTGCACTTCATATCATCCTCTACCTCACTCTCATACCTGGTGCTGAGCTGTCTACTCGCTTTCTGGTCTTCACTCTGTCTGGTCCATAGGTTCATCTGGTCCACAACAGGCACCTGACCCTAGGCACAAGGGCGCTGATGACCTAGAAGTTTGAGCGCCCTTAAACCAAATTCAATTCAATGACCCTAGGCACAGGATTGTAAGTCCTCAATACGGGGAGGGTAATCAAATAAAGAAGAATTACTTGGTTTAGTACTGACTTAGGCATGAGATAAAGATTTTAGGGATTCTGTTTAGTAAGAATTAGAATAAGAAGCCCATCATATCCCTTAAGGGCAAGGGCCCGCTGCCTATCGGCAAGGTTAGCTTGGTATTACTCATAGGGTTAGCTAATCCGTAAGTGCTACCTGTTCTCTGTTGAACTTATTTATCATTTGCTCTTAGCCTTTCTATTGCTTATAGATGTATTCAATCCACATTTGTCACTTTCACATTTTGATATCCTTCCTATCCATATAACTATTACTTATATAAGTGTAGATATATATCTATGTTATTACTAGCTGTTCCACTCTATCACTATGATTGTATTTTCTATTCACTTTTGTTTTGATATTCTGTATAATAGGATAAAATGCAATTATAATCTTCGCAAAACTTAAAGGCATATGGAGGTGGGGTGTACTGCGGACTCCAGCGAATCCTACGCTTGCCCCTCCTACCAGTGCTGCCGAATGTGGTGCATGCATCTCACACAACCTATGTATAGACCTTCTGCTGGTACACGCACTACGCTTGGCATCAGAGCTCTGCTTGAGCGTTGGCCAGCGTTCACATGCCTTTAACTTTTGCGAGCAGTATATAAGTTTTGAAGACCCTGAGAGAAACTATGGAGAAATATGCTGTTAAGCTTTAGACCCTCCAACTTCCTTATGTACTCGGACACATTTAACTGATGCCTAAGGAGGCGCAAGCGCCTACAACCACTGTTAGGGCAAGTACCCTTTTGTGAGGAAAAAGGGACAGCACTGGTTAGGGAAGTAATGAATACGGCTTTAGGTGTACAAAAACATAATGGAAAGGTATTCGGAAGAAAATAGTTTTGATCAAACTGTCTAAGCTTTCACGGCCGGTGTCATAATGTAGAAACTGATTATCCAGGCTTGTGGGCCGTGGTCTAGCCAGTCATCGCCGAGACTAAGAGAGTGTTAAGGCAACGCCACTGAGGATGTTCGACGCAGCTTCGGACGAAACGTCTGGAAGGAGTTTCCTGACTAGACCACGGCCCACAAGCCCGGATAATCAGTTTCTACATTAGAAAATAGTTATCTTGAAATTTGAATTATAATTAGAAATCGAAGTAAAAATTTGCTTATGAAGGGTGCCATAGAAAGTACATCATGGGTGCCATGTTGGACAGGGCTGTTCTACACAATGGTAGAATCAGTGTTAACTGAGGACATCATAAATGCTTCGGAAAGGACACATACTGCAGATAGAGCAGAAATTTGATTCTGGTGATGGTTTATCAAATTTATTGCAGTCCCTGAAGTTGAAAATGAAGAGCCCCTTTTAGTTAGGCTGTGTGGTTGTAGTCAAAGTGGTAGTTCAGGTGATAGGCTTGACAGTGGCAAAACAATCATTGTACTGCCGCCTGCATCTATTCAGGTTAAGGAAGTTAACCTGGCTCGGTTGCAAATTGGCCATTGCAATTTTTCACATGGTTACCTATTTAAAAGGAACCCTGCCCCTCTTTATGTGCTATGCAACAACCTTTTGTCAGTCCGTCACATGCTGCTAGAGTGTTCCTCTCTAGCGTACCTTCGAGACTCTGTAGCTGTCTGCCAGACTTGCAGAGGTCTTGGCAGACGACAAAATAGCGGTGGAAAGAGTTTCGAGGTTTTTAGCAGAGTGCAACATGAGTTTGAGATTTTGGAACTTTTGACACCTAGTTTTTACACTCTTTTGAGATCTTTATCCCTTTGTTTATATTTTGGCTTTTGTCACTCTGTTTTGTATATTTATTTTCCCTTTTGCTAGTAGTTTTTATTTTTGAATGAAGTTTATACTGGCTATTGCCATGAATTGTTTTTAAGGGTGCTACTGACTGTAGTTGAGCGCCCTTAAACCTATATCTCTCTCTCTCCTGCATTTATGCAGGAGATTCTAAATGTTAAATATGTGTGGTGCAACAAGATCTCACATGCTGTGACAGAATATTTGGAGGAAGAATGATAGTTGTATAAATAAAAGCAAGCATTAGTTCATTTCTCGTCAGTTTCAAGCAACAGCTTGCATTTGTGTGAATAAAAATTTTCCCCTCAACCTTCTTATGAGCTAAAGCTTGTTGACCTTGAACTCTGAGCTGTTGCTCATGAAATGGTACAAATAAAAACAAACCCTACTTGCTGTTTTTTGAGATAACTGCATAGGTAGTTCAGCTTGCTCAACTGCAGTTTCGTCCTATGACAGAGCTCATAATGGTTCCTGAGTGGAAAATAAAACTATATACGAGACTCAGGACTCAGATTTGAGCAGATACAATTATACCCATTTTGAAAAAGAAAATGTAGACTGGCTTGCACAACTTTTTCTACAAGAAGAGATATTATTGTGCTACTCTAATGGTTAACATGTGGCAGATCAAAACCGGGCGAGACAGTGATGGCATTCAGTGTCACAAAGAGCAACATTGTCACATTTTCTCCAAGTAAACGTTAATACCCCACATGTGGACATTTACTTCTAAGAAGATCAATGTCGTGGCTGAGTTGTTAAGACCGCTCGTCTACCACCTAGACAGTTCGGTAGCATGATGGTTAGTGTGCCTGCCTCACGTTCAAGAGGTCGCGAGTTCGAATCTCGCTTAGGGTAACTTATCCGGGTAAGGTTTTTTCCGAGGTTTTCCCTTATCCTGAGCAGACGAATGTCAGGTGACTTAAAGCTCCATGGACCTTGGGTTCATTTGAGCATCATTTCACCCATTTCATTCATTCACTGTCTGATATGACATTACGTTGGAGCACGTTAACTAAAAAAAAAACCACCTAGGTGGCCCATGTTCAACCCAGAGACCTGCATGTGGTATTCGTGGTGGACGAAGCATCATCTGGGTGGGTTTTCTCTGGTTTCCCCTGCCACTCATTCCACCAATTTCTCCATAATCACCTTTCCATTCATCGATTTTGCCTGCATTTCATTTCATCCTCTTCCTCACTACCATACCTGATGCTGGGCTGACCACCTGCTTCGAGGTCTTCACTTTGTCTGGTCCATAAGTTCCTGTACTACCCGATAGGCATATTACCCTAGGCTCTAGCTTGTAAAGTCCTAGGGGGTGTAAGTCCTACATAAGGGGAGGGTAATCAGATAAGGAAGATGATTGTCACAAAAGAATAACAATGAGAGAGAAAACGAGACTGGAGTTAACAACTGTCATTTGTGATTTTGTTGACTGAAGTGACATACTTATTGGTGCAATGTGAAACTTCAACTTTTGAGAAAAATTAAGGTATGTGGTGTGTGTTACTTCTTGAGACTTCTGATGATCAAAGGTAAAGCATAATAATAATAATAATAATAATAATAATAATAATAATAATAATAATGATGATAATAATTAATAATAGTAATAATAATAATAAATTTAGAACACCTTATATCTTGAAATTCTTATTATATGTTACATTTTAATTGCCTACTTGCAGAGGAGATCCAAAAACACAAGTAAAGATAGTCTACTTTCAGTATATCATTTGTTAGGTGATAGATTCTTAATCCAATTAAAGAAAGCAGGGTTTAAATTTAGAAAGGTAATGATTGTCATGTGTTGAAAGTTGGACAAATCTGAATTTCTATTTAATTTTTCTCCCTCCAAAAAATGACTCAAATGTTCTTCTTTAACTAGATGTACATTTTTTTTTTTTTGTAGTTAGATTTTGTCTATCTCTTACAGTTTACCATCTATACAAATATCATTCAGAATGAAGAGGATTTCATGGCTGTTCCCAACAAATTAAAGGTATATTAACATTTACATTGTCATGGACAATATCTCAAGCATGACATTTTAATCAAAATTGTAATTGCCATTTTTCAGAAAATAAAAGATTGAGCATTTCTTCATGTAAAGCATTATTTCGGGTGGAGGTTTCTTTAAAAATCATGTTGCATTCTTGAGAACTATTAATTACGAATTTTAGTATTTAAATGACTTTTTGGGTTATTCTGTCCACGCACTTTTTTCTTTTTCAATTTTTTACTTTCTCTACTACATATAATAAGTAGGAGAAGTATTGTATTTGACCTAACATTTTCATGTTGAGATTTTACTTGAAATATGTTTCGAGGCCCCCTGAATAAATAAAAAAAGCATTTTTAGAAAAAGCTCCTTATATGTGTGTCTGTGTCTGTCTTGTCTTGTTTGTCTGTGAACAGCATAACTCAAGAACAAAAAGTTAAAAACCAAAGTTGGTATTTAGTTTAATATATCAAAGATTCAACACAAAGATTTTTAAGAAAATTTCTCCATCCTAAACTACCCTTTACAAGGAAAATTTTTTGAACATTTTGATTTTCTCAAAAATGGTTATTTTGATTAAAATGACATGTTTAAGATCTTTTTATGGCAAATGAAATGTATATTTTGAATTTTCTGGCTGTAGCCGATGTAGTCCTGTTTACTCTTGATGACTTTTGCATAACTAAACTGTAAGGGATAGATAAAATCCTACTATATAAAAAATGTAGATGTCCTAAAACACACATTATGTTCAAATGCATTTTTTTGAGGAGTGCACCATTTCAGAGATGTTCCTTGTTATTTGTGTGGGTTTTACAATACTTGGACTTTTCTCAAATAGAAGGTTGTTAATCACTGTTTTCTCTTGGCCATGCAAAGATAATGGAATTTCAGAGCCTTCACATAGCAACCAGTTGTAAAAGATTTAACTATCGCTCAAATCCTCCTGTATTTCCATATTCCTCGTTCACCTACAAGCAAATATGCAATAAGATAATGTCTGCAAATGTTTATCTCAACTAACATGAGGATAGAGAAATATGAATTTGTAGGAATGGTTAGTACAAGAACAGAGAAAGTCATGTGAATGCAATACATCATTTTTTTTCCCGTTCAGGAAATCACAAAACACAAAAGGTGTATTTCTGGTGAATTCTCATCATTGAATTATTGGGTGGAGTGCAAAAATTCCTCTACTTGCCCAGGTGTCTTCAAAGTCAACATCACAAGAAATACTTCCTGCACTATAAAGCTATTGGAGGTAGTGGTAGTGGGCGGAGTTGCAGTGTTGTACTGTAAATACATGCGTCTTGTTAAATAGCCAAATTGTTTTTCTGAAGATAACCACATTAGAGATATTCCTTGTACTGAAAGTATTGTATTTCATTCAAAAATTTGATGTCAAATTTCACCAGAAATAGATGTTTTGAGGCCCCATGAAAAAAAAAAAAAAGCATTTTTAGGAAAAGGTTTTTGTGTGTGTGTGTCTGTCTGTCAGTCTGTGAACAGCATAGCTTGAAAACAAAAAGTTGGTATTTAAATTTAATATCTTTCAAGGATGCAACACAAAGATTTCGAAGAAAATTCCTCCACCCTTTACATGGAAAATTTTTCAAAAATTTTGATTTTCTCAAAAATGGCTCAAACAATTTTCATCAAAATGTCACATGTTTGAGATAGTTTTATGAAAAATGAAATGTATATCTTGAATTTTCTGCCTATAGGCTATGTAGTCCTGTTTTCTCTGGAGGATTTTTGCATAATTGCTAAACCGTAAGAGATAGACCAAATCTTAATGCACATAAGATATAGATCGTGCTAAAACGCACCATTTACGTCCAAATACTTTTTTTGTGGAGTGAACCATTTCAGAGGTATTCCTTGTTATTTTTGTGAGTTTTGGAATACTTAATTGTCAGGTTGGAAGATCATTACTCATTTTTTTCATGTCTTAGCTATGCAAAGAGAATGGAATCTGAAAGCTTTAAAATATTTGACCATTGCTCAAAGCCTACTGTATTCCCATACTCCCCTTGCACCTACAAGAAAATAAGCAATAAGATAATTTCTACAAATATTTTATCTCAACTAACACAAAGGAGATGTAGGAATAAGAGATGTAAGAATGGTTAGTGCAAGAGTAGAGAAAATCATGCGAGTGCAACACATCAGATTGTTCTAACCTGTGAAGAGAAAGGAATATCAAAGGCCTCACAGTCACCAGCTAGAATATTCGACCATCATTTAAGCCTATTGCATTTTCCTGTTCCCATTGTATCTACAGGAAAGTAATATGTAATATGACCATTTATTCAAATGTTTATATTAACACAAAGTAGATAGAAGCACAAGCATTCTTAAGAATAATTTCTACAAAAGTAAGAGAAAAAGTTTCCTAATGTTTTTTATTTTTTTAATCAGTCCAGGTGGAGGATCATGGATTTTTTTTGGGGGGTGTGGTAAGATGAACATTCCGGCAGCAACACCGACCTACATCAATGGCAGTAAAAGAAGCCAAGAGTCGCTCTGAATCATTTGTACATAACAGAAATGCTTGCTTCAATGACATATTTTATATCTCGGGGTAAATCATTGCCCACATGTGACGTGTGTGTTTAAAAACACCAACAGTGAGTTGATTGGTATAAAAAAATAGGTACTGTGGTAATTCGCTTTCCACCCGAGTGAAGTAGACAACATGTTGCTCATGGAATGGCCAATTCATGCTGCATGCTACTGACCTTTCGAAAGAGTGTCAATTGACTTGGGCCCAACCCTTTGTCAGAATGACCAGTTCTGTTTTTTTGAATGTAATTCTATCTACTGGATTGGCAGAGTACATTACCTCCCCAAAAATATGGTCACACAACAGAGGGAAACAATAGCTCTATATTCCCCTTGGTGAAGTATCATTAAGACAATGCTTAATTGAAGTTTGGGGCAGAAATAAAGTTAATATAATAAAAATATAGGAATAATATCGCTGATGAAATGGCATGTCCATTTTAACATGTGAGTAATTCTTCACCTCTTCCTCTTGAAGGCCAATTATATTGTATTAGTTAGCCTTTCTTGGTGTCCCAGTCATAGTGAAACTCCTTTTTTGGAGCCTATATCTAAACCACTAGTTCACTTCAGTCGATTGTATTATCCTTCATTGTTCAGTTTTTATGACCCTGAATTGCTTACCAACTTAATGACATAAATAACAGTAGGGTGGAGTCAAAGGTAATACCTGAAGGAGAACCTTATGGAGGGAAAAACACTATGGCGATCTAGGAAAATGGAGCATTTTCATCCACATCAGTGTACATACTTTTAGAATTACTCTGTTTCATATTTCAAATAGACCCTTGGGCTTTAAAAAGCACTAATGCACATCGTAAAAAAAATTATTGTGTAGAAAAGTGGTGAACAAAATTTCAATTCTAAGCTGCATTTTGTCGAGTAAGTACTTGGGTAGCATGCAAACTATTTACTGTGGAATTTGAATAGCCTTACTTTAGCTGCAAATTCTAGCAAGTTTTCATTTAATGTTAAAATTTTTGCAGTGCTTTGCAATCACCTTGTAAGATTTACAGCATTTTGCTACCTTCTAAGTATCGAAAGAAGATAGTAATTTGTTCATATAATACATATACATTTCTCTTGGGGTCTAAAACAAATACATTAAATTACAGTGAGCCATGGAAGGAACCGGAGGAAGAGCTACAAATGTTCAGAAGACGGTTACTAACTCCTCGAACAGAGTGTTTAGCGATGCCACCAAAAAGGTAGGTGATAGCTTTCAAGCCTGATAAACTAAATTCCTTTAATAAGATTGTAATTGAAATAATGTTCTTTCTTACATTTACTAATAGTTCTTGTCTAAGCTTTCCATGAGGTAAATTGCCTATAGGGTCCCTAGTAGAGAGTTTAACTTGGATAAGTGTGTGAAATTGGAAAATCGCATGTTTCTTGAGCAATAAATCACATTTACTAAATACTTGTAATCTATTACAATACAAACTTCCTAAAGTCAGTTTAATTCATAAAACAGGTTCTGAAAGGTACATTTTTAATTCAATTACAAAGTCCTTGCTATGCAACTTTAAAAATTTTAGAGAGAAATGTTGAATTGACTTACAAACATAACATTCTTGCCATATTACATGCAAATAAAAGGCAAAAAAAAGTGCTTCTAAATTTTTAATTAATGAAATGCTTTATAAAAATATGTACTTTGTTAATGTTGTTACTAAATCTTCCATTTTTACTTTCTCTACTGGTAAGTAGGGGAAGTATTGTATTCCACCAAAAAATTCGATGTCGAGATTTCACCGGAAATATATGTTTTGAGACCCCCTGAATCCAAAAAACGCATTTTTAGAAAAAGGTCCGCATGTGTGTCTGTGTGTCTGTCAGTCTGTGGACAGCATAACTCGAAAACGAAAATTAGGTTAAAAACCAAAGTTGGTATTTAAGTTTAATGTCGTTCAAGGATGTGACACGAAGATTTTGAATAAAATAGCCCCACCCTAAATTACCCTTTACATGGAAAATTTTTCAAAAATTTTGATTTTCTTGAAAATGGCTCTAACGATTTTGATTAAAATGCCATATGTTTGAGATATTTTTATGACAAATGAAATGTATATCTTGAATTTTCTGGCTATAGCCCCTGTAGTCGTATTTACTCTGGACGACTTTTGCATAACTCGTAAACCGTTAGAGATAGACCAAATCATACTATACAAAAAATGTAGATCTTGGTAAAATACACAATTTATGCCTCAATAAATTTTCTTGTAGGGTGAATCATTTCGGAGATATTCCTTGTTATGTGTGTGAGTTTCGGAAAACTTAGAACTTTCGTGAAAAGGATCATCGTTGTTCATTTTTTTATATGTTAAGTGGGCAAAGGCAACAGAATCCCAAAACTTTAAAACATTTGACTATCACACAAAGCCTACTGTATTCTAACATTCCCCTTGTACCTACAAGGAAATAAGCAATAAGATAAGTTGTACAAATGTTTATCTTAACACGAAGAAGATATAGGAATAAGAGTTTGTGAGAATGGTTAGTACAAGAGTAGGGAAGGTCATGTGAGTGCAACACATCAGATTTTTTAATATTTGTATTATTATTAAAACAGGTGCAAAAGTTAAAGGCACATGAATACGCTAATGTTTGCGCAGAGCTCTGTTACCTGTGGGAACTCTGTACATCAGAACTTGTTAACCGCATATGATCTTGCAATACTAAGATAAATGAATGTCTTTAAAGGTTAAAATATATCTAAAGTAAGAACAAATTAGAAACTAAAAGCTTCATTTATCTTAGTAGTATTGCAAGATCATATGCAGTTAACAAGTTTCAAGTTGACTCCAACCCATTCTCAAAGCTATACAAACAGTTACTATAGCTCATTCTCTGAGTAAGGGTTGGTTCAGTTTTCTGAACCTTTTTATTCAAGATAACAGAGTTCCTTAGGCATTGGTAGTAAGTGTTACACCAACAGTAAGTCTGTTGGCATAAATAAATAATTACCGTCTAAAGGATCATGGTGCATAAAGTACTTACGATAGTAAGTTGCCATTGGGGCGATTGTCTCTGATGTGAGATTGCCTTTGTGGTTTACCAGGAGAAATACTGAGATTGCCTTTGTGGTTTACCGGGAGAAATACGAATCAGTTGGAGAATTAAATGTCATTCTGGCAAGTTGTTACAGTAGCTTAATGGTTAGAGCACATGGCTGGTAAGCGGAGGATCTGGGCTTCAAATCCTGGCTGTGGCATTACATTTTTCAGTTCCAATTCTACCTCTCAAAGTGTTATACTGTTCGCTATAGTAATTAATTCCATCTGGAAATGCATTCCTTCAGGAGTTTCATTATGCCTATTTGTAGATGATCTTACTGTCTATTGTACTTCTCAGCTGTTCTTTGAACGGTGCCTGCAACAATGTTTGACAGTCTTCAAGAATGGAGCTCAGAAAACTACTTTTGTTTTTCGACTGAGAAGTCAATGTGCGCTAACTTCTGGCACCGTAGGAGACTATTAAATCCTTCGCTCCCTTTTGGTCCAGGTTTATTTCCATTCACAGGTGAAACATGTTTCCTGGGGTTGATCTTTGATTGGAAACTTATCTGGTCATCACATATAGCACAGCAAAATTTTTAACAACTGAAAGCACAAATGTGACCAATCTCTGAGTATCTTGCTAGTACTAAGTGGCAAATTATGGGGAGCAGATCGGACAGTTTTGCTGTGACTGTATCGTGCACTAATTGGTGTATCATTTATTCTTCAGCACGACCATCTGTGCAGAGAAGACTAGACACAGTCCATACCAAGGCATTCGCATGGCAATAGAACCTTCTCCAACTAGCCCATTTGTGAGCCTTTATGCGGAATCAGCAGAACTCCCTCTGCGATATTAATGTGAGGTCCTATAAGGAAATGACGGCTGTGGGCTTAAATATATGCCTATGCACCTAACATTCATTACCTTTTCCACCACAAAGCTGAACGAACGTTATAGAAAGAGCTGTCTTAGCCCAAGGCCAGTGGGTTTTTGTTTCTGGGATCTTCTTAGGAAGCTTGCTATTGAAATGCCTAAAACATTTGCAAAGGGGGAGAGATTCTACCCTCATTGGTTATGTGCTACATTCCATGCAGATCTTAGGATAAGCATGTACCAGAAGATTGTGATGCCTATGTCTAGTGTTTGCACTTATTTTTTCGGGGTGCACTGACTGATGTTTGATCTATACCAATGGATCTAACAACAACAATACTGTTGAATGTGTGTATGTTTATGGAACAAACGACATACATTTGTAGTGCAGAGCTGTATACTATTTACTGAGCCGTTTTAGAAGTGCACTGTCATGAATTGGGTGACTACCTTATTTTTAATGATTCCCTTAGGCACTTCAGAGCCTTCATGAGCTATACAACTACCATCCTTTTGTACAGCATATCCAGGTTGCCCTCCATGTGTTACACGCTTCTGGCATTAATTGGTGTGTGCATGAATTCCTGGTCACATTGATATGCTGGGAAATGAAATGGTGGATTTGGCAGCAAAGGCGGCAACCACAGAACCCAGTATTACTGTGAAAGACTTTAGGCTTAAGTGCAGAGAGCTGTGCATAATGCTGGCACGAAGAGTGGCCAGCTCTCTGCAGGAATAAGCTTAGAGCAATGAAGGAAATTCCTAAACTGGTTAACTTCCTCTTGTGTATCTTGTCGCGAAGAGATAATTTTGCCTCTGTTTGTATCAGCCTCTGCAATTTTATGCTGGTTACGGGCCCTGCTCTTCTTTGTCCGTTGTGCGAAAAACTTTTGTTAGTCTGTTAGATGATGCTAGAGTGTGTTTGCCTGGCACAACTGTGGGGCTCTGTGCAGTGCCGATCAGTCTTGCAGAGGTAAACAAGTGGTCGAAACAGTTCTGAAGTTTTCAGCTGTGGTAAACCTCAAACTAAGGATCTAGAAGTTTAGAGATCGAGATTTTCTTACCTCTTGCACCTTTTTATAGATTTGTTGTAATTCTGACTTTTGCCTCATTAGTGGTACATTTGTCATGTTGGAACATATGATCTTTGGTGCATTTACTAGTATTTTATTTTATATTGAAGTTTCTAGCTTTTGACATGATCCATTTTGTAAGTGACCAAATAGTTGAGCACCCTTAAAATTACATCGTAATATTTTTATCACAAATAAATTGCTGAATATTTACATCAAATTAATGGCATCTTCATGGAATCAATTGCCAGAGTGCAAACACATACAGAAACGCACGTGCACACACACGCGCGCACACACACACACACACACACACACACACACACACACACACACACACACACACACACACACACACACACACACACACACACACACACACACACACTTGTGGTTATTCTAAACAAATATTTTTAATTATATGACTTTGTGATAAGGTACTTAAAATTATTCTATGTTACAGAAAACTGATAGCTCATCTGGACGACTTCTCTGGTATTTTAACTCCTCAGATGGTTGACAATATCGAGATTTTGCTGAGCACAAAGTGTGAACTCCCTGCAGAGTAAGTAGTGTCACACTTTTACAAATAACTGGGATGGTGTGTTTAACAATTACATCCTGGTTAGTTTACAGATTTGCAGTAAAAGAGTAATTTAACATTTTTTTTATAATTTTTCATTGTGTAAGTAGCTGCATATGATGTTTCTGAGCTACAAAGTACATATTTTTTGTATGAAGCCAATTAATATGATTATTTCAGTAATAATCTAACCTGTGCGAAAATGTAGAACTCTGCCTGGGTACAATAGAATCTTGATGACTTGATATTCTGTGTAACTCAACAACCTCTTATTTTTATTTTGTTTTTATTATTTTTGTCATTGAACTTGAACGATATTGATTGCAGTCATTTCTGTTATCCACTATATGGTATGAATAGTATAGGTAAATTTTAATTAATGTACTATACAAACTACTGCATTGTCCCTCACAGAAACAAAAAGGCTGACTGGGTATTGTCCTTCAATATCTAGTCAGAACATGCAGCTGGCAGACAGCTGTCATGAAACCAAAAACTTGCCACTAATAATGTGGATACATAGCACAAACACTTGTTAGGAAGGTTTGAAGGTTCATTGCTTTACCCAGTGCAAAGGTATATTTTAGACATGACAAATTGCACAGTGAGTTATGATCAAGTTTACTTTTGTATTTATAAGACCACAGGGTTGTCAGGTTATCTTTCCAACTTCTGTGTAGTACAAAAACATCGCAGTTTGTGCGTGATTAATTACAATGCTGTCTCGCATTATCAGCAGTGTCTTGCTTATTTCAAGGAAGGAAACAGAGACATTACCCACATCAATTTGCATGATGTTATTTGTGCAGACTAGGTCATTCACCATGTGTAAAAAGAGCCCTTGTACATGGCAAGTAAGTTACATATTTCTGGTTACAGTGCAGCTTTCAGGATTTCAGGCTTACAGTTAGTGTTGTGTTGACTTGTTTGTGCTAGTGAAAATGTTGAGCAAGAAGAAAAGGCAAGTTAACATGACAATGGCAATTAAATTGTATATGTTAAAGAGACCGGACAAAGGGAAACATATTATGTTGGTGCCGTTTCAAATAAGTGGGTGCGTTGTTGAGTCTTTTAACTTTTGAATCTTTGAGAGGCAGAACTGGAACTTAAAAATTCAACGCCACAACTGGGATTTGAACCACAGACCTTCCGCTTACCGGGCGGCTGCTCTACCACTGAGCTATTGTCACAAATCCCAGTTGTGGCGTTGAATTTTTAAGTTCCAGTTCTACCTCTCAAACTTTGCCCACACACGGCTTGTGTGTTTAAAAACACCAACAGAAAGTTTGTTGACATAAATAAATAAATAAATAAATAAATAATAATTACCTTTTGAATCTTTGTTATCTAAGGTCGCTGTACAGGTGAAATGAACTGTGGACTCGGAGTTAAATTTTTGTGAATTATTTTATTTGCACCTGCTTCTTCACAGTATTTAAATCGCATCACAGTAGCAAATCTCTTATTTCAGTGGATTGACTTCCTTAGCATCGCTGAGATTTAATGTCTGAAAATTTTGCGATATTTCACTAAACATGTTTTCTATCACTTTACACTTAATCGATCTTATGTTCTTTCATTTAATTGTACACTTTGTGTTGACCAACGTGTTAAAGTTAATCAATGTTTCACTATTTTATGACATTTACATATAAAAATGTGTGTACACTGTAGCAATGCTATCGGCGAAGAGAGGGACCAGTCTTGCCGCATCTTTCGGGTTATGCACATGTATCCATCTGCATATGTGCACATTTAGTAGCATCATTCTATGACGTTATTTTACACATACTTTTATAATCCCAAAAAGGCTAAGTAAGCTATTTTAATCTATCCCTTTTAACGTTTTTGGTATTAATTATTCAAAATAACCCTTAATTTATTACACACAATTGAAATATGGTAGTTAATTATAACATTGATAAACAGGCAATTTTCTTAACAATGGAAGAATGATGGAACACAAATAAAGTCAATTACAAATTTGAAATAAGTTACGTATTTAATTTAATTTGGGGATGAGATATATATACTGTTTCAATGTAATACATTTTAGAATATGTTATACCTCATTCATTAATGTTATATTTTTGTTTTCTATATTGTGCTAAATATTTGGGAATAATATTTGATAATAAATTAACATAAAACCAACATATTAGATATATTTTATTGAAACAATTGCCAAATTTGACAAAGTAAACAAAAAGACAAAGTATTACAAAGTCATTAGACAAACAGAGTTTAGGTTTAACAGTGTAGTCATAATATGGTGATAGAATTAATAATATGGTTTTATGGAATTAAAAACTTTTGAATGCAAATTCTAAAACAAAAAATATCCTGTTTGCAGTTTTATGGTCCAAATAAGTGTGATCTAAGGTTATTTACAGAGACAAGTATAGTGGTGTTAACGATTTTCCTTATGCTGATAGTTGGAAGTTTAAATTCAGAAGTTCACAAAAAGGGCTGGAATTGTGCCTTTGGCACCTACCATGAGACCAATAATTTTATGTTGTCCAGCTGGTATTTATTTTTATAAAAGGGTATGGTAAGTGTGTAGATAGTTTGTTTTTCCAGATGGACTTCCATAGGTTGAATCAGATGGTACTTAAACCTTATGGTTGGATCAATAATAAATCCCCTTTTGCTGTCTTCTCGGTACGCTATAATGTCAATCTGATGAGTGCTGCCTGTTGTGGATAAATTGTGGACCTCTTCATACACCTTAAAAGTTCTTTTCGTGCAGTTCTTCATTGATGAGTGACCTGATCTGATGGTGACATAAGTTTCTGAGTACCTCACTGTGGGGAAAGGAACCCAAGGACGTTGGCCAGTGTTTCTTTCTCTTTAACACATCTACAACAGAGGTTTCCATCCTGAGATCTGCCCGGAACAGTATGTACAGCAGACACATTTGTCACAGTTGTGAAATAATTGTATGTGTGTGTGCATGTTTTTTATGCTCACTCTCGTGTGTGTAATCTTTTCCTGATGTTCCAGGCTACTGATTTGAATTTTCAAATATTTATAACTTTCTCACCTTTTATATCCATATTCTCTTTTTCTTTTGTTTTACTTTCTCCACTCTCTATGTACTTAAGGGAAGAATTGCATTCCACCTAAACATTCTATGACAATATTTCATCCAAAATACTGTTTTGAGGTTCCTTGAGTAAAAAGAAAGTACATTTTCAGAGAAATATCTCTTTGTATGTGTGTGAGAGAGACCCATAAAACTCAAAAACAACCTATAAGTACCATCCTTGGTATTTAAGGTCTTGTCTTTAAGCGTCTTATAAAGTTGCGACAAAAAGATTTTCAAGACAAGCTCCCATCCCAAACTATCCTTGGCTTCATTATTTTTAATTCTCTCATAAATTGCCCTAATTTGATTGAAATACCACATGTTTAAGATACTTTATGATAAAATGTCTATCTTGAATTTTTTGGGAATAGTCTATGAAATCCTCTTCATTTGTAGTGATAAGCTTTATCTGCTGTATCCTTAAATATGTTAAATTTGTACCTACAGGAGGAGGAGATGTAGGTTTAAGGACATTCAACTACTAGGTCATCAGCGCCCTTACAGAACAGATCATGGCAAAAGTCAGAGATAAATTTCAATGTAAAATAAAAAGACTACTGAAAAGCAAACATGCATAGATGTAACAAACAAAAAATTATAAAAAAGGGACCAAAAAGTAAGAGATTTCAATATCTAAGTTCTAAACCTGTAGTTTCATGTTTACCACTGATAAAAACTTCAAAACTCTTTTGACTGCTTGTTTATTTGTCCACCAGTACCTCTGCAAGTTCGAGAGGCATTTGCAGAGAGTCTCAAAGGTGCGCTAGGGAAACATGCTCTAGCAGCACGTGCAAGACAGACAAAAGTTTGTCGCACAGCAGACAAAGAGAAGCAGGACTCTGTTTAAAAAGGTAACCATGCATAAAATTGCAGTGGCCAATGAGTAACTGAGCTAAAATTATCTCCTCGCGATGAGATGCACAACAGGAAATTACCCAGTTTATTGGAAGATCTTTCGCGTCGCTAAGTTTATTATCTTCATGCCAGCAGCTCTGCACTTTAAGCCTACAGTCTTCTGCAGTAGTACAAGAGATGGTAACACTGAGTTCTGTGGTTGCTGCCTTTCTTTGCTGCCAAATCTGCCATTTCATTCCCCAGCAAATATTTGTACCTACAGCAATAAATGTAAACATGAACTGAAGGTTTAACTGGATTAACAAGAAGATAGAATAGACTTTTATAAGACTAGTTCGTAGATTATGTACCAACAGGGTAATTTCGTAATTCTAGTGGCAAAACATGAGTTCAGTTGTAAAGGATACATTTTCTTCTAAGAAAGTGATCGTTGAATAATAATTATCATCATCATCATCATCATTGACACAATAAGAAAGAAATATTGTGAAGGATATTATTGGAGCTTAATAGTTTATAGATAAAATCAATATGCCGTAATCATTCCTTTTCATATTTACCCATTTTTTGCTGTTTCTTTTATGTAGCAGACCTTAAACATCTATGATTATGAGAAACAACTGATGATTTATTATTCGTTAAACTAAGTATTATCTTAAAGTTGGTGTTAATTAAATTTTGGTATGAAAAATTCCTACATTTACTTCTATATTCATGCTTCCAGACTTTTGGAGTAAGGGCAACAATGTTGGTTAAAAAGAAAAAAATTCTCACCCCAACCAGGAATCTAACCCTGGGTCTGTGGTTGAGAAGCCAGTGCTTACTTCTCAACCACAGAGGGACTCAGGTCCCTTTTGAGGAATTCCTCTATTGGCGTCATGTAAGGCTGAAGGAGAATTTCTCTTTGTTGCTTTAGCAGATTTTTAATTTGTGCATCACTTAACTATACTATCTAGGTAGACGAAAAATTATATTCCAATCCAAAATTTGAGAGATTTCGCCATATTCCCTTGAGACTAAAACAAAGCATTTGTAGAAAAATACCGAGAGAGAGAGAGAGAGAGAGGGGGGGGGGGGGGGAGAAAACTCAAAATCGAAAATTGACTCCAGTGTCTTTCATGGATGTGACAAAAGGGTATTCAGGTAATTCCCCTCAACACACATTACCCTATGCTTGGAAACATTTTTATTATGATTTTACTGATAATTATTAAAAGATCTCATTTTGTTCATTGATCTATCAGAATGTTCATAATAGCTGTATTGGGCTGCCTGAATGTTGTATAACTAGAAGACCATAGGAGCTACTATCTATTCATTCTAAGGTTGATCCGCGCGAAATTGAACCCAGGTGGCCAGTGCACAGTTGTAATGTATCCTTCCGCCATTCGCGCCAGAAATAGTCACAACACAACCACGTGGTGAGTGCATGCGGTACGTAATAGAAAGGAAATTATACCTTATTCCGCCAATTTAAAGAGTGACTAACATGTAACTAGAGACAATAAGATTGATAGTTACAACAAAATAAACGATGCACATGTCATAATTATAATAATTAACTTTAATAAAAGGCGGTTCTTCTAAAATTAGGCAAGTCTGGATCAGCATTAACCTGTTGTAGCACTCTGTCAATTGTTGGCGGTTCATTTTTAAAAAAGAAATTGTGCACTGTGACACGAATTGCATTTTTAACAAACTCGTCACATTCTTGTATGGCGTATTTTACACGCTTTCGTTTTCCCCGGGTGTAACCACTTTTCCCGTTTCAGCTTTTTCTTTACGAGCACTGTTCATACTGGTACTCGAAACACCGGTGAACTCAGAAGTTAATTTCACTACTTCTTTGATGGGAACAGTTGGATATTTCTCACACAACTTATAATACACGTTCAACACTATTGTTTTTTCACCACTAGTCAATGGTTTTCCCGCCTTATGCTTTACATAAGTCCACGAAGACGCAAGAGCAAATTCACCGCGACCGTCCGCCATGATTCTAAATAGAAACTGCTGCTGTAAACAATACTCTGATATCAGGTAATTCACACGAGTTACATGTTGGGACTTGTAGCTCTGTTTATCAGTATAGTACATCAGCGTTAATCAACCTCTCAGGTATTTGTGTAGAATATTATATCATTTAACGATAAATTCATTCTAAAACTCAGATTACTAGGATGGGACTACTTCCCTGCACGCATTGCTACCGTGTTGTACAACGGTGCACTGATTACGTGGGTTTGTTTTGACGCGGACAAACCTAAGACTGAACTTGGTATAGACAAAACCTGCATGGATACCTGGTCACCTTGGTTTGCCGAGAAATGTAATGGAAGATTTAGAAGTAAGGCGGCAACCATAGAATGCAGTATTATCATATCTCGAGTTACTTCTGTAAGACTTTATGCTTGAAGTGTATGGAGTGGTGCTGGTGCAAAGAATGGTCTGCTCTCCGCTGAAATGAGCTTATAGCAGTGAAGCAAAATCCAATAAACTGGATAGCCTACTCTCGTGTACCTCATCATGAGAAGGTGATCCTGGCTCAATTGTATATTTGGCCACTGTAATTTTACTTACGGTTACCTTTTTAGGTGGGACCCTGCTCCTCTTTGTCGGTCCATTATGTGGTGCAAGAGTGTGTTTTACCCTGCTACACCTTTGGGTCTCTCTGCAACTGCCGTCAGTCATGCAGTGGTCCTGGCAGACAATAACTAAGTGGCCAAAAGAGGTTTTAGATATTTGTCAATTGTAAACTCAAACTTTAGTAGTAATTGTAAACTTTTTTAATTCTGGCCTTTGCAATTATTATGTCTGTTTATATGTGTTACTTTCGCTAGGATTTTTATTTTTATTTATGTCTGTCTGCATTTTGCCATGATTCGTTTTATAAGGAAAATTCAGAATGCATTAAAATATGCCACTTGTGTTGTCTTTTTCGTGACAGTTATTTTCTAAGTATTTTGTAATTGAGTCATTAATAACTGAAATTTACAATTCGTTCTTTCTTTCCATGAGAAGAGTTATTACCATGTATAAACATTTGAATATTGTTTCTCCATGTTGTAATTAAGCATGTGTTCTTTCAATGCTCTCTTTGTAAGACTGAACCCCCAAGGACTTGTGTCGGTAGCCTGTCGAGAAGCACACAAACTTTGCATATCCAGGATGGATGACCAGCCCGATATCTGGTATGGAGGTGAAGGAGAAATTGAAATATAGTGATGAAAATTATGACACGAAAATTCGTGAATCAAATATTCCAACTCAGAATTTGCCTAGCAATAGAAAAACACTGCAAAAAAACCTTCGGTTTGAACTTGAATGCAAGTGGCACACATTACCATGACACCCTGATTTGGAGTTTGAAATCATTTTAATGCAAAAAGATATATCAGTAGCAACATAACATGGATTGAAGAATCACAAGAATTCTGTAATGTGAATTTGTTATGGATAGAGAAAGTCTTGTAAGTATATTACATTTCTTTTCAGTATAGCAGTGTATTTATAAAGCATTCAGTAGTATAACTGTGTAAGCTGCACAAAATAGAATTTAAGAGAAAGTATTTGTTTCTCTCTGTCCTTTCTTACTTTCTTTCTCTTTTTCTCTCTTTCTTTCCTTTCTTTCTTTTTTCTTTCTTTCTTTGTCTTTCTTTCTCTAAAATCTAAACTTGGTGTCATACCTAATAATTTCTCTTGGTATGCAGAGTTGTACGATCTAATAAATGTAGGGTTATTATTAGAGATTGATCATTATTATATTGGTGGCTCAGACACATAAGTGCTTTCCTTATTTTGTTCTGTGTTATAATCTTTTTTTTTTTAAAAAAAAAATAGTTAATCCATCTGTATAAGTAACACAGAATTCTGACAGCTTGCTAAATGCGTGTAAGAGTTGACTTTGGCAATGCACATGACATTTCTAACTATTCACAGCCCATTTATGGTGTTTCTTGTTGCTATCAACACTCTTTCACTCCTATGACTCGGTTATGAATTGGCTACTGCATTTTTATACTTGGTTACACTTTTAAATGGGACCCTGCTCCTCTTTATCTGCTGTGCGACAACCTATTGTTGGTCCAACATGCACTGCTAGAATGTATTTCCCTAGTACACTTTCGAGACTCTCTGCAACTGCCTGTCAGTTTTGTAGAGGTTTGGTGGATGAAAAAGCAGTCGAAAGAATTTTGAAGCAGAGATAAACATAAACCTGATGATTTAAAACTTTAGATATCTTTATTTCTTATTTTTTCAACCATTTTATTACTGTTTTATTTTGGCTTTTGCCTCTTTGTTTGGAATATTTATGTATATTTGCTTTTTAACTAGTATTTATATATTATATTGAAATTTATCTTTGGCTTTTGCCATGATCTATTTTATTAGGATGACCATGTAATTGAAAGCCCTTAAACCTACATATCTCTCTCTCACTCTATATGAAATTCCCAAGCCATTATTTCTGTATCTCCTTGTTCCTTTTGAAGTTGTGTCAATGCAGGGTAAAAATTGGAATCCTGTTGCATAGTACCAGCTGGAAACTGTAGCAACATCATATGAGTTTCACCACTCAAGTCAATGACTGCACGTCTTCTGCCTTATGCCCTGCAACCTAAAGAGTAGTTTACATCGAAGTAATCTAATATTTGCAAAATGCCATAGCATGCAAATTCCCTCAATTCCCAGAACATGTTACGCCTACTACTAGGAGAAAAACAAGTGACAGCACCATGTGAATTTCAGTCTTTAACGGTTGATTTTTTGGGTTATTTTAAGTTTGCTTAAACAACCCCTCTGCTTGAATTAGTGTACCTTTTGGCATAAAATAAAAAATAAAACACCTGCAGTTAGAGATACTGCCATTCCACTAGTTATAACTTTTTCTAAGTCACACATAATTCTATGGTGTTAAATCTTCAATCAAAGAATGTGAACAGCTCAGATTTTGTTCAGGAACTTTTGTGTGTGATCATTAGGCAGTAGAGAGTATCTACATGGAACTGAAATTGTGACCTCGTTAAATGTTGGTTCATTTCCTTTAAGTGCATATAAAACTTCATGAAGAGAGCAGGAGTGTCTTAGGAATTACAAATTTTCTCAGATTCCAAATATAACTTGATCTTCATTATTTTCTTGTTCTGAATAAAAATCGTGCAATAAATATATTTCATCTTGCAGGATTCTGATATAACGTAGAGGTATATTTTCAAGCTCCTGAATGCAAGACGGGTTAGCAGATTGATTTCTCTGTCTTGCTCTTCTTAAGAGCCTCTGTTAAGTTCTTCCTATCAGACAACAAGCTAATGACTTCAGAGGAAACCCTTTGGAGCTCTGTCTTTAAAATCTGTGCAGGTGGCAATTTGATCTTTCTTTTTTTTCTTTTGTTTTTTGCAATTCTCTTCATATCAAGTTGTATTATTTCCACCTCTGTCCCATTTCTATTAGGAGGATGAAGGTGCAAAGTTGGGTCCAAATCTTTTAGCACTATGATTATGTTACCATTACCAGTGGAGATTCCTGCTAAGCATATTCTTTACATTTCACTCATTGACATTCCCAGTAAATTTTATTAGCACTGTCATTTTTGTTTTATAGTAAATGTACCCTTCATTCAGAAGTTTATATCCACTTCCCAAACAAAGTACTTTGGGCCTCCTTTGCATGCCCAGCTCGTAGATTTTGACAAATAATGGAGGTATGAGGTATTGGAACAGAGGGGAACACCTCACCACTTTGGCCTGGTATGGGTCTATTGTAGGCTATTTCCCCCGGGAGGGAGAGATGAGGTGAAGGGAGACCACAAGCCAGCAGAGAGTGAAGAAGGAGCAGAGCCATAGAGACATGTGGAAGTCCCTAACAGTTGGACAGATAGCGCAACACTGAAAGTTCTCACTACCACTGAGAGAGCGTAACAGGGTGACCCTAGAGGTCTGGGCAGCAGCATGCAGCTCTCAAGCATGGCCAGGGGAAAAGGTTTACAAAGTTTATAAGCAAATGTGCCATCTGCCTGAACCACCACACCGGATTGGTCTGGGTGGCTTAGTTGGTTAAATTCTAGCCTGCTGATCCCAAGGTCGTGGGTTCAAATCTGGCCCATATTGGTGGTTTTTAAATGTGCTTCACAAATTATTATCATCATCGTTATTGTTACTATTTGCACTGTGACATTCTAACCTTGTAGATTTTGTCAAATACTTTTAATATATGTACTGTGAATTTTAAAACAACTACTATTGCTTAGCAACAACATATTTTCAGAAATACTTTCAATAACTTTCTGCAAAAGTGCAAAATAAAGGCAGGTCAGAAAAATCTCCTTTTGGAATATACTTTCGAAAAATGAATTTGGAAACTTGGAATCAGAATACACCTTTGGAGGGCTGCTCATTCACTTATTTAGAATATGGAAAAGTATTTTTGGAAGGGTAGGCATGAACGATTTAAGGGGAAAAATGTTCTTTCTGTAATAACTGATTTTGGAGCCAACCAGTAATATCAAACAATTTTGTTGTAGTTGTCATCAATTTCTTCATCTTTCTTTTCTAACTGCTTTTGGTGCTGATACATTGTTTTAATGTACTTTGTTTACATTTTATTAATTTAATGGACATTATTCACATTATTTCATCTATTTATTTTTCTACAATAAGTGTAATGAAATATGTATTACAATATTTTATATTGATTATACAAGTTCTAATATACCTAGGACATAGTAATAATTATATTAATAATTGTGTATAAGAAGACTGGGGAATTATTTTCTTACAGGGATACTGAAAAGGAGAAAGCTAAGAAGAGAGCTGCAGCAGCTAAGAAAAGAAAAAAGGAAAAACTTGCTAAGAAAAAGGCTGCAATGAAAAAGGGAGCAGGTGCAGCAAAAACAGGTAAAGGAGGAGGTGCAGCTAAAAAAGGCAAAGGAGCAGGTGCAGCTAAACAGGGCAAAGGAGCAAAAGCAGCAGCACCTCCAACTGAAGGAGCAGTAACTGGAGATGAGGAAGAGGAAGAAGGTGAAGAAGGTGAGGAGGGAGGAGAAGGTGAGGGGGCAGCAGCAGAAGGAGGAGAAGGTGAGGGTGCAGCAGCAGAAGGAGCAGAAGCTGAGGGGGCAGAAGGAGGAGAAGGTGAGGGAGCAGCAGCAGGAGAAGCTGAGGGGGCAGAAGGAGAAGTTGAGGGGGAGGAGGGAGAAGGAGCAGAAGGAGAGGAGGAGGAGGAACTTACAGAAAGTCAATTAAAATTGCGAGAAACTACACGTCCTATAAAGGAATATATCAAATGGCTGGACGAATCACTTTCTAAGGCCAATAACTGGGCCGGATGGATTACAGACACTGTTGCACAAGCTGAGAATAAGGCTGCCAAGAAGAAAGGCACTGTACTGGCAAAAGATGGGACACCAAAAAAACTTACATGTGAGGAATGGAACGCTTGGAAGAAACAGCTTACAGATAATGTTGAAAACTGGCAGTCTGCAAAGAAAGATATACTAGAATCAGCCAATAATTGGGATAAATTTTTGAAAATAAGATCAGATAAAATAAAAGCAGGAGAGTCGTTTACAGTTCCCAACCCTCAAGCTTGGCAAGAATCTTTTGGAAAGTTCAGCTCTACTAGGGTGTCAAAAGCATAGTTTCTGCATGGTTTTACATACATTTTTTTTCTTAACAAAATTTATCCAACTCTTTTTGCTATCTTTATTTCTATCTGTACTTATGATTCTTTATACAATGTTA
Source organism: Tenodera sinensis (assembly GCA_030765045.1). Classification (NCBI taxonomy): domain Eukaryota; kingdom Metazoa; phylum Arthropoda; class Insecta; order Mantodea; family Mantidae; genus Tenodera; species Tenodera sinensis. Next base: position 83,251,711 of record CM060968.1, read on the forward strand.
TCCCACAAGGTGTAATGTTGTAGATATAATTCCAACTAAAAATAAGAAGCAAATCATTTTATCTAAATACAAAACTTTTGTTTCTATGGAAAAAAGTAATCAGTGTATAACTGTACTTAAAATCTATGTAAAAACTGCTTATATTAGGGAAACAGATACACCTAACATATTTTCTATTGCCAGCACAATGAGATTTTGCTTAATCTCATTCTGTTCAGATGCTTTCATTCTGTGATGCTCAAACTGTACTACTTACTGAATTTAAAATAAAACTTACAAACATTTATACATCAGTCATTTCCAAAATATTACTCTGTATTCACTCTAAGGTTGATCCGTGAAAAACTGAACCCAGGTGGCCAGTGCACAGTTATAATGTATCCTTCTGCCATTCGTGCCAGAAATACTGTCACAGCACAACCACGTGGTGAGTGCATGTGTTACGTAATAGAAAGGACCAATCCCTTATTCCGTCAAATTAAAGAGTGACTAACATGTAACTAGAGGTTAAAGGCGATAAGATTGATAATTACAACAAAATAAACCTGTTGTACCACTTTAATTGATGGCGGTTCATTTTTAAAAGAGAAATTGTGCAGTTACACGAATTGCTTTTATAACAAAATCGTCACACTCTTGCATGCCATGTTTCACACTTTTCCCATTTCAGCTTTTTCTCTATGAGCACTGTTTATACTGGTATTCGAAACACCGGTGAACTCAGTTTATTTCACTACTTCTTTGGAGGGAACAGTTGGATATTTCTCACATAACTTATAATATGCGGTCAACACTATTGTTTTTTCACCACTAATCAATGGTTTGCCCGCCTTATGCTTTACATAAGTCAGCGAAGATGCAAGAACCAATTCACCGCGGCCATCCGCCATGATCCTAAATAGAAACTGCTGGCTGTAAACAATACTCGGTAAATACTCGAATGTCAGGTAACTTACACGCATTACATGTTGGGACTTGTAGCTCTGTTTATCAGTATACATCAGCGTTAATTAATCACTTAGGTATTTGTATAGAATATTATATCATTTAAGGATAAATTCATTCTAAAATTAAGATTACTAATATGGGACTACTTCTCTGCACGCATTGCTACAGTGTTGTACCACTGTTGTGGTCACATGGCTTTGTTTTGATGCGGATAAACCTAAGAGTGAATTGACTATTATTAATGGTTTGAATTTTTCAATACCTTTGTCTTTTTTGTGCTATAGCTATTCAGTTGCTTTTTGCACAATTTCAAGTCCAGCAAACAGCTACCGGTAATTTGATTACTGCTTCAGTTTCCTGCATTCTCCTAACCTGTAATAGAATAGTGTAATGAAACTAATTTTCCAGGTGCTTTCTCAGTTAACCTGAAATAGATAGAAAAAAAATCTGATATGTTGCACTCACATGACTTTCTCTACACTTGCGCTAACCATTTTTACAAACTCTTATTACTCTATCTTCTTTATGTTAGTTGAGATAAACATTTGTACAAATTATCTTAGTGTTTATTTCCTTGTAGGTGTAAGAGGAATATTAGAATACAGTAGGCTTTGGGCGATAGTCAAATATTTTAAAGCTTTGAGATCCCGTTCCCTTTGCATGCTTAACATATAAAAAAATTAACAACAATGTTCCATTTCACAAAAGTTTTGAATTTTCCGAAACTGACACAAATAACAAGGAATATCTCCGAAATGGTTCACTCTACAAAAAAAATGTATTCAGACATAAATTGTGTGTTTTAGCAAGACCTAGATTTTTTGGGATATTCTTTAGATTAGGTGAGGTGGGCACTTGGTCAGAATTTCGGCTAAGTCCAACTCGGCAATGTGTACGAATGGTCACGAAAGTTGCCGAAGTTGCTGTGTTAATTCAGCGCTGCCAACAGCACAATTTCCCCTGGAGTTTGTTGCCAATAGTAAGTTTGAATGTTTTAGTGGGACCCGGCAGTATGCTGGTGACCTTCTTAGAAGCAAGTTGTGATAGTGCAATGGATCGCTTCATTAGCATAGTAGATTTATCGCCTCTGTGCTGTAATGAGGAGGAATGCATGTAATTTCTTTACGAAGAGGGCCTGCTGAGAACTCGAATGCTATGGAGGGAATGTGATGCCGTGCTATACCCCGTGAGGAGGATATTATAATATAAATATAATATATATAATATAAATGTAATAATAATATAATATAAAATAAAAAATAAAGTAAATAAAAAAAGAACGAGCCAGCATTTCGTGGACCCAGTAACAAGGCAATAACAATAATGTACACAATAATTTCCACAACAATAGTATGGAGTCGCACTAGCGATATATCTGTGTGAGCAAAATAATGTACACAATATCTGGCCAGCAAGTGCTAAGTCACCTATTCTAAAGAAGAGCCGAATGCATTTACTTAATAAACTTTGGTTTTTAAATGCAGAATAAAAGTGTGACCAAAATAATGTACACAATGAGCAAAATAATAATGTACACGGAGTCGCCCTAGCGGTATGTCTGTGGTGGCAACGATGCGAGTGCATTTGTGTTTAATGTGTTGGCAACCAAAAGTAGTGTAGTGTAAAAAGCAATGTTGGCAGATGTGAAAATCGTCTGCTAGTGACAGCTAGCTCACGCAGGGAAACCTAGTGGCGATTCTGAAACCACTGTTGGCGCATGTGCAGTAAGTAATTTTGGACTTAGAATCTGGCCGGCAAGTGGCAAGTAACCTAATCTAAAGAAGAGCCCATTTTTTGTATTTACTCAGGGGGTCTAGGGGATATGTGAATGGCGACCACAAGGTACCCAAGCTGAGCAGAACATTACTTCCACTTACTGGTGTTCTGCTCCTCACTATAGCTTTTCTATCTGACCTTACCTTGGTCATCTCTTGTTCTCTTCCGACCCCGATGCTATTAGGGTTCCTGAGGGCTAGGGAGTCTTTATTTTTCCTACCTCTCCATTCCTCTAATTTCTCTATAAAACCTTAACCCCTAACAGGCTGACCTGTCATGGCATGTAATACGTCCTCTGGTTGGTAATCAGAGGATATGGTCGGTGAATTTACTTTGATAACTCTCCCGGTCAGGTCAGTGAGACCCATAAACCATTGACAGGTGTGGTCCTCCAGACATTCCTGGGGGTTGTGAGAGAGTGATGCAACTGCCAAAATATAAAAATATGGTGCTCTCTAAAAAGCGGTTACTATTACTGCTGAGTCTCTTCAATATTTATGAAATATGACTCCAGGGGTAAAGACAAAAGTTGCTGCCTTCAGACTCCTGACAGATCGTGACTGCCTAGCAAGTCGTCTCTATAGAATAGGCATCTGAACTACACCAATACGTGTCCTGTCAGTAATCAAGTAGAGATAAATGAAGATCACCTGAAGACCTGTGAAGCCCTATGTGCAGAAAAAGCTATAGTGCAAAAGTATTGGAGAGCACAAATGCTAATGGCTTTATTGCCAGATGCAAGGCATTAATAAAAAAAAAAAAACATTTTTTGTATAGCAAGGTTTTGTCTATCTCTTACGGTTTACGAGATATTCAAAAGTCATCCAGAGTAAACAGGACTACATAGGCTATAACCAGAAAATTCAAAATATACATTTCATTTGTCATACAAATACCTTAAACATATGACATTTTAATCAAAATCGTTTGAGCCATTTTAAAGAAAATCAAAATTTTCGAAAACTTTTCCATGTAAAGGGTAGTTTAGGGTGGGCTATTTTCTTCAAAATCTTTGTGTCACATCCTTGAGAGACCTTAAACTTAAATACCAACTTTAGTTTCTAGCTGACTTTTCGTTTTTGAGTTATGCTACACACACACATGCACGCACGAACGCGCGCACACACACACACACACACACACACACCCACACACACACCCACACACACACACCCACACACCCACACACACCACACAACACACACAGATTGCTGACTTAATGTTTTCAAAACTATGAAAACTCCATTGAGATCTGAATGAAATGACAAAAACCAAGATTTAGAGTCCTCTGGGCAAAAGTAAGCAGTCTTTTACGCCCAATGTAGAATGGGAGGCTGAGAACCGCAGCGGTTAAGGGGGTCTATAAATAATAATCAATTTTGATTTTGTCACAAAGATCATGTTATGATATGAGTTAAATTTATTGCTCACTGGTGTGTTAATTATTTCATATTGGGTGATGCAAGTTATATGGGACTTCCTATATGAATATAATTCATAATTTGATTTCCTACATAACAGTAGTTGTATGTAATTCTATAGAGTCGATTATTATGGTGATTTTGCTACAGGGCAGTAACGGACAACAGTGTTATGATACTTAGAGGAAGCACACTAGCCAACGTAATGGACATGATGATATATAAATTCCAATTATGAGTTAAGAGCAGCTACTTGCAACTTATATAACTTGGAATGTCAGAAAATCAATGTAGTCTTGTACAAATTTTGTGGAGTAAATGAGAATTTTCCTTCACATAATTTGCTTTTGACTCTGTGACAAAACAGGAGGAGAAGTGTTCCGAGCATTGAAAGTAGAAAATACGAGACTTGAAAAGGCTGATATCAGTGGCGATAAATAGTTCTCCAGTAATGATTGGAGAAAAGAAGGGTGTTATGGAAATGAAAGTAATTATTTAAAATTTTAAAACTGCCTGAAAAAGTACTCTTTTTCCATTGTACGAGGTCACTCCAAAAGAAATCCACACTACGTTTTTAAAAATACAGTTTTCATTCTACATATTTGAAAATTGTACAGTGTGAAGATATATCCTTTAGGAACATTTCATTTCTCCATATAATCCCCACCCTTTTCAACTGCCTTATGCCATCTTGGAACTAGTGCTTGTATACCCTCATATGTTAGAGCCACTGTTTGGCAGGGTTTACGAAAGAGGCAGGTCAGGACTGTAAGGCAGGTGTTTCAGTGTTGTCCATCCAAGTTTTGTGATCACTTCCATGGTTTTTTGACTTTTTGACACTTTCAGTATTCTGCTGGCACTTGCTTCCCCTATTCTGATGTAGAGTGACAATTTATTCCCTGTGATGGGTCTCTGTTAGCATCTTTGTTAACTCTCTGCACATTGCCAGGAGTCTGTGCACTGTGAGGCCTGCTGCTGCGAGGAGAATCGTGAATATTGTAGCATCCTTTTTCATCACGTAATCTGCTTGCCTACTGACTAACTGTATTGTGATCAACAGCAGCATCTCCACACAGCTTTTTCAACCTCTTGTGGATGCTTCCCACTGTCTCACTTTCACAGCACCGTGGTTCTATGACAGCACGTTGCTTCTGATGGATGTCAAGTGCAGCAGCCATCTTGAAGGCATGCTAAGACAGTGCCACTCACGAGAACAGATTGAAATAAATTGAAACATAAGTAGGAAGGATGTATTTACGCACTGTAAAACTTTCAAAGATGTAGAATGAAAACTGTATTTTTTAAAAAATAGGTGCATTACTTTTGGAGTGACCGTCGAATTATCTATCAGGAGGTACCATGTGGAAAGGTTGTGAATGCAAAGCAGGTGCTAATGGACATTATTAACACTAACAAAATTAGTTCTTTCAATCCAGAGGTCATTCTGGGTGGCTCAGTTGGTTAGACACTGGTCTACTGATCCCAAGGTTGTGGGTTCAAATCCAGCCCAGACCGATGGTTTTTTACTGACTCCATGTCAGTAGATTTACTGGCAAGTAAAATAACTCCAGCAGGATGAAATTGCATCACACCGGCAATGCTGATATGATCCTGGCAATTGACAGTGTTGTTAAACAAAACTTTTTTTCTAAAGTAAGAACAAATTAGAAACTAAAAACTTCACTTATCTTAGTAATGTTGCAAGTTCTTGCTGCAAAGCTGACTAAAGTTTCAAGTTGACTCCAACTCTTTCTCAAACAAATTTGTTTGTATAGCTTTGAGAATAAGTTGGAGTCAACTCGAAACTTTAGCCAGCTTTGCAACAAGAACTTGCAACATTAATAAGATAAGTGAAGTTTTTAGTTTCTAATTTGTTCTTACTTTAGAATCTTGTTGCTTCACTGTTAATAGCTTCAATTTCTTTAAAAAATGTTTTTTTCCTAACCAAGAGGTTTCGGATTTGATTCCCAACTCTTGGGAATTTTTTCTTTAACCAGAATAATTCCTTGCCCCCACAGAGACTGTGGGAGTGAATACGAGTGTGTTTAATGTAAAAATGATAAAAATCGTCAAGAAATTTGACAGTTCAGTAAACATAACACCATCAGTTGTTTCTGCAGTCAAAACCCCGTGATCAAAGAAGTTAAAGGGGGCTACACAAATGAAACAAATATCCACATCTCTGAATATTTGCTACCAGAATTGCAGCTATGTGCACCTGTAAACATTTTTTTATTATAAAGTGAGCACATTAAAATCAAGAAGATCACACTTTACTGACATCAGCCTTTGTGCACATTTGAAATTAGCTAGTTATTCAACAACCCCAAATATGAAGTGTAGTTCATAGATGGGAAAAAGCGACAGAATGTGTCATTTCCCCTACATCGTGGTTTAAACCCTGTTCACTCTGCCACACACTGGTTAACTACCAGGGCACACCCTCACTGTTGGGGGGAAGATACTTATTTAGATTAATTTGAAAAGCAAAGCGTTAACTAAATGTAAATTTCCATTGCAATCATTAGAGGTATTTCCAGCATACAGGAGATATACGTTGATGCTACACACTAGTGAAATTAAGGAATTGACACAGCAAAACTTCTGCTCACACACATTATTATCACAGGATTAATGACTTCATTGTCAGAAATCCAGCATTAGCTAACAACACCATTGTTATCACATCCATTTACAGAGCTTTGTTTAATGTGTTACCAAAGACAAGTTGCTAAGATGGTGTTATATATCCATTGCAGAGGGTAGCACAATCTACAGTCTTAACACAACACCAACAGATGACTTAAGAGTCTTTATTCCCCAACATCCTCCCCACCCTGATCCATCTCGAGGGAGATGATCAGTTAGTTGTACAAGACTTTCATGATTCTGCCATCTCTTCAGCTTAAAACAATTGCCTATGACATCCTCTTTGCTCTGCTGCAATTTTTTGCATATAGTGCTGGTACCCTCATCAGAGTCAGGGGAATGCTGAGGACTTGTGAGATGGTAGTCTGCTGTTAGACTTACTGAGTGGTGAAGTGCTTCCAAAGTATAGGAAATGCAACTCTTCTTATTCCAACGTGTATATACTGCAATCTCCTGCAGTGCAGGAAATGCAACTGTTCTGGATTCCAGTGTGTTTTACCACCAATATATTGCGATCTCCCATAGTGTAGGATACTTAATTCTTCTCTGGATCCTCTATGTTGCGATCTCATAATGAGATGGCGTAAGAGTCTTTATTCCCCAACATATAAATATTTCATCAGTATTATTTCAGCCATAAGACATCCACTCCTAAACATAGGCCTCCCCCATAGATGTCCACCCAGTTTGAGTTTTTCGTCAAGCATTTGTTCCAACATTGAGTTCAGTTCTTTGGTGCTGCTGTCAACTCTATCTTCCAGGAAGTTAACATGCTGGCCAAGGTCCTTCATCCTTCCACCAAGATCTTCCATGTCTTCCTTCGCTAGCCAGTTGCTCGTTAATCTTCTCTGATAGCTCTATCTTCATATTGGACATTCCCACTTTCATCTTTTCCATTTTTCAATTTGGCTTCAATTTTTGTTTCCATATTTTCTACTCCAGAGCTTATATTTTTCAATTTGTCTTCCATCTTTGCTTCCATCTGCCGCATTCCAGAATTCATTTCATTTCCCATTATGTTCATCTTGGCTAGCATTTGTTTCATCAACTGCCCCATATCGTGGTTTTCGTTGAACTCATGACATCAGTTGACAATTTTACTTTTTTAGCTATTTCTTTATATTTTTATTAAAACTTCTGACAACACTATGCAAAAGCACTTTTGAACAATAGCAAATACTACAGGAAGAAAAGCTAATAGACAAAGCTGTGTGAACATAATACGCATTCCTATTTCAGTCATATAGAAAAATTGTATGAATTGCTGGTCAAAGGAGTAGAGAAAATGTGATTGCGTATAGTAAAAAAATCTGGTATGTTACACTCATGACTTTCTCTACTCTTGTACTAACCATTCTTACGAACTTTTATTCTTATATCTTCTTCGTGTTAGTTGAAATAAACATTTGTGCAAATTACCTTATTGCTTATTATTTATTTATACCAACAAACTTACTGTTGGTGTTTTTAAACACACAAGCCGTGTGTGGGCAAAGTTTGAGAGGTAGAACTGGAACTTAAATATTCAATGCCACAACTGGGATTTGAACCACAGACCTTCCGCTTACCGGGCGGCTGCTCTAACCACTGAGCTATTGTGACAATTTGCCTGAATGGCATTAAATTCTCAAACTAGTTCGTATTTCTCCTGGTAAACCACAAAGGCAGTCTCACATCAGAGACAAATTACCCCAATGGTGACTTACTATTGTAAGTACTTTATATCCCAGGATTAAATAACCTTCAGATGGTAATTATTATTTATTTATACCAACAAACTTTGTCACAATAGCTCAGTGGTTAGAGCAGCCGCCCGGTAAGCGAAAGGTCTGTGGTTCAAATCCCAGTTGTGGCATTGAATTTTTAAGTTCCAGTTCTACCTCTCATACCTTATTGCTTGTTTCCTTGTAGGTGCAAGGGAAGTATTAGAATACAGTAGGCTTTGAGCAATAGTCAAATCTCTTAGAGCTTTGAGATTCCGTTCTCTTTGTATGCTTAGCATAAAAAAATGAAGAATGATGTTCCATTTCACGAAAGTTTTAAGTTTTCTGAAACGGGCACAAATAACAAGGAATATCTCCAAAATGGTTCAAAATAATTTATTTGGGCATAAATTGTGTGTTGTAGCAAGATCTACATTCTTTGTGCAGTAAGATTTTCTGTCTCTTGCGGTTTACAAGTTATTCAAAGGTCATCCAGAATAAATAGGGCTACAAAGGCTATGCCCAGGAAATATACATTTCATTTATCATAAAAATAGCTCAAACATATGGCATTTTTAATAAAAATCGTTAGAACCATTTTCAAGAAAATAAAAATTTTCCATGTAAAGGGTAGTTTAGGGTGGGGCTATTTTCTTCAAAGTCTTCGTGTCGCATCCTTGAAAGACATTAAACTTAAATACCAACTTTGGTTTTTAACTGACTTTTCGTTTTGAATTATGCTGTTCACAGACTGACAGGCACACAGACACATACACAGACCTTTTTCTAAATTTTCTTTTTATGCAGAGGGTCTCAAAACATGTATTTCCATTGAAATCTCAACATCGAGTTTTTGGGTGGAATACAATACTACTTCTGCTTAACAGTAGAGAAAGTAAAAAACCAAGTAGAGAAAATTGTGAATGTAATATGCTGTATTTTATTCCAAACTTTTATGGTATGAAGTGTTTGTAGAAGAGAGAATAGAGAAAGAACTGTTATTGTGTTTTGTAAAAGAAAAATGAATAGAAAAAATGTGAATGTTATACGTGCATTTATATTTCAAACATATAGAAAAGTGTATGAATTGTTTGCAGAAGAGGAAGTAGAGGACATGTGAATGTGTTAAGTAAAAGAAAAGTGAATAGAGAAAACCATGTGAATATAATAAGTTGCATAATAAAGTGGAGTGCATAAAAATCCTCTCCATGAAAAAACACTTAAATGAGTCAATTTTCATGGTGTTTGATCAACTGGTTTTGGAGTTTATCATTATCAACATCATACATATCAACATTCATTTAACAAGGAATATCTCCAAAATGGTTCACCGTACAAAATAATTTATTTGGGCATAAATTGTGTGTTGTAGCAAGATCTACATTCTTTGTGCAGTAAGATTTTCTGTCTCTTGCGGTTTACAAGTTATTCAAAGGTCATCCAGAATAAATAGGGCTACAAAGGCTATGCCCAGGAAATATACATTTCATTTATCATAAAAATAGCTCAAACATATGGCATTTTTAATCAAAATCGTACCTATATATGCATGCTGAAGTTGCAGTGATCGGTCAAGCGGGTTTCGAGATTTACAGTTCATATATACCAACATCCATTTTGCATATACATGATAGATGGAAATATGAATTGTCAATAAGAGTGAGTAGAGAAAGCAGTGTGAATGTAATACATAGCTTTCCCATTTCAAGCATACAGAAAATTGTATGACTTATTTGTAGAAGAGGGAATAAAAATGTTTTTTTTTTTTATGCGAAAGCATGTTTTTTCAAGAAAAACACCTATAGAGATAAAATTAAAAAGCCAAACCTTGTCTGAATACAAAATTTGATCCAAATCATTAAGAGCTGTGCAAAATATATATACATAAGAACTGCTCGTTTGAAGATATTAGATTTAAATCTTCATAACTGCTAGAATTCCAGGTACACTTTTCGTTTGGGAAAAGAAGAGATCAACAAAACAATTTCCAAGACACAAAAATACTAGAACACGCAGAAAATTACTGGGACAGACTCATCAAGGAGGCCATCCACATCAAATTACACCCCCACAATTTCAACAGAGAGGGCGGACTCAAACTAAGTTCCGTGTGGACTATAGCCATCAGAAACACTGCACAAATTTCGTACCCGCGGGAAAACACTGCAGCCGAGCCTACAGCAGGCCCAATCAGAAACCATCACCCGCGCATTGGCTTGGACAACACAACCTAACCATAGTATATATTTGGAAACTGAGGAGAATTTTCCATCATTTTAGTCCTGAAGATGGCCATGGAGAGTATAATGGCCGAAAGCTCGACCTTCTTAAATTTAACACGGCTGATCACCCGTGAAGCTCTTATCATCAACAAAACAGTTTGTTTAAAGTTTTACAGCAGCTCAGCAAGGATTCACTTTCATAAACATGAATGTTGAAATGCCTTACACATTTCTTAATGTTCATCATAATACTAAGCGTGGGCTTTGGAGGGTTTACTTTAATTCATATTCCTTTTTAGAGAAGTTTTAATATTTGGAAACTTCTTACGTTGAGTTTGTCGATCATGCAACAATTTATTTCTATTTTTGTTGCAACAATGGCACGGAATCAAAGTTTTGTTTAGTACTGTAGCTCTGATTCATTTCATGACATCATGAATGTATACTGCTTGTATACACACGTTCGTACCAGAATCCACACAAATCTTAACCTATATTTGCTTTAATAATAACTAAGTGTCCAAATCATGCTCAAATGTCCACAATTGAAGAGTATTTGTACAAGAAGCAAAACAAATCCCAAATTACCCTATTCATGACTATAAATGCAATAATGTGAGCGTCATTTCTAGCATAAGATATAGTCTACCTCGGTGCAGAGCTTGGGTCAAGCCACTAAACACCTATCTAAGCGCACATCAGTTTCCTCCAGCTGACGACAGATGTCATTGACCCAAGCTTTGTTTTGAAACTACTGCAGCAGAGTGGCATGAATTCAAATCATAATGTTTAGGAAACTTGATTTTTAATCACATTAAAATGATTATGTACATTATGTAATTACAATAAACCCTGATTTTGTAACCAGTTTGAGGAAAAGTGCAGTGTGTGCAACACATCTCTCACATTCATCGATGCTACGCCCTAGCCAGAACTCTCATTTCACAAGCCAACACAGTTACTCCAAGAAGTAACCATGGTAACTTTATTAAATGTCTTATGGTTAGGGCTCGGAAGTTCATGCCCTAAAAAACATTGAAATATGCATGCCAATATGGTCTTAAAAACCTGAAAATATGCCAAGAAATATGCAATATTTAATTAAAACAATTAATGTCCCTTTGCAGTAGACAAGTTAGTATAAATAATAAATAAAGTTACCTTATTCCTTAGAGGTTGAAGCAGAAGTGGTCCTGCTGCTAGTATTAACTGCTAAATTGCAGTTCACAACCAACATTTTGCACAAATTTTCAACTGTAAAACATCGTCTGTTGTCTCGCAAAACACTTTTGTAACGTGAAAAACTTCTCTCCACATCACAAGATGTTATCGGGGTATATTTAAATGATGTTAACTGCTTCACAGAGAGAGTGAAGTCTCTTGGTATGACAGATGGTTTCCTTTTGAGGATGTCTCAAATATCGCACATCTATTTATAACCAGAATTTTTTGAAATTATATTATTCACTTTTTCTTTCACTTTTTTTCCTATGCTACCAGGAATCGAACTGAGATCACATCGTTCTTTTAAAGACAGTAAGTGATTCATGCAAAGGAGATCCTACAGCTTCCAATGCCATTATGACTGTTGGTAAGTAAGGAAAATGGGCAGATATGAAACTGTTGCTGTTGTTAGCTAATGCTGGATTTCTGACAATGAAGTCATTAATCCTCTTGCTCTCCAATATTTTTCACTGATGATATTGAAGAGAGCAATAGCAGTAATAGTAACCGCTTTTTAGAGAGCACCATATTTTTATGTTTTGGCGGTCACATCGCTCTCTCACAACCCCCAGAATGTCTGGAGGACCACACCTGTCGTTGGTTTACGGGTCTCACCGACCTGATCGGGAGAGTTATCAAAATAAATTCACAGACCATATCCTCTTGATCACCAATCAGAGGACGTATTACATGCCATGACAGGTCAGCCTGTTAGGGGTTAAGATTTTATAGAGAAATTAGAGAAATGGAGAGGTTGGAAAAATAAAGACTCCCTAGCCCTCGGGAACCCTAATAGCATCAGGGTTGGAAGAGAACAAGAGATGACCAAGGTAAAGTCAGATAGAAAAGTTACAGTGAGGAGCAAAACACCAGTAAGTGGAAGTAATGTTCTGCTCAGCTTGGGTACCTTGTGGTCACTATTCACATATCCCCTATACGGAGACCCCTGAGTCTAGATATGAAACTAAGATCCTCTTTTAATCCAGTGTCTGACAGAATATTTTGCACAGTTTCTATTGATGAAGCATCTTTTGAGTCCAATGCATTAACAACTTCTTCTACTATTTCTATGTGCTCAGCATAATATAAAACCTCATAGACCCATGTTCCCCATCGAGTTAATACTGGTGTCGGAGGAAGTCGGATATTAGGTGCTGTTGATCTAAACAACTTAACTCTTTTAGGAGATTTTTACAGACATTCTCTTTGTACTGGACACAACTCTACCAATAGGAAAGAATCACGTAGTGTCTCAGAAATGTGATGAAGAGCATGTGCCAAAGAAGTTACATGAATTAAATTAAGAAAAATGCCTTTCAGAGTTTGTCCTGATTTTACCATATAAGGACCTGCATCAATAACAAATAAAAGTAACCGGTCATATTTGATTCCATACGGCCACAGTAATTTCAAAGAGTCCATCACAAACTGGGTCACAGTTACATTGTCAGTGGCCGACAATTTGCACCCATTAAGTATATAAGGTGTAGTCTTTTGTTAATTATTTAAAGCACCCACAATTATATTCGCAATAGAATGGTGCTCAAAATCAGGGGTTTCATCAACAGACAACCGTACAAACTGAACCGCTAAGTTATTTTGTATATTTGACAATATGTTATAATAATGTCCTACATAAGTCTTACGCAGTGTACTTTCTTCAGGCACATGTTGTCAAGTGTACTTGACAAGAAGGTTGATATAGGTTTTTAAATGTCAGTTCATTAATTTTCAATAAGGGAATATCAGCAGCTAAAAATGCATGGCACAGGTCATAGGAAAATTGAGTAATCCTACTTCCTAGATACTCTACTAGCTGCTTTTGAACAGGTTCTTTGTTTGCAAATTTTCTGATTAAATTCTCCTTATGCTTTGCTGGTTTATGTGCTGAACTATTTGAAATCTTTTCTCACTTCCTAAGTTTTACTCACACGCTCCACAAAACAGTACCCTATTATCTGTAGATATTAAATCACTCGAAAACTCTTTCTGCAAATTAATTAATCTAGCACTCGAAGTTGGTTTTATTTTTGGCATTTGAAGAGCTTTTTAACATTTTATGCACCTAATTTAATTTGGTGGGAACCAGTTCACAACACTGTTACGTTTGAAGACCACGACGCAACTACTGGTGGGCAGGCAAGCATTGACCTGCACTTTATCTTTGTTAATATAAATGTCTCAGATAACACACTGATTATTCTCTACACACCTGCATAAATAATGAAGGGATGGAAACAGGGGATTCACTTCATGACGTGACTCAACATTAGTTCTCGCCACCTCGCGAGCTGTATCATGTGCAATACTACCAATATGAAAAATATTATACAGATGGGAAGAAATAATAAAAAAAAACATAAAAATCATTAAATATGCAAGATATGGGGCTATAATATCAAAATCTTTGTGAGTTGTATCATCATGTGCAATACTGGCAATATGAAAAATATTATACAGATAGAAAAAAATAAAAAACCATAAAAACCATTAAAATATGTAATATAGGAGCTCTAATATTAAAATATTATGCATTTATCAAAATCAAGAAAATATGCAGTTATATGCACCATAAAATCATGTCCAAATAACTGAAAATTCCATAATTCATGCACATAATGTGAAAGCATACATCTTTAACCCCTATGAAAAAACATGCAAATGCATGAACTTCCTAGCCCTACTTATGGTTATTTTAAACTGGTAGGATGAAATCTGAGAACCTTGATATGCTATTTCTCATTGCTTTTAGCCTAAGGACTACCCTGTCGCTAATATAGTTAAAAGGAAGGTTAAATATTGTAAATAAGTAGTTTAATTTTTAATTCACAATTATAACGATAATCAAAATAAAACAACAATAATAATAGTAATAATAATAATAATAATAATAATAATAATAATAATAATAATAATAATAATAATAATAATAATAATAATAATAATTAATAATTAATAAATAATAATAATAAATAATAATAATAATAATAATAATAATAATAATAATAATAATAATAATAATAATAATAATAATAATAAATAATAACAATAACAACAACAATAATAATAGCAACAACAACAAATCATTATAGGGAAAATAGTGATTAATGTGGGGATTTGAACTACAGATCTTTGACTTTCCATGCCCACGCTTTGCTGCCGAGCAGTGGTAGTCACTTGCTGCCAGCACGATCGAATCTATGGCTGACACAAAATTTAATGGCAGGTGACAGGAGGTCAACATAACATCCAATCAGAGGCTTGTCATGCTTTGCGGTGTTGTATATTTAAACACACTGTAAAGCTGGTGATATAAATATAATTTGCACCCACAAAATTTATTTGACCAACAGGAAAGAGGATAGCAGTGGTCAGGTTTCAGCCGCTGTTAAATTTTATGTCTGCCATAATGCATATGTTTCTACTTCTAATACTGGTCTACGTGCTAAGTGTTTTCCACTTTTTCCAAGGAGGGACTGTCAGATGCGACAAAGCATAATAAACAAACTATCTTTAAGTCAAACACACAATGTAAATGAGAAAGTATTATCAGTAGTGATTGAACAGTCATGTGAAAGTGGATAAATTAAAACAAAATGATAAAAGTGAAAAGTTGAAGTCAATAACAAGCATTACAACTATATTATATTATGTATACAAATAGTTGATAATACGATTGGACCTATAGCAGCACCTGCTGTGTTATGTGGAGACAGTATTCTGCTTCAAACGTTTGCCTCTCATGCCCACCATCAGCCAAATAACTTCAGTGGAAGTCAGGTGTGTTTTTCATATAAAAACAGCATCATAATTATTATATGTTGTTGTTGTTATTATTATTATTATTATTATTATTATTATTATTATTATTATTATTATTATTATTATTATTATTATTATTATTATTATTACTATTATTATTATTACTATTACTTATTACTATTATTATATGTGGTTGTTGTTATTATTATTATCATCATCATCATCATCATCATTATTATTACTATTATGAGGGTTGTCCGTAAAATGAGGTTCCCAATTTTTTTTCACAGTGAAAAATATATTTATTGACATTAAATAATACATTTTTGGAAAGTTTAAACTTTTTCCTATTTTTCGACATAATTGCCGTTCTGATCAATGCATTTTTGCATGCAGTGTACCAACTTTTGTATGCCTGCATTATAGTACTTTCCCACCGCGCAGCAAAGATAGCTTAAAACAGTTTCTTTCAGGTCCTCTCCAGTTCTGAAATGCATCCCACTCAAGTGTTTTTTCCAGTCAGGGAAGAGATGGTACTCACTAGGGGTACAAATATACTTGGTCATGAATGTAGCTTATTAAGCTGGGAAAAATAGACGAGCTTTATCCCTAGATTGGAACATTTGACCTCTGCAATGCTAACCCATAATGCTCCTCATTACACCAGAACGAACTATAGAGAGACTGTGCCTATTTTTGCATTTGGTGTCTGACATCTCCTCTTCCCTGTTTCGTACTTCCATCGAAAGGGTAAACAAAGTACATTGAACAGTTGTGCATGTTGCGGCCCCCAGATATAGTCTATGCTAGAATTAGAACATCACACTTAAGGTGTTATAAGCGATAAGCAGCACCAACTCCAGCTGGTTTGGCAGGTATTCTATCGGAATGAGAGGCCGCACTGTAGCCAAGGGGTTAGATCATTCACTTCTTACCAAAGTGGACCGGGTTCGATCCCAGGCAAATGTGGGATTCGTGATGGACAAAGCGACACTGGGGCGGGTTTCCTCCAGGTTCTCTAGTTTTCCCACCATCTCATTCCATCAGCGCTCCATCTTCATTCCGTGTATCACCAGTGTCACCACCTGCGGTGCCATAGTAGTAAAAGCAGGCGTTAAACACTAAAAAGAAATATTTGAATGAGTGCGCTTCACATGGATAATCAATTATACTACCTCTGATTGGCTACACCCAGACACTCATTGCACATTGGATATAACAGTGACAGTTCTGTCCTCCACTTTGACCAATCAAGGCTGTGTGTTAGGGCGGAGTGGCACCAGCAATATCTTCAAGGATGTCCAAGCAGACAGTTTTGCAAGTACTGTGTAAACCACGATGACATCCAAAATGTGTATTATCAGCCATGTTTTTGTTTGCTTACCCTGTCACCTACATATGTGGGTCAATCCATGTCAAATCGAACACCCATAAAACACGACTTTTTTGTAAGAGGTTCAAAATTTTTTTATGAATAATAGGCATAAAATAAGGAGACCCGTATTTTTTTATTTCCGTATTTTTTAATTACTTGCTTAATTATGGCTATTAGAAACTCTGGAATTTCTGCGCCCACCGTAATATAAAATTACTTTAAAGTTCATATAGAGTTGAGAGTTGGGGTTAGGCGCACTGGAAAGCTAAAATACAACACTTTTAACAACTTTTGATCAATCATTATTACAGATAAATTTTGGACTGTTTTTTTAATGATATATTTTGTAAAACCAAAAATCGAATTTAAATCAATGTGTTAAAAATCTAAAAAAAATACACACGTATTCCCTGACATTTTATCTATAAAATAAGATGTTGAAAACTATGGAGTTTGCATTAGTGCGTTTGCTACAATTTTTTTTCTGGAGGCGTGCAAGTGCTCACGGACGACATGAAGTAGCGATCCGTTTCTACAGCTGGATTCACTGGTGACTGCAGACAGCATGCGAGTTACCGCGTCAGCTATGCTACTCATATAACTTCTTCTTACTAAGGCAGTACAGTCCATGCAGAAAAATGTCTCCACAATCTTTCTGATACTCCTGTGGCATCTGATACGCACTTTTCAACTTTTGAATTTTTTTGAAAAAATCTTCTGATGTAAGCAGTTCTTTGCTTTTAGCTTCTTCCTTCATGTACATCCATACATTTGAAATAATTTCTCTACTCTGACTGTGTAATGTTTTGATCCCTAATTTAGAACTTACAGGTTGGCGTAATTGATTTACGCTATGATCAATGTCTCACAAATTCACTATATTCACTCTTAATCTCAAAGATCTATGTCTTCAACTTCACGCTGCACTAAAAAGGACCTTTGAATTCGCAAGACTGTCTCAGATCATGCAAACATCACTACCTTCCCCCTCCCTCCCCATGTGCATGGTTTCATTCACAGAATTATACCATATGAGCTGATGAAAGAGGCAAAAGCTATGGATTCGCCAACAGGACTTCCAGTTAGGGGCCAAGAACGAAGGGCCTAGCTGTGCTTTATAATTACACTCCTTCATTCCTTTGTCAAAAACTGAAGCTTTAGTGAAACAATTTTCTTTCGAAGAAGGAGTTAAAGCTGTGTGTTGTATGGAACCATTAGTTTAAAATGCATATTTTAAAAACGTTTTGAAGATGCTAATAGTGTACTTATAGTGTCAGCTAGTAGTGTTCTCCTTACTGTACTGTTGTAACATTCATGGAACTTCAAGCAGTCGACAGTTGCTGTAATGGAAGGTGGCAATTGTGTGAGGTTACGGTAGCCGTGCCACGCGAGTGTGCTGCACTGATTTGCAAAGTTAATTACAACTGAACTATTAGAGACTCCCTTCTGATTTTTTCTGAGAATATTGAATAAACTTCATTGTATTTTTAGTTTTTTTTTCAGATTTTTAAATGGTTGAGTTTATGTTATTATCAAACTTTAAAACTTTAATCATATAAAATAGAATATTAATAATAATTAATAAAACTTTCTAATAAATACCTCACAAAATACTGCAATTTATCTTTAATTTGAGCCAAAGATCAAGTAGTTTGCTTTATTATAATCGGAGGTATGATTGATCGAAGAGTGAGAAGTGCGCAATTTTTGGGACATTTCAAAAATTAATATCTGCCAAAATATTTCTTTTTATATAAAACGAAGAAACACAGGTCAAATATATTTTGTTCCAAAATACCCAAAAATATTTTCAAGAAAATCTGAGAGATCAAGGTCATTTTTTGCCTTATTTTGTTCGATTTGACGTGGAATGACTCATGTGCAGATTAACTGTTTCAATATTCAGTGAGAAGAAATATTACAAATGCAGATTATAGTAAATACATTGCAAGTCAAAAGTGGCATAACAAATACAGAAAAGTTGTTGGAATTTAATTATATGTATGTAAGAAGACTCTCAGATGTATCCTATTATGTGTTTAGTTAATCCTTGTATTCTAAACCACAATGAAACAAAGAATGAAACCACAATGAAATAAAGGAAGAAAAACAAGTGGAACAAAGTATGCATATGAAAAACATATATGAAAGTTATTATTTATTTATGCCAACAAACTTAGTGTTGGTGTTTTTAAACACACAAGCCGTGTGTGGGCCATTCTGGCAGTTTGTCACAATAGCTCAATGGTTAGAGCAGCCGCCTGGTAAGCAGAAGGTCTGTGGTTCAAATCCCAGTTGTGGCATTGAATTTTTAAGTTCCAGTTCTACCTCTCAAATATATGAAAGTGTTTTAATTTGTGTAACTAACTGTAGTGAACTACTTCGTCATATGAGAATTAGATTCCAAAGTATAACATGGCATTTCTCCATATTTTTAACTGTCAATGTATTTGCTTTGTACTGATCATTTATATTTTATTTCCAGTGAATCCTGCATCTTTGTGTTGCTTTACTTGCATCAGTTTGTATGTACCAGTTTGACAAACTCAATATCTTTTACTCAAAATATAAATCAGCTCCTATATATGTATTACTCTGTCAAAGAGTGGCCAAACACCAAGTTGGACAGTCCTGCACAACAAAAGTAAACAGATGCATGCCGAGTTCACAGTTAGCTGCCTGACTCACTGCCAACACACAGGCGTGATGTCACTGTGGTTCTAGGATGTACTATACATTTGGCACTCAGCATTCTCGTTTGATGTTCGTCAGTCTATTTCCTCCATACCAATAGAAGCAGCTCTGTTTGCTATATGTCACTGGAAGGTTCGTGATGCAAATTTCTATTATACAGCAATGTCATTACTGCGTTTCTTGTATTCCTTGAGTGGGAAAGTATCAGACTGAGGATGGATAGCCAAAAGTGCACGTCTTAACAAAGCCATCCAATGACCCATTCTTGGGGAGAGATGCTGGCCAAGTATGGTTGGAAGAAAATAAGGTTATAGACTCATACAGACACATCAATGCCGAATATCCACACAATTAAAACATGCCTCTGATCTCTGCATTTGCTGATACTCATTTCATTGGAAATCTTCATTACATTACTGTAGAATTTAGAAAAATTCTATTATTAAAATTTGGTAGATTGACTTTAAAACTTTACTAAGCAAATGTTTTAAAACCAGTTGTAGAATTTTATATTAAAGTTTGTATTTTATTTTGTCTATTCTGTTACAGAGAAGTAAAGGTACTACTAATGCCTAAGAAAAAAGATGGGGATAGCCCTTGTTTCCCAGGATTGAATGATTCGCTGCAATGGCTTGGTGATCGCATTGCGGTCCATGTAGCAGATCTTATACGGGTTGGTCCCAAATCTGAAATAACTGATAAATTAGCAAGAAAGGCAGCAAAGCGCCTAAAACAGGCTGTACGGGCTCCAAAGCATCAAAATAAAAAGATTAATAAATGCATTAAGAATATCATGCGAAGAATTGCCATGATGGCAAGCAGCAGTGTGAAAAATAAAGCTAATACAGCTGATATTACTAGGGAAGAACCACGGAGTGATAAAGTCCAGGTACCTCAGGGGGCTGTTAAGCCTAAGAGCCACCCTGCATCAAAGGAGGATTCTGCATCTAAGAAGCCTGCATTTCAGGTAAATTCTGGCCATGCAGATCACCCAGCACCTAAGGGAAAACCAGATCACATGGATAGCCCTACAGTTAGGGGCAACTTTGAAGATGGGGATGTTACAGATAACCCTGCACTTAAGGGAAAACCTGGGCAAGGAGTTAGCCCTGAAACCAAGGGGAACCCTGAATCTAAGGGGAAAACTGTACCTGAGGGCCCTGGCCCTAAGGGGGACTCTGAACCTAAGGGGGGTCCTGGATTTAAGGAGGACCCTGGATCTAAGTGGCGACCTGGAATTAGGGGCGAGCCTTTTTCTACTGTGAACTATACACCTACAAGAACCCCAGGTCCTGAGGATAGCCCTGAACCTAATGCAGACCCTGATGCTGCAGGTGATGGTGGAAAACCTGACCCATCTGATAGCCCTGAAACCCCCCCACCTGCGGATGGTCCTGACAATTCTGGTCCTGGGGACAACTCAGGGGATGGTGGGACTGCTGGGAATGCTGGGGATCCTGGAGATAACAAAAAAAACCCAGGTAACCCAGGTAAGGGAAACCCTGGCAAAAAAAAGAGTAAAAAAACCACAAAGACAACAAAGACAACCAAAACAACCAAAACAACAAAGAAAAAGAAGAAGGCACCACCACCACCACAACTTCCAGAGTTGACTGATATAATGTACGAGGTCCATTGCTTGGATGATGACATGTTTTGGATTTCTGTAATTGATCCCACAATTAAACCACCCCAGAAAACACCGTCAGATTTGCGACATGAAGAACAAGAACGTTTTGCACTAATGCGATGGAAGATGCAGCAACTTGCTGAGGCAGAGAAGGAAAGCGGAGAGTATATGAATTGGTTAAAACAGGAAGATGTGCGCTTTGGAGATATGCTTAAGCAAGTTCAAGCATTTATGAATCAGGTTGTCGGTGACTCTGAAGAGCCTTATAGTTCTTCTGAAAGAAGAGAGAAACTTAGGAACATCCTAAGAGATAAATTTGGAGGTTTCATTGAGAATGAGTGCCCTTGTCCAGATACTATCGCCAATCGACAAATTTTGGTGGAAGACATGTCGATTAAATTAGCATGTTGGATGGAAAAACTCCTTGCTGAATCCGAAGCAGTGGATCTAGCACTTGCTGCAGAGGAAATTGCTGGAGAGGGTTTTGCAGAAGGGATAGAAATAGGAGGTGAGGAAACTGAAGAAGAGACCACAGAAGAAGAGGGAACCACAGAGGAAGAAGAAGAGGCAGCCCCAGCAGAAGAGGAAGCTGCAAAAGAGGAAGTGGCAGAAGCAGTTGCAGCTGAGGAGGAAAAAGCACCTGGTATGTGTCTATTCACTCATTTATTTATGTTTTAAAACGGCGACTAGTTTAATATCATGTTTGCCTTGTTTAACACGTCTAGAACTTAGAACTTAGAAACCATTGGTATGCAGTAGTTTAATTGGTGGTTTCTTGGTAGTTCTTGAAGCATCTAGTGATCAAAGTGATTTGTGGTTGCAAATTTTTTCTTGAACTTATTTCAGGTAAAAGAAAACCCTATTGATTGTGATAGCTCTTTGAGAAACTAAGTTTGCATAGGCAAAGCTGGTCTAAAAGCCTTATAACATCCCTAGTAAACATTAAGGGTTTCTACATAGTGTCCACAATACTCCTAGGTGATCTTCATGGCCATTTTCTCTTCATTGGCTGTGTACTGAGTGTCTTTTATTGCATATGTAATTAGTATATTGATAAGGATGGTATGAGTGCATTATTTGTTCTATGAGAAACACTATACACTACACTGCCAGTCATTCACACAAATCATATAGTGTATCGTTCAATAAGTTATCTACCTGACCATGACTTTTAAATCTGATGATGAAACTCACCTGATTATTTTTCAATGTAGTCCCTCTTGACTGCAATGCACTTATTCTACTTATCCTCCAGTGGTTGAATACCCTCAGAAAAAAATGAAACATCTTGAGTGTCAAAATACCTATTACAACTGCCTTGACTGTGGTGTTGTCATTGGGAAATTCTTATTCACACAGCAATTTTATAAGATTTCAGAACAGAAAGTAGTCACTGGGAGCCTGGCCTGGACTGTAGCGTGGATAGTTAAGCTCTACAAAGCCACACTTCCTGTATAGCAGCCTGCTATATGCAAGACTTGTATGAGGCTGCATTGTCATGAAGCAGCAGAACACCAGCTGACAACTTTCCACATTGTTTCAGTTTGATATTTTCGCATAAAGCCACCATTGTGGAAGATAGGTGTTTCCAGTAATGGTTGCCTTGTATGGCATGAATTCCAAAAGTAGAACACCAGAGTCCCAAAAAACTATTGCCATCTTTCTGGCTGACTGTTGCACAAAAAATTTCTTGGAGGCAGGAGACCCCTTGTGTTTCCATTGCATGAACTCTTGTTTGGTTTCTAGATCATGATGATGGACCCATGTTTCATCCCTTGTAACAATTCTCAAGAAGTCTTCTGGATTTGCTCTAAGAATGCCTAAATTCTCTTCACTAAATTCAAGCAGTATGCTTTATGCTCAGGTGTCAACATTTGTGGCACTCATCAGGAACTGACCTTGACATCATCAAGACTGTATGGATGATGCTGAAAATTGTACTAGCTTGAAATGGCCAGTCCATGAGCTATAACACTGACATTTGCTGGTAGGGCCTGAAGCTTTTGGCATGACAGTGTCATAGCAACAAACCAGAAGTGAAGATAAAAATGTTCGGTATCTGGTGTTTACTGATTAACAGTGTTTTGTCTTTCAATTCGCAATTGCTTTTAATCAGCCATGGAGAACAGAAAAAGGATATGTTATACACTAGATCACAAAGTACAGTTTACAAGAGGTGGAGCTTAACCCATACAAAACCAAAATTGTTTCCGACTTAGGTTATTGTTTATACCATACTACATACAGTCATAAGTAACAAAATGAAGTGTATGCACTTAAGGGGAGACGGTGACTGACTTGTCACTGGTGTATTTGTAAATCTGTATCTCTTACATTTTTTGTTACATTTCAATGAAATCTGGTACAGTTACTTAGAGAGGCCCAACACACTTTAAGTACTTTTTACAGAATTTTTAATAAATTATTAGTGCTTTGAGAGAGTTTTGAATTTTTTATTACATTGTTATTTTCCAGTACACTTTTTCATTATTTTGAGGCAAAATTTCCTAATCTTTTGCATAGTAAAATAATCTACACTAACATATGTACATTTAAGTGTGGTAACGTTTTGATACATTTTCCCAATTATTTTACATGATTTTTTTTTCATTTTAACATTTTTTTAAGAAAAATTTTCTGTATACTTTCAACCATAAATCTGTTCATTCTCTGTAGACTAAAATTCTGTTCTACTTAAATGTTGCTTATCATTACAGGAATGAGTGTGCAAAATTTAAACAAAATCCTTCCATTAGTTTCTGATACATGTGTTCCTAAAGGATGAAAATTTTAAACTGGAGAAAAACCAATTTAAATTTTGGATGAAAATTTCCTTTATCATCCTTTATCCTTTAGCTAAAACTGCCCATATCCATATTCTTCTTGTTCATCATCTGCAGCTCTTTTAGCTCCTCTGTTTCTTTGTCTGGAAATTCTAGATCTACAATTCTGAAGTCTATTTCCGTCCTGTTTTGCATCTCCTGGCACAATACTTGATCCAAGTTTTATTTTAAATATACTTGGAGAAAAGCTTATATTTTCATCTGCAGACCCAACCCTAACCTCAAGGCCTTTTTGCTTCATTATATTGTTAATATGGGACTTACCATACCTTTTAAATACTTTACCAGGTCTTAGTATTGTAAGAAAGGTCCAGTACAACCCACTTTGCACAAAGAATGACACAATAACTCAAATTTTTACTAAAATTGCACTCAACAGCACAAACTTGTTTATGAAGTTACAGAGCCTTTTATACAACACTATTGTGACAACAAAATGACTTGTGCAACTGCACAAACAAATTTCAGCCCTCTAAACCTAAAGTTTCAAGGTTCAAAAGGCAAAATTGAGCAAGAAAACTCATTGCTCCACTGAAAATCTTAAAAAAGTGGGCATGGCTCATTACATTGTTTAGGATTATAATTTTTTATAGCATTTGTAGTTCGAATTTCAAAGTAAATCTTTGGGAAAATAATCCCAACTATATGTACTTTCAAACAGGCAAATAAAAATATTTTCTGATTTTTTCATAATTTCTGCCACCGTCCCCTTAATGCAAGAAAAGTAAAACAAGTCAAATTAGCAGATTTCTTTAAAGCAGGACCAAGTTCAATATATTTTCTTGGTGCATATCTTTTTTTCTAAAATTTTACACATATAGGTCCACTGTATTGCTTTTTTTTTAACAAAATATGATGCATTATCAAATCACATTTGTAATTCTGAGTAACGAGTAATCTTCACTTTTCCTCAATATACTTATAAATCAGGTTCAGCTGTATATGGAGAGCCTACAAAGAGTATGACTTTTAGGATAATTCCTAAAATGTCTACAAAATGTTATGAACACAGTTGAAAGTTATGTGTCCATTTACAATCTCGCTTTTATATAATTGTGCTTATTATAGCTGCTCTAGCTGGTTGGTTATATTGTGAACATCAAGAAGTTATCACAGGCCCTTATATAAGTGATTATGAGATGTACAACTGCTGAAAATTATAATTAAATAGTACTATAATAAACTTAGATTATATTCAGTAATTAAGACTGGTCCTCGGAGAAGTTGGTAGAAATACTGGGACAATGCAGCACCATTTCTGTCCTGCATTCTGTAAGCAGCAAGTAGGTATAATGCTATCACAATTGCATGGGGTTTGTTGCACATATGCCTCATCAACTGTGACCACAAATCTCCATCTTTCTCCTGCCAGATGCTTCTCATAGAGCTTTTTCTGTTGTTGCGATGTTGAGATGTGACATGTCAAAAACTTATGAACTCAACCTTTGTGATGTTTCTCCATATTCAAATCTTAGTTTACAGTGTGTTAAGTCTTGGGTGATATTCCTAATTTGTTTGCAATGGTCCATTGTGTGGCTGAATTACTGCCAGAGATGAGGTCCTTAACCTTCCTTATCACTTCTGGAGAGCGTGTAGTTGTAGTAGATCACGAGTGTGTCTGTTTTCTTCCTTTTGGAATTAATTCCATGCGACCCTTTCCTCTTGTATTCAACACTGATTTTTTAAACAATAATGTTTCTCTTCTTGCTTCAGTAACAGCAAAATAACTATACTGTGTGTTGGAAAGAGCAGTAATGTAGCCTTCTCAATATGTTCAATTTGCTTAGGCATAATGACAGCCATACACTTACTAATGCTATGAAGGCAGCACAGTAACTGGTTTGCCTCACAAACACTTGACCTTGCTGTGTACACAGAAACACAGCAATCACATTTGTATGTTGTTACCAGAGATCGGAAACATGTCAAATGTAATTTTATTTTTAATGTTGGTATCATAAATAACTATTTTAAGAAGTGACAAAACATGGAGTATTTATTCATTCAACATAGTGAGTTGTAAAGGAATATGTACACAGTAGATGTTCTAGTAAACTATATGAAACATGCTAAGATAGTTATTTTGTTCTTATATATATTCATGCTTTTCTGTGGGAAGTCGTGTTGTTTATCTCTATATTGCAGAAGCTGAAGAAGCCCCAGCAGAGGCTGAAGGAGCAGAAGAAGCTGCGCCTGAGGCAGAGGCAGAGGCAGGAGAGGGAGAAGCAGGAGAAGCTGAAGGAGGGGCAGAAGAAGGTGGAGAAGTGCCAGCAGAGGGTGAGGTTGTTGGTGGTGAGGGTGCAAAATTAACACCCGATCAAATTAATGACTGGGCTGAATGGTTGGCAAATTCCATGGAAGTTGTTGAGAAGTGGGCTGGTTGGATAGGAGATACAGTTGCTGCTGCAGAAGAAAAAGCAGCTAAGCAAAAGGAGCAGAAGCGCTTGACTAAAAAAGAATGGAATGCATGGAAGGAAGAAACTAGAAAGAACATTAAGATGTGGAATGAGAATAAACAAAGTATATTAGATGCTGCACTTCAGTGGGAAGCAGGTGGTGGTGCAGGACCTTCAGGAGCACCTGCAGCTGAAGCACCACCTGAAGGAGATGAAGCCGCAGCAGAAGAGGCACCTGCAGAGGAAGCAGCAGCAGAGGCCCCAGCAGAAGGATCCTAAATAGATGTTTTCAGTATAGTCCAGTTCCATCTTATACACTTTTGAGACTATTACTGACTTTATTAACACTTGTTATAGTTGTGGCTGGCCTTTCACAGTAATTAGGAGCAGATAAGTTTCTATAGGCCTGCTACTTTCAGCATTATTTTGTTATATGTTTGTTTTGTCATATCTATCTATAAACCTGCTACTTTATTTTGTTTTATGTAACGTTTGTTTTTGTTAATGCTTCTATACCACTAATTTCACTTCATTTGGTTCAATACACACTTGAAGCTTAGGAAACATTAATTTAAGTATTTGGGTTATGAAAATATGACAAACTGTTGATCTGTTGCCATAGGCTAGAAGAAAATGTAATGTTACATCACTTAAGGTTAAAATAAAGTTCAGTTGCTTATTATCCAACGCAGTGATTTCTTCCTTTATATCACAGCCTGTCTACAGCTGTTCTAAACATGTTATCCTAGCATTGCTTGCATTCCCAAAATACAGACCCAAAATGTGCAATATACTAAAATAAGCATATAATCACTACAAATGTAGCAAAATACTATAAGCTTCACTTACCTTAATATTTGCTGCAAGTTCTTGAAATTAAAATATTTAAAGATAATAAAACATAACAAATTGAATTTTGGCATTTATAAAAAATATATTTATACTGATAAGTACATAAAAAATTAAAGTTTGTCCTTTTTCACCCAAATTTTCTGTTTTTTGACACATATGTTCCTCTAAGTCGAAGACGTCGTCTTTAAGATCTATAAGATCTCATCGCCAGGATATTTCCTGTCCTGTGTTTGGTGTCGTGACTAGCTCTAGCAAGAGGTTCTAATCTGCAAGGTATGCATGAGTTGTGGTAGGAATGGAACTAAGAGAAGAATTAACCAACATTTGACTTTATTTGCAAATTTCCAGATTTGTAGAGAACTGCCGACAATATCTAAATAGAATGTAACTTTGTAACTTCAATTGCAATTTTATAATACTTTAACTTTGGCAACCGCCGAAAAATGTATACGCACCAGCTTACGTACAACTCACAAATTGCACGTGCACTCTGCTTGATTCAAGACGAATGTGTGTTGTATTGCATATGTTTTGCGTGGGCGAAACAAAGGAAGCGATTTCCATTGGTCAACTTTAGAGTACATCATGGTAAGATACGAATCAATCCGCGGAATCGTTCGGGTTTTTCACGTACAACAATTGTAACCTTATCACTCATTTAAATCTGCCTAGGCTTCCATTCTTGAGACTTAAATCTATTCAGCTTTATTACGTCTACCCCTATCGATTAGAATCTCCTTTTCTTTCTTTCTATTATCAATTGCATATATTCACATTATAATTTCGGTTTCATTTTAATAGTTTAATTTATAGGTTAATAAATATACCTTTTAATAAGGATGAATTTAACACAACATAAACACATTATCAACACTGTAGTAATTAATGGTTTTAATACAGATTTTATGCACCAAAAAATATAGAAATTTAAATATCAAAAAGCTGTTAAAGAAATTTCTATCCTCAAGAAAATAAAAGATGATTGTATGTTTAAAAAGTTTACTTACCATCTTTGGGCTAGTAAGAAATTTGCAAAAAAATTTGAAGAACAAAGTATAACTTGGTTCCTCAAAATAAATATAACATTAAAAATTAGCTGAATTTATCTAAAAAGGATATAATTCCAAATTATAAAAAAATCTGGTATTTATCAATGTGACAGGGTTTATATTGGTAAAATCAAATGTCATTTGGAAACCAGAATAAAGGAATATGTTAGAAATACTAAATATCAACATATTGATAAATCAGCTATGGCGGATCATTTTTGTCATTT
Source organism: Tenodera sinensis (assembly GCA_030765045.1). Lineage (NCBI taxonomy): Eukaryota > Metazoa > Arthropoda > Insecta > Mantodea > Mantidae > Tenodera > Tenodera sinensis. The sequence continues at coordinate 83,280,482 of CM060968.1, forward strand.
AATCATGAAATAAACCTGGAGGTTAAATTATTAAAACAATTAAATGGACCCATAGAAATGATGGTTTGGGAAAAGATATTCATTTTGAAAAATAAGGACCATGTAATGAGTTTTGAAATACTGCCAATTGATAATGTTAAATTGGTTTTGTTTTCAGTGGTTGGTAACACATAGAAATATTAAGTGATTTACGAGGTGTATCCAGAAAGTAAGTCCCGATCACATCCAGAGATGGCACCACCAGTTGGATAGGAATGCGCGTGCGCAGGAGAAGAGAGGATGTATATGGTGGCATTGTAGTAAAGTTTCAGTTTTGTGACGGCAGTGGTTACTGATCTGTGCTAGGAGAAAATGGCTGCTCCGATATTGTCTCCTGCCAAATGCGAGGTTTGTGCTGTCATCCGATTTTTGCATGTTCAAAAGCAATCTCCAGCAGAGATCCATTGTCAATTGTATCACGTGTATGTACAGGATATGTGTGACAGTATGGTAAGAGGATGGTGCAGGCAATTCACGGAAGGAAGAACCAATATTCATGGCGAAGATCGTAATGGCTGTCCATCCCTGGTGACACCAGAAGTGTTGGTAAGTGTGCGGCAAGCAATTGTGCAGAACTGGCGCTTCACAGTTTCAGAACCCTCTTTTCAGTTTCACCAGATGTTTCGCTCGCTTTTGCACGAAACTCTCCCGGTGGCTTGGTTTTCACAAAGTGTGTGCAAGATGGATGCCTAGACAACTGACAGATGAACACAAAACCAAACATCTGGCCCCAGCAGTGACATTCCTACAGCAATGCGCAGCAGAAGGTGACCAGTTTCTCGACAATATTGTCACCGGGGATAAAACATTGGTGGTGCATGCCACACCAGAGACAAAACAACAATCAATGCATTGGTAGCATAGTGGTTCTTGTGTGAAGACCAAATTCAAGCAGATAATCTCATTAAAAATAAATAATGTGCACTGTCTTCTGGGATCGACAGGGTGTCCTTTTGTGCAGCTTTTTACCGCAAGGGGAGACCGTAAATGCTGATTGATATTGCCAGACATTGCATTAACTCAGGCGGGCTATCCAGAACAAGAGACGTGGAATGTTGACAAGAGGCATTACGCTTGTGCATGACAATGCAAGACCCCATACAGTCAATGCCACACAAATGTGTTGAATAAGTTTGGATGGGAGGTCTTCAAACATCCACCCTACAGCCCTGACCTCGCTCCAAGTGACTTTCATCTCTTCTGTCTCATGAAGTGTTTTCTGGCAGGAAAACGTTTTCATAGTGACGCTAAGGTGCAGAATGAAGTGACATCGTGGCTGCAGACATCGGCGGCAGAATCCTGTGACTTGAGTATACAATTAATGATGCACCGTTAAAATAAATGCCTCAACAATGGTGGTGACTACACTCACTTCCAGTGAGTCTATGTAATTATTCCAATAAATATTTCTTACTTAGTGATGTTTTTGTTCTCTTTATCGGTCATTGGGACTTACTTTCTGGATGCACCTCATAGCATTCGTTAGGTAGCGACTAGTCTCATAAAGAGTGGGACTTGCAGCAAATACTAAGATAAGTGAAGCTTATAATCTCTCAAGATGTTTGTTGTATTTTTAGAATTGTATAGCTTCAGTTTTTCGTGGTATAATCACTAATCTAAAACAAATTTGGAAATAATTTTTCCTCTTAGTCCTAATGCATACTAATATTGCCAAGAGAGAAAATCCACATGTAAGTGTGTGTACATTGGGTAATTTATCAAAATGAGTTGAGGGTTTTCTTTTTTAACTCTTTTACCGTTGAAGAGTTGTTTTTTATGGACACAGCCTCTAAGATACATTATTTCAATTTCTACGGGACTAACCATGGATTTACAAGGTCTGGGATACTAACATGTTCAAATCATAAATTAAAGAGCTTGCTTCCTTACTTAAGTCATTTTTTGTTTTCTTACTTTTGTGTGATTATCTCTTATTGGTATAAGATGCATGCTCTTCACTATTATACCATTCAAAATTCCCTTTAGTCGCATTGGAATTAAGTGGAGAAAATCCTATTTTTTTCCAGAAGCCACCTAAGTCACAAAAAATATTCCAATCCCCTCTTAAGTCATATTTGTAATTATTCTCTTACTTATTGGTTGCCATGTAATTCTATCATTGTTGATTTAGACATTGATTTTAAACAGATTAAGAGAAAGCTGTTAAAACTATAATTAACAGCGGTATGTTGCTACACAAAATAAACCTTAATGGGTACAAATAGAATAATACACTTATACATTTTTTGTTTGTGCTGAAAATAATTAAAAATTACTAACCTGGAGTTTGGAAGCAAGGTCCTCAATGTTTTCAACCTTTTTTACTCATCAGAAAATGTGCATAAAAACAAACTGATCAGGTACTTATATCTTATTTCAAGCAACATACATAAACTCCCAAGGCCTTGAATGAATGCTCCATGCGCATCCATTCTCAATAAGCTAAGCAAACCCAAGACAGAGCAAAACAAACAACAATAGGATTCCTTATAGGACTCTCAAATGCTGTAGGTGCATAACGAAATTGTGCTACCAGCTACCCCCTCCCCATTTCATTATTTTCATCCTGCTTACTTAATAACTTTATATAAAAAGTTCTTCTGTTTGCTCTTCCTGTAGGGAGGACTTACACCCCCTAGAACCTACAAGCCTGTGTCTATGGTCAGATTCCTGTTGGGGAGCAGATGAACCTATTAACTGGACAGAGTGAAGACCTGGAAGCGGGTGGTCAGTCCAGCAACAAGTATGAGAGTGAAGAAGAATTCCTGAAGTAGGAAACTACCTGATAACAGTTTACTCACAAAGGATGGGGCTGTCCCATCCTGCATTCAATTTGAGTGGACCAACTTTCATGTTCTCGCATCTCAAAACTTTCGTAGTGACCCTTGTATAACAGAATCTCATTATTTTGTTAATAGCACATTAAAGCCCTACCATGATTATAACTGCAAACCTGAAATTTCTTACTTGCCAATAACAGGACAATGGCAGTTACTCTACCTTAGTGTCTCAAGAGTTGTAGTTGTGACCGAGCCATAAGTGTTGAACAGGATAGCCATTAGCAGTTCTAGTAAGTGTGATTGTTGGAGCCACTTAGTGAGAGAAAACTGAAAGACAAAAAAGTGTGTTTTTCAAGGTTATGAGAGGACTGAATAGCAGTGAGTTGCAAAGGTCATGAACTGTAGACTGTTATCAAAAAGAAAGGGCTGTGTGTTTGTGCTTCAGTTTCAGAAGAAAAATGTGACAAAAAACCCTTGTCATTTGTCACAATACTTGAATCCAATTACCTCCTTCCTATAATTTCCCTGTTACATTAATAGTCATTCTTAAAGAGAAATGCCCATTATTTCTTAATATGTCTACAACTTTCAAGTATTCCATTAATTTCTTCACTACACAGCATGTAATTTATCACACTCTGACACACAGTTTTATCGTGAAAGTTATCCCTATTTGTCATCCCCTCTCAAACTATTATGTATTATATTATTACATTCAAAGAACTCAATCAACTTTCTACTCTCCTTATTTAGCACTTTGTTCTACTTTTCCTTATTCCCTCATCATTTTTACTTTCTCTACTGCATGCTTACAGAGAGTAAGGCAAGCATTGTATTCCACCCAAAAATTCTATACTGAGATTTTACTGGAAACACACATTTGAGACTCCCTGAATCCAAAATCAAAGCAGTTTTAGAAAAACATCCATGTATGTGTCTGTCATTACATGCGTCTGTCAGTCCGTGACAGCATAACTCAAAAACAAAAAGTCAATGAAATACTCAATTTGTTATTTAAGTTCTCTATTTTCAAAGGATGCAAAACAAACATTTTCAAGAAAATCTCCTCACCCCAAACTACACTTCACACAGAAAATTACTAAAAAGTTTTTATTTTCTCAAAAATGGTTGTAACGATTTTTATTAAAGTGCCATATATTTACGATATTTTTATACAAATGAAATGTATACCCTGCATTTTCTGGGAATACTCTCTAACACCATCTTATCCTGAATCATTTCTAAAGGTGACTTCCAATGAACAGGTGAGAACACAATTACATAGGTAATGAAGCAGCAAAGGGGGTGAAATAGGTTCCATGGTAATACTCCATCAGAAGATCTATGGAGCCATCAACAACCAGAGCCAGAAAAAGAACAAGTTTGCGCATCTCCAGTGGAACCCGTCCTCAACATAGCGAGAATGCACAGGAGCACTTAAAGAAGTTGGATGAAGCCTGGAACATAGACTAATAAGGCAGTATTGTCTAACCAGCAGGAATGTGCTGCGTAAACATTTTTTATTGTCCCCATCAATGTTTATGCATCCTAGTATGATAGAATACACATAGTTGTCAGATAAATGATTCATACCCATCACAGCAGTTACATTAGGGGTGATTTGCATACACACATGGATGCATTTTATAGGAAACAAAGCAGAATAACAGTTCAAGCCACCTCTCATATCTTAGACCCCACTTGTCTTCTGTGTCAAACAGTACTCAAATCCCTCATATATTATAAAAACCAAAGGTTCTACCTTAAAATGATATGTATGCATACACAAATACATAATATACATAATCCATGTATGCAGACTGTTAGGGGTGTAAATCCAGATATTTTGATAATTGTTGATATGGTGTTTGTTTCTCTCTAACAGTTTTACCACAAACCAATCACAAAGTTTTACTACCTCATGTTTCTTACATGGTCATAACAGTGCCTCGAAATGAACAAGCCTGGCATATATACTGTTTTGCTTCACACCTTGATGCATGACCTACTGGCCTAGGTAGCACAAGGTATTCTCTCAAGCTTCCACGGCCATCGTTTAAAATATCTTGGCTATCTGGTTGTTGCCGCGTCAAATTATAAAATGCCGACGTTTCGACCATCTTGTCGTGGTCGTTATCACAGGCAAACTGATAACGACCACGACAAGATGGTCGAAACGTCGGCATTTTATAATTTGACGCGGCAACATCCGGATAGCCAAGATATTTTGTAGCACAAGGTCATTGGCCTTGCAGAAGGCATCGGAACTTATTTCGGTACACCATTCATTATCTTGAGACTGTCATGCCTTCTGTACGACGTCTTAGAGGTACTAACCAACCTGAAAACATACTACTCTTAAGTAAAATTATAAGTCTGCAAATTAAGCAAATATTGATGTGATATTGTTCGCACTGTTCTCAATTACCAGTAAACTATCTGCACTTATACCCCTAACATGCTGTAAATGGCCATAATGGATAAATACACAATCAAATTTGTATGAAAAGTCTGAATGAATTGGCTTGGGTGGCTAGGATGGTTAGATGCTGGCTTACTGATCCCTGGGTCACGGGTTCAAACCGTCCAGATTGACTGTCTTTAAATATGCTTAAAGCAACAGATCTATGTCAGAAGACTTACTGGCATGTAAAAGAACTCCTGCAGGATGAAATTCCGACTGTTATCACTGATACAAGAAATTTAACAAAATGATTCTCATACAAATGTTATACACCTTTTCTATTCATGTAACATCAAATTCAAAAGCAATGGTGCTAAAAGAGTCAGAACCAATGCAAAGGTAATTCGAATCATTGCCTTTCCATACAACACGAAAGCATAAGCCAAGATCACAATGATTTTAATTTTGAACCAAGTTAACCAGCCTAATGCTGTTCACATTTCTACAGGATGTGCACCTTTATAGTTTTTCTTGTAACCCTTTTGTTTCTTTTCTCTGGAACAAATTTAAGTAACCAACAATCATTGTATTTAGTGGTACACCAAAAGAAATTTGCACAACCAGACATACAATCACATGAGCATAAATACATCTGAAAATACAAGAAAAGAAAGAAATTTGAAGAAGTACACAAAACATTAGCACAAAAAAAACCGGTTTACAAAACTAGCATAAAACAAAATCACAAGGGATTACGCCAGGCACCAAAGCCTTTGGGACAGAAGAAGGCATAGCCTGGCATCCAATGAAACCAATCCAACACAGAACAGGAGACAGGTTTGGTCACACTAAAACAGGTTTCAACTGTGTAATGTGCACAGCTTGATTTAGTGAGTAAGCTGAACTTCCAAGCAAATCTATTGACAAATATTTATAAATTATAATGATTTTGTATAGCTCAACGTAACATAATCTACCTCTGCAGCAAAGGCCATATTTAGAACTGCTGGCCCACTGATCCCAGTAATTTAGCATGAACAAAATTACTGCTGGACAAAATACCATCACACTGGCAGCATTTATACAATATTGGCATTTGACAGTGTTGTTAAAAAGCAAAACAAAAAAGATGTATTCTTCAGACTGATGTCTACATCTCAGAATACATCTCAGATTAAAATCAGGGTAAGCAAACAAGGGCATGTTAATGATGACCAACTTGAAATCTTCAAAGTCTGTTTGTTCATGAATTCCTCGAAAGGAACCTTCTCACATGGCAACCAATTCAACATGAGCAACAAAATTAGGTATGCATTTAGAAAAAATCTGATGTGTTGCACTCACATGACTTTCTCTACTCTTGTGCTAACCATTCTTACAAACTCTTATACCTATATCTTCTTCGTGTTAGTTGAGGTAAGTATTTGTACAAATTATCTTATTGCTTATTTCCTTGTAGGTACAAGGGGAATATTAGAATTCAGTAGGCTGTGAGGGATAGTCAAATCTTTTAAATCTTTGAGATCCGTTCTCTTTGCACGCTTCACATATAAAAAAATGAACAATAATCCATTTCACGAAAGTTATCCAAAACTGATACAAATAACTCTACAACAAAATTTATTTAGACATAAATAGTGTGTTTTAGTGAGATCTACATTTTTTGTATATTAAGAACTTGTCTATCTCTTACAGTTTACAAGTTATTCAAAAGTCATCCAGAGTAAACAGGACTACACAGGCTATAGCCAGAAAATTCAACATATACATTTCATTTGTCATAAAAATATCTTGAATATGACATTTTAATCAAAATCAGAGCCATTTTCTAGAACATCAAAATTTTAAAAAAATTTTCCATGTAAAGGTTAGTTTAGGGTGGGGCTATTTTCTTCAAAATCTTTGTGTCGCATCCTTGAAAGACATTAAACCTAAATACCAACTTTGGTTTTTAACCGACTTTTAGTTTTTGAGTTATGCTGTCCACAGACTGACACACACACACAGACCTTTTTCCAAAAAGGCCTTTTTTTTAGATTCAGGGGATCTCAAAACATATATTACTAGTGAAATCTCGACATCGAATTTTTTGGTGGAATACAATACTTCCTTCTATTTGCCAGTAGAGAAAGTAAAAATCCATGCAAATTTCTAAAGAGCAGGAACTCCTTCATTGCCTTTGTCCTTTTGGATCCATGATAATACCAGCAGGATACACCAAATATCCTAAAAACTAAATTTGTATGATCACAAACTTGTGCCATAGATGGCCTCACAGTAAATTACTTGATGCAAAATAAACACCTCACCTAATGCAATATTTAATTGTCAAAATCAGGGAAATAACTAGATCATCCAGATAATGGTGCATAAATTTGAATTAAACTTCTGAAGTCTCCTTAATTGTAAAATGAAATTGTAATCTGTGTTGTGATATTCTTTTCGTGATTCATCACTTCTTTTATTTCTCCTACTCTATTTCAACTCCACGCTAACATCGATTGATCCTGCCCGAAGTGTGATAGTGTGTCCATAAACCCAAACAACATTTGGGGAAAAAATCAGACACACACATAGACACATAGGCACACTCAGACAAACACATGGACAGACACACACAGACACAGTCAGACACACACAAACACATTCAGATACGCAAGACACAGATGCAACAGCACACACAGGCACACACACACACACACACACACACAAACACATACACTGATACACACAGACAGACACACCCAAACAGATACACACAGACAGACACACATACAGAAACACAGACACACACACAGGTTAGCGGTTAGCGCGCTCGCCTACCACCTAGGTGGCCCGGGTTCAATCCCAGGGACCCGCATATGGTATTCGTGGTGGACGAAGCGGCGTTAGGGTGGGTTTATATCCGGGTGCTCCGGTTTCCCCCTCCATCTAATTCCACCGGATCTCCATCTTCATTCCATGTGTCATCAGTGTCACCGCCTGCGGTGCCGTAGTAGTAAAAGCGGGCGTTAAACACTACAACAACACACAGGCACATACAGACACACACAGACTGACAGACACACATAGACAGAAACACACAGACACAGGCACACATAGACACTCACAGGCAGACCAAGTCAGACACACCCACAGACAAAAACAGGGCAGAGATACACAGACAGACGCGCACAGACAGACACACAGACAAACGGAGAGACAGGCACACACACAGTTAGACAGAAAGAAACAGAAGGACCAACACACACAGACACACACAAACTCACACAGACAGACACACACACAAAACACAGAGACACTGATAGACACACACATACAGATACACTGGCACAGATAGACACACAGACTTCCACATACAAAAAGCACATAGACAGACGGACAGACAGACACACACAGGCAGACACACACAGAAACACACACACACAAACAGACATACACAGACAGACACATAGACACACACATAGTCTCACACCGACAAACACAGAGAGAGACACACACAAACACTGACAGACATACATAGGCACAGACAGACACACAGACAAATACAGAGACATACACAGCCACACAAACTCAAACACACACACCCAGATACAGACACAAACACAGACTTACACACACTGACACAGACAGACAAACACAGAAAACAGACACATAGAGAGACACACTGGCACACAGACAAACAGATACAGACACACACCTAGACAGACACACACAGACGCACACAAACACACATAGACGCACACAGACAGACAGACACACACAGACAAACAGAGAGACACACACAAACACACAGACAAGGACACACACCCAGATGCAGACACACACAGACGCCAAAGACACACCGACACAGGCACACACACACAGATACAGGACACAAAATACACACACACCTATAGACAGACACAGGCACACACACGCACAGACACACAGGCACACAGACAAATGCATACACAGACCTACACAGACAGACACACACAGGCAGACACAGACACACTCAGACATACATCGACACAGACATATAGACACAGACACCGACAGATGCAGACATACACGCAGACAGACTCACTCAGACAGACACATCCAGACAGACATACAGACACTCACAGTCATACACATAGACACAGGCACACACAAACAGAAGTACAAAGACACACAGACAGATAGGCAAAAACAGAAGAACAGAGACACACAGACCGACGCACACACAGGCAGACACAGAAACACACACAGACACACAAACACAGACACATAGACTAGCACAGACGGACACACACAGAGGCTAAAGGATACAGCCACAGAAAGACCCAGACTCAAACACAGACACACACTAAGAGGGAGACACACAGACAGACACAGAAACACACTCATAGCGACACACACAGACAGACACACACAAAACAGACACACGCAGAATCACACAGACAGGCACATATTTCCACAGACTCACAGACACAGACTGACAAACACACACCGACAGACACACACACACGCACAGACAGACACAAAACATACACAGACACAGGCAAACACACACATGCACATAGACAAACACAGAGAGATAGAAAAACACAGACAGGCACATACACAGGCAGACACAGGTACACACAAACACACACAGACACACACCGAGAACCAGGCACACAGACGCATACACACAGACAAACATAGACACAAAAAAAATGATTTTGTTGTTTAACGACGCTGTCAATTGCCAGGATCACATCAGCGTCGCCGGTGTGCCGGAATTTTGTCCCGCAGGAGTTCTTTTACATGCCAGTAAATCTACTGACATGGAGCTGTCGTTTTTAAGCACACTTAAAAACCATCGGCCTGGGCCGGGTTTGAACCCGCGACCTTGAGATCAGTAGGTCAGCGTCTAACCAACTGAGCCACCCAGACCGACAACAACATAGACACACTCAGCCGCAGACACACGCAAGCAGACACAGACAGTCAGATTAACACAGACACACAGAATGACACAGACAGACACACTAAGACACACAGACAGACACGCACAGACACAGACCGACAGACGCACACAGACACGGACACAGAATAACATAGACAAACACTCACAGAAAACACACAGTCACAGACACACACAGAAACAGAAACACACGCAGACTCATACAAAGACACACTCACAGACTTACAGGCAGACACACAGACATACACAGAGATACACACAGACTGACACAGAGACAGATAGGCACACACATACACACACAGACACATACTCAGACACACACAGACGTAGAGATACACACATGCACAGACATACACAGACACACAACCAGACAGACACACACAAACACTTACTCAGACACGCACACACACATAAATACACAGACACAAAGAGAGAAAGCACAGCCAGACCGACACACACAGACAAAGACACCGACTCAGGCAGACACATAGACACAGACAGGCACACATGCACACACAACCAGACACAGACTCACGCACACACAGACACACACACAGAAAGTACACACACAGAGACGCAGACACACACAAAGACACGGTGACACACAAAGACACGGAGACACGCAGACACGCAGACACACACAGACACGCAGACACACACAGGCACTCACAAAACACACAGACACATACACACAGATGGACAGACACAAAGACGGACATACACAGAGAGACAGAGACACAAAGACAAACAAAAAAACAGGACAGTACAGACAGACACACACACAGACAGACACACAGACACGCACAGACAGACATACAAAAATAAACAGACTGACACAATAGACACATAAAGACACACAGACATACCCAGTGACACACACAGAGATACACACACTTACACACACACAAATACACAAAAAGACACACAGGCACAAACAGACACATACAGACACAAAATTAAAAATTATTTTGTTGTTTAACGACGCTGTCAATTGCCAGGTTCACATCAGCGTCGCCGGTGTGCCGGAATTTCGTCCCGCAGGAGTTCTTTTACATGCCAGTAAATCTGCTGCCATGGAGCTGTCGTTTTTAAGCACACTTAAAAACCATCGGCCTGGGCCGGGTTTGAACCCGCGACCTTGGGATCACTAGGCCAGACACAGTCACACAGACAAAAACATACTCAGACACACATACAGAAGAACACCGACCAACACAGACACAGAAAGACACGCAGACACAAACACAGACAACCACAGACACACATAGAAAGGCACAATGACAGACACACACAGGCAGGCACATAGACAGCCACAGAATGACAGACACACGCAGACAGATACATACAGAATGACACACATAGACGGACACAGACACACAGACAGAAACAGATACACACAGACAGACACACACAGAGATACACACACTCACACACACAGATACACAAAAAACACACACAGTCACAGACACATACAGACACCGTCACACAAACAGACAAAAACATACTCAGACACATACAGACACGGACACATACAGAGCCACACCGACAATCACAGACACACGCAGACACAAACACAGATACACACAGACGCACATAGAAAGGCACAAAGCCAGACACACACATAGACAGGCACAGACAGCCACAGAATGACAGACACAGACAGACTCACACACAGACAGATAAATACAGAATGACACACAGACGGACACAGACACACACAGACAGAAACACAAAAGCACACACAGAGACAGAGAGACAAACACAGAGACACAGACAGAAACACAGATACACACAGACAGATAGACACACACACGCAGACACAATAGCCACAGACAAATACAAACAGGCACAAACAGAGTCATACACAGACACGCAATTGCAGAGACACAAAGACATACACACCGGCACACAGACACACACACAGACCGACACACAGACAGACTCACACACGGACAGATACACACAGAATGACACACACAGACAGACACACACATACACATAGAGAGACAGACAGAAACACACACAGACAGGCACACGCAACACACAGAAACACAAACGCAGAGACACATGCACGCACAGACACACATTGACAGACATAGAATACAGATAGCCACACACAGATACAGATACAAGACAGACGCACACAGACAGGAATACAGACAGACACACACAGACATAGAGAGACACACACAGACAGACATGCCGACAGACACAGACCGACACACACAGACTGGCAGAAATACACAGACACACGGCAGACGCATACAGACAGACACACACATACACAAAACAGGAACACACAGACACTGACCGACACGGACACAAACGCACACAGACTAACAGACAGACACACACAGACAGCCAAACATACATATACACACAGACTCACGCAGAGACACACAGAATGTCACACATAGCCACAGAGAGAGAGACAGACAAACGCAGACACACACACACACAGGCTCACACAGACAGACACACAGACACAGATAGACACGCAGACACAAACACAGATACACACAGACGGACAACCATAGACACACATAGCTAGGTACAAATACAGACAGACACACACAGACATACTTACAGACAGACACAAACAGATAGACATTCAGACAGAGAATACACACAGACAGAGAGACAGACACACACAGACAGACTCGTACACAGATAGATACACACAAAATGACACATAGACAGACACACACAGACTGACAGACATACAGACACACAAAGTCACAGACAGAAACACAGACACACACGCAGGCGCACACAGAGAAACACACACAGACACACACAGACACACACACAGACGCAGAGACATACAGACATACTCACAGCGAAACACACAGTCAGACAGTCACACACAGACAGAAAGACGCAGACAGAGAGACAGATACACACATACAGATACACACATACAGATACACACAGAGAGACAGACACACAAACAGACAGGAACTCACAGACACACAAAAACACAGACACGTTCACAGACTCACACAGCCACAGAGTCACAAAGACACAGACATACGAGAGACATACAGACATATACAGACATAGACAGACAGCCACACACAGACTGACCGACACAGACAGACACACACAAGCACACACAAAGAAACAGACAGAGAGACAGATACACACATACAGATACACACAGACACATACAAGCAGACAGACACACAGACAGGCACACACAGACACAGAAAGTACACACACAAGCACGCACAAACACACAGACACACACAGACGCAGACACACAGACACATACAGGCACGCACAAAACACACACACAGGCGCACAAAGACAGACACATACAGACACACACAGACACACACAGACACAAACACACAGTCATAGACACACACAGACACACACAGACGCACACATATACAGACTCAAACACACTCAGACACAGACACACACAGACACTCAGACACCCAGACAGATTAACACACAGTCACAAAGAATGACACACAGTCACACATACAGAGACGGACAGATACACAGACACACACAGACACGGACACATACACAGACAAACACACACACAAACAGAAACACGCAGACTCATACAAAGACACACCCACAGACACACGCAGACTGACAGGCAGGCCGCATAGACAGTCACACAAACACAAAGACACACAGAGCGACACACAGACAGAAAAATAGACACACACAGACAGACTGGAACACAGAGAGAGACACAGACACACACAAAGACACAGGCACGAACAGACACACACAGCCAGACAGACACATACAGACAGACAAACACAGACAGTCCGCCACACACAAACAGACCGACCCACAGACACATACAGATAGACACAGGTATACACACAGACACAAACGGACAGACACAAAGAAACACATACAGGCACACACAGGCTGACAGACAGATACACATACAGACTGCTACACACAAAGATATGAAATAAGTCAGACACACACAGTCAAACACACAGGCAGACACCGTCAGACACACAGACAGACCGACGCACACACAGATACACACAGACACACAACCATTCACAAAAACACAGACACACACAGACGCAAAGACACACGCAGACATACACAGACTCATACAGACACACACAGACTGACACACAGACAGATAGCCACACACGTACTGACATACACAGGCAGACACGTAGACACAGCCAGGCACATAGCCTGAGAGACAGACATACACACAGACACACACAGACATACGCACAGACACACAGAAAGTACACACACAGACATACATAGTCACCCAGACACACAGACGCAAACACACAGACACATATAGCCACACACAAAACACAGACACATACACGCAGACAGACGGACAGACACACGCAAACAGACAGACACACAAAGACAGACAAAAACTGAAGGACAGTAGACTCCGACAGACACACACAGACACAGAAACAGAAGCAGACTGAAACAGATAGAACACACAAAAAGACACACGATAGTCACACAGACACATCCGCAGAAACACACAGACATATAAACAGATACAAACCTACAGTCACGCACACACAAAAATACAGACCCACACGCACACTCACACAGTCACACACAGACACACACAGTCACAGGCACAGACCCACACGCACACTCACACAAACACACTACACACACAGAGACAGACAAACACAGAAATACAGACAGCCAGACAGACATACACACAGCAGACGACCACAGAGAAACAGAATTCAGACAGACAAACGCAGACAGAGAGACAGACACACATAGACAGACTCTCACACAGACAGATATACACAGAACCACACATAGACAGATACAATCAGACCATCTGGTCTCGTCGTCTAGTCTCGTCGCCACGTCTCGTCGACTCGTCTCGCGTCTGGTCTCGTCGTCTCGTCTCGCGTCTGGTCTCGTCGTCTCGTCTCGCCTTGTCGTCTGGTCTGGTCGTCTAGTCTCGTCGTCTCGTCTCTTCGTCTGGTCTCGACGTCTAGTCTCGTCGTCTGGTCTCGTCGCCAAGTCTCGTCGTCTTCTCTCGTCTCGTCGTCTGGTCTCGTCTCGTCGTCTGGTCTCCTCGTCTCGTCGTCTGGTCTTGTCTCGTCTCGTAGTCTGGTCTCGTCGTCTGCTCGTGTCTTCTGGCCTCGTAGTCTAGCCTCGTCGCCTTCTCTCGTCGTCTGGTATCGTCGTCTGGTCTCGGCGTCTGAACTCGTCGTCTCGTCGTCTGGTCCCGTAGACTCAACTCGTCGTCTAGTCTCATAGTCTGGTCTCGTCGTCAGGTCTCGTCGTTTCGCCTCGTCGTCTGGTCTCGTCTCGTCGTCTGGTCTCGTCTCGTCGTCTGGTCTCGTCTCGTCGTCTGGTCTCGTCTCGTCGACTGGTCTCGTCGTCTCGTCTCGTCGTCTGGTCTCGTCGTCTCGTCTCGTCGTCTGGTCTCGTCGTCTCGTCTCAACGTCTGGTCTCCTCGTCTCGTTTCGTCGTCTCGTTTCGTCGTCTCGTCGTCTCGTCTCATCGCCTGGTCTCGTTGTCTCGTCTCGTCGTTTCGTCTCGTCGTTTCGTCTCGTCATCTGGTCTCGTTACCCCACCTCGTCGCCTGGTCTCGTCGTCTCGTCTCGTCGTCCCGTCTCATCGTCTGGTCTCAACGTCTCGTCATCTGGTCTCGTCGTCTGGTCTCGTCGTCTGGTCTCGTCATCTGGCCTCGTCATCTCGTCTCGTCTCTTCGTCTCGTGTCGTCCTCCGGTCTCGTCGTCTGGTTCGTCGGCTGGTTTCGGCGTGTCGTGTCGTCTCGTCGTCTGGTCTCCTCGTCTCGTCGTCTGGTCTTGTCGTCTGGTCCTGTCGTCTGGTCTCGTCGTCTAGCCTCGTCGCCTTCTCTCGTCGCCTCGTCGTCTGGTCTCGGCGTCTGAACTCGTCGTCTCGTCTCGTCGTCTGGTCCCGTAGACTCAACTCGTCGGCTGGTCTCGTCGTCTGGTCTCGTCGTCTAGTCTCGTCGTCTGGTCTCGTCGTCTGGTCTCGTCGTCTGGTCTCGTCTTCTGTCTCGTCGTCTGTTCTCGTCGTCTGGTCTCATCGTCTGGTCTTGTCGTCTGCTCTCGTCGTCCCGTCGTCTCGTCTCATCGTCTGGTCTCGTTGTCTCGTCTCGTCGTTTCGTCTCGTCATCTGGTCTCGTTGCTCCGCCTCGTCGCCTGACCTCGTCGTCTCGTCTCGTCGTCTCGTCTCTTCGTCTCGTGTCGTCCTCCGGTCTCGTCGTCAGGTTCGTCGTCTGCTCTCGTCGTCTCGTCGTCTGGTCTCGTCGTCTCGTCTCGTCGTCTGGTCGTCTCGTCTCGTCGTCTCGTCTCGTCGTCTCGTCTCGTCGTCTGGTCAGCTCGTCTCTTCGCGTGGTCTCCTCGTCTCGTCGTCTGGTCTCGTCTGGTCTCGTCGTCTCGGCTCGACTACTCGTTTCGACGTGCAGTCTTGTCCACTCGTCTCGACGTCTGGTCTCGTCGTGTGGTCTCGTCGTCTTGTCACGTCGTCTCGTCTCGTCAAGTCTGGTGACATCAACGTGTGGTCTCGTTATCTCGTCTCGTCGTCTGGTCTCGTTGTCTCCTCTCGTCGTCTGGTCTCGTCGCCTGGTCACGTGGTCGCGTCTCGTCGTCTCGTCGTCTGGTCTCGTCGCATCGTCTCGTCGCCCCGTCTCGTCTCGGTGCCTCGTCTCGTCGTCCCGTCCCGTCCTCTCGTCTCGACGTCTTATCTCGTCGTCTCGTCTCGTCCCGTCCTCCTTCTCGACGTCTCGTCTCGTCCTCCGCCTTGTGGTCCTGTCTCGTCGTCTCGTCTCGTCCTCTGGTCTCGTCGTCTCGTCTCGGCGTCTGGTCTCGTCGTCTCGATTCTTCGTCTATTCTCGTCGTGCGGTCTCGCCGTCTGGCCTCGTCGTCTCGTCTCATCCTCAGGTCTCGTCGTCTGGTCTCGTCGTCTGTTCTTGTCGTCTGGTTTCGTCGTCTTGTCTCGTCTTTTCATCTCGTCTCGTCGGACGTTGTGTTGTCCTCTCGTCACGTCTCGATGTCTCGCCTCGTCGTCTCGTCGTCTTAACTCGTCTCGTAACGTCGTCTCGTCTAGTCGTCTGGTCTCGTCGTCCCGTCTCGTGGTCTGGTCTCGTCGTTTGGTCTCGTCGTCTCGTCTCGTTGTCTGGTCTCGTCCTCACGTCTCGTCCTCTCGTCTCGACGACTCATCTGGTCATCTCGTCTCGTCGTCTGGTCTCGTCTTCTGGATCGTCGTCTGGTCTCGTCTCGTCGTCTCGTCTCGACGTTCACTCTCGTCGTCTCGTCTCGACGTCTGGTCTCGTCGTCGGATCTCGTCGTCTGGTCTCGTCCTCTGGTCTCGGCGTCTGGTCTCGTCGTATCGTCTCTTCGTCAGGTCTCGTCGTCTGGTCTTATCGTCTGATCTCGTCGACTCGTCTCGTGATCTGGTCTCCCGTCTCATCTCGCCGTCTAGTCTCTCCTTCTGGTCTCGTCGTCTGCTCTCGTAGTCTGGTAACGTCGTCTCATCTCGCCATCTGGTCTCATCGTTTGGTCTCGTCGTCTCGTCTCGTCGTCTGTTCTCTTCTTCTCGTCTTCTCGTCTCACCGCGTCATCTCGTTTCGTCGTCTGGTCTCGTCCTCTGGTCTCATCGCCTCTTCTCGTCGTCCTTTCGTCTGATTTCGTCATCCTGTCTCGTCGTCTGGTCTCGTGGTCCAGTCTCGTCGTCTCGTCTCGACGTCTGGTCTCGGCGTCTGGTCTCGTCGTCGGGTCTCGTCGTCCCGTCTCATCGTTTAGTCTCATCGTCTGCTCTCGTCGTCTCATCTCGTCGTCTCGTCTCGTTGTCTGGTCTCGTCGTCTGGTCTCATCGTCTGGTCTGGTCGTCCCTTTTCGTCGTCTGGTCCCGTCGTTTGGTCTCGTCGCCTTGTCTGGTCCTCCTGGTCTCGTCCTCTCGTCTGGTCGTCTCATCTCGTCATTTCGTCTCGTCGTCTGGACTCGTCATCTGGTTTCGTCGTGTTGTGTCGTCGTCTCGTCTCGACTTCCAGCCTCCACATCTCGTCTCATCTGAACTCGTCGTCTCGTCTCGTCGTCTGGTCCCGTAGACTCAACTCGTCGTCTAGTCTCGTAGTCTGGTCTCGTCGTCAGGTCTCGTCGTCTCGTCCGACGTCTCCACATCTGGTCTCATCGTCTGGTCTCGTCTCGTCGTCCGGTCTCTTCTTCTCGTCTCGTCATCTCATCTCGTCATCTCGTATCGTCGTCTGGCCTTGTCGTCTCCTCTCGTCGTCTGGCCTCGTCCTCTGTCTCGTCGTCTGTTTTCGACGTCTGGTCTCGTCGTCTCGTCTCGTCGTCTGGTCTCGTGGTCCAATCTCGTCGTCTCGTCTCGAGGTCTGGCCTGTTCCTCTGGTCTCGTCGTCTGGTGACGTCGTTGGGTCTCGTCGTGTCGTCTCGTCCCGTCGTCTGCCCTGGTCGTCTGGTCTCGTCCTCTCGTCTCGTCGTCTGGTCCCGTCGTCTCATCTCGTCGACTATTCTCGTCGTATGGACTCGTCGCCCGGTCTCGTCGTCTCGTCCTCTGGTCTCGTCGTCTCGTCTCGTCTTGGGGTCTCGTCTCGTCCTCTCGTCACGTGCTCCGTCTCGTCGTCTCGTCTCATTCTCTCGCCTCGTCGTCTAGTCTTGTCGTCTGGTCTCGTCGTCGGGTCTCGTCGTCTCGTTTCGTCGTCTCGTCTTGTTGTCATCCCTCGACGTCTGATCTCGTCTCGTCTCTTCGTCTGATCTTGTCGTCTCGTCCCGTCGACTGGTCTCGTCGTATCGTCTCGCCGACTCGTCTCGTCGTCTCGCCTCGTCAATTGATCTAGGCGCCTCATCTCGTTGTCTCCTCTCGTCCCCCGTCTCGACGTGTCGTCTCACCGTCACGTCCCGTCCCGTCCTCTCGTCTCGTCGTCTTATCTCGTCGTCTCGTCTCGTCCTCCTCGTCGTCCCGTCTCGTCCTCTCGATTCGTCGTCTGGTCTCGTCTCGTCGTCTCGTCTCGTCCCCTCGTCTCGTCCCCTCGTCTCGTACCCTCGTCTCGTCCCCTCGTCGTCTCGTCTTGTCGTCTCATCTGGTCGTCTCGTCTCATCGTCTGGTCTCGTCGTCTGGTCTCGTCGTCTGGTCTCGTCTTCGGTCTCGTGGTCCCGTCTCGTCGTCTGGTCTCCTCATCTGGTCTCGTCGTCTCCTGATGTCGTCTCGTCTCTTCGTCTGGTCTCGTCGTCTCGTCTCATCTCGTCATCTCGTTTCGTCGTCTGGTCTCGTCGACTTGTCTCGTCCTCTGGTCTCGTCGCCTCTTCTCGTCGGCCTTTCGTCTGGTCTCGTCGTCTCGTCTCGTCGTCTGGTCTCGTGGTCCAGTCTGGCCGTCTCGTTTCGACGTCTGGCCTGGTCTTCTGGTCTCGTCATCGGGTCTCGTGCTCCCGTCTCGTAGTCTGGTCTCGTCGTCCCGTCTCGTTGTCTGGTCTCGTCCTGTAGTCTCGTCCTCTCGTCTGGTCGTCTCATCTCGTCATCTCGTCTCGTGGTCTGGACTGGTCATCTCGTTTCGTCGTCTGGTGACGTCGTCTCGTCGTGTGGTATCGTCTCGTCGTCTGGTCTCTTCTCGTCTCGTCGTCTCATCTCGACTCGTCGTCTCATCTCGTCATCTCGTCTAGTCGTCTGGCCTGCTCGTCTGCTCCTATCGTCTGTTCTCGTCGTCTCGTCTCGTCGTCTGGTCTCGTGGTCCAGTCTCGTCGTCTCGTCTCGAGCTCTGGCCTGTTCTTGTGGTCTCGTCGTCTGGTCTCGTCGTCTGGTCTCGTCGTCTCGTCTCGTCATCTGCCCTGGTCGTCTGGTCTCGTCTTCTCGTCTCGTCGTCTGGTCCCATCGTCTCATCTCGTCCACTATTCTTGTGGTATGGACACGTCGTCCGGTCTTGTCGTCTCGTCGTCTGGCCTCGCCTTCTGGCCTTGTCGTCTCGTTTCGGGGTCTGGTTCGTCGTTGGGTCTGGTCGTCTCGTTTCGTCGTCTCGTCTCATCGTCTGGTCTCGTCTGGTCTCGTCGTCTGGTCTCGTCGTCGGTCTCGTGGTCCCGTCTCGTCGTCTGGTCTCGTCTGGTCTCCTCATCTGCTCTCGTCGTCTCCTGTCGTCGTCTCGTCTCTTCGTCTGTTCTTGTCGTCTCGTCTTGTCGTCTCATCTCGTCATCTCCTTTCGTCGTCTGGTCTCGTCGTCTTGTCTCGTCCTCTGGTCTCGTTGCCTCTTCTCGTCGTCCTTTCGTCTGGTCTCGTCGTCTCGTCTCGTCGTCTGGTCTCGTGGTCCAGTCTGGCCGTCTGGTTTGGACGTCTGGCCTGGTCGTCTGGTCTCGTCGTCGGGTCTCGTGGTCCCGTCTCGTCGTCTGGTCTCATCGTTTTGTCTCGTCGTCCCGTCTCGTTGTCTGGTCTCGTCCTGTGGTCTCGTCCTCTCGTCTGGACGTTTCATCTCGTCATCACGTCTCGTTGTCTGGACTCGTCATCTCGTTTCGTCGTCTGGTCACGTCGTCTGTCGTGTGGTCTCGTCTCGTCTCGTCGTCTGGTCTCTTCTCGTCTCGTCGTCTCATCTCGACTCGTCGTCTCATCTCGTCATCTCGTCTAGTCGTCTGGCCTGGTCGTCTCCTCTCGTCGTCTGCTCTCGTCGTCTGTTCTCGTCGTCTCGTCTCATCGTCTGGTCTCGTGGACCAGTCTCGTCGTCTCATCTCGAGGTCTGGCCTGTTCTTATGGTCTCGTCCTCTCGTCTCGTCGTCTGCCCTGGTCGTCTGGTCTCGTCTTCTCGTCTCGTCGTCTGGTCCCATCGGTTCATCTCGTCCACTGTTCTTGTCGTATGGTCTTGTCGTCTGGTCTCGTCCTCTCGTCTCGTTGTCTGGTTCGTCGTCTGGTCTCGTCTTCTGGCCTCGACATCTCGAGTTCGTCTCCCCGTCTTCTCGTCTCGTGTCGTCGTCTCCTCTTGACGTCTGGTCTCGTCCTCTGGTCTCGAAGTCTCGTCTCGTCGTCTGGTCTCGTCATCTCGTTTCGTCGTCTGGTCTCGTCGTCTCGTCTCGTGGTCTGGTCTCGACGTCTGCACTCGTCTCGTCGTCTCTTCTTGCCGTCTGGTCACGTCGTCTCGTCGTCTGGTCTCGTCCTCTCGTCTCGTTGTCTGGTCTCGTCGTCTCGTCTCGTCGTCTGGTCTCGTAGTCTGGTCTCGTCGTCTGTTCTCGTCGTCTGCTCTCGTCGTCTGATCTCGTCGTCTCGTCTCGTCCTTTCGTCTCGTTGTCTGGGCTCGTCGTCTCGTCTCATCGTTTGGTCTCGATGTCTGTTCATGTGGTCTGGTCTCGTCGTCTGGACTCCTTGTCTGGTCTGGTCGTATTGTTTCGTCATCTTGTCTCGTCATCTCGCCTCATTGACTGGTCTCGTCGTCTGGTCTCCTGTAGTCTCGTCTCGTCATGTGTCTCGTCGTCTCGTCTCTTGGTCTCGTCTCACTGTCTGGTATCCTTGTCTCATCTCGTCTCGTCGTCTCGTCATCTCGTCTCGTCATCCCGTCTCGTCGTCTCGTGTCGTCCTCTCGTCTGGTCTAGTCGTCTCGTCTCATCGTCTGGTCCCGCTGTCTCGTCTCGTCCTCTGGTCTCGTCGTATGGTCTCGTCGCCTGGTATCGTCGCCCCGTCTCGTCTTCTGGTCTCTTCTCGTCTCGTCGTACTGTCTCATTGTCTGGTCTCGTTGTCTGAACTCGTCACATCGTCTCGTCACGTCTCGTCTCGTCATCTGGCCTCGTCACCCCGTCTCGCCGTGTGATCTCATCTAGTCTCGTCGTGGGTCTCGTCCTCACGTCTCGTCGTCTCACCTCGTCGTTTCGTCGTCTCGTATCGTCGTCTCGTCTCGTCTCCTTGTCTAGTGTCGTCGTCTAGTCTCGTCATCTGGTCTCGTCGTCTCGTCCCATCGTCCGATCTCGTCACCCCGTCTCATCGTCTGGTCTCTTCGTCTCATCTCGTGGTCTCGTGTTGTCGTCCCGTCTACTCCCCTCGTCTCGTGTGGTCCTCTGGTCTCGTCGTCTGGTCTCATCGTCTTGTTCGTCGTCTGTTTCGTCGTCTGGTGTCGTCGTCTCGTGCCGTTGTTTCGTCTCGTTGTCTGGTCTCGTCGTCTGGTCTCGTCGCCTGGTCTCGTTGCATGATATCTTCATCTACTCTCATCGTCTAGTCTCGTAGTCTCGTCTCGTCCCGTCGTCTCGTCTCGTAGTCTCGTCTCGTCGTCTGGTCACATCGTCTGGTCTCGTCTAGTCTCGTCATCTCACCTCGACTCGTATCGTCTACTGGTCTCGTCGTCTGGTTCGTTGTCTGGTGTCATCGTCTTCTTCGTCGTCTGGTTAGTCGTCTGGTCTGGTCGTCTGGTCTCGTCGTCTGGTCTCGTCGCCTGGTCTCGTCGTCTGGTCTCGTCGTCTGGCCTCGTCGTCTGGCGTGGTCGTCTCGGGGTCTGGTCTCGTCGTTGGGTCTCGTCTTGTCGTCTGCCCTTGACGTCTGATTTCATCTCGTCTCTTCGTCTGGTCTCGTCGTCTCGTCTCTTCGTCTGGTCTCGTCGTCTGGTCTCGTCGCCTGGTCTCTTCGTCTAGTCTCATCGTCTTGTCTCGTGGTGCCGTCTCGTGCCGTCGTCTCGTCTCGTCGTCTAGTCTCATCGTCTTGTCTCGTAGTCTAGTCTCGTTTCGTCTCGTCGTCCTGTCTCGTGGTCTGGTCTTGACCTCTGGTCTCGTCTTCTCGTTGTCCCGTCGTCTCGGGTCGTCGTGTTGTCTAGTCGTCTCGTCGTCTGGACTCGTTGTCTGGTCTAGTCGCCTCGTCTCGCCCGGTCTCGTCGTCTTGTCTCATCGTCTCGTCTCGTCTTCTCGTCTCGTAGTCTCGTCTAGTCATCTGGTCTCGTCCCACGGTCTCGTCCCACCGTCTCGTCGTCTGGTGTGTTCGTCTCCTCTGGTGGTCTCGTCTCGTCGTCTCGTCTCGTCGTCTCGTGTTCTCGCCTTGTCGTCACCCTTCGTCTCTTGTCGTCCTCTGGTCTCGTTGTCTGGTTCGTTGTCTGGTCTCATCGTCTCCATTCGTCGACTGGTATCGTCATCTCATCTTGTTGTCTGGTCCCGCAGTCTCGTCTCATCGTCTGGTCACATCGTCTGGTCTCGTCGTCTAGTCTCGTCGTCTGTGCTCGTTGCCTGATCTCATCGTCTGTGCTCGTTGTCTGATCTCATCGTCTGGTCTCGTGGTCTGGTCTCGACGTCTGAACTCGTCTCGTCGTCTGGTCTTGCCGTCTGGTCTTGTCGTCTGGTCTCGTCGTCTCGTGGTCTGGTCTCGTCGTCTCGTCTCGTCCACTCGTCTCGTTGTGTGGTGTCATCGTCTCGTCTCGTCGTCTGGTCTCGATGTCTGGTCTCATGGTTTCGTCTCGTCGTCTGGCCTCCTTGTTTGGTCTCCTCCAGTGTCGTAGTCTGGTCTCGTCGTCTCGTCTCGTCGTGTGGTCTCGTCGTCTCGTCTCATTGTCTCATCTCGTCTCGTCGTCTCGTTATCCGGTCTCGTCACCCCGTCTTGTCGTCTGATCTCTTCGTCTCGTGGTCTCGTCTCGTCGCCTGGTCTCGTCATCTCGTGTCGTCCTCTCGTCTCGTCGTCTGGTCTCGTCGTCTCGTCTCGTCGTCTGGTCCCGTTGTCTCGTCTCGTCCTCTGGTATCGTCATATGGTCTCGTCGCCTGGTCTGGTCGCCTGGTCTCGTCGCCTGGTCTCGTCGTCTGGTCCCGTCTCTTCTCGTCGTTTCGTCTCATTGGTCTCGTTGTCTCATCTCGTCTCGTCATCTCATCTCGTCACCCCGTCTCGTCGTGTGGTTCGTCTAGTCTCGTCGTCTGGTCTCACCGTCTCGTCTCGTCGTCTCGTATCATCTGGTCTCGTCGCCTGGTCTCGTCTTCTGGTCTTGTCGTCTCGTCTCGTCATCTGGTCTCGTCGTCTCGTCTCATCGTCTGTTCTCGTCGTTTTGCCTCGTCGTCTCGTGGTCTCGTCTCTTAGTCTAGTCCCGTCGTCTGGTCTAGTCGTCTAGTCTCCTCGTCTCGTTGTCTCGTGTCGCCTTCTGGTCTCGTCCTCTGGTTCGTCGTCTGGTCCCGTTGTCACATCTCGTCGCCTGCTCTCGTCGGCTCGCCTCGTCGTATGCTTCCCTCGTATCATCTCGTCGTCTGGTCTCGTCGTCTGGTTCGTCTCGTCGTCTGGTTCGTCACGTCGTCTCGTCGTCTGGTCTCATCATCTCGTCTCGTTGTCTGGTCTCGTCGTTCCGTCTCGTCGACTTGTCTAGTGGTGTGGTCTCCTCGTCTCGTTCTCTGGTCTCGTAATCTGGTCTCGTCTTCCAGTCTGGCCGTTCGTCGTCTGGTCTTGTCGTCTGGTCTCGTCGTCTTATCTCGTCCTCTCGTCTCAATACCTCGTCTCGTCGTCTGATCTCGTCGCCTCGTCTTGTCATCTGGTCTCGTCCCGTCGTCTGGTCACTTCGTCTGGTTTCGTCGTCTCGTCTCATCATGTGGTCTCGTCGTCTGGTCTTCTCCTCTGGTCTGGTCTGCTCGTCTCGTCTGTCTCGTTGTCTGGTCTCGTATAGTCTCGTCGTCTCGTCTTGTCATCTGCTCTCGTCCGCGCGTATCGTCGTCTCGTCTCTTCGTCGCATCTCGTGGTCTCGTCTCGTCGTCTCGCCATGTCGTCTCGTGTCGTCCTCTGGTCTCGTGCCTGGTCCGTCGTCTGGCCTCATCGTCTCGCCTTATCGTCCGGTCTCGTCGTCTCGTCTCGTCGTCTGGTCCCGTAGTCACGTCTCGTCGTCCGAACCTGTGTTCTGGTCTCGTCGTCTGGTCTCGTTGTCTGATCTCGTCGTCTCGCCTCGCGGTCTGGTCTCGACCTCTGGTCTCGTCTCGTCGTCTTCTCTTGCCGTTGGGTCTCGTCTCGTCGTGTGGTCTTGTCGTAACGTCTCGTCCTCTCGTCTCATCGTCTGGTCTCTTCGTCTCGTCTCGTCGTCTCGTCTCGTTGTCTGATCTCGTCGTCTTGTCTCGTCGTCTCGTCTGGTCGTCTCGTCTCATTGTCTGGTCTCGTTGTTTCATCTCGTCTGGTCGTGTGGTATCGTCATCTGGTCTCGTCACCCCGTCTCGTCATCTGGTCCCTTCGTCTCGTCTCGTGGTCTGGTCTCGTCGTCTAGTCTCGTCGTCTCTTGTCGTCCTCTGGTCTCGTCGTCTGGTTGGTCGTCTGAACTCGTCGTCTTGTCGTCTGGTCTCGTCGTCTGGCTCCCTCGTCTCCTCTCGTCGTCTGGTCTTGTCGTCTCGTCTCGTTGTCTGGTCTCGTCGTCTCGTCGACTCGTCTCCACGTCTCGTCTCGTTCTCTGATCTGGTAATCTGGTCTCGTCTTTCAGTCTCCCCGTTCGTCTTCTGGTCTCGTCGTCTAAACTCGTCGTCTGGTCTCGTAGTCTTGTCTCGTCTTCTGATCTCGTCGTCTCGTCTCGCCTTCTAGTCTCGTCTCGTCTCGTAGTCTCGTCTCGGCATCTCGTCTCGTCCTCCCGTCCCATCGTGTTATCTCGTTGACTCGTCTCGTCTAGTCGGCTCGTCTAATCGTCTGGTCTCGTCGTCCTTTCTCGTTGTCTGGTCTCGTAGTCTCGTCCCGTCTGATCTCTTCGTCTTATCTCGTCTGGTCTCGTCGTCTGGTCTCGTCTTGATGTCTGGTCCCGTCGTCTTTTCTCGTTGTCTCGTCTCGTCGTTTGGTCTGGTTGTCGGGTCTCGTCGGCTCGTCGCGTCGTCTGGTCTCGTCGTGTGGGCTCGTCGTCCGGTCTCGTCGTCTGGACTCGTCTGATCCGTCGTCTGGTCTAATCGTCTGATCTCGTCGTCTCGTAGTCTCGTCTTGTGGTCTGGTCTCGACCTCTGGACTCCTGTCGTTGACTCGTCTTGCCGTCTGGTCTCGTCGTCAGGTTTCGTGGTCTGGTCTCGGGGTCTGGTCTCGTGGTCTGGTCTCATGGTCTGGTCTCGTGGTCCGGTCTCGTCGTCTGGCCTCGTCGTCTGGTCTCCTCGTCTGGTCTCCTCGTCTGGTCTCGTCGTCTAGTCTCCTCGTCTGGTCTCGTCGTCTAGTCTCCTCGTCTCGTGATCTAGTCTCGTCGACTTGTCTCGTCGTCTGGTCTGGTCGTCTGGTCTTATCGTCTCGTCTCGTCCTCTCGTTTCGTCGTCTGGTCTCGTCGTCTGTTCTTGTCCTGTGGTCTCCTCGTCTCGTCGTCTCGTCTTGCGGTCTGGTATCGTCGCCTAGTCTCGTCGTCTGGTCTCGTCGTCTCGTCTCGTTCTCTGGTCTCGTCGTCTGGTTTCGCGGTCTGGTCTCGTCGTCTGGGCCTCTCGTCTGGTCTCGTCGTCTCGTCTCCTCGTCTCATCTTGTGATCTAGTCTCGTTTCGTCGTCACGTCTCGTGGTCTTGTCTCGTCGTCTCGTCTCGTCGTCTAGTCTCGTCGTCTGGCCTCGTAGTCCCGTCTCATCGTCTGGTCTTGTCGTTTCATCTCGTCGTCTGGTCTCGTCCTTTGGTCTCGTTGTCTCGTCTCGTCGTCTGGTATCGTCGTCTGGTTTCGTCGTCGTGTCTCGTCGTCTCGTCTGGTCGTCTCGCCTTTCCATCTTGTCACGTCGGCTGGTCTCGTCGTCTGGACTCGCCGTCTGATCTCGTCGTGTCGTCTCGTCGTCTGGTCTTTTGGTATCGTCTCGTCTTGTCGTCTGGTGTCGTAATCTGATCTCGTCGTCTGGTCTGGTCGTCTGGTCTTGTCGTTTCGTCTCGTCCTCTCGTTTCGTCGTCTGGTCTCGTCGTCTGTTCTTGTCCTGAGATCTCCTCGTCTCGTCTCGTCGTCTCGTGTCGCGGTCTGGTATCGTCGCTGGTCTGGTCGTCTTGTGTCGTCGTCACGTCGTCTCGTCGTCTCGTCGTCTCGTTTCGTTCTCTGGTCTCGCCGTCTGGTTTCGCGGTCTGGTCTCGTCGTCTGGTCCTCTCGTCTGGTCTCGTCGTCTCGTCTCCTCGTCACGTCTTGTGATCTAGTCTCGTCATCTCGTCTCGTCGTCTAGTCTCGTCGTCTGGTCTCGTAGTCCCGTCTCGTCATCTGGTATCGTCATTTCCTTTCGTCGTCTCGTCGTCTGGTCTCGTCCTTAGGTCTCGTTGTCTCGTCTCGTTGTCTGGCATCGTCGTCTGGTCTCGTGGTGTCTCGTCGGCTCGTCTGGTCGTCTCGTCTGGTCGTCTCGTCTTTCCATCTTGTCACGTTGTCTGGTCTCGCCGTCTGATCTCGTCGTGTCGTCTCGTCGTCTGGTCTTGTGGTCTCGTCTCGTCGTCTCGTCGTCTCGTCTTGTCGTCTGGTGTCGTAATCTGATCTCGTCGCATGGTGTCGTCGTCTGGTGTCGTCGTCTGGTCTTGTTATCTCGTCTCGTCGTCTCGTCTTGTCTTGCGGTCTGGTCTCGTCGTCTGGACTCGTCGTCTGGTCTCGTCTTCTGGTCTCGTCCTGTGGTCTCGTCTCGTCGTCTGGTATCGGCGTCTGGTCTCGTCGTCTGGTCTCGTCATCTCGTCTCGTCGTCTCGTCTTTCCGTTTTGTCTCGTCGTCTGGTCTCGTAGCCTGGTCTCGTCGTCTCGTTGTCTCGTCTTGCCGTCTGGTCTCGTCGTCTAGTCTCGTCGTCTGTTCTCGTCTTCTGGTCTCGTCCTGTGGTCTCGTTGTCTGGTCTCGTCGTCTGGTATCGACGTCTGGTCTCGTCGTCTGGTCTCGTCTCGTCGTCTCGTCTTTCCGTTTTGTCTCGTCGTCTGAACGCACCGTCTGGTCTCGTCGTCTCGTCTCGTCGTCTGGTCTTGTCGTCTCGTCTCGTCGTTTCGTCTTCTCGTCTTGTGTCGTCATCTGATCTCGTCGTCTGGTCACGTCGTCTGATCTCGTCGTCTCGTCTCGTGTTCTGGTCTTGAAGTCTGAACTTTTCTCCTCGCCTCGTCTTGACGTCTGGTCTCGTCGTCCCGTCTCGTCCTCTCGTCTCGTTGTCTGGTCTCGTCGTCTCGTCTCGTCGTCTGGTCTCGATGTCTGGTCAAGTAGTCTGGTCTGGTCGTCTTGTTTCGTCGTCTCGTCTCGTCATCTCGCCTCATTGACTGGTCTCGTCGTCTGGTCTCCTGTAGTCTCGTCTCGTCATGTGGTCTCGTCGTCTCGTCTCGCCGTCTCGTCTCACTGTCTGGTATCCTTGTCTAATCTCGTCTCGTCGTTTCGTCACCCCGTCTCGTCGTCTGGGCTCTTCGTCTCGTGGTCTCGTCTCGTCTCGTCGTCTCGTCTCGTCGTCTTGTGTCGTCCTCTCGTCTCGTCGTCTGGTCTCTTCTCGTCTCGTCGTATTGTCTCATTGGTCTCGTTGTCTCAACTCGTCACATCGTCTCGTCACGACTCGTCTCGTCTCGTCATCTGGCCTCGTCACCCCGTCTCGTCGTGTGATCTCATCTAGTCTCGTCGTCTGGTCTCGTCCTCACGTCTCGTCGTCTCGCCTCGTCGTTTCGTCGTCTCGTCTTTCGTCACATCTCGTCTCCTTGTCTAGTATCGTCGTCTAGTCTCGTCGTCTGGTCTCGTCGGCTAGTCTCGTCGTCTCGTCACATCGTCGGGTCTCGTCACCCCGTCTCATCGTCTGGTCTCTTCGTCTCATCTCGTGGTCTCGTGTCGTCGTCTCGTCTCGTCTACTCGCCTCGTCTCGTGTCGTCCTCTGGTCTCGTCGTCTGGTTCGTCGTCTGGTCTCATCGCCTTTTTCGTCGTCTGGTCTCGTCGTCTCGTCCCGTTGTCTCGACTCGTCGTCCGGTCTCGTCGCCTGGTCTCGTTGCCTGATCTCTTCGTCTAGTCTCATCGTCTGGTCTCGTAGTCTCGTCTCGTCCCGTCGTCTCGTCTCGTAGTCTCGTCTCGTCGTCTGGTCACGTCGTCTGGTCTCGTCGTCTGGTCTTGTCGTCTGGCCTCGTTGTCTGACCTCGTCATCTCGTCGTCTCGTCTCGTCTCATCGTCCGGTCTCGTAGTCTGGTCTCGTCGTCTCGTCTCGTCTCGTCGTCTGGTCTCGTCCCGTCAACTCGTCACTTTGTGAGGTCACGTTGTCTCGTCTCTACGTCTGGTCTCGTCGTCTGGTCTTCTCGTCGTCTCGTCTTGTCGTCTCGGGGCTTCCTCTGGTCCCGTCGTCCGGATCGTCGTCTGGTCTCGGCGTCTCGTCTCGTTGTTTGGTCTCGTCGTCTCGTCGACTCGTTGTGTGGTCTCGTCGTCTGGTCGTCTCCCCTCGTCGTCTCGTCCCGTCGTCCCGCTTCATCGTCTGGTCTTATCGTCTGGCCTCATCGTCTGGTCTCGTCGCCTGGTTAATCGTCTGGCCTCGTTATCTCGGGTTCGTCTCCCCGTCTCGTCATCTCGTCTCGTCATCTCGTCTCGTTGTCTAGTCTAGTCGTCTGGTCTCGTAGTCTCGTCTTATCATCTGGTCTCGTCGTCTGGTCTCGTCCTCTGGTCTCGTCGTCTGATCTCGTGGTCTCGTCTCGTAGTCTGGTCTCGATGTCTGAACTCGTCTCTTCGTCTCGTCTTGCCGTCTGGTCTCGTCGTCTAGTCGTCTGGCCTCGTTGTCTGACCTCGTCGTCTGGTCTCGTCCCGTCATCTCGTCACTTCGTGAGGTCACGTTGTCTCGTCTCTACGTCTGCTCTCATCGTCTGATCTTCTCGTCGTCTCGCCTCGTCGTCTCGTCTCGTCGTCTCGTGGCTTCCTCTGGTCCCGTCGTCTGGATCGTCGTCTGGTCTCGGCGTCTCGTCTTGATGTTTGGTCTCGTCGTGTCGTCTCGTTGACCCGTCGTGTGGTCTCGTCGTCTGGTCGTCTCCCGTCGTCGTCTCGTCCCGTCGTCCTGCTTCATCGTCTGGTTTTATCGTCTGGCCACATCGTCTGGTCTCGTCGCCTGGTTAATCGTCTGGCCTCGTCGTCTGGCCTCGTTATCTCGGGTTCGTCTCCCCGTCTCGTCATCTCGTCTCGTCATCTCGTCTTGACGTCTGGTCTCGTCGTCTATTCTAGTCGTCTGGTCTCGTAGTCAAGTCTTATCATCTGGTCTCGTCGTCACATCTCGTCGTCTGGTCTCGTCGTCTCGTCTCGTAGTCTGGTCCCGATGTCTGAACTCGTCTCGTCGTCTCGTCTTGCCGTCGGGTCTCATCGTCTAGTCGTCTGGTCTCGTCGTCTCGTCCTCTCGTCTCGTTGTCTGGTCTCGTCGTCTCGTCTCGACGTCTGGTCTCGTGGTCTCGTCTCGTCGTCTGGAATCCTTATCTGGTCTAGTCGTCTTGTCTCGTTGTCTCGTCATCTCGCCTCGTCGTCTCGTCTCTTCGTCTCGTCTCATTTTCTGGCATCGTTGTCTTATCTCGTCTCGTCATCTCGTCTCGTCACCCCGTCTCGTTCTCTGGTCTCTTCGTCTCGTGGTGTCGTCTCGTCTCGTCGTCTTGGTGTCTCGTGTCGTCCTCTGGTCTCCTCTCGTCGTCTGGTCCCGTTGTCCTCTCTCGACCTCTGGTCTCGTCGTATGGTCTCCTGGTCTCGTCGCCTGGTCTCGTCTTCTGGTCTCGTCTCGTCTCGTTGTTTCGTCTCATTGTCTGGTCTCGTTGTCTCATCTGGTCTCATCGTCTCGTCTCGTCTCGTCATCTGTTCTCGTCACCACGTCTCGTCGTGTGGTCTCCTCTAATCTCGTCGTGTGGTCTTGTCGTCTCGTCTCGTCGTCTCGTCTTGTCGTCTCGTCTCCTCGTCTGGTGTCGTCTAGTCTCGTCAACTCGTCCCATCGTCTGGTCTCGTCATCCTCTCGTCGTCTGGTCTCTTCATCTCGTCTCGTGGTCTCGTGTCGTCTAGTCTCTTCATCTCGCCTCGTCTCGTGTCGTCCTCTGGTCTCGTCGTCTGGTTTGTCGTCATGTCTCATCGTGTTGTTCGTCGTATGGTTCGTCGTCTGGTCTCGTCGTCTGGTCAAGTTGTCTCGTCTCTTCGTCTGGTCTCGTCGTCTGGTCTCGTCGCCTGGTCTCTTCGTCTAGTCTCATCGTCTTGTCTCGTAGTGTCGTCTCGTCCCATCGTCTCGTCTCGTCGTCTAGTCTCATCGTCTTGTCTCGTAGTCTAGTCTCGTTTCGTCTCGTCGTCAGTGGCGGCTCGCGGTCAAGGGTAGGCAAAGTGTAACAGCAGCAACAGCAACAACAACGACGATGATGATTATGATGATGATCATAATAATAACAACAACAACAATAATAATAATAATAATAATAATAATAATAATAATAATAATAATAATAATAATAATAATAATAATAATAATAATAATAATAATAATAATAATAATAATAATAATAATAATAATAATAATAATAATAATAATAATAATAATAATAATAATAATAATAATAATAATAATAATAATAATAATAATAATAATAATAATAATAATAATAATAATAATAATAATAATAATAATAATAATAATAATAATAATAATAATAATAATAATAATAATAATAATAATAATAATAATAATAATAATAATAATAATAATAATAATAATAATAATAATAATAATAATAATAATAATAATAATAATAATAATAATAATAATAATAATAATAATAATCCCCGTTTATCCGAAATATAGGGGGCGAAGTCATTGCGGATAACGCAAACAATACATTGTTTGGTTGTTTAATAAGAGCAGAGTGAATGAGTGTGACTTACGGACGAATTACCGCCAAAACTAAAATCACGAGTGTCGGCAGACTTTTTTCCAGGGGGGGGGCCACATGTTGGAAATTTGTAATCATATAATATTAAATCATTATTTTACTGTCAAAATTTATAGTATTTGTTGCAGATAACCGTATTAATTTGTGGTAAACAAAAATTGTTCTGTACATCAAAATTAAAATATTAGTTTAATAGTTAGTAACTGACAGCACATTAAGTTCACCGACTTCCAAGGGGAGGCGAGGCCCCCCTTGCCCAAGTTTTGCGACGCCCATGACTAAAATGGATTAAGAAATTGAAAAATTGTCTGACTGCAGCTTTGTGTTAAATGGCTAAAACACTCTTCTTTTCATTGTCAGTGCGCCGCGAAAGCGGAATTTGTAATAGTTCACTAATTAAGTCGGTCATACTGGTATTACACAGAGATAACGACAGATTCAGATCTCTGAGATCTTCGTTCGTGGAGTATGGCTGTTCGGAAAATGTCGCATAATTTCGGATTTGGGCCGGCAAGTGTTCGGACTGCTGGCAGACGCGTCTACGCATGCTCGGAGTGCATATACAGACCGAATGTTTCCTTATCCCTATTCAAGGGCCCCGTACTGAGGAAATGGGGCCGGGCAGGCAGAGGTTAAGCTAGCCTGCTCTCCACTACCCAGGTTCCATGCGTATCATTTCTGCCGCGCGTTTCAAACACGCAGCGCAGTTTTGATGAATCGGAATTGAGATTAAAGGATTTGACCATGTGCTGGTCATTACGCCCGAGAAAACTTTTCTTGAACTGCAATTAGGGGAAAATGACGGTTCAAATGATAAAATGCAGAATCATAGTTAAACATTATTTGTTGATGTATTACGATAGGGTAGGCAATGCCTACCCTGCCTACCCTGATGAGCCGCGCCTGCTCGTCGTCCTGTCTCGTGGTCTGGTCTTGACTTCGGCCTCGTCTCGAAGTCTTGTCCTGCTGTCTGGTCTCGTCTTCTCGTCCTCTGGTCTCGTTGTCCCGTCGTCTCGTGTCGTCGTGTTGTCTCGTCGTCTCGTCGTCTGGACTCGTTGTCTGGTCTAGTCGCCTCGTCTCGTCCGGTCTCGTCGTCTCGTCTCGTCGTCTCGTCTCATCGTCTCGTCTCATCGTCCCGTCGTCTCGTCTCGTCTTCTCGTCTCGTCGTATCGTCTAGTCATCTGGTCTCGTCCCACCGTCTCGTCGTCTGGTCTGTTCGTCTCCTCTGGTCTCGTCTCGTCGTCTCGTGTTCTCGCCTTGTCGTCTCCCCTCGTCGTCTCGTGTCGTCCTCTGGTCTCGTCGTCTGGTTCGTCATGTGGTCTCATCGTCTCCATTCGTCGACTGGTATCGTCATCTCATCTTGTTGTCTGGTCCCGCAGTCTCGTCTCATCGTCTGGTCACGTCGTCTGGCCTCGTCGTCTGGGCTCGTTGTCTGATCTCATCGTCTGGTCTCGTGGTCTGGTCTCGACGTCTGAACTCGTCTCGTCGTCTGGTCTTACCGTCTGGTCTCGTCGTCTGGTCTCGCCGTCTCGTGGTCTGGTCTCGTCCTCTCGTCTCGTTGTGTGGTGTCATCGTCTCGTCTCGTCGTCTGGTCTCGATGTCTGGTCTCGTGGTTTCGTCTCGTCGTCTGGCCTCCTTATTTGGTCTCCTCCAGTGTCGTCGTCTGGTCTCGTCGTCTCGTCTCGTCTCGTCGTGTGGTCTCGTCGTCTCGTCTCGTAGTCTCGTCTCATTGTCTGGTATCGTTGTCTCATCTCGTCTCGTCGTCTCGTTATCTCGTCTCGTCACCCCGTCTTGTCGTCTGGTCCCTTCGTCTCGTGGTCTCGTCTCGACGTCTGGTCTCGTCGTCTCGTCTCGACGTCTGGTCTCGTCGTCTCGTGTCATCCTCTCGTCTCGTCGTCTGGTCTCGTCGTCTGGTCTCGTCGTCTCGTCTCGTCGTCTGGTCCCGATGTCATGTCTCGCCCTCTGGTATCGTCGTATGGTCTCGTCGCCTGGTCTCGTCGCCTGGTCTCGTCGCCTGGCCTCGTCGTCTGGTCTCGTCTCTTCTCGTCGTTTCGTCTCATTGTCTGCTCTCGTTGTCTCATCTCGTCTCATCGTCTCGTCATCTCGTCTCGTCACCCCGTCTCGTCGTGTGGTTCGTCTAGTCTCATCGTCTGGTCTCGTCGTCTCGTCGTCTCGTATCATCATCTGGTCTCGTCGCCTGGTCTCGTCTTCTGGTCTTGTCGTCTCGTCTCGTCGTCTGGCCTCGTCGTCTCGTCTCATCGTCTGCTCTCGTCGTTTTGCCTCGTCGTCTCGTGGTCTCGTCTCTTCGTCTAGTCCCGTCGTCTGGTCTAGTCGTCTAGTCTCCTCGTCTCGTTGTCTCGTGTCGTCTTCTGGTCTCGTCCTCTGGTTCGTCGTCTGGTCTCGTTGTCACGTCTCGTCGCCTGCTCTCGTCGGCTCGCCTTGTCGTATGCTTCCCTCGTATCCTCTCGTCGTCTGGTCTCGTCGTCTGGTTCGTCTCGTCGTCTCGTCGTCTGGTCTCATCATCTCGTCTCGTTGTCTGGTCTCGTCGTTCCGTCTCGTCGACTCGTCTAGTCGTGTGGTCTCCTCGTCTCGTTCTCTGGTCTCGTAATCTGGTCTCGTCTTCCAGTCGCGCCGTTCGTCGTCTGGTCTTGTCGTCTGGTCTCGTCGTCTCGTCTCGTCCTCTCGTCTCAATATCTCGTCTCGTCGTCTGATCTCGTCGCCTCGTCTTGTCATCTGGTCTCGTCCCGTCGTCTGGTCACTTCGTCTGGTTTCGTCGTCTCGTCTCATCATGTGGTCTCGTCGTCTGGTCTTCTCCTCTGGTCTGGTCTGGTCGTCTCGCCTGTCTCGTTGTCTGGTCTCGTATAGTCTCGTCGTCTGGTCTCGTCGTCTCGTCTTGTCATCTGCTCTCGTCAGCGCGTATCGTCGTCTCGTCTCTTCGTCGCATCTCGTCGTCTCGTCTCGTCGTCTCGCCTCGTCGTCTCGTGTCGTCCTCTGGTCTCGTGCCTGGTCCGTCGTCTCGTCTCGTTGTCTGATCTCGTCGTCTGGTCTTGTCGTCACGTCTCGTCCTCTCGTTTCGTCGTCTGGTCTCGTCGTTTGTTCTTGTCCTGTGGTCTCCTCGTCTCGTCGTCTCGTCTTGCGGTCTGGTATGGTCGCCTGGTCTCGTCGTCTGGTGTCGTCGTCTCGTCTCGTTCTCTGGTCTCGTCGTCTGGTTTCGCGGTCTGGTTTCGTCGTCTGGGCCTCTCGTCTGGTGTCGTCGTCTCGTCTCCTCGTCTCGTCTTGTGATCTAGTCTCGTCTCGTCGTCACGTCTCGTGGTCTTGTCTCCTCGTCTCATCTCGTCGTCTAGTCTCGTCGTCTGGTCTCGTAGTCCCGTCTCATCGTCTGGTCTCGTCGTTTCATCTCGTCGTCTCGTCTCGTCGTCTGGTCTCGTCCTTTGGTCTCGTAGTCTCGTCGTCTGGTATCGTCGTCTGGTTTCGTCGTCGTGTCTCGTCGTCTCGTCTGGTCATCTCGTCTCTCCATCTTGTCACGTCGTCTGGTCTCGTCGTCTGGACTCGCCGTCCGATCTCGTCGTGTCGTCTCGTCGTCTGGTCTTGTGGTCTCGTCTCGTCGTCTCGTCTTGTCGTCTGGTGTCGTAATCTGATCTCGTCTTCTGGTCACGTCGTCAGGTGTCGTCGTCTGGTGTCGTAATCTGATCTCGTCGTCTGGTCTGGTCGTCTGGTCTTGTCGTCTCGTCTCGTTCTCTCGTTTCGTCGTCTGGTCTCGTCGTCTGTTCTTGTCCTGTGGTCTCCTCGTCTCGTCTCGTCGTCTCGTCTCGCGGTCTGGTATCGTCGCCTGGTCTCGTCGTCTCGTCTCGTTTTCTGGTCTCGTCGTCTGGTTTCGCGGTCTGGTCCCGTCGTCTGGTCCTCTCGTCTGGTCTCGTCGTCTCGTCTCCTCGTCTCGTCTCCTCGTCTCGTCTTGTGATCTAGTCTCGTCGTCTCGTCTCGTCGTCTAGTCTCGTCGTCTGGTCTCGTAGTCCCGTCTCGTCGTCTGGTATCGTCGTTTCCTCTCGTCGTCTCGTCGTCTGGTCTCGTCCTTTGGTCTCGTTGTCTCGTCTCGTTGTCTGGCATCGTCGTCTGGTCTCGTTGTGTCTCGTCGTCTCGTCTGGTCGTCTCGTCTTTCCATCTTGTCACGTCGTCTGGTCTCGTCGTCAGGAATCGCCGTCTGATCTCGTCGTGTCGTCTCGTCGTCTGGTCTTGTGGTCTCGTCTCGTCGTCTCGTCTTGTCGTCTGGTGTCGTAATCTGATCTCGTCTTCTGGTCACGTCGTCAGGTGTCGTCGTCTGGTCTCGTTATCTCGTCTCGTCGTCTGGTCTCGTCGTCTCGTCTCGTCTTGCCGTGTGGTCTCGTCGTCTGGTCTCGTCCTGTGGTCTCGCCTCGTCTCGTCGTCTGGTATCGGCGTCTGGTCTCGTCGTCTGGTCTCGTCATCTCGTCTCGTCGTCTCGTCTTTCCGTTTTGTCTCGTCGTCTGGTCTCGTAGTCTGGTCTCGTCGTCTCGTTGTCTCGTCTTGCTGTCTGGTCTCGTCGTCTAGTCTCGTCGTCTGGTCTCGTCCTGTGGTCTCGTTGTCTCGTCTCGTCGTCTGGTCTCGTCTCGTCGTCTCGTCTTTCCGTTTTGTCTCGTCGTCTGGACGCACCGTCTGGTCTATTCGTCTCGTCTCGTCGTTTCGTCTTGTCGTCTTGTGTTGTCATCTGATCTCGTCGTCTGGTCACTTGGTCTGGTGTCGTCGTCTGGTCTCGTTATCTCTTCTCGTCCTCTGGTCTCGTTATCTTGTCTCGTCTTCTGGTCTCGTCGTCTCGTTCTCTCGTCTTTTCGTGTCGGCTTGCCGTCTCGTCTTGTCGTCTGATCTCGTCGTCTGGTCTCGTCGTCTGGACGCACCGTCTGGTCTCGTCGTCTCGTCTCGTCGTCTGGTCTTGTCGTGTCGTCTCGTCGTTTCGTCTTGTCGTCTTGTGTCGTCATCGGATCTCGTCGTCTGGTCACGTGGTGTGGTGTCGTCGTCTGGTCTCGTTATCTCTTCTCGTCGTCTGGTCTCGTCGTCTGGTCTCTTGATCTGGTCTCGTGGTCTGGTCCCGTGGTCTGGTCTCGTCGTCTCATCTCGTCGTCTGGTCTCGTCTCTTCTCGTGGTCGTGTCTCATCGTCTGGTCTCATCTCGTCTCGTCGTCTCTTCTCGTCGTCTGGTCTCGTCGTCTGTTCTCGTCGTCTGCTCTCGTCTTCTGAACTCGTCGTCTGTTCTGGACGTCTCATGTCGTCGTCTCGTCTCGTCGTCTTGTCTTGTCGTCTCTTGTCGTCGTTTGGTCTCTTCGTCTGGTGTCGTTGTCTCGTCTCGTCGTGTGGTGTCGTCGTCTCGTCACGTGGTCACGTTTGGTCGTCTCGTCTCGTTGTCTCGTCTCGTCGTCTGGTTTGGTCTTCTGGTCTCGTGGTCTGCTCTCATCGACTAGTCTCGTCGTCTCGTCGCGTCGTCTGGTCTCGTCGTCTGGTCTCGTCTGTTCTCGTTTTCTCGTCTCGTCGTCTCTTCTCGTCGTCTGGTCTTGTCATCTGGCCTCGTCGTCACTTCTCGTCGTCTGCTCTCCTCTTCTGGACTGGTCGTCTATTGTCGGCGTCTCGTGTCGTCGTCTCGTCGTCTTGTCGTCGTTTGTTCTCGTCGTCTGGTCTTGTTGTGTCGTCTCGTCGTCTCGTCTCGTCGTCTGGTGTCGTCGTCTCGTCACGTGGTCTCGTCTTGTCGTCCGCTGTCGTAATCTGATCTCGTCGTTTGGTCTGGTCGTCTGGTCTTGTCGTCTCGTCTCGTCCTCTCGTTTCGTCGTCTGGTCTCGTCGTCTGTTCTTGTCCTGTGGTCTCCTCGTCTCGTGGTCTGGTATCGTCGCCTGGTCTCGTCGTCTCGTCTCGTTTTCTGGTCTCGTCGTCTGGTTTCGCGGTCTGGTCCCGTCGTCTGGTCCTCTCGTCTGGTCTCGTCGTCTCGTCTCCTCGTCTCGTCTTGTAATCTAGTCTCGTCGTCTCGTCTCGTCGTCTAGTCTCGTCGTCTGGTCTCCTAGTCCCGTCTCGTCGTCTGGTATCGTCGTTTCCTCTCGTCGTCTCGTCGTCTGGTCTCGTCCTTTGGTCTCGTTGTCTCGTCTCGTTGTCTGGCATCGTCGTCTGGTCTCGTTGTGTCTCGTCGTCTCGTGTGGTCGTCTCGTCTTTCCATCTTGTCACGTCGTCTGGTCTCGTCGTCTGGACTGGCCGTCTGATCTCGTCGTGTCGTCTCGTCGTCTGGTCTTGTGGTCTCGTCTCGTCGTCTCGTCTTGTCGTCTGGTGTCGTAATCTGATCTCGTCGTCTGGTCACGTCGTCTGGTGTCCTCGTCTGGTCTCGTTTTCTCGTCTCGTCGTCTGGTCTCGTCGTCTCGTCTCGTCTTGCCGTCTGGTCTCGTCGTCTGGACTCGTCGTCTGGTCTCGTCTTCTGGTCTCGTCCTGTGGTCTCGCCTCGTCTCGTCGTCTGGTATCGGCGTCTGGTCTCGTCGTCTGGTCTCGTCATCTCGTCTCGTCGTCTCGTCTTTCCGTTTTGTCTCGTCGTCTGGTCTCGTAGTCTGGTCTCGTCGTCTCGTCGTCTCGTCTTTCCGTTTTGTCTCGTCGTCTGGTCTCGTTATCTTGTCTCGTCTTCTGGTCTCCTCGTCTGGTTCTCTCGTCTTTTCGTGTCGGCTTGCCGTCTCGTCTTGTCGTGTGATCTCGTCGTCTGGTCTCGTCGTCTGGTCTCGTCGTCTGGTCTTGTCGTGTCGTCTCGTCGTTTCGTCTTGTGTCGTCATCTGATCTCGTCGTCTGGTCACGTGGTGTGGTGTCGTCGTCTGGTCTCGTTATCTCTTCTCGTCGTCTGGTCTCGTCGTCTGGTCTCTTGATCTGGTCTCGTGGTCTGGTCTCGTGGTCTGGTCTCGTCGTCTCATCTCGTCGTCTGGTCTCGTCTCTTCTCGTGGTCTTGTCTCATCGTCTGGTCTCGTCATCTCGTCTCGTCGTCTGGTCTCGTCGTCTGTTCTCGTCGTCTGTTCTCGTCGTCTGCTCTCGTCTTCTGGACTCGTCGTCTGTTCTGGACGTCTCGTGTCGTCTAGTCGTCTTGTCTTGTCGTCTCTTGTCGTCGTTTGGTCTCTTCGTCTGGTGTCGTTGTCTCGTCTCGTCGTGTGGTGTCGTCTCGTCACGTGGTCAGGTTTGGTCGTCTCGTCTCGTTGTCTCGTCTCGTCGTCTGGTTTGGTCTTCTGGTCTCGTGGTCTGCTCTCATCGACTAGTCTCGTCGTCTCGTCGCGTCGTCTGGTCTCGTCTGTTCTCGTTTTCTCGTCTCGTCGTCTCTTCTCGTCGTCTGGTCTTGTCATCTGGCCTCGTCGTCACTTCTCGTCGTCTGCTCTCCTCTTCTGGACTGGTCGTCTATTGTCGACGTCTCGTGTCGTCGTCTCGTCGTCTTGTCGTCGTTTGTTCTCGTCGTCTGGTCTCGTTGTGTCGTCTCGTCGTCTCGTCTCGTCGTCTGGTGTCGTCGTCTCGTCACGTGGTCTGGTCTGGTGGTCTGGCCTCGTTGTCTCGTCTCGTCGTCTGGTCTCGTCGTCTGGTCTCGTCGTCTGGTCTCGTCGTCTTCCCTCGTTGTCTCGCGGTCTCGTATCGTCTGAACTCGTCGTCTTGTGTTGTCGTCTCGTCGTCTTGTCTCGCCTTCGGGTTTCGTTGTCTCGTCTCGTCGTCTGGTGTCGTTGTCTCGTCGTCTAGTCTGGTCTGGTCGTCTCGTGGTCTCGTCTCGTGGTCTCGTCTCGTCGTCTGGTCTCGTCTTCTGGTCTCGTCGTATGGTCTCGTCGTCTGGTCTCGTCGTCTCATCTCGTCGTCTGGTCTCCTCGTCTCGCCTCGTGATCTACTCTCGTCGTCTCGTCTGGTCTTGTCGTCTGATCTCGTCTGCTGGTCTGGTCGTCTGGTCTCGTTGTCCCGTCTCGTCGTCTGGTCTCGTCGTCTCGTCTTGTCGTCTCGTCGTCTGGTTTCGTCCTGCGGTCTCGTCGTCTCGTCGCGTCGTTTGGTCTCGTCGTCTAATCTCGTCGTCTCGCCTCGTCGTCGCCTGTTGTCTCCTCGTCGGGTCTCGTCGTCTCGTCTCGTCGTTTGTGTATGTCTGTCTGTGTTTGTGTCTGTATATGTGTGTTTCTGTTTGTCATTATCTGTGTGTGTCTTGGTGGGTCAGTGTGTATCTGTTGTATTTGTCTGTTTGTGTGTGAGTGTGTCTTAGTGTCTGCCTATGTGTATGTCTGTGTGTGTTTGTGTGTCCGTGTGTGCCTGTCTGTGTGTCTGCCTGTATGTCTGTCTGTGGTCTGTTTGTCTGCCTATATGTTTCTGTGTCTCTCTGTGTGTGTGTCTCTGCCTGTTTGTGTCTGTAGTAATGTCTTGTGGTGCACATCTGCTGGGGTTATTAGCGCGTAGTTTGTGTCTGTGTGCGTGGGTGTGTAAGTTGTGTTTGTGTCTGTGTTGTTGTCTGTGTGTGTCTGTTTGGATGTGTCTGTGTGTATATCTGTGTGTCTGGGTTTGTCTGTCTGTCTGTGTCCGTCTATGTGTGTCTGTGTGTGTCTGTGTCTCTATGTATGTCTGTCAGTGTGTATAGCTCTATGTGTGTCTGTCTGAGTGTGTCTGTCAGTCGGTGATTGTGTGTCGTTTTCTGTGTGTGTCTGTGTCTCTGTCTAAGTGCGTCTGTCAGTGAGTGTAGCTCTGTGTGTCTATCTGTGTGTGTGTCTGTGTGTGTCTGTCTGAATCTCTGTGTCTCTGTCTGTTCATCTGTATGTCTGTGTGTGTTTCTATGTTTCAGTATGTCTGTGTCTGTTCGTGTCTATCTGTGTGTGTCTGTCTGCGTCTGTGTCTGTATCTCTGTGTCTGTGTGTTTTGTCTGTGTGTTTTGTCTGTGTGTATGTTTGTATATCTCAGTATGTGTGTGTGTCTGTCTGTATCTCTGTGTCTCTGTCTGTCTGTTCGTCTGTATGTCTGTGTGTGTTTCTATGTTTCAGTATGTTTGTGTCTGTTCGTGTCTATCTGTGTGTGTCTGTCCGTGTGTGTCTGTCTGCGTCCGTGTCTGTATCTCTGTGTCTGTGTGTTTTTGTCTGTGTGTATGTTTGTATATCTCTGTATGTGTGTATCTCTCTCTGTGTCAGTCTGTGTCTGTATTTGCGAGTGTGTGTCTATGTGTATGTCTGTCTGTGTGTGCCTGTCTATGCGCCTGGCTTTCTGTGTATCTGTCTACCTATCTGTCCGGTTGTTTGTGTAGGTGTGTGTCTGTCTGTGTGTATGCTCGTATCTGTATGTTTGTGTTTTTTTTGTGTGTGTCGGTGTATGTGTGTGTCGCTTCGTTTGTGTGTGTGTCTGTGTGTATCTCTGTGTCTGTCTGTGTGTCTCTGTCTGTGCCTGTGTGTCTGTGTGTCCTTTTGTGAATGTCTGCGTGCGTGTGTGGTCTGTTTGTGTGTGTGTCTGTGTGTATCTCAGCGTGTCTGTGTCTGCGGGGGTCTGTGAATGTGTGTGTCTCTGTCTGGGTTTGTGTCTGTAAGTGTCTGTCTGTGTGTGTCTATCTGTTCGTGTCTGTCTGTGTTTGTCTGTAGGTCTGTGTGTGTCTGTATGTCTGTGTGTCTATCTATGTGTGTCTGTAGGCCTATCTGGTTGTCTGTCTGTGTCTGTGTGTGCCTGTCTGTGTATTTATCTGTGTGTGTTTGTCTGTATGTGTCTGAGTGTGCCTGTGTATGAGTGAGTGTTGTGTGTGTGTGTCTGTGTCTGTACGTGTGTCTGTATATGTGTAATTCTGCTTGTCTGCGTCGGTGTGTGGCCGTGTATGTGTGTGTCTGTGTCTGTGTGTGCCGGTTTCTGTGTCTGTTTGTGTGTCTGTCTGTGTCTGTGAAGGTGTCGCTGTGTGTCTGTTTCTATGTCTCTGTGTGTGTCTGTGTCTGTCTGTGGGTGTGTCTGAGTGTATCTGTTTGTGTCTGTGTCTATGTCTGTGTCTTTGTGTGTGTCAGAGTCTGTGTGTCTGTATGACTGTGTGGGTGTCTGTGTGTGTTTCTGTCCGTGTACCTGTGTGCGTCCTTTTTTTGTCTGTGTCTCTGTGTCTGTTCGTGTGTGTCTGTCTGTGAGTGTGTCTGCATGTGTGTCTGTGTTTATCTGCTTGTGTCTGTGTCTATGTCTGTGTCTTTGAGTGTATCTGTGTCTGTGCGGTTGAGTATGTCTGTATGTGTGACTGTTGGTGTCTGTGTGTGTCTGCCTGTGTGTTTCTGTCAGTGTGAGTGTTCTTCTCTGTGTGTCTGTCCGCCTAAATGTCTGTCTGTGTGTCTGTTTCTCTGTGTGTACCTGTCTCTGTGTTTCTGCATGTGTCTCTGTGTGTCTGTCTGTGTCTGTCTGTGTGTGTCTGCGTCAATGCCTGTGTGTGCCTGTGTCTGTGTCTGTATGTGTATCTGTGTGCCTGTTTTTGTATGTGTTTCAATGTCTGTATGTGCCATTTTGTGTCTGTCTGCCTGTCTGTGTGTGTCTATCGCTTTGTGCCTGTCTGTGTGTCTGTCAATGTGTGTCTGCCTGTGTGTGTCTGTCTGCCTATCTGTGTGTCTGTGTGTGTCTATCGGCGTGTATCTGTCTGTGTCTGTCAGTGTGTATCTGTCTGCCTATCTGTTTGTCTTTGTTTGTCTCTCTGTATGTCTATCTGTGTCTGTCTGTGTATGTCTTTCTGTGTGTGCCTGTATATGTGTGTGTCTGTATGTCATTCTCTGTGTGTGTGTGTGTCTGTGTGTTGCTGAGTGTCTGTGTCTCTCTGTCTGTTTGTGTCTGTCTGTGTGTGTGTGTCTGTCTGTGTGTGTCTGTTATTGTGTGTCTGTCTGCCTGTGCGTATCTGTGTGTGTCTATGTGTGTGTGTCTGTGTATGTCTGTCTGCCTGTCTGTCTGTGTTTGTCTGTCGGTGTGTGCCTGTGTATATCTGTCTGTGTGTGTCTGTCAGTGTGTGGTTTTGTGTGTGTGTCTGTGTGTGTGTGTGTCTGTATGTGCATGTGTCTGTGTGTCAGTGTCTATGTGTGTCTGTGTGCGGCTGTGTCTCTGTGTCTGTGTTCGTGTCTGTCTGTCTGTGTGAATGTGTCTAAGTCTGTGTCTTTGTGTGTGTCTGCCTATGTTTGTGTCTGTGTGTGTCTTTTGTGTGTCTTTGTGAGTGTATGTTTTTGTATGTCTGTGACCCTGTTTATCGGTGTCTCTGTGTGTGTCTATCTTTGTGTTTTTTGTCCTTTTGTTTGTGGCTGTGTGTGTCTATGTGAGTGTGTCTGTGTGTGTCTGTTTGTGTCTGTATATGTGCGTGTGTGTCTGTCTGTATTTCTCGATCCATGATGTGTCTGTGTGTGTCTCTCTGTGTTTGTCTGCATGTGTGTCTGTCTGTGTGAATCTGTCTCTGTGTGTCTGGGTTTGTGTGCGTGTGTGAGTTCTGTTTGGTCTGTGTTTGAGTCTGTGTGTGTCAGTGTGTCTGTCTGTGTGCGCCTGTCTGTGTGTGTCTGTGTGTCTTTCTGCGTGTGTCTGTCTGTGTGTGTCTATGTCAGTGTTTGAGTCTGTGTATGTCGGACTGTGTGTCTGTCAGTGAGTGTCGGTCTGTGTGTGTCTGTCTGTGTATGTCGGTCTGACTGTGTCTCTTTGTGTCTGTTTCTGTGAGTGTGTCTGTACGTGTGTCTGTGTGTGTTTGTCAGTGTCTGTCTGTATGTGTGTCTTTCAGTGTGTATCTGTCTGCCTATCTGTCTTTGTCTCTCTGTATGTGTCTGTCTGTATGTGCCTCTATGTGTGTGTATCTTTCTGTGCGTGTGCCTCTCTCTGTGTCTGTGTGTGTCTATCGGTATGTGT
This sequence comes from Tenodera sinensis, assembly GCA_030765045.1. Lineage (NCBI taxonomy): Eukaryota > Metazoa > Arthropoda > Insecta > Mantodea > Mantidae > Tenodera > Tenodera sinensis. Next base: position 83,324,149 of record CM060968.1, read on the forward strand.
CTGTCAGTGTCTGTCAGTGTGTATCTGTCTGCCGATCTGTTTGTCTTTGTTTGTCTCACTGTGTGTGTCTGTCTGTGTGTGTCTGTCTATGTGTATGTTTATGTGTGTGTGTCTGTCTGTGCGTGTGCCTCTCTCTGTGTCTGTGTGTGTCTATCGGTATGTGTCTGTCAGTGTCTGTCAGTGTGTATCTGTCTGCCGATCTGTTTGTCTTTGTTTGTCTCACTGTGTGTGTCTGTCTGTGTGTGTGTCTGTCTATGTGTATGTTTATCTGTGTGTATCTTTCTGTGCGTGTGCCTCTCTGTGTCTGTGTGCGTCTCTGCGTGCCTGTGTTTTTTTTTATCAGTGCTTTATTATCAGCATGCCCAATTACAGTGCGTAATATTACATGCATTGAAATACATAGCTTGATTTACATTTTGAACAGTGTTCACTTATTAGTTTTTCACAATTGAATTGATTTTATAAAAATGTTGAATGCCTTTAGGTGGTTGTGTGTAAGTTGTTCACTAGTCGCTGACCAATGTTCCTTGTTTTTCCTAATTTCTCGAATTAGTGAACTTCTCTGTTGCTTGGTGTCTGCACATTCATAGATTAGATAATTCACAGCTTGCTGTCCTCTGCCGCAGGTACATGTTGGACCATCTATAATGTGAAATCTATGAAGGTATGATTTGGTTCTTCCGTGTCCAGAAATAAATGCTGTGAACTCAGGAGTTGAAGGTATTGCAATATTCAATCTCTGTTTTATTGATGGAAACAAAGATTTTGTTATTACGCCTTTTGTTGAAATATGCCATCTATCTTGCCATTCCTGTATTTCTTTTTCTTTGATGTCTGTAACTATCGCTGTTTTTGGAACTCTACTGTATACAATTTCTAAGTGATCATCGCTGGCAGCTTGTTTTGCCAAGTTATCAGCCAATTCGTTTTCAGCAATGCCTATGTGTGCTTTGATTCAGCTGAAATGTACAACCCACTGATTTTGTTCAAGAGTGCGTATTGTTTGATTATTGGAACATTTCCCTTCCAGACGGTATTTAACCTGACAAATTGGACTGTGGGCCCTGTGTGTGTCTGTGTGTGCCTGTCTGTGTCTCTGTCTTCGTGTGTTTCTATCTGTGTGTGTCTGTCTTTGTGTTTCTGTCCTTTTGTTTGTGGCTGTGTGTGTCTATGTATGTGCGTGTGTGTCTGTCTGTATTTCTCGATCTATGATGTGTCTGTCTGTGTGTGCCTCTGTGTGTCTGTCTGTGTGTGTCTGCATGTGTGTCGGTCTGTGTGTGTCTGTGTGTGTGTGGGTTTGTGTGCATGTGTGAGTTCTGTTTGTGTCTGTTTGAGTCTGTCGGTTTGTGCGTCTTTGTGTGTCTGTGTCTGTCTGTGTGTGTCAGTGTGTCTGTCTGTGTGTGTCTTTCGGTGTGTGTCTGTCTGTGTGTGTCTATGTCAGTGTTCGAGTCTGTGTGTGTCTGACTGTGTGTGTGTCTGTCTACGTGTGTGTTTATCTGTGTGTGTCTGTCTGTGCGCGTGCCTCTCTCTGTGTCTGTGTGCCTGTGTCTGTGTGTGCTTGTCTGCCTATCTGTCTGTGTGTCTCAGTGTGTGTCTTGTGTGTCGGTCTGAGTGTCGACCTGAGTGTCTGTGTGTGTCTAAGTGTATGTGTCTGCGTGTGGCTGTTTGTGTCTGTCTCTCTGAAAGTGTCTGTGTGGGGCTGTCTCTGTGTGTCTATTTCTTTTCTTCTGTGTGTGTCTCTGTCTGTGTGTGTTTCTGTCCGTGTGTGCCTGTATGTCTGTGAGTCCGTCTTGGTGTGTGCCTGTCTGTGTCTGTCTCAGTCTGTTGGTGTCTGTATGTATGTCGTGTCTTGTGTGTCGGTCTGAGTGTCTGCCTGGGTGTGTCTGTGTCTCTCTGTCTGTGTGTGTCTGTCTATGGGTGTCTGTCTGTGTGTGTCTGTCTGTATGTGTGTGTCTGTCGGTGTGTATCTGCCTGTGTGAGTCTGTCTGTGTATGTCTGTGTCAGTCTGTCTGTGTCTTTGTATGTGTCTGTCTATGTTTGTGTCTGTATGTGAGTCTGCATGTCTGTGTATGTGTCTGTGTGGTTTGTTTCTGTGTGTCTGTCCGTTTGTGACTGAGTGTGTGTTTGTGTGTGTCTGTCTGTGTATCTGAGTGTCTGAGTGGTTCTGTGTGTCTGTGTGTATCTCTAGGTCTGTGTGTCTATCTGCCTGCCTGTCTATGCTTGTCTGTCTCTTTGTCTGTGTGTGTCTGTCTGTATATCTGTGATTGTTTGTCTGTACTCTGTGTGTGTCTGTGAGTGTCTGTGTGTGGGTTTGTGTGTCTGTGTGTCTGTCTGTGTAACTGTGCCTTCGTGTGTTTCTGTCTGTGTGTGTGTCTGTCTGCCTATTTGTCTGTCTGTGTGTGTCTCTTTGGGTGTGTCTTTGTGTAGGTCTGTGTCTGTGTGTGTGTCTGTATAAGTGTGTCTGTGTAAGTTATGTGGCTGCGTGTGGCTGTGTGAGTGTCTGTGTGCGTCTGTGTTTGTCTTTGATTCTGTGTCTCTATCTCTGTAAGTGTCTGTATGTGTGTCTGTGTCTGTCTATTTGTGGGTGTCTATGTCTGTGTGTGTTTGGGTTTGTATGTGTGTCCCTCTGTGTGTGTCTGTCTGTGTGTATGTGCCTGTCTCTGTGTGACTATCGTGCGTGTCTTTCTGTCTGTGTGTTTGTGTGTTTGAGTGTCTGTCTGTGACTGTGTGTCTGTCTCTCTGTATCTGTTTGTGTGATTCTTTGTGTGTCTGTGTGTTGTCTGTGTATGTGTCTGCGTGTGACTGTGTGAGTGTCTGTGTATTTTTTTTCTCTGTATCTCTGTCTCTGTGTGTCTGTTCGTGTTTGTCTCTTTCTGGGTGTGTCTGTGTCTATTTCTGTGCCTTTGTGTGTGTGTTTGTCTGTGAGTGTTTCTGGTCGTGTGTGTGTCTGTCTCTGTGTTTCATTCCGTATTTGTCTGTGTGTCTCTCTGTTTGTCTGTGTGTGTCTGTGTCTCTGTGTTTGGGCTTAATGTATGAAAAATTCGTGCTTTAAAGTACGACGCATTATAAGTACCTAACTAATACGGCCGGAAAATCAAACGAAGCAAAAAGGGATGATAAAACAGAAATAGTAGCAAAAGCTGTCGAAGCTCGCACAGGAGAAAACCAAACAAATTTGGTAAAACTATCGACCACCACACCAAGATATGTACTCCCCTGTAATGAAGGAGGAAAGGGCCCAATAAAATCGAAGAAAATGCGATCCATGGGGTAAGTCGCCAAGTGAGAGCTCAAGGGTTCGACCTTGGTGATAGCCGGGGCTTTAGATTGTAAACAAACTCGGCAATTACGAACAAATTGTACAATGTCCTGGTACATCTTACGACAGACAAAGAATCGACGATTTTTTTCCTTAGTCTTTCGTATACCTAAATGAGCCCTAAAATGAGAAGAATGGAAATATTGTAACACGACGGGAGTTAAAGCCTTAGGCAACAAAACGCATACTAAGGAAGAAGAACGAGAAAATCTACAAAAGAGAATGTCGTTTCCGAAAACATAACCATCTGGAATAACACACGCTTTAGCCTGGTGCCAAATAGGTCCCAGTTCCGGATCCGTTTGTTGATATGATGGGATGGAAGTAAAAACCTGAGGAAAATCTTTTGATAAGAGGTTAACCAATCCGACGTGAGCCGGTAATTGATGGGAATGAGGTTTGGGTTCCTGAAATAGGCGAAACAGCACATCTGCTAAATAATTGTCAACGCCTCTTATGTGCTTTATATCAAATTGAAATGCACTCAGTCTTACTGCCCAACGTGCCAATTTTCCTGTTTTGCGTGTGTGTGAAAGAACCACATTTCAATTTAAATCGACTATGTTCCAAGAAGGCACGAAATTGTTCACAAGCTGTTAAGACTGCTAAAGCTTCTAATTCATAAAGACATAAACGGAAAGATTGCGTTCTGTACGTGATAATGTACGGGAATAATGAGCAATGGGCTGACGACCGTGACCCAATTTATAATGTTCAAATGCCGAATACCTCAAGCTAGAACTATGAAGTGCAACTAACCAAAAAAATGTTGTACATATTTTCAATCATATATAGTAACAATGGTGCCAACTTTTGAAAAACATAGGGTGGGCTCAAAGACTTCAAAATGTTCATGCCATTGTGCTTTAATTGCTTCATGAAATTAACTTAAACTTATGTAATATTGATATAAACATAACTATCCAAAAATAATGGTGCAAGAAACAATTTTTGTGTTTGTAAGAACAATAACTTACACTTGATAATTCCACTACCACGGAAGAAAGGAATACACGTATATATACCAGGTGGAATGTACTGCTTTGGCCATCCATTAACCACGGATTCTACATGATGAGTGTAATAAATATGTCCAATACAATTACTGTCAACCATTTTGCTGAAAAAAAAGTGTGAACATTTTGGAGCCATCTAACTTCTTGACAAATGGATATAAATGTTTATTATTTCAATAACTGTTGCACAAACATTATGTGAACAATGCTGTAATACACTTCTACCTTAATTTGAGTGGATTTAGTCACAATTGAATGTTAACATGTCACACAAACTTTAATTTGTAAGAGATATTTGGCAACATCATGCTAACATTGAATTGGGACTAAAGTCATTCAAATAAAGGTAGAAAGCAATATAGTATTTTCACACAATGTTTGTATGACAGTTAAATAATAAACCATTTATATCCATTTATGAAGCAGCTAGGTGGCTTCAAATATTTGACACACCTTTTTTTCAGTGAAATGGGTTTTTATTGACAATAATTGTATTGGGAATATTTGTTATACTCATTATGTAGAATCCCTGGTTAACGTATGGCTGAAGCAGTAACTTCCACCTGGTAGGTATATTTAAATTTTGGATCTTAGTGAAATAAAATAAAAATAAACTAAAATATGGACTTGCCAATAGTAGTACTGCATATTGCAAATGTGATCCTCCTGACTGTGCTTCTCCCAATAAATTCATTGTAAGCATCATCTAAATTCAACTTTTCCACACTATTGCTATATTTACTTAGAATATCAACATTATTAAGTCTTAATAAAAGTTTTAATCCTTTTGCACATAAATTTGCTGTTTTTAATAGTTTAATTTATAGGTTAATAATATACCCCTTAATAAAGATGAATTTGACATAGAACATAAACACATTATTAACACTGCAGTAATTAATGGTTTTAATACAGATTTTATACATAAAAGGATAGAGGAATTTAAGTATCAAAAAGCTGTCAAAGAAGTTTCAACCCTTAAAAAAATAAAAGATAATTGTATTTTTAAAAAGTTTACTTACCATCCATGGGCTAATAAAAAATTTACAAGGATTTTTAAAGAATATGGAATAAATTTGGTCCCTCAAAATAAATTTAATATACAAAATTTACTTAATTTTTCAAAAAAAGATAAAATACCAAATTATAAAAAATCTGGCATTTATCAATTTAGCTGTTTAGATTGTGATAAAGTTTATACTGGTAAAACTAAACATCATCTAGAAACCAGAATAAAAGAACATTTTAGAAATATTAAATATAAACAAACTGATAAATCAGCTATGGCAGATCATTTTTGGTCATTTAATCATGAAATTAATCCAGAAGTTAAATTATTAAAGCAATTAAGTAATCCTATAGATTTAATGGTTTGGGAAACAATTTTTATTTTAAAAAACAGGAACCATGTCATGAACTTCGAATTACCATCTATAGATTGTATTTATAAATTTTTGTTTTCAGAGATTGATAAATAAAAATTGAATAGAGTAATTGTTTTTCAGAAAAAATAAAGGATTGTAGCTTGGCAACGAATTTGTTTATATGGCTTTGAGAATGAGCTGGACACAGCTTGAAACCCAGGGTCAGCAAATTATACTAAAATAAGTGAAGTTTTTAGTTTCTAATTTGTTCTTACTTTAGAATTATTAAGTCTTTTCCATGGGCGTCGCAAAGGGGGAACAAGGGGGGGCTGCAGTCCCCCCTTGGAAGTTAATGAATTTAATGTGCAATCAATTACTGACTATTATTTTAATTTTAATGTAAAGAACAATTTTTATTTAGCACAAATTAACACAGTTATCTCCAATAAATAATACAACCTTTGACAATAAAATAATGAATTAGTATTATCTGATTGCAAACTTCCAACATGTGCCCCCCCTCCCCTGGAAAACAGTCTGCTGATGTCCATGGTCTTTTCTGGGACAATGTTGAATACAAAAATGTTTTTAGTTTTTTCAAAGCAGGAATAGATCGTTTTGCATGGCTGTCCGAGTTAGATTTATAAATTAATGAATTCAGGATCTTCGCTGACATTACAGCTTGGAGGTTGTACCACATCACTGAAATTGCTTAATTCTATGCACAACATTGCAGTACTGCCGCATACCATGTGAACATAAAACTTTGTAGTCATAAATACTGTCATTAAAAACATACTTGGCATTGTCTACTTTTCTGATGACAAAACTTAGAATTTCACTCTTTCACAGCACAGAAGTGCTCTTTAGATGATATATTCACACAAGTTTGTAGAATTTACACAATTTACACCCATATTATGTTGTGTGTGATGGCAATCAACAAAGCACCTTTGTTTCGGGGTCCTGGGTTCAGATAGGTCCAGGAAGGGGTAGATATGAGACTGAAAAATTCAATGCTATAGCCAGGATTTGAATAATAGATCTTTTGGTCTCTGTCCAGCTGCTCCAACCACTGAGCAACCATGGCCAACATAACATCAAATTCTCCAACTCACTTGCATTTTCCCCAGTGAACCACACAAGGAGATCTTCATGGTGACTTGCTATGCTGTAGGTACTTAATTCCTTGGCTTCTTAGTTTAACCAGCTATAAGTCAATCAATGAAATCAATGTTCTTCCTGATTAGTAGTGTGTAGGATAAAGTTGTAAAGAGATAGAGTGAAAGTGAAAAATTCAATTCCATTGATGGGATTCGAACCATGGATCTTCCGGTCTCCATTTGGCTGCTTTAACCACTGAGCTAACTTGCTGAACTTGCTAACACATCAAATTCTCCAACTCACTTGCATTTTCCCAGTGAACCACACAAAGAGATCTCAAATACATATGAGATAACATATCCTATTAGCAATGTAAGTACTTACAGCATAGCAAGTCACCATTAGGGTATGTTATCATATGTTTTTGAGATCTCTCTCTGTGTGGTTCACCGGGAAAAGTGGCATGTTGGCACATTGGCCATGGTAGCTCAGTAGTTAGAGTAGCTGGATGGAGATCAGAAGATCCGTGGTTCAAATCCTGGCTATGGCATTGAATTTCTCACTCCTGCCCTTTACATAATATACGAGAAAGGTTACGACTAAAGCACCTAAATCCCTTACAAGCTGCATTACACTATATCACAGGCCATGGGCCATATGGCACTTACTTAAAACGTTTTAGTATCATCAACTCTGAAATGTGCACCAGATGCAATACAGAAGATACTCCTGAGCATGTAATGTTTAACTGTCAGAAATACAGTGAAATAGGACAATCTAACAGGGAAAAGCTCATGTACCTCACTTTATTGGAAATGGTCAGGAATAAGGAAAATCTAAATGCTTTAAATGAGTTAGCGACTCAAATCAGTATAGCAGAAAGATCTTTAAGACAAACTGAACAAGAAAGAAATCTAAGAAATTTTTATACACCTCCAGCGACTACTGTAGCACCATCCCGTCGATCGTTAAGATTGTCAAACCAACTGTAAGCAGAAAGGAGAAGAATGAGGCCAAAACGACAGCCTGATGAGACTTGGACAGCCTACCAGAGACTAGGGACAACTTGACAATATCACCAATTTTTCTTATTGTTATTTAGTTTAATTTAGCTTTAGTTTAATTTAGTTTTCTGCACATTCTATTGTGAACAAATTGTAATAAATAAGTTTAAATAAATGAAAATATCCGCACACTACGTCCAGATATAACAAATTAGGTATCTGGACATAGCTGGCAGATATTATTTTATTTTATTTTTTTTCCTGCCCTTTACAACTTTGTTGCAACACAGCTAATGAGGAAGAACAGTTAATTTCTAAATTAGTAGCTGTCAATCAGGGATTTTAATTTAAGGGCTCTGACAGTGAATCATGATAGACAATGGTCTTAAATGTTATATGTATTGGTGTCTCTTATAGCGTTAAACCAATTCAACTTTTTCAAAGATCTCTTATCATACTAATCAAATCTTAGTTATATTTAACACCTTTCTGGCAGCTACAATGTCCCTCATGCTGTCTTGCACTACTAAACTTAATGAATACATAAAACAATATAAATACCTTGCTTTCTGATTAACTTGTGAAATTCTTGCCTGTGCCCCCTTGTATTTCCTGCTAACATTCACAGCAGCATAGCACTGTCTGTGACAATTTTGGATATTCAACCCTAGTCTGCATCTGTTGCTGATGTTTCTTAGAATTCAATCAAATACTCTGCATCTCAAGTTCTTTAGAAGCAACATACAGGCATACTGATACTTCTTTCTTTGCCACACCAGTAGTTTCATCCATAAACAAGTCAAAATAACCAGCATCTTGAATTTTATTTGTCAATGAACAAAGCAAGTCCATTGTCATTTCATTTTCTGCTTCATGTGATACCAACTTAAAAGATGGTCTTTCAGTATGTCATTTAAATTCTGGTGAATCTCCACATCTGAACTGTAGAACCTGGTGAAAATTGTTTCTTTTGTCATTATACCCCTGCTTTAATAAGTGATAACTCAAAGCGCACAGCCCTTTATGGGCCAAGACCTACCACCCAGGTGCTGTATCCCCCACCTTTGTCCACCACAGGCACCATGAGTGGGGTGCAGTACTGGAGGGTGGTATGTGCCCTGATACTTCCCACTGGTTATGTGGTCTACGCAACCAGGGCCACTACTTTTCAATCAAATAGCTCCTCAATTGGCCCCTACGGGACCTAATGAGGTTGAGTGCAACCCAAGTCAGGTCTCTGAGTGGGAAAATTCCCATGCTGGTACCAGGAATAGAACCCAGGTCTCCTGCTTGGTAAGCAGCAGCATTATCTTGCTAAGGAGATGACCTAATAAGTGATAAGATAATATAAAATAATATAAGGCAACATGGAAATCTATACAGCCTTGCAACTTTGGAACATTCAGATTACATGCAACATTCACTCCACTTTGCACTGCTGTAAGTTTGAAACATAATTCTTGTAATATTGAGAGTGATATGAGAATTAAATTTTCTTAAAGCATGTTTGCAATTGGAAAAGCCAGAAGAAATTAAACAAGGGTCCCCTTTGGTGTAAAACAAGTTTTCTATCATTTGCCTTCTTGTATGCTTTACAACATAATACCACGTTTTTGTTTTCTTTGTACCAAAACCACGGATGTTTACTTTGCAATGAAATTTGAAAGTTCTACCAATACCAGCACTTTTTGTTTCTCGTTCCCCTATTATATTATTGCTAACCCTCCAAATAATTTGAAGACAAACATGATTCTTCACCACTACATTTCTGAATCCAATTTAATTCCTCAATAATGGAACATTGGACTAGGGTATTGTCTATCTGTGGTTGTTTGAACACCAACTTATCCATTGCTGATGGAAGAGAGAGTGACAGAGGGAGGGAGAAGGAGGGAGAGAGAGAGGGAGGGAGAGAGAAAATCACACTACTCTTCTGCCAAGATGTTCATCTCTGCTCATTAAAGGTGATTTTCCATTACTATGGCAGGAAATTTCCATCCTTAAGATGGAACACTCGCAATTTGGAGGATGAAAACAGTAGGTATTATGACTGGAATTAAATCTGTAAACTGACAACATAACACAGGTCCAAGTATCTGCTTGTTCTCCCTTTGAAAACATAGTTGCTTGGAGCAACCAACTATCATTAACTTAATATGGACCAGTGCCAGTGTCCCATAGGTACCTGCATTGAAACAAAATGAGGTTGTGTTATGTATGTCTGATTTCATTTTGCACTGATTTAATGCGACAGGAATTTAAGTAAAAATAATAATCTTCTTTATCTGATTAACCTCCCCTTATGTAGGTCTTACAAGCCAATGCTTAGGGTCAGATGCCTATCAGGGAGCACAGGAACCATGGACCAGACAGAGTGAAGACCTGGAAGCGGGTGGTCAGCCAAGCACCAGGCATGAGAGTGAGGAAGAGGATGATACGGAATACAGGCAAAATCGATGAGCGGAAAGGTGATTATGGAACAACTGGTGGAATGAGTACCTAAATCTAGCCATCAAGTGACTTGCACTAGTATAATATCCTTCACCCAATACTGCACTAATGTACGGCCAGTGGATCAACAGCCGTGATGTTTCACAGCTGTGATGAGTTGGAGGGGGAAGGTTAACGTTCCCAACGTATAGTAATGAGTTTCGGAAAATGGATTCTCAAAATTATCTTAACAATGAAAGTATATGATATTTATTAAGTTTAAAACATTGAAATACAGGTTTCAGTTTTACTTTCATGCAATATCTTTGTTATACCACAATTCTGTTCGAATATTGTTATGGGCAGTAGCTGTTACTTTTGGCAACACACCGGTTATTAAAACTTTCTGCTAGCACCAATCAGCAGTCTCACTGCTACAGCGTGGCTTCTAAATGTAGCACCATGTTGCCAACTCCATTTTACAAGGACCACATGATTTCAATTGCTTTGGTGTTTGTGCAGGTTTTTTTCTGGCAGGTAAATGGTATAACAATAATCTCCATATTCTACTATTCTATGATTATTTATATGCATACTGTCCATTTAAATTTACGAAGTAGCGATGCGATCTGCAGCTGTATGAAATGTTTCAAATACCCTGTTTGAAATTCCCGCCAAAGAACTGGCAACACCGCGCCACGAAATGTCAGAGCTGGAGATCCAGTGGCTGTACAACTCATGTCTTTACAGAGATTTCACCATGGTAAATAACAGATGTGCTGCTACCACATTCTCTCAACTTATGCATAAACTTGTGCCTTCATGTAATACTGTGACATCGGGTGGCCATGCATTTCAAATGCTCAAGGTCAAGCTGCCTCACACTATTGGACAGAGAGGAAACATCTAACAATGAGTGTGGCAGAACAAAGAGTTTGCAAGACTTCTGACTGCAAGCTTGTTTGTGAACGGTTTGAGAAAAATCTGTGCTATATCATTCTGGTATATAAGGAGGCGAGACAGCAAGAGAAGCAAGTTAGTTGTTTTCTGACGGAATCATGAGGGTTGAATGGGACAGCTGTTGGCAGTGAATGTGTGTGTACAGTCATAGTAAGAGAACTGTATGTGTCGACAGACAGTTTGGGACACTGGTATGTTGCATCAGAGTTACTGTTGCAAGAAGCAGTCTTAGTCAGTGTGATTGTTAGACAGAAGAAACTGAAAGACAGAAAGAATGTGTGTCAAGGTTACAAGCGTACTGAACAGCAAGATCACAAAGGATTGAAGACCTTGTTATAAAAAAAAACAGAACGGTTTTTTTGAGCTACAGTTTTAGAAGAAACCTAAAGTGACAAAAAGTAACCGGACTTGGTTGTCATCATTGTCACATTGATGTTATCAGTGGGATTTGTGGACATTGTCATTTTGTCACAATATTTTTGGGACTGGCATTCATTTACAAAGGATACTCGATGCATACATATGAATTCAAGAATCAAAATAAACTACATGTACAGGTGTCTCAAAAAACACAAACAATACTTAGTACTTGTGCAGGATGACAAACTGATCATTTTTCAACAAGGAACCTCTGTCCAGAAATGCATGGTTTTGGACATATGGTCCTCTGCTGACATTACAGGAGTCCCATACACCATACTCTTCACACAGCTCCACAGAAAATAGTTGACAGATGTCAGATCTGGCAACCGTGCTGGCCAAGGAGATGGTCCACTTCTACCTTTCCATCGATTTGGATGTGCCATGTTGAAGTGATTTTGCACATTTACCTCCAAGTGTGCTGGAGCTCATGTCGGCCATTTCCATAACTGTGTACTTGCACTGCTGTTAAAATGTTACTGTACTGGAAACTACACAAGTAATGCAGTAGGATGCACACCAAGGACTCTATGGAGGAATGTAGCACATTGCAGGAATGTTATTAGGCTCAGGTTATTCATCTGCAGTACACAGATGGCTCAAGGGTTGGACACTTTAAGTATTAAGACACCAAAATGATCTTAACAAATTGTCACAACCATTTGTTCTCAAACTTTGCTCTCCAATGCCCAAACCGTGCATTTCCAGACAGCAGTTCCCTGTAGAAAAACGATCAGTTTGCCATTCCGCATAAAACACTAAGCATTGTCAGTGTTTTCTTGGGACACCTTGTATATTCTTAATGCAATATACTTGCATGTCAAAACTATTGGGGGTATCTAGTGCTAACAGCTGTTCATCCCTGCCTGGAATATATGATAATCTTTGCAGCATTTTTAGCTTCCATACCTAACTAAAAATGTACAAAACAATGGGACTACTAATAATTGTGTTTGCAATGCTTTTTAGAGTGGTTCTTGGGGGCCTAGATATATGCCAGACTGATTCTATTGACATCCATCTGCTGGGACGTTCAGCATTGAAAACCATTTAGCTTTGCACACCTCTTGTAGGAATTACAAAAGTGCAATATGCTAAGCACACTCTCAGATATAAGACATGCACCATTTATAGGTTAGTATAATATTCTCATATTTCATGCGTTCTGATGCATCTGTTAACTTTAAGAGTACTACAATGTGAAATAGTAAGCTCTTGAATAAAATTTGAAAATTATTTTATGCTGTAACAACCCAAAGAATATGGTTGTTTCTTATGGCAAATGTTTGAGCCGTTACCTCATTCCTTCTGGCATCATGATGCAGCTTTAATATAAGTTTTTTTTTTTTTTTTTTTCTTTTTAATGACTGATTTTGGGAGACACCAGTACATTGCTTTCACTTATCACCCAAGTTCAGAGGCTGACAAATGGCACAGTTGGGTCAATTTTGTAGCTCTATTTTCTGACGTGCTAAGAGGTCACAGGTTTTAGGTGTAATTCATCTATTATGTACTTCCTTTCAAGAATGTCTTTGTTCCTTGGCCAAGTTTTGTGGTTATCTTTCCACTTCTTTAGATGTTCTTATGGCTGATTTGTCTCTTAGTTTATCATTTTCCTAGTTGTATTCAATGACAATGGAATTAATCCCCACCCTCATTGCGTTGAAGTCTAATATGAGAGAGAACTCAATGAAGAATTGTTGCTTTTTATCTTTTTGTTTTCATGGAATTTACATTTTTGCAGTTTTTAACTCGCTGTATACAAACTTAAAGTTAATTAGCACAAAGTACAGATGCGTGGTGGGTTGGGTGTTAACCCTGACTATTTGTCCAAATCCACCTGCTACAAAACTAAATAGATCTACCTAGCCTTACCATAAATACCATTACAACATTGAACCTTAGCCATTTGCACAGTTTTAAACATCGTTTAATATTCTTTTAACACTGGTCAATTATATGTATTGCAAACACAGAGTACCAATCATAATTCAAAATGGCCATCTTCGGTCTTCACACAGGCCCTAAGTCTCTGTGGTCACACATCATGGAATTACACAGTCTCCATTGGAAAATCCACCACTGCCTTCTCCAGGGAGCACTTCAGGCTATCAATGCTGGGATATCTCTTCATGCCCTCAATCACATACCACAAGTTATAGTCCAATGGGTTGAGGTCAGGGCTGCTGGAAGGCCAACAATCTGAAGCAGTAAAGTGTGGAACATTTCTCCACAGCCATTTCTGGGTAGACTTTGCCTTGTGAGCAGGTGCTGAATCCTGCTGGAAGTTCCATTGTTCATTCCTAAACAAAGTGTTGTCCAAATTCTTCACAAAGTCTCTAACTTGGTGTTTCGGTACACTCTGGCAGAGATTTTTACCCCTTTCTCACAAAAATGGAGTTTGGTGGTGTCACCATATGCCACTCCTCACCAAACCATCACCAAGGTAGGATAATGGCCTCTTTGGATCTTTAGAACCTTCTCATGAGCTTCCGAGATGATTTAGCATAAGTGCAACCATTTTGACAGTTGAAAGCCTCTTCAGTGGTGAAAATCTTTTCATCTATGTAAAGAATTTTTCTGTGGCCATTGTTCGAGTAATGCTGAAGAAAGTGTTTAGATTTTATCACACTCAGCTCCTTCAGATGATGGGTTAGAAGGTGATATACTCCGTCAGTGAGCTTTCAACCCATAGGTCATCACTCCATAGACAGAACACTGACATTTTTTAAATGTTCAACTCTCGAGCCAGCACAGACTGGATTTGCACAGGATTTTGTTGAATACAAGCTGCCACTGCTTTAACCACCTGCTTGTCCATAATGTTGCATGGATGGCCTTTCTTTTATTTTTATTGCAAATTGAGAGATATTTTTCTTTATCTGGGTCCACTTTTACTTCCACATAATGTGTCAAAGAGCTTTTCTCTCTCATCTGAGAATACATTGTCTATCCATATCCTCCAATCTTAATCTTATTTCCATCCAGAATCCTTTGACAGAACTACCAATTCTAAGCCAAAAATCTCCAAGACCATTTTTCCACACTTCCTCCCTAACTTGTCCCAACCATCACCCATCACCCACAAGTTCTCTTCTAAACACACTTTCAAAATATGCTTGTCTGACAACTCTTGAATTCTAAACCAATACTTTAAAACTCTCTCAAACTAACCTTACCTAGCTCTGCCAAAGCTGCTACATTTGCTGCCATTGTCGGCACTTCAAGCACCATCTTACAAAAGGCTCTTAGAATTCATCTATACCCCAAATTTCTGTCTCATAGGTTCTGTCTCAAAGCACAACAGATTGTGAGGCTTTTACCCATTTGGTATATGTTCTGATCATTACGAGGTCCCCCCAAAAAGACATGCACATATAAGGAAAATTCATATTCACACAAAAGAACATACCCTCTTTATTTTAATTTATTGTCTGATTTTTCCACCTACAGCTTGGTTCCTAATATGCTGCATTTATAATACAAAGGTATTTTGAACATCTTCATTTTGCTATTGGAACTACATTTATATTTACAAGAGTATCAGCAAGGGACTGAATATTTAACTACTTAAAATACTGCAACAATAAACATCCATAAGGGAATATTCAGTCAGCCTTTGCGTAAAGTGGAAGAAAAAACAAAAGAAGTAAAATTTAAGATGCTTGAATGTACAGAATTACAACATTTTATTATTTATTAACAAAAAGGGTTGTAAAAAATCATCATTTTATATAACAGACTATCTGTAGGCTTGTGATCTTATGGACATAACACAAGTTGATTGCAGTAGCTGATCAGGTGACAGCACTAACAGTTGGTTCACTCTTGCCCTCTGGGCTACAGATCTGTGCACTCCCTCAATGGAGTAGTTTATCTTAACAGACTGCATTCCACTATATTGTCCTGAAGATAACAAGCCTAGCTTTCAGGATCACTTGGAACTCTCAACTCTTAGGAATTTATATCAAAGAAGGATTAAGTACATATCTTATATGTAGAAGGATTTAATGAAACATGTATTTGTCTTCTTCTAAATTAAATAGTTAGAAGGTAAATTAATGTAATTGAATATGGAAAAGCCAATAGCACAGTTTTTTTCTTAAATTGACATTATGGTAAGACAACAATTAAGAGGCCAATATTTAGTGTTGCTTTTTCGTTCTAATATCCTGTCCTGTTAAGCCAGGTCCCCAAGTTATTGTCATAATATTCAGCCAGCTGTAGTCATTAACAACTAACATCCTGAGTTGGCACCACCCATAAACTCACTGCAATACCAAATACATTAAATGTGACTGTAGGTGGGAATGCGTCCTTGTATAATATGAACTATTTCTAGAATTTATATTTGTCTCAAAGTATTGAAGAAAGGGAACAAGAACAAGTTTATTTGAAATGTGAAGAAGCACATTTTTGTTAATCATCAAGTAAACAGTTGCAAGTTTTTATGCTTAAAATTACAGAAATTTGTCTGTCTACACCATTTCAACAATAGTTCCGAAAAATCAACTTGGTTAATATGATACCTTATAAAGATATTTTAAAATAAATTTAAAAGCTATAACATACTAAACTATGCCACTATTCAGGTAAATTTTCAAATAATTTTTGTGAAATTCCCTTCATATTATTCTATTACAGTTATAACTGAACACAAGCCCAAACTTGTTTGCCTGCAGTTTGCTTTACGGTTTAGCATAACCAATGCTGATTTCCAATTTTTTTGCAATGATCTGAAAAATAAATCATATGGATTCAACTTACTCCATTGCATCTGAACGAATCCACATGTATATGTTAAATCAGATGAATAAAATTGAATTGAATCTTTGCACAAGAAAACCACCTCTGGAAGTTCATTCCGTCACCAACAGATGTTACCACTTAGATATTCTATGAAAAATTAATTCACAGGAGACCCATCGGACGCTTGTCACAGATGGGTATATGTAGCACTCGAAACGTGTCCAAGGTACCTAATGTAAGTGAAGTTTAGTGTTTCAACTTTCTGACTCATTAGTTATGTATTGACATTACATTATGTTTATTAGCTCCTACTGAGTATTTGAATACTGTTTCCACATGCTGTAAATGAAAACCTGTTGCTTAATTTGAAATCATTCCTTGGCAAAAAATATATCTCCAGTAACGAATGTAATATATGCAAATACTAAGAGATGTGAGTGTTTGTGCTCTCTACAGAGTTATGTGAATGTATCACATTAAATTTTTTAAGATTGGCATTAAAAATGGCAGAAGGATTCTTGATCATTCACTTAAAGAATTACACTTCCCTTAATCTAACATTTGATATACTGATATTATGGGTCAGAAAACTAAATAGAATAAATTTACATTTCGCTTGATTTTTTAACTCCATATTTAGATATTTAATACCACAGACATTTTATATATTTGCTATTATTATTTTCTTTTGTTTTTATCTTATAGACCTGGTTATTTCAATTCTGTGGATCCTTGAGCTTTAATTCTTCTTCAGTACTCCTGCGTTTTCTGTGGATGTCCTTTCTTTCCATCAGGGCACTTTTGCCCATTTTAAGTTTTGGCTTTTCTTGGAATCTGCATGGTTGAAGTTTCATCTGGAGAGGAACACATTCCTGGATGACTTTATGCGTTACCGCTACTTCAAGAAGATCCATTTCAGTCTCAGTCAACCATATTCCCTTGGTTTATTTATTATAAAACACAAAGCTTATTTCTCACTGCCACATGGCCAATTCCTCAAAATTAAAATGTGTAATAAACAAGACAGTTATTCAAAGAAAAACTGAAGCTGTTAACAGTGAAGTAACAGAATCTAAAATAAAAAACTTAAAGACTAAAAACTTCACTTATTCTAGTAATGCTGCAAGTTAGTTATTGGAATCTTAAAGAACTTGCAGCATTACTAAGATAGGTGAAGCTTTTAGTCTAAGTTTGTATTTATTTTAAAAACAGTTATTTTTTTATGCCAACCAACTTACTGCTGATGTTTTAAACACACAAGCCATGTGTGGACACTGTTTGAGAGGTAGAATCAGGACTGAAAAATTTAATGCCATAGCCAGGATTTGAACAGGATTTGCTCCATGTGAAGCAAAGACCTATGCTTCATATTCCAGCTATGGCATTGAATTTTTTAGTCCTGATTCTACTTCTCAAGATAGTTATTATCTTTCAGCGACTACAATGGTTATAATCTGGCAATGTATGCAACACAGAAATTGTCAATAATTCTGTCAATAAACTATTATGAAAATGTTTAAAATGACACTTCAGAAAATAATTATGAATTAGTATTATGTGGATTGTAGATTAATGAGTTGCATGAAGAGGGTGCAATTTTATCATACATTGTCAACAGTTTATTTACAACATATTGTTATATGAATTTAAATTATTTTACAGAGATAATTAATAAAATAAAAAAGATTTAATAGCAGTTCAGAATTTATTTGTAACAGTCTGCACAACTATATCCCCTTTCAAGTGCCCCCCCCCCCTCCCAATCAATTAGATTGATTTAATTAGCAATGATAATTTATAACTGGATTCATTTAGTTTTGCACTTCTGTAAGAATAAATTTCAATGTAATGATACATCTCTAGCAATAAAGTTGTGCAGTTCTAAGCCTTATATATGTATTGTTAACAGCTCTACAATAACTAAAATTATGAATATGCAGAAATGCCGTATGAGTAGTAGTGGTGGGGTTTACGGCGCCATATGAGTGCCCACACTTCAACTTCCTTCACATAAACTGAGTACTTAGCTCAAGAATGATTGATACAAATGTTGGAGCGTTGGTGGCATTAGGAGCTTATCGATGCTGTGTTCAATTGCTACTCATTGTTAAGAATCAATTTATAAAAGTATTTAATCTGAGAATGACTAAGGTGATTACTTCAGCAATCTATTAGAACTTGAGTAAAAGAAGTGTACAACAGACAACAAAAAGAACTGAAAAAAGAAAAGCTTTACTTCACTCAAAAAAATTATTGAACATGCACATATTCTTTGAATAATTCTTTTTGAGGATTACCCTGCTTCAAAAGTAACTTATCCTTTCATTCCCAGTACAATAAATATTAAGTGAAAGAGTATCACTAATACATTATATTACCGCATCAAACAAAGAAATTATGATCAGTAGTATCACTAATGAATTATATTTCCCTGTGTGCTCATGCTGATCATCACACAAACATCAGTCTTACTTCTGTTAGGTAGGTGCTTTGTGCTGTTCTAGTCCAGTTCACATGTGAAAAACTTTAGAAGTGTTTAGCTTTGCTTGAAGTGTTTTCAAAATTAATCGATTGCAGCGCACAATGCAACAAAGAGTGTTTATATGTGATACGTGTGTGCTTGCATCATCTTGTAGGAAAGTTGCACAGCAATTTGAAACTAAATTTCCTGGCATGCATGTTCCAAGTAGAAATACTGTTTGCATGTAAATAAATTCAAGGAGATGGGATCAATTCATGATAGCAAAAGAAAGTTAAGATGGCATATGCTTACAGAACAGAAATTAGACAAAATCGGAGAAAGGTTAGAACGGTCACCTTGAAAATCTAGGCACCTTGCACAAGACAAAATTAAAACAAAATATCACGACAGAAATTAACGCTATTTCAGAAGCTGACTAATGCGTGTGAATGAAAATTTCCTCAGTGGATGCTCTAGATGTATTGATGCAGATGGTAGGCATTTTCAACATAAAGCATGTTTTGTGTTTATTCTGACAACTGTTAATGTGATTTGACATCTCATTTGATTTCCATGCATGTGTGACCAGGAGAAGTGCCATGCGACTACCAATCAAGTCATGCAGTGTCCGGGAGTCATGTGGCTGTTGACTAAGTTTTGTAGTAAACATACTGTATTTCAGTTGCCATTGAAGGATAGCCACTTATGGGTAGTTCTTACAATTAAAGGTACAGCTTTTGCTGCAGATTCTAGTCACTCTGGCAACACTCAGCTTGTACAACAAAATTAAATCTTTGTAAATCTCCATTTTATTTGCTTGTATTACAGATAATACATCAGATCATTCATATGCTGCATTACACTTGGCTTTTAATCTTTGGGATTGATAGAGAGGAATGCAGCATGCCTGCGACGGAGTGCACCTGTCTGTAGCACAAGGAAGCAGGAGTGAACAAACTCCTTATAATGTCACTGTACTGCAGTCAACTTAAGTCATCAGTCCCCAAGATTACAAGCTGGATTATCACATACTATGTTCATTTTCTTTATCCTGGAATGATAATATCAATCAAAAGTACTAAAAAGTTCCTTCCCTCTTCCAGAGAAGAATACAAGCAATAAAAGAAAATATCTAAACAACATGCTCAATCTGTGATGAGTGTAAGAGCAGCAGTGAAGGATGCAACTATTGAAATCTTTACAGATTATCAGATGATTCATATAAATTAATGCAAACAAGAATGTAATACTTAAAACACAGATTCTCAAATTGTCTGATTTTCAGTATATAAATTTTTTCAAGTGCTTCTTCACCTTATTATATCTTAGTTTGATACATTAGGAAATAAAAATATAAAAGTTTGCAAACTTATTTATTTTTATTGTTCTTCCTTCTTAATTTAAGTATGGCATTGCAGCGAGGACAAATTAAGCTATAGAGAATGGTGCTTCTAAATCAATATTATCAGGTACAACCTGATTATACACTGTCTAGCCAGCAGATACTGAAATTTTATAGGGAGCAATGTCAAATGTAAGAGACACAGGGACAGTCATGTGATTGTAAGAACTTAAAAAAAAAAAAAAAAAAAAAAAAGTTAACATTCAGTAGAATCTAGTTTGTGAGCTAGTAGGCAATGGTCCAGTCGATGAGCTGTAACCTGATGTTTTGCCCATCTGAAGATCTGATATCCAACAGAGTTACAGACAAAACATCAGGTGATAGCTCATCAACGGACCATGGCCTACAAGCCCAGAAACTATATTCTACTGGATTAACGCTGGCCGTGAAAACCTAAGCATGTATAAATGTAAAGACTGTACAGAAACACTTTAAATAATGTTGATATCCTCCACATCAGATTCGTGATAAATGCTGTTTAAAGTGCCAGAGTAAGGACGTATGAAGCATGTGTTTTGCCACTTCCAAATGCATTATAAAATCACTAAATGTAGTAAATGTACTTGTACAAATTTATCATTTTATTAGAACTTATGTTCTAAGTTCATTTTGAAAAAATACATTTCCATCTATAATTAGTAAGTAATATTACTAAAGCAAATAACTGAACACCTTGCCTCATAACCCTTACTCTCACCTAAACGCAAATTGTTTAACAACAAAATAGGCTAATGAGAAGCAACAAGTTGATTCGGTGCTGTACATGTGAATGAAATAAAAAGAAAGAAATTCATTGTATATTAGAAGGCCACTTAAGAATGATCCAACAAAATACAAATACTGATATAGTAGCAAATGAGAAGGAAAACAAATAATCATTTTCTGTCACTTGCATCAGTCTTTCTAGCCTTTCCTTCTCAAAATTATACTTTATATAATACTATACATGTTAATTTAAAAAATTAATAAATAATATTTTAATTTAAAAAATAAAAAGGAATTTTGATATTCACTTCTACAGGATATAAAGAAAATTATTAGCATACAATTACAAAAATGAGGCATTTAAATTAGAAAATTTGGCAGGTCTCAATGGAATGAAGCACAGCTTTTGACTATTGCTGGCAAGCCTACAAAGCAAATACCATTTGCACAAGTAAATTCACGAGATCAGAGCAGTGTGCAAAGAGCATATTTGCTCGCAGACCACTGTTCTCTACCAGCTTGCAGTCAAAATATTTTCTTCAATTCCATGTTTTTCCATCCAAACACACTTTTCTGACAGCACTCACTCTTTAGGTGGCTTCACCCCCTTCCTTATTTTTTGGCTGTACTCTATAATATACACACACAAATACACACACTCGCACACTCATAAAAAAATAAAAGAAAGAAAGAAAAACACCTAATCAAAATGTATACACTTGCAGTTCTATTGTTACCAGTCATCGTCTCACTTAGAGGAACAAGCACAAAGTACCCTATTTTGAGAGTTCCTTTGCTCTTCTTTGTGCACACAATTTTCACTCATACATAACAACTCCCTACATGTCCATGCCATGTTATTATTTTTGGAGAATTCTGAAAATGATACTCAATGCCCTAATTTGCACAGTGACCATTTATAACTTAAGTACACAGAGGTGACTGGAATGACGCTTATTACACCCTTTATGATGTAAACATTAAAACTACAGCCAAACCAATCATGTTGCCACAACAAGAATTACTGTCACTTTGACATGAACATTTCGCAGATGTGTAAGTTCTTCACATGAGGATGGCATTGAGTAGCATCTTGTAATATCAAATAAGAACTCCCAAACTAAACCACCTCCTCTGCTTCTATATACACCTAAAATGAGAATGATGCTTCTTGGCTGTGGCTACATAGATTTTGGTTGGCATGCTGTTTGGGAAAGGAAGTATGAGCAAGAATGGCTGCTCACACTGGTACATAATTGCCTTTGGGTTTGTAAAATAACTGCCCTTTTACTATCCTTCTTCCCAATTCTTTAAGCAGCATTTTCTTCTCTTTCTTTATTTTCTGCAGAATGCCTTTGTTCTCCTGTGCCCGGCGAGATAAGTATGGGAGAACTTCGTTGATAGGACCATAGGGGATATACTTGTATGCAGAGTATCCTGACTGACCTGTAAACAACCATATTTCAGTTAGAATGGTAATTACAGCTATATTCCTGAGTCTCATGCATAATTGCATAAAACTGTGTGAAGGAATGCAAGACTACACCAAAGATGCCTAAGCATTCATCTAAAAAATCTCTAGGGAAGGAGCATATCATGCACTCAAGTCCAATTCTCTGACATGGCCTTGTCCAAGAAGTTAATTAAGGATCAATGTTTATTTTCTAATGATTCTACCCCATTAGCAAGTGGAAAGCAAACTGGTTTGGCCTGAAATTGGGCTTTTTCTTCTTTTTAACCATTAAACTAGAAGAAATTTGTATGATCTATTAACAACCAGGTTTATTTATATTGTTAAGAAGAGATTAAGTCATTTTAATATATATTTTAGTCCTGTTTAGCATTAGTATGAATTTTATAATTGAATAGCTCATAAGTAACACATTTTATAATGTGAACCAGAATTCCTTATTTTACTTATCTAAGGGTACTCTATAAACAGTGAAAATACTTTTGTTGGTAGTTAACAATCTGCATGTTTTTTACATACCTTCATACAATCTACCTCTTAGATTCAAAACTATATGAAAGATTACAAAAATCGCTGCAGTCACTTACATGTTACACATGCTAAAATTAAGTTTATGAATGAAAAAAGCACATTTTTTCTTTCTCTACTTTCTCATGTAACCTGAGTTTTATAAATTTCCTCGCAAATGTTGTTCTGCTGGTTATGTTACAAACTTACCTCCAATGCTATTTGTGCCATGTTAACTCGGTGCTTATTTTTCTTAATTTCAGTTGTAAAATTGTACAAGTTACTAGTGTTGTGTCAGAAGTAAAGAAAAAAGGAGCTGTGAAAAGGGGAGTGCTGTGAAATATGCTATGATATTGTGGTTGCAGAAAAAAGGGGTTTGGAGTGCAGTTCTATGTGAAAAACAGATCTTTATAGAATGATCGAAACAAATAAACCTAAAGAGTTTTTTAAAGTGGATGAATTTTTGGTTTCATTGGGCTACACTGTCGTTTGCTTTCTCCCACACATATATGTCTCAATCCCCTAGAACTAGCTTGGGCCAACGTAAAGTTAATAGTTAAAGAAATGTAACAGGTGACTTATCCTTACAGGAGTTGCACAAGATAGTTTCCGAGACTGAAACAGACTGGCAGGGTTTTTGAAAAATACAGAAAAGGTAGAAAATGATCAGTGGAAGAAAGAGAGTAGTTGAAAACATTATGTCTAATAAGCTAAATGTAGTACATGAACTGAATAACATAATAACATTGGAGTTCCACTATTTTGAGTGACTTCTTTACTTTAAACTGGCATAAATACATATTCTAAGGTTGCACTATTATTGTAAGCATGAGTCGAGCTGCAGATATCACTGTGTACCTGGAATTGTTTACTGATGTACTGACTTGCTGCATTCCTGCCAGGGGTCATGAGCTGGTGGGCAAATTGTAGGAATATCTATAGTAGGAAGTATTCTATTCTGCCCAAACATTCAACATCAAGATTCACCAGAAACGTATCTGTAGCTTTGGTAACAAATTTGTTTGTATAGCTTTGAGAATGAGTTGGAGTCAACTCGAAACTTTAGCTAGCTTTGCACCAAAGAACTTGCAATATTATTAAGATAAGTGAAGTTTTTAGTTTCTAATTTGTTCTTACTTTAGAAGCATGTTTTGAAGCCCACTCACCACCAAAAGAAAAAGCATTTTTAGAAAAGTGTGTATGCCTGCATCTGTAAACAGGATGACAAAGTTGGATAAATACCAAAGTTGGTGCTCAAGTTCAATATCTTCCAAAATGTGACAAACTATCTTTTCATGGAAAAAAAATTAATTCTCAAAAAGTAACAAACCATTTTGACTAAATTACCATATTTTCATGACAAATGGAATGTGTATCTCAAATTTTCTGGGAATAGCTTCTGAAGTCCTCTTCATTCTGAATGACTTTTGCATAACTATGAAACCATAGGAGATACACAAAATCTTATCACACAAATAACTGTAGATCTCATTAAAGCAACTTTTTTTTTGGTGGGGATTAAACATTTCTGAGATATTTCTTGTTAAATATTAAAAACAAGTAGTATTAACAGTGAAGTATTCTTCATATTTGAAATTTTTTGAGTCTCTTATTAATTTTTTTTTAGTGAAAGCGAATGTAAAAGTATTAATAAATGACACAAAAAACTCAATATTTCTTATTGGTTTGGAGTTTCTAGCACTTAGTTTTTCAAACATGAGTTATCATTCATTTTTGTTTCACTACTGGTAAGTAGAGGAAGTATTGTATTCCACCCAAAAATTTGATGTTGAGATTTCACCTGAAATATGTTTTGAGGCCCCCTGAATCAAAAAAAAAAGCATTTTTAGAAAAAGGTCTGTGTATGTGTCTGTCTGTGGACAGCATCACTCAAAAACGAAAAGTCAGTTAAAAACCAAAGTTGGTATTTAAGTTTAATGTCTTTCAAGGATACGACACGAAGATTTTGAAGAAAATAGCCCCACCCTAAACTATCCTTTACATGCAAAATTTTTCGAAAATTTTGATTTTCTTGAAAATGGCTCTAACAATTTTGATTAAAATACCATATGTTTAAAATATTTGAATGACTAACGAAATGCATATTTTGAATTTTCTGGCTATAGCCTGTGTAGTCCTGTTTACTCTGGATGACTTTTGAATATCTTGTAAACCGCAAGAGATAGACAAAATCTTACAATACAAAAAATGTAGATCTCGCTGAAACAGACAATTTATGTTTAAATAAACTTTTTTTGTAGAGTGAACCATTTCAGAGATATTCCTTGTGATTTATGTCAGTTTCAGAAAACTTAAAACTTTTGTGAAATGGAGCATTGTTCATTTTTTATATGTAAGTGTGCTAAGAGAACGGGATCTCAAAGCTTTAAAAGATTTTACTATCGCTGAAGGCCTACTGTATTCTAATATTCTCCTTGCACCTACAAGGAAATAAGCAATAAGATAATTTGTACAAGTGTTTATCTCAACTAACACGAAGAAAGTATAGGAATAAGTTTGTAAGAATGGTTAGTAGAAGGGTAGAGAAAGTCATGAGAGTGCAACACATCAGATCTTTTTTGTTTCTTTCTCTCCCTTCCTTTTCTTTCCTGGTCACGCAAAGAGAATGGAAATTTAAAGCCATCACATAGTGACCAGCTCTTAAAATGTTTGACTATCGCTTAAGCCTACTATATACCTCTATTTCCATTGCATCTATAAGAAAATATATAATAAAACCATTTATACAAATAATTTAAATAAAAGTGAGTAGAGAAAGTCATGTAGTGCAACACAGGTTTCTTTTTTCTTTCTTTCCTCAACTTTACTGGAACAGAATTAATTATGGCTTTATAATCAATTACGTCATGTTGGGAAAGCAGTGAAGTATAATTATACTGAAATGGATCTCACACTCAAACTTCAATATTGTGGTAATCCCTTTTACAAGCTTCATAGGTATGAGTATAATTATTAGCCACACACTTACCAAGAGGGAAGGTTATATAGTCGCACATTCCCAGGAGCTGTCCAAAGCAAATAACTTTGTCCTCAGGTGATATGCCAATTTCCTTCATTCTAATGGAAGAGCAAAAAATAGCACAGTTAGAATGCAGTTTTATTTACTCTAAAATAAAATAATTATGCCTTTAAGACCTCCTGCCAATTTCATACTACAATAACTATCCTCTAGATTAATTGGAGGTTTTAAATGAGTTGGAATCTGAAGTAACTATACTACATCTGTGGACACCAGTAGAGAGCCATCATTGCTTGTATCACTGCAAGAGACTTTTTCCCTAGTGTTATTTATTCACACTAACAATTAATGTGATAGTTGGTAGCGAATTGGAAGAGTAATTAAATTGAGCTGCTTGATACAGTAACTTCATAACAACATTACATAAATAGCAGCTGGGGAATTTAATGTCGTACTGGCAAGTTGGCCATGGTAGCTTAATGGTTAGACAGCCGCTCGATAAGCGGAAAATTCGTGGTTCAAATCCCGGCTATGGCATTGAATTTTTCAGTTTCTGATTCAACCTCTTAAACATTGCCCACACACGGCTTGTGTGTTTAAAAACCGCAGCAGTAAGCTTGTTGGCATAAATAAATAATAATTACCACCTAAAGGTTACTTAAACCTGGGACATAAAGTACTTATAATTGTAAGTCGCCCTTGGGGTATTTATCTCGGATGTGAGATTCCCTTGTGGTTAACCGGGAAAAAGTACAAATCAGCTGGAGAATTTAATGTCGTACTGGCAAGATGGTCATGGTAGCTTAATGGTTAGAGCAGCCGCTCGATAAGCGGAAGATTCGTGGTTCAAATCCCGGCTATGGCATTGAATTTTTCAGTTTCTGATTCAACCTCTTAAACATTGCTCACACATGGCTTGTGTGTTTAAAAACACCAGCAGTAGCTTCTTGGCATAAATAAATTATAAGCAGAAATGCTGCTTACTTTTAATACTAATCCATTATTTACTAAGAGATCACTACCTTTGTTAACTTTGTTTCCTTATGTCTGTCACAATCTTTCATGTATGAGCCAGCAGTTTGTCCTGAACTGTTAGCCTTAATATCAAAACAATATTCTCTTTCCACATGTATTATTACTGTATTTACTTATGTACCACATACATGTGAATAAGATATGCACCAGATTTTTTAAACCTTCCCCCCTAAAAGAAAGAACTGTGATGAAGAACAGGCATTACAAACAAACTTAGACGTAAAAAATTAATATTTATTTTTTTTAGAAACTATTTATATATGTTCAATAAATTAGCCATTTTTGAGTGTGTTCACAGTATTCTACATGGTTTGATTAATAGTGGTACCAATGCTGTGAAATGGAACCAGACAATATAATTCATACAAGAGACAGGTTGGCATCTGCCAACCCTCCCTCAGGGCAAATGAACTCGCTCCCCACCCCCCCACTCACGTGTAAAGAACAATAGCAATAATGCAGTTTTGAACAAGTGCTCATGGAGCACAGCAACAATGATTTTGATGCAAGATCGAGGAGCTGGTTGAAAATTGAATATACCTTAACACACAACAGCTAAGAGGGTCAATAGTGTGCTTAAAAATGACAGCTCCATGTCAGTAGATTTACTGGCATGTAAAAGAACTCCTGCAGGACAAAATTCCGGCACACCGACGACACTGATGTGATCCTGGCAATTGACAGCGTCGTTAAACAACAAAATAATTTAATTTAAGAGGGTCAAAGTCTTCAAAGGACAGACATGCCTCGCCTTGATCGTCCTGCAATAAGGGAAGATGATATGCAGAACATGAACACATTAGTGCTGATGGATCGGAATGCAACAGTTTGTGAATTGGTCAACATTGCCAGATTGGCATCTTCGATTGTGCTTAAATTCCTAAAGTGGCTGAGAACGCAGAAAATTGCCTCAAGATGGATTCCATATGATTTGATTGAAAATAAAAAATGGCTGCAATATGATGCAGCATGTACACCCTTGGAGCGTGGATCATTACTATTGACGAGACTTGAGCCAGAACCTATAAACCAGGGCGGCGCCGTGGCCGAGCAGTTAGCGTGCTCGCCTACCACCTAGGCGGCCCGGGTTCGATCCCAGGGACCCACATGTGGTATTCGTGGTGGACGAAGCGGCGTCAGGGTGGGTTTTCTCCGGGTACTCCGGTTTCCCCCACCATCTCATTCCACCAGTGCTCCATCTTCATTCAATGTATCATCAGTGTCACCGCCTGCGGTGCCGTAGTAGTAAAAGCGGGTGTTAAACACAACAACAACAACCTATAAACCACAGCTGAAACACCAATCAAACTAGAGAAGCCATCATGGGTAACCTGAGAACTAATAGTTTGGCAGACCGCAATCAATGTGAAAGCTATGCTGAATAATTTTTCAACTTTTCTGCAGCAGTGAATGAATACAATCTTACAGTATCCATTTTTGAAAGTCAACATGAACACTGGTCACAAAGAACAAATGATATCTAAATAACAACTACCAACCACCTAGAGATGAACCAAGACTGATGCTGATGCTATTGCTAACCCTGTTATACTTTGTGCACTCACATACCAGACATATACGTGTAAGACTAAGGGAGTTAAAAGGAATGCTTCCAACATAATACATTCAAAGATATGCACTACAAATAAAAAAAATAAATTTAAAAATTACCAGTGTTACATGAGTAATTATGGTATTTTTGTCAACTGAAAGCATGATAGAGAAATTTAATTGTCCAGATCAGGTTAAGCAGCTCATTTTTGATTCTGCACAAAACCGAATGTGGAATTCAAAACAGATGAGCTGTGGCAAGACAAACAAACCACATAAATAACTCCACCCATAATGTTCAGTAGCATGTGCAAACCTTTTAATGTGAATTATAACATGGAATAACATAGGAATCTTAATGACAGCCTTTGGTCTGTGTGCCACCACTGACACTCTTATGTTTAAACCGTGTAAGCTTTCACAGCCAGTGTCATGAAATAGAAAATGATTATTCGGGCTTGTGGGCCATGGTCTATTGGAAAAATTCCTTCCAGACATTTCAATAGGAAGGAAGAGACCAAATGCCTAAATAAAGCTTGGCATCCAGCATTAAGCAAAGCACACAAGAAACATGACCAGAGACAAATCCAAGATCATACACCATCAACAGCCCCAGCCAGAGTAAATGCCAGCACATCAACACCAATCATAGTAGCCCCCACTTTAGCCCAGCCCATGCAGTAGCCGAGCCAGTTAAGAAACAACAAACCAACTGGGAGCTAGCTCCGCCCATCCATGCTAAGTGTATGAAGCCTGCGAAACCAAAAGGCTCCATATCAACTGTTACCAAGACTAGAAGAGTACTATGGCCACGCCACTGAAGATGTCTGACACAGTTTCAGACAAAATGTCTGTAAGGAATTTTTCTACCAGAGCACAGCCCATAAGCCTGGATAATAATTTTTTTTATTTAACTCGTATGTTTGTTCCTGTTGCATTGAACCAATGAAGTCATAGCCTGCACAGGTTCATGGACGTCCACAGAGTTGCCGTATTAAGTTAAGCAAGGGACACATTCCATTGATAGCACTGTAGAACCCTATGCAAGTGTTCCACTAAATGTGTATTGACTACTTGCCTAAAGGACAAAAAGAAATGACTTGGCAAATCAGCTTACCAATGGGGTCTTTCAAGTTACTCGCCCTCTTCTTGAAACATTAGTGATAACAGAGCGTCAACAAAGGTCTTCAATTCTACCCTGAGCAGCACTGTTATTGTATCAGTTTTGAAGAAATAAATTATAAGCAATCAAATACCTCAAGAAAAATGGACTTTGCCGTTTGCCATACTGTATCAGAGTCATCTTCTACAGAAAGGATATCCAATCATTATGTTGGTAATAATACCCATTATGTGCTTCAAGTCTGTACCTATACGTGTGTCCTATTACAAGTAACTTCTATTACATTTGAATTACTTATTTTCTAGGATATTTTCATTTGTTTCACTGCAAATGTTACTGATATGATAAATGGGTGAGGTGTTCAAAGAATGAATTTATTTGCTGCTTGTGTACATGAAGTTCAAATTCAATGCTTAGAATCCTTCTGTGTTTCAGAATTTGTCTGCATCTGCATCTAAGTATTTACAGATATATATTTGGTAATTTTGAAAAGCAGCATTGAAAATTCTCTTAAGAAAAATGTGTCTCCACCTTCAAATATGCCCGGCCACCATCAGTGAAACATATTGGACAGCAAGGGCATTAATGACTTCATTGTCAGAAATCCAGCATTAGCTAACAACAACATATTTTCAGACACTAGAGAGGATAGGGAATAATCCTGGCAAAAATGCTATCCTCCACTTGGGAATCGAACCCAGAATCTGTGGATTTCATAATACAAATCTATTTGGGCACTGTATTGCAAAAGAAGAACCAAAACTGAAGTTTTCTGTACATATGTAGCAGGAGTATAAGCATAAGTAATACTTACTTTTCAATGGCAAATCTGACTGTGTCTTCATTGTGACTTGCTACCATAATTGCAATTTTCCTTGCATCTTCACCACGATCTTTTAGATCCTTAATACGACGAAGACACTCTGTCAGGGTGTGATGGTACATCTCAGTAGTTGCCTCAAATGTCTCATTAACTGGATCTGGATATCCTAAAGCTGCTGCACGGGCCCTCTCCTATGCAATACAGACAAAAAATAAACACATGAAACATTATTATTTATTTATCCCAACAACTTACTGTTGGTGTTTTTGAAACACACAAGCCGTGTGTGGGCAATGTTTGAGAGGTAAAACTGGAACTTAAAAATTCAATGCCACAACTGGGAGGGTCTGTGGTTCAAATCCCAGCTATAGCATTGTATTTTTAAGTTCTAGTTCTACCTCTCACAGGAAACATTGCTTAACCCTTTAATGCTCAAGGTAATGAAAAGCGAGCTTCAATATTTAAACTAATAGGAAAAGTGGTACTGGTATAACATATAGCTACTCACAAGCTAATGAATTTGTTATTTTCATGCTTGCAGTTCTAACAACACAGACATACTGTATACTATACCACACTGCCTAGAGAGGCCACTGACATCTATAAACACAATTCAATAGAAAGAACAAAACATTGTGGCTCAAAAATACTTGGCATCCTGTACTCCAAAACACTAAAACAAAGCCACTAAAAGGCTTCCAAGCAATGTACAATCAAGCAACCAAGCTTCCAGGCATTGATCAGGACCGGCCAACCTCCTCCTCCAACCATAGCCATGCCTCCATACCACACATACATATAAACGGATTACTAGCAAGCAGCAAGGGAGTGGAGACATGTGCTAAGAATGCTCCTGAGCGCAAAAGGAAAATGGAAGCAAAGGACATGGCAGGCAAAGATACTACAATGAAGTAATAGCTGAGCTGAGGGAAATAGGAAAAATAGTAGCAATAGAAGAGAGGACTGAGGGAAGAAGAACAAGAACAAGAAGGTTCTGTGGCAAACAAAAAATAAAAGCATAAAAGTACAGTTTTAACAGAGGAAAAGTTAGGCAAAAAAGGCACATGTTTTGAACATTCACTAACCAAATCCATCCCAAAATTAGCACAACAGGTGGGAATTTCAGTCATCTGCACATACAGCAACTCAATTTTTAAAACAAACTATATAAGTGTGCAAGTGCCCATGCTTTAAAACAAGGTGACCCAATATCACAAACGCATTATTGTGAATGGTTTCTTTCATCAATGAATGACAGTTTAATTGATCCACAGCTTGTTCTTTTCAGACGAGGCATGGTTCCACCTAAACAGTTGCGTCAACACTCAATAGTCGGGACTGAGCCTCTGAAAATCCACATCACATTCAAGAAACTCCTCATGATCAGAGAGTTGGAGTTTGGTGTGCTGTTAGTGCTAGACATATAATTGGTCCAATATTTTACAAGCAGACTGTAGGTGCAGAGAGGTACCAAAATGACATTTTGACCCCATTGTATCATGAACTGACAGAAGAAGAGAAATCATATGGATAGTTTTAACAAGATTCTGCTACTGCCCATACAGCAGAGGAGTTCATGAATAAAATTAGGGAAGTGCTTGAAGACAGAGTGATTAGTGCTGGTGTATGGCAATCTCGCTCCCCCAATCTAACAGTGTGTGGGGTGACCTGAAAGACAAAGTTTACGAGACAATCCTCATATACTGGAAGAACCAAAACAAAATATTACAAATGAAATCGACAACATTACAGTAACCCAACTTAATCGTAGGAATCAGAATGTGTTCTCCCGATATAATGCTTGTTTAGCCGAGGGTGGATGACATTTCCAACATCTTCTATAAGGTAAGAGTGTTATCCATGCTTTATGTGCAGAGTTTATGTAGGAGCAAAGCTGGCTGTGGCATCCCCAATCGTGCATAGGTGAAATGCTGTGTGCCCGTAAGGTTTTAAATGAAGAACCCTGTACATACAAAAGATGGTCAAGTCAGGAATGAAAGACATTGATTTGAAGCTGACAGCAAAACTAAAATAATATCCTTAGACTTTGATGATAACAATGCTGGTTAAAACCCATGAATGTTACAATGACAAACAGAAACCAAAAACTTGATACAATTACATGTTAGAAGATAAAAATTAAACAATAAAAACTGGAGGAACTTGGGTATAATTTCTATTGAAGCACTATGCACACATACGTGTATTAGCTGAGTACAAAGAAACACACTAGTCTTACAAAATAATAATTACACTGGTGCAGTATATATGCCCTGAACAGAGTGATCCTTTGGCTATACCTGATAGGTAAATTCAGAGATCTTCAGGCTCCTAGAGGGAGTGATATATATTGGCAAAAATGGATAAAGCCCTCTTAGGTTGCTTTACAACACTAAAAGAGAGCAGTGGAATAAAATGCATGCATCAAAACATGAAATTATTGCCAAAGAAAATAAATGCCATAAAGTAAATAACTGGTACAGCTATGGAGGCATTCCAATGATTAGTGTAATTTTAGTCTTGATCTAAATTAAGAACAAACTAGAAACTAAGAGCTCCACTTATCTTATTAATATTGCAAGGTGGTATATTGCTGACTATAGTTTCAAGTTAGTTTCTAATTTGTTCTTAATTTAGATTCTGTTGCTTCACTGTTATTAGCTTCAATTTTTCCTTAATTTAGCCTTGATTCTCACAATACAGTAGAATCCTGATAACTCAACCTAATGTGGACTGAGAGGCTGTTGAGTTTTACAGAATAAGGGGTTTGTTATTCACAGTTCATAACATAACACTGCAAATTACTTATATATAAATATGTACATATTCTAGCACAATATAGGACACAAAAGTTTAACATATTCTAAAATTAATTTAATTTCCATTGTATTCCAGCACACTGTGGAGTCATAGGGAATGAAGCTGCAGACTCACTTGCAAAGAAAGGCACAACAATAAAACAAAAGTCTAAATTCAAATTCTCATATTCCTCAATAAAACGCTTGATCATTAAAAAATTTTCTCATTCATACCTACAAGAAATAGAAACAAATGCCAATGATAAAAAATGGATTACACTACTTTCCAACTCAGATATAATCCCCCAGAGACCAAGGAAAACAGCAGTTGCAGCCTTCCGACTATTGACAAATCACCAAGTCATCTCTACAGAATAGGTATCTCGGCTTCACCAATATGTGTTCTATGTAACGATCCAGCAGAAATGAACAAAGACCACTTGAAGACCTGTGAAGCATTAAGATCAGAAGAAACTACAGTTCAAAAGTATTGGAAAGCACGAATGCTAATGGCTTCATTGCCAGATGCAAGGCACTAGAAAACAACAACAATTTCCATTGTCATGTTATTGTCTTTTCTTCTTATTCAACATCTTTACTGGCACAAACAACTCAACACAACGCTAACAGTAAGTCTGAAATCTTGGAAGCTACACTGTAACCAGAAACATTAACTTAAAGTTTAACTTATCATGTACATGGTACCTTTTACACATGGTGAATGATTTGCTGAATATGTGTGACATGCAAATTGATGATGTGGGTAATGTCTCTGTTTACTTCCTTGAAATAAACAAGACACTGCTGATTATGTGAGTTGGCACTGTACTTAAACAAGCATGGTCTTTGATGTTGATGCACTACATGAAGTTGGAAAGATAATCTGGTCTTATAAATACAAAAATGAAGTCGATCATAAACCACTGCACAATTGTCACATCTAAAAAATACCTCTCTACTGCATTAAGCAATGAACCTTCAAACCTTCCAAACAAGTGTTTGTGCTGTGTATCCACATTATTAGCAACAAGCTTTTATATGTTCTGACTAGATATCAAAGATCAATGCGTGGTCAGCCCTTTCGTTGCTGTAAGGGAAATTGCTGTAGATTGTAATGTACAGTAATTAAAATTTATCTGTAATATTCATATTGCATAGTAGATAACAGAAATTATTACAGTCAAGTTTAACGATAAAAAAATAAATAAAAAAAAATAAAAAAAGTTGCCTACTGTGCTTTTTAAATGGGAAGAGTTCTGATCTGCAGCCAATGAGATGCGTTTATGTGTATATTGCTGCAAGCTCATTACCCCCACTCTTTTCATATTTCTTGGCACATGTTAAGCCCCACTTAAGGGGAAAGCAATATGAAAACACAGGACTCTGGTTGGTTACCGAGCTGGAGGCACTCAAGGACAAACTCGTTCCCATTTAAAAACCACAGTAGTTACACGGAATGTTGAGTTATCGAGAATTGAGTTATCGGGGTTCTACTGTAACTATGTGGAAACCTTAATGATGCGTGGAGTGGAAGTGAAATAATCCTGCACACTTTAAAGAGCAAATTTGTCTTATTGTGGATAACAAAATCTAATACTAAAAAGCTGAAAGGTTTACAGTTTTCTAGAAAAAAATACTTAAATCAAAAATATTTATGATCACCTTGCTGAATTCCTGTTGATTAAAAGTTCTTAATTTATGACTATATTCATAGAAAATTGAATAAATGATTCCTTTTTTCTTTAGCATAC
Source organism: Tenodera sinensis (assembly GCA_030765045.1). NCBI lineage: Eukaryota > Metazoa > Arthropoda > Insecta > Mantodea > Mantidae > Tenodera > Tenodera sinensis. The sequence goes on from CM060968.1 coordinate 83,359,122, forward strand.
TTCATTGAATGAATAATTTTTATGCAAGTTAAATTTAAAAATTCCATAATTTGTTGCCTTCTTAATTCTGTAAGAACTGGCAAAATTGCATCAGTTGCCTTTACTTTCTTCTGATATTGGTGTAAATCATGGGGAATGTTTACTTAATCACATGCAATTGCTTTATTGTCAAAGCCGCTAGCTAAGCCCAGAGCAGATAAGGTTGTCTACTAGCAGACAGACTGTTGCATCTTGTATGTCAAGAAGAGCTAAATTTGACAACAAAATATACAACGCACAGCATCATTATACAACACTTCATTCAGCCACAGCTTGTTCCAGTGCTGAGCTGTATTGCATGCTGCAAGGCTGAGTACTCTGCTGCTTGCTGGTGATCACCCAAGCTGGAAAAGCCTGCTCTAATGCACTATATCTATCAGCTATGCAAGGAATGGTGTCATTACCTGCTCTAAATAGGCACCTCGCACAAGCTTTGCTCCAAAGTAGAAGTTCTGTCTTTTGGCTTGTTCCAGATCAGTTGTTGCTTCATTGTATGTATTCTTCAAATAGCACTGATATGTGTTGAAAACCACCGCCTGTAATCAGAGAAATAGACATATCACAACATGTAAAATGTAGGATACACAGTAGAACCATGCTTTAACTAAATTAAAGAGCAGCAGTCATTTCAGATAATGCAATTATTGTTAATAGTAGTAATAACAATAAGACCAACAACATTATTATTGTTATTGCCATCACTTATGAAAATTGTACTCCAATGCACACAATAATATTTAATAACAACAAACGTTGTTGTTAGCTAATGCTGGATTTCTGACAATGAAGTCATTAATCCTCTTGCTCTGCAATATTTTTTCACTTGAAGAGAGCAATAGCAGTAATAGTAACCGTAACATAAAAATATGGTGCTGTCTATAAAAAACAACAAACATTGTATGAAGTATTAAAATATACATTACAGTATTTACTAAGAGTTTAACATCAGCAATATTTACTTTCTGTACACTGTACTTACACAAGTAGAGGAAGTGCTGTATGATACCCAAAGACCTGATATCAAGATTTAATTGGAAGTACATGTTTTGAGATTTTCACATCCAAATAGAAAAGCAATTTTGCATGCATGAGAACAGCATAACTCAACAAAACAACTGATTAAATAACAAACTTGTTTTCTAAAGTTCAGCATGTTCCAAAGGTGCAAGACTAAGATTTTGAAAAAAGTTCCCCCCATTCCAAGAGACAACAGTTTGTGATTAAATTTTTTTTTCTTCACTCAATGTGCTGTACTAAAGGAAAATTCAAAGCATAATAAGAATTTGTTATGATCTGATATGTTAACAGAGTCATCCCCGCCTACTCCCTTTGCCTAACAGCAGCAATCATCCTTGTGCAGGAGCCCAGAAAGTGCAAGATAAGGGATGGGAGATTGTTGAGGCATACCAGAACCATAGCTGTAGGAGATGGATTATTAAATGTGTTAAGCCTCGGGAATGAGGAATGCTCAACAATACTCCACTTTATGTAACTTACCTTGTCCTTGTTGTACTTGCGCATCATTTCTAAAGTAATTCGAGAAATAGCTGGTTGGAAATAGGTTTGCTCTGCATCAACCATGATACGAACATCTAAATCCATTGCAGTCTGTAAAAATATAAAGATACATTCAGGTACTTGAAGGCTATGAACTAAACAATATTTTCAGTCACATGAGCAAACAGAAAACACATTTCTTAATACAAAATGGTTATTTTCTGCATAAAATATTATATTACTTCAGAACAAGGAAAAATAGCTTTCGTAATCAAGGTGAATTTATGCATGTATGGATATCGATGATGATTATGATTAACACATGCTGTATTCCATTACAGTGATGTTTCATTCCCCCCTCCCTTGCAAGAAATTATTTTATTGAATACTGAAAAAACAAATTATTCTCACAATGATAATAGTGTGATTTTGGGCTGTTCAACAATATACAGATGAGAGGGAGGCAGTGTGACCTTGGATACGGGGAGCGGTTGTGTGTGTATGTGACCATAATAATGGCTGTATAACACAAAAGAAAGGAGTCAAGAACCTTCTAGTTAATTCCATCGAGTCATCGTTGCATGTGTGTATAAAGGGTTCTCAAAGGTCATGTGATGTCGGCTCCAGGATAAATAGAACAGAACAGGAAGTAGCAGTTCAGTAGTTACTGATAAGAGTTGTAGTTGTGAGGAAATTGTGCATTTACAGTAAAATTTAGAAGAAAATAAAGTGTTAGAAAAGAAACAGGATTTCGAATTTTGCCGCTTTGTTACAATACTTTACAAGTAGGCGTGTAGTGTTCTGGTACAAGGGTCACTAGATATCTATTGAGACATAGAAAATTGGCCACTCTTGGGGAAAGCATTGTTGCGGTGTTGAAATAGCTGACACATTGGTAATGCAATGGTAGCAGGCAGACCATTGTTGCATCAGTCAGTTTTGCTCAGTTTATGTTTGAAGTCTAGAAAGTGTGAGCATTTTTTCAAGTGCAAGAGAGATTCAGAGAGAGGATTTTCATACAATGATTTTGTATGATTTCAAATGTGGCTTAAATGAGCGTTTGAGGGGTGCCTTTGGGGACTATTCTCCATCACGTACCACTGTTTTCTGCTGGCTTGCAGATTTAAGAGTGGGCAGCAATCTCTTACAGATGAAGAGTGGCAGACCAACAACAATAGTTCCTGATAAAAACACTACCACTGTGAAAATAATGATCAGGAAAGATCCAAGACTAACTTACAAGGACATTGAGCTGGCATTAGGGATAGTTTGCCGAGCATTTCAACCATGCTTCATGAACACCTTCATGTAAAAGAGATTTCTTCAAGATGGGTGCCCCATAATTTATCTGAAGCATAGAAGCTCCATAGGGTGGAATGGTGTGAAGAAATGCTGAAAAGATTTAAGTTGGCATCTTGCCATGTTTCAGATACTGTTACAGGTAACAAAACATGGATCCATAAGTTTGACCCTGAAACAAAACACCAGTCTTCCATTTGGGTGTTCCCAGATGGCCAACCACCCATTAAGGTCAAGAGAGTGAGGAGTGCCAGAAAGAAAATGGTTGCTTCTTTGTTTTCACAAATCGTCACCCTACAACATATGTGTTTGAAAATCAGAAAACTGTTTCTGCAAATTGGTACACAGGAGTTTATCTTCTAAAACTGTTCACAAATCCAAGAAAAGTGTCCAAAGACAGGATTAAGGGACACATTCTTGCATCAGACAATGCATCACTCACACTGCTAATGTAACAATGGAGCTTCTGCAAGAAACTGAGGCAAAACTATTGACTCATCCACCCTATTGTTCCAATCTGGTACCATGTGATTTCTTCCATTCCCTATGGTGCAGAATCGACTTTGAGGCCACCAATTTTCTAGCCTTTCTGTATACGGAGAGTTATCAGCATCATATATGCTTCCAGAAGTGCTTCCGGAGGATGGAACACTGCATACAGTGGCAGGGAGAATACTTTGAGAAACTGGGAGAAACAAAACACTTCTATGAGTATCCATATTTTGCTGTCTCAATATGTATCTAGTGACCCTTGTAATACTTGCAGGCATTAGTGTGCTAACAACAGTCTTCAAAAGCACAACGTAAATTTGAAAAAGAACACCGTTATGTACAAGAATTATCAAAAGGTTCATCACAATATAACGCAGTACAACATATCTAGAAGATGATAACCGTCAATAGATGGTATTTTAAAATGTTTCTAATAAATATGTTGGTATATCAGAATAAGCAATGTTTCAAGTCATTCAGTTTGTATAATTAAGATTTACAATATTTCACTTCAATTTCTGAATGCATAATACATAGGAGGGAAACCAAATTACCTGGCAGAGTTTGTTCATGCGTCGAATCATGTTTCGAAACATTTCTTCTTCTCTGCGGGTGAGCTGAGTGATAAGTCTCACCATTCGACCAGTTTTGAGGTCTGGCACTCTGAATGTGTCACTAAGCTCCTTATTTTCATCAATAACATTACTCCATGGGAACAGATGAATAACTCTAGAAATACAAACAGAAATACCTATTAATAAAAGAATCAACACAGAAATGCACTTGAATCAACAAATGACATCAGCTTCAATCAAACTTTCACACTTGCTGCCCAGGGACAGGATACTTCAAAGACATGCAAATAATCAATGCAGAAGTAAACAATGACAAAATAACAGTATGAAACATTCATTATTTGTGAATGATACTAACATCAAAAAGGAATCACACATTAAAAATGCATATAAATGCAGTTGCATTACACATGGTTTCTTGGTTTAAAGAAAATAATTTAGTCTAAATAAGAACTGTTTAGCTGTAGGATTTCATCACTCAAATAACAAAAAATTAAACTTTCTCAATAAACAGCTGGAGAAACAAACATAAAACACTCGAACAGACCAAAATTTCTAGGAATATGTATTGATGAAAATCTGAGTTCCAAACCACATATTAACAAATTAATTAAAAGAATGAGTCAAATCTGCTTCCAAATTAACATATTAAAACACTCAGTGAGTAAAAATACACTTAGGGTCATGTATTTCTCAAAATTTTACTTCTTAATCTCATATGGAATATCATTTGAGGGGAAAGAGTAGCAAAGGAATTTAAATATTCAAACTAAAAAAAAAGGTCATTAGAATTATGCTCAGTTTATCTTCTATTGTTGGCAGCAAATCATATTTTAAAGAATTAAACATTTCATGATTACCCTGTATATAATTATATGCAACAATTGTACAAATGAAAACGTACAGAGATTTTACCACAAAATTCTGAGATTCATTATCATAATACAAGCGGAAAAGGGAAATTACATTTAACAAAAAATTGTTTTAAAATAGTTTTTATTATAGAGACATTAAATTTTACAATAAATTATATGTTTAAATAAAAAATATAAAATCTATTCACTATTTCAAGAAATATCTCAAAAAAATTTTAATTGAAATAGTTATTACTCAACTGATGAGCTTTTGCATGAATAAGTTAAATGTATTTTTAACAATTTATAAGTATAATGTACATGTATAGTATAATTTTAAGTAATTGTGTTTGTCTCTCACAATATTACTTATATTTGAACTTTTATGACACTGGATTAATCAGAACATCTATAAACTATCAAATGAATAAACTGAATTGAAAAAAAATGGAAAACCCCAGGAATACCTTATCCAGGTAGCTACCCTGAGATTTGAACTTGGCACTTCTTGACTGCAAAGCAAATATCCTACACTCACACCATGGACATTAGCTTAAAAGGAATTATTTAACACAGCAAGTATTGTACAGATACATGTTAACAATATTAAAAGGATTTTTTACACCTTAGTAAAATGCTATACTAATAATATAAAAACAGCATGTCATATGGTTAATTATAAAATAAAATCTTGAGTACTAAACATTTATTGCTTAAGTTGATAACTACAGTTTTCTATGTATAAATGATCAACTGTTTTGCCGAAATCAATCATGGTGATGAATACCCAGCTCATCAATGAGGTGTTCTTATGTCATTATAGCAGTTAATATAGCACCTGATCTATTAAGAAAGTCTTTGAAAGAAGTCCATTTTGGTAAATATATTATTTATTTATGCCAACAAACTTACTGTTGGTGTTTTTAAATACACAAGCCATGTGTAGGCAATGTTTGAGAGGTAGAATTGGAACTGAAAAATTCACTGCCACAGCTGGGATTTGAACCACAGACCACTTGCTTACCAGGAGGGTGTAACTATTAAGCTACTGTGACAACTTGCCAGAGTGACACTGAATTCTCCAATCAATTCATATTTTTCTCCTGTTAAACCACAAAGGCAGTCTCACATCAATGGCAACTTACTATCGTAAATAAGTAAGGTTATTTAATCCTGGGACATAAAGTACTTATAATAGCACATCAAAACATATATAAAATATGCTGGCAAATCAGAAAAATGAATTATCAATTTAACTTACCCTTCCTTATCATAAGTAATTTTATCCAAAACATGTTTCACAGCTTCGTCAGTAAGATGAGCTTGCTCCAACTTCTTCTGGAGATCTTCACGACGAACATGATGGGACAAGACATTTCCTTCTCCACCCAAAACTTCAGTCATGTATTTTCTGGTTCGCATGATTACTTCCGACAATTGCAACTGGAACAAAAGTCAAATTTATTATTATAGCCAAATAATACATTCCAGTTTTAGAAAGAAAGCTTAAAACATAAACAATAAAGCAAACAAAGGTGATCATTATGCCTTTCTAATTGTTTTATGCTTCACTCTTAAGTACTATACAAGAGGAGTTTGACACCACCTCCTTGAATATCTATATCTTTTCATTTGAAAAGTTTTGAGAATGAATCTCAAGGGGATGCCACAGATTTTTGAAGTTACAGTTAAAATTGGTTATAGCGACATTGCTTTTAACAATGTATTGGTTATAACAGGCAAAATCTAATGGTCCCATCTAAATGCTATATTTAAAAAAATTGCTAAGTATGATGCATATTGTGACATCATATAAAACAACGTATAATGATTCATTACATTTTCAGAGAAATGTATCAGTTATAACATCCAACGTCATTTTTGTTTGTTATGTATTTGAGGATTGTTAACAACAATATCACACTTATTTTCAAACTCTTGTTTTCTGTAAATTGTAAATTTTGATTTGACTATTATACAGGGTCCTTCATTTGAAACCTAATAGGTGCATGGTATTTTGCCTGTATATGATTGGATGTGTCACAGCTGGCTTTGCTCCTACATAAACTCCACGCATAAAGCACGTCCCATCAGTAGGACTTGATTTTCTAAATGCCGCAATTCACTGATTTTTTTATTTGAAGCCCAGTCAATTTATTCTAGTCCATCTGAATAAATAGATATCAGTACATCATTACTACATATGTACCTATACTTGAAACCTAAAGAGCACACAGCATTTTGCCTGTGCACGATTGGGTGTACCACAGCCCACTTTGCTCCTACAAAAACTCTGTGCGTAAAGCATGTATAACACTCTTACCTTATAGAAGACACTGGAAATGGCATCCACTCTCGGCTAAACAAGCATTAGATCGGGATAAAAGATGGGAATCTATCACAAATCAAAACATCCCTGATAACCAAGAAAAAATGCAGTTGCCATCTTTAGACTATTCATAGGCCATGACTGTCTATCAAAGCAGCTCCAATAGGATTGGGATTTATTCTTCACCACTTTGCCCCTTATATGATCTTCAAGAGGGACTGGATCAAGATCAATGGTTTCATGATCAGAAATCCAGCATTAGCCAACAACATGTGATGATTCTAATAGCTCCTTTTTGAATTTTTAATACTGATTTGCTCATTACTGAATTGCTTCAAAACAGAACCCCATAAGAAAATACTGAATTGAAATACAAGTAAGAGAGCACACAAAGAATCTATACTACTGGTGAAACAATCTATTACAAAACAAAATTTGTTTAATTTCTGCAACAATACTTCTGTGCTTACAACATTTGAAGTTTTCAGCAATAAAAAGATTAAGGAATTTTGTTGCTTTCCTACATTTATAGGTTTTCCTCCAAGAGCTATGATTTAGTTGTTAAATACTTAATCTGGTTATGACAAAAGGCAACAGCTTCAGTTTTATCTTGACCGACTGTTAGCCTATTCTTTTCAAATCATTGCATTAATTGATTACATCACTTGAATTATGTTACAAGATTTGTGTTTTCTCCTCTAGTAAAAATGTTTGTATCAACTGCATACAGTATAGTACTTGCCTATGTCCTTTATGCACAATGAAAAAATGAGGGGTCCCAACATGAGCCCTGGGGCATCCCAAGTAATGCAATTCTTTTTTGTGAAGATTTTGGGTCTAGCAATCTTTCTTTGTTATCCATGGAAGTTATTTGTACAAGTTGTTCCCAATTTTGCAAGTAAGATTTTATCCTATTTAAAACTACTCCACATATCCTAATTGCAGCTAATTTTTGACATAGAATATTATGATCCACTAGATCAAATGTTTTTGACAAATCAAAGAATAATTGTAAACCAAGATCTTTCTTATCTATTGCTCGATATGCATGTGTAACAAAACCTGTTATAGAAGTTGTCCTTCTTTCCTGAAAATAATAGTCTTTTGATAGAATGGTGAATTTTTTTAACAAAACTTGACCTTCTAACCTGCATAGGTTATTCTAGAATTTTTTTTAGAAAACCGAAGAGTGAATGTGATCTATAATCTCCTAAGGTTATGTTCCGAACTCTTTTTGAATAATGGTTTTATAATAACTGTTTTAGGTAGTACAGAATTGTCCTGTGGTTAGATTTATAATGTAGCAGAGAGGCTTTAAGAAGTACATTAGAAATATGTTGCAAATCAAAGGTAAACGGAAAAGATAGTATGCTGCTGTCCATTTCCTGACAGTGCTGGCACCCATGTTGACGTATGCATCGACATGAAGCCTGAGGTGAAATTTAGCAATAGATTTTTCCTCCTTAACAAGGAATTCAACGACAGCATCCTGTCAAAATAAAACATTAATATCCACCATTGCAGAAATACTGCCTGTGGTCACAAGATAGATGACATCGTTATCACCTACCTAAGGTATATATATTTGTCGGTATGAGTGGCTCAGTTGGTTAGACGCTGGCCTACTGTTCCCAAGGTTGCAGATTCAAATCTGTCCCAGACTGATGGTTTTTAAGTATGCTTAAAAATGACAGCTCCATGTCAGTAGATTTACTGGCATGTAAAAGATCTGTAGGATGAAATTCCGGCATACTGGCGACACTGGTATGATCCTGGTAATTGACACCATCGTTAAACAACAAAATAATTTAATTTTCAGTGATGCCATGTCCTGCAGTCATTTTTGTTACGTTATCAGAATTTTAGTTTTAACAATGGATTGCTCACGACTTTTAGTATGACCCTTGTAGGTAGGAGTGATTAATTTATGTATTAGCTCTGAATCATCTGTGTAATTATAACTGAACATTTCTGCTATTCTGTGTAAAAATAGGCATTTTATGCTAAAACTTACCAACAATTGTGGTCGTCCAAGTGCTGTTAACTTCACAGCACAAATTCCTGTTCCAAAAGTTGCACCTGCAAAATGAAAATATTTTCAGAGATGCTCTGCTAGATAATTACAATTTATAATTGTTAATTCTCAATTCTTTTTAATGTGTTTTAAGTTGCAAACCAACAAAAAGATACATAAAACATCAGAACAAAATGCTTCCATTTAGAATGCAGATGGGATGGTATAAAAGGTAGTTTCAAATGATTCAACTTTAATAAAATACCAACCACTACTTTTAAAATAAAATAAAATAATTAGTATAGATGGATCAATACTTGACTGCAGTAGATACATACTGATATTTTATATTGTTTAATACTGATTACATTAACTTCCAGCACACATGACAATGAGATCTACAAATAGTTTCTCTTTCAGTGAAGATTTTTAAAGGCAAATATAATATGGGTAATACACTTTCTTCCATCCTTTAAGACATATTGTATATTAAATTTTGGTAAGAGTAGTTGGTGTTGATATCTAAATGGATACACAGGCACAAGTCATAACAGGAAGGAGTACAGCACCAAATTAACTGTAATAAGTACTCTAGATTGAAACGACAACTTTCAAAATGGGTTCACAATGCTTACATAGCATGGGTCAGATAAATTTAGATCACACTTATTACAGTACCTTGACATTTGGCTATGAAAGTGATTCCTTGTGATGACATTTAAAAGACCCAAGTAGGGAAAAGGAAAAGCTGTATAACAAACATACTATTAATATTGTGTACGTCTATGTGTATATATTCATGTGCATGCACATGCACAAGAAAGAATTGATGAATAATGTATAGTGAGGTAACAGCTGTCAATGGTTGGTTCCAACATGAGAAAAACCTGTCCGATTGTTAATTGGTCAGTTAGAAAATTACAGCAAATTTAGCAGCAGTTTTCTTCTTCCCCAGTAATTTCCTAGACAGCACCCAATGCAGGCCACATGGAGGCTGAAACCCAAGTGCACATCTTGGGATTCTCTATCAACATGGACTACTGTTGAACTCCATTGCAATGTTGTACTGCAAGAGGGAACTGCATCCATTCATATAATTAATCAACAAGATATGTATCTTGGCCTACTATGAAGATACTATAGAAAATATCATTATGGTAATAATTTCTTTCAAAAAGGATAAATCTTTTAAAACTACATTCCAGCTTTAATGAAAAGTGATAACCAGGACCTGGATTTTGATGACTGCATCTTTTTTCTGATGTTTGAGCGATGCTATGCAAAAACATGTGACTCATATTATTTTGAGTGAAATAATTTTTTCTGCATTTTTAACATTTTCATTTGATAGAGCAATTTTTTTTACAGGTTGCAAGTCATTTTTAGGTAATTTTAAAGAATAAGGCTTGGTTTCTGTCATTTTTTGTAAGTTTTGTTGCATTATTCTGATATTAGTAGAATCAAGTTTCAGAACCTAAAAATCTAAAAATTCTTGGAAATCTAACAGAAAATGTCTCATGGTCTATTCATATTTTATTAACTTTTGGATTCATCAACCACAGATTAATACATCTAATTTAACAATGTGTCTAAGGTAAGAGATTTGTCCCCTAAAGAAATACAAGGTAAATCTAGCTGCTACTTTTAGAGTGTTACACCATGCCTACAGTGCAGAAGCTAGTGGTTGAGGTAGTACTTGTATTTAATCATGCAGAAAGTTAAAAAAAAAAAAAAAAGTGTTGCAATCAGTTTGTGTGGAAGGTGAAGTCTTCAAATGTCATTGTTAACATGGAAACTGTGTTGAACAATTATATATTGTCAGGTAAGAAGTAGTCCCTCAATGAAGAGGAGCTACAACCCACAATATTTGTTATTTTGAGCATGTCCCAGTATCTTCTGTTGATATTGAAAGAAACCTAATCTATTTGCAGGTCCATAATAGTAAATTTGAAACTTACAAAAGATGTTTATAAAGCACTGTAATTAAATATTCAGTGACAAAGAATAAGTGGAATAGGCAAAGAGATCAACAAATGAAGGCAATTTTTTAATACTCTTTAGGTGATGAAAATCCCGGATCCAGTGATAACTGATTAATGCTACTGAGGGAAGTATCTTTCGGCTATTAAGGCGAGACTAAATGGCAAAAATGCCAAAACCTACCTAGTCTTATTAATTTGGAATTTCCTATATGATTTCTTATCTATTTTATCACTCAAGGCAACAATACTTTTAAGTATTATTTAAAAGTATCATTGAGTCTGCCATTTTGTAATTGAATTCTCCACTAATTCAAAGAAAACTTACTCCTGTATTCTTTGGAACAAAAAGTTCGGGGAAGTTTTGCCTTACAATTTGGTATCACAGTTACAATAGCAATGGTTTTCTTTTTTTTCTGTTGTAAATATATGAGGTTTTTTCTGCAGTTTTATTTTGAGCACTTTTTTCTGTAAATGATAATGTGGTACAAATAATCTATTTTCTTAGAAACTATAAGACAGCTAAATAAAATTTTGAAATGATAAAACACTTCAATGCTGTTGTTGATCTCTTTGGCGTTAACAAGCTGGTTATGTTTTAAAACTTCATTGCTGATAAATTAGCAAAAAGAAAGTATAACTAAAACAGTTCTATTTTTCTTAATATAGCATTGTTTAACAGTAACCAGCAAACTTTCATGACATGCACAAAAGAATATAGGTCTGATATCTTAAAATAGTCTGAGATAATATATCATGATGTTAGAAAATTTAACATTGGTAGGTTAGGGCATTTAGCAAATCTCTTACATGCAAAGTGTGGCAATAATGAAACTGGACTGATTGCTTTGTGCATTTCCGGCTTTGTCCACGACAAAGAGAAGAGTGGAGGATTGGTCTTGGGACTCCCCCTAACACATGTATAAAACTTCATGCCACTATGGTGATTAGTCTGACTGTGAGCCTTCTTAGAAGCAGGTCGCGTGTCTGAGCTCTATTGGATTATGCTAGGTACTGAAGTACAATGTGTTAACATCAAGTTCCTCACAAAACCTGGAAAACCCACCACAGAAACTTATGATTTGCTGAAACATGATTGTGGTGATCAGTATCTATCTTGTGCACAAGTTTTTGAGTGGGTTAAGAGCTTCAAGGATAGTAGAAAAGACGATCTGAACTTGGGCCACACTTCCACTTCAAAAACTGAAAAGAATATTTTGTTTTTCTTTATTCAAGGGGTTATTTACATTGATTGGGTGCCTGAAGGTCAGACTGTCAATCAAGTTCACTATAAAACTGTACTAAAGACCCTCTGTGAATGTGTGCGATGAAGGATATCTGATCTGTGGAAGAACCGCTCATAGATTCTTCACGAGGATAATGCACTGGCCCATAATGCAATACCTGTAAAGAGGTTTCTGGCAAAAAAAAAAAAAAAAAAAAAAAAGACTTTTACAGTGGTGGAACGTCCACTGTATTAGCCTGCCCTAGCACCATGTGACTTTATTCTGTTCCCAAAAGTGAAGTCTAAAGTGAAGTCTGTGCTCAAAGAAAGCAGGTTTAAGTCTGTGGATACCGTGAAGGAATTTTGACGGAGCTTAGTTGTACAACTCGTTTTTCTAAGTAGGCTCACAGCCAGACTATCCACCACAACGGGTAAAATTTTATATGCATGTCACAGAGAGTCACAAGGTGAATCCCCTATTCTTCTCTTTGTCATCTATGAAGCCAGAAATGTGCACCACCACCAGTTCAGTCTCTTCATTGCCATTCCTCATATAGGTAATATTAGGAATGGGTGGATTGAGGTTAACAACAGTAATGTGTGCGTTGAAATAAATAATTATGTTAGAAAGAGATGACTGAAACCTGGACAGGCAGTTCCTAATCAAGTGTTAGTAATGTATCAACAAATTCAATAAAAAAAAGTAATTCAAGAACACTACTCCATGTCATAGAAAATAGGAAAATAAAATACTACAGGACAGAATCAATGCTAGAGGAGAAAAAAAGGATTGCCTACTAAGAGCTTCTGCATTAACAGGACTTCATAGGCTAGGTAAGAGTTGCTATTTGTAACTCCAAGTTGTTCCTGGTCTCAATTATTATCCTGTGTGCTGGTACTAACACTAATTATGCAATTCTTTCTTATAAACCTTAATAATCCATCTATACCATATAAATGTTTGCTGATGAGAATATTTTGTACATATTCTCTAAACATTAAAGAAAAGTTTAACTGTATTTTAATGTCAGGATTTGGTACGTTTCCACCTTGCTTCTAAAGTAGAGCCAGTAGTTATAGTGGTGGCAGCACTGATGAAAATGTGGCTGTTACTTAGCTACCATGTCGCTTCATCCTTGTAGTCTCTCGTGCCCCGAACATCTCTCTCTCTCACTCTCTCTCATTGATGAATGCAGGCAAATTCACTTGCTGATATGTACGTACATTAAACCCATTCATACACTTAAAGATCAACTATCTCTAATCACTTAGATTCGTTCTCTTATTTTCACACACTAAATCTTCATTCACTCTTTAATGTACTCCTGGTTCCTCCATGTAACATGATTATCTTCCTCTGCAGAACGCGAACCGACCTGCACAGCTATCATTCATTAACCTGCTTCAGGACAGGAATGTGATCACACATTAACTTCTATACACTGAATTTACAGACAGTATATAGGCACCCATGATCAGGAGCAAGCGTTACATTCCTGATACAATAAGGTTTGTGTTCCAACAATTAAAATTCACATGATTCAATTTACTGAAAGATATGCTTGTTCACTGTAAAAGGTTCTCTTCCAAAAAAACCATTTCCTTAGTATTACTAAAATAAAGTAAATGTTCCTATGGCAATCTGAAAACCATAATAGATACGTTGCACTTAATCAAAAAATTAGTCAAAAGTTAACTTACAGGTGATTCCTTGTTAGGATCTTTTACTATGGTTACTTCTGATTTTATAACAGCTGAATACTCACATTTGTAATTCTTGTTAATGTACAATGAACCTTTTTTGAGTCCAGTGGCCACATTTATTACTAACGCATCACAGAGGTAATGGAAGGGATGATCGATATTTGGGATAAAACCAGAATCCTTTGCACTAGAAGTTATCCGATATTCCTCTTTTCAGAGCAAGAGGAAACTCTTTAAGAAAACCTTACCCAGGTAAACTTTACATTCTGTGAACTGAATTGGACCTACTGTTTGCTACACATAATGCAAGACTCAAGCAAAAATTTACTTATGAGGCAAATTTGTACACAATGTTCTTTATCTTATTTTTATTTTCTGACTGCAAATGAAAAGTTAAGTAAAATTATATTATTCTAATAATCTTTTCTCCTTTACAACAGTTCCTATTTTCTGTATTGTACTGTGTCCTAGTGAATCTTATGTCTTGTTTTGCCCATACTTCTAGCACTTCTATCTAAACACTCAAGAAGGCACCCTGATTTGTGCAGCACTGACAAAAAAAGACATTAAAATGATGAATGTGTGTATCCATTATTTCTTGGAATATTCTAAAGCTTGCTTCAAGTAAAGTACATGATGTGGCAATTAAATAACGAAACTGTGCATCTCCTTATCACGCAGTGCACGGTGGGAGGTTGATATTGGAATGCAGTTGACCTTGAATCTTTAAGACCAACCATCGTGCAGACAGTCTTTCTGTCTGCTCTAGTTCACCTTTGAGCCTTGGTTGTAGAGGACATTGTTTTGTAGTAGTGCAGCGAGCATGGTGAGCTTGAAAATCAAGCAGCGTATTAGCCTCAAATTCCTCATGAAATTAACAAAGGTGGCAATGGAATCTTTTCATCTGTTAAAAGAGGTGTTTGATGATAATGCTATGTATGCCATGTGTGTGGGTGATTGAATGGCACAAATTATTTTCAGAAGGTCGGGAAGAGGTTGAAGATGAAGAACGTACCGATCAACCAGTGAGTTCAAGAAGTGAAGCAGATGTTCAGAAAATTAATTAAATTGTGCAAAAAGAACAATGTCTGAGCATTTGGATGATTGCTGACATGGCGAACATGATCACAGAGACAGTAATACAAATTTTGCATGATGAATTAAACATGACAAACGTTTGAGCAAAATTGATTCCAAAAAACCTCTCTGAGGGACAAAAGGACCACCAGAAGAACATTTGCTCTGATGTCATGGAACAATTCAATGAAGAACCAGACTTGCTCACATGTGTCACTACATGTGATGAAACATGGATCTTCCAGTACAACTCAGAAACAAAGCATCATTCAATGCACTGGAAGACTCCCACAAATTTACCATGTTCTGTGACTCCCACATCGCCAAGAATGAAAAAAAGCACACGTCAAAACTGCTCAAGTCAAAGCTGAACGCAATGCTTACTTTTTTTTTATATCAGGGGTGTTATCATAACTGAATGGATGCCTGAGTGTCGAACCATTCATCAGAAATATTATAAAGAAGTCCTAATCAAGCTAAGGGAAAGAGTAAGGAAGAAAAGACCAGATTTGTGGAAGAACGATGCATGGATTCTGCATCAGAACAATGTGCCAACCCACAACACCATATCTGTGAAACACTTTGTAGCATACAAGTGCATTCCTGTGCTCAAACATCCTCCATATTCACCAGATCTGGCTCCCTGTGACTCATCTTTTCCCAAAAGTGAAAAGTGCACTGAAGGGAACACATTTTCTGAGTGTTGAAGATGTAAAAGCAAAAATGACAGTTGTTGAACAGGGTGACAATAGATGACCTACAGCATTGCTTTGAACAATGGAAGACACGTATGCAGCTATGTATATATAGGGGAGGGGAGTATGTTCAAGGAGATAAAAGTTAGTTGTAACTTTTGTTTGCAATAAATCACAATTTCAACATCAGTCTCATTATTTAATTACCACACTTTGTATCTACTGGTAATCAGTATTAAAGGTTTAGCTAGCCTAAACCTCTCTTCATTTAAGACATGTAAATTAGAGACAAAATAAGTAAAAAAGGATGAACAGTTTATCTCTTAAGGCCTGGCCTGTAGTTAGGATGCTGCCTCCTAATTAAGACATTGAAATTTAACTTGTAGCTAGGGGCAGGAATTTTTATTTAGCCAGTGTTATTCTTTATCCTTCCTGCAGTGTAGAAGTATGACAGTGTAATTAGAGTGTGTGATTTAGGTTTAAGTCTCTATTTTTCATCTACAAAAACATTAAGAAAACAAACCAGCAACTGTTTATACAAAAACATTTTAAGGACCCAGAAAGTTTTAATGTAAATAATTAATGGTCTTTTATAAAAATTAACAAAAGTCACAGATATGGTGCCATTCATACACTGTCTGCAACTTTCAGTGTTCATTTTAAGTGCAATACACATTCATATCCTGGTATTTATCCACTACAACAACAAAAAATGTCTTAATGAGAGATCCTGAAGCATAATATTGCAAATGCACAGTAAAAGGTATTTTGTATGGAATCCTTAAAGTATGTTGGGGAAGATGAGCAAAGCACTGGTAAATATAGCAGTATAACAACTTGCTTCTAATGAATCAGGTGTACAAACACAGAGTGTTCGCAGATTGGTTGGACTGCCCTGCAGCAGCACTGAACTGGCGAGGACCGGCACATCCTCTGCCAAAGTTACATGTAAATGACTGGCAAGTCATGGGTACGGAACACTAATTACTGTACCAACTTACATTAAGCTTACCTGCATCACAACAGATGTTGAAATAAATGATGTTCAATGTGAACACATTTCCCATATATTTAAAAACAATTCTGGTTTACTCACAAAAATTCACATTGACTGATTGCCTGTATTTCTCTTGTGAGGTCCTTCAATTTCTATAACATGTATGGATTTGATGTGTACACTTTATTCTTTAATATTTCCCACAAATAAATCGCATGGAGATAGATCAGGGGAACAAAGTGGCCACAGTCATTGAATAATTATTGTCTCCATGCACATTTCCCAATTCATGCATAAAATTTGCAGCAGTGTGCAAATCCTGCTGAAACTAGCTACACAGTCTTTCATTTTTTGTAGTTGTGGAAAAGAATTATCTAAAATAAAATTTACATAAACATGTGAATCAGCTGTTGTGTCATAAAATATGGGACCAATAATTCTATGTGCATTCACTGTGTACCAAATCCCAACATTTGCAGCATGGTGAAGAACTTCATGAATAATATGGAGACTTTCGGTAAATCAGAAATGTTTTCAGAGATATAAGGAATGTGTTCACGATGGTCATTAATTTCAGCATCTGTTATGATACAAGTAAGCCCAAGTAAGTTAGTACAGTAGTTAAGTGTTCCATACTCATGACTTGCTGATCGTTTACATGTAACTGGCAGAGGGTGCGCTGGTCCTTGCCCAGTCCGATATCGCCATGGGGCAGTCTCACCAATCTACCAATGCACTGTATATGTGTGGGTATGTATGTAGGCATATGCATGTATATGTATCCATGTGTATGTGTGCGTGCTTGCACATGTGCACTTTATGTAAAATTCTTTGTTTGCACCCCCCTGTAAAGGAATAAATAACTCTGGGAAAGCATCCTTAATGAGTCTAAGTTGTTTACTGTGTATTATTATTCCCAGTTCTCATCTTATACTGAAATATTATCACATTGTCTCATTTCCCCATATGTATTAAGGATCATGCTCATGGAGCGCCCATAGTGATTTATCATCTTACATATTTATGGCATAAGCCAAAGCATACTTCAATTTTTCTTCCCTTTGCCAGATCTCAGAGAGTTCAGATTCAAATTTCTGCAAGAGCAGATTCTTTCTTGTATGTGGTACAAAAGTTATGCAAATAAGCCCATGATAAAATGAAAGTCAGTGATCTACCCCAGAAAGCAATAGCACAGAATACAAATGTGAAGTGAAAGTGAACTGTGGTTCTGTTTTGTCTGTGGTCTTCCCAGAGTAGTGAAAATAAGATTTGCGAGGCACTGACTCTCTGCCTGTGCCATGCTTCTTCCATTTTTTTAACTCCTACTCCTTCTTGGCTTTATTTCCATTTATGCACAATTTATTTCCAGTACGTTTCAATAACAATGTCTCATTCAAACTATTTAGTAAGAAACACTACCACCACTACATTTGTTGAATACTAGCTTCCTTACAGGAAGGACTTATACATTCCAGGACTTACAAGTGGATGCCTGGGGTTAGATGCCTGTCGAGGAGCAGAGTCAAACTCTGGACTGCAGTGTAGCCAGCATGGGTGATTAGCCCAAAGGCTGGTATCAGAGTGAGGAAGATGACAATAAGAAATGAGAGTAAGATGGAAGAAAGGAAAGGTGATGGAGCAGTTGTTGGAATGGATAGTGGGGGGAAACCTCTGAACATGGTGAAAACCCACCCTGATGCCATTTTGTCCACCACAAATCCACATGTAGTCACCTGGGATCAAACCCTGGCTGCTTTGGTGAGAGGCAAGCGGCTTAGCCACATGACAACAGCGAGGCCAATTTTAATTTCAATAAGAGGAAAATGAGCTCCAAGCTAGTAATGATACACAAAACAAGGCAGAGAAGAGGAATCAGGTTAGCTTGATCTTGCATGGGAAAATAGCAATGACTTGTATACATGATAACAGCAACAATCCATGCACATTGCTAATGGACTGAGTAATACGTATAGATATGGTTTCTTTTGAAAGTGAAATTACTGGGAAGAAATCTGTGAAGTCCTCTTCATTCAGAATGAATTTTTGTAACTGTTAAACTATAAGAGTTACAGCAACACAAAAAATCTGCTGGGTTACAGTCACATGACTTTCTCCAACTATTGTTCCACAAACTATTCTTTAAAAATCTGATGTGTTGCACTCGCATGACTTTTTCTACTCTTGTACTAACCATTCTTACAAACCCTTATTCCTATATCTTCTTTGTATTAGTTGAGATAAACATTTGCAGAAATTAAAATTATCTTATTGGTTATTTCCTTGTAAGTACAAGGGGAATATGAGAATACAGTAGGCTTTGAGCGATAGTCAAATCTTTTAAAGCTTAGAGATTCTGTTCTCTCTGCACAGTTAACATATAAAAAAAATGAACAACAATGTTGCATTTGACGAAAGTTGAAAGTTTTCTGAAACTGAGATCTACATTTTTTGTAGAGTAAGATTTTGTGTATCTCTTACGGTTTACGACTTATTCAAAAGTCATACAGAGTAAACAGGTCTACATTGGCTACAGCCAGGAAATTCAAAATGTACACTTCATTTGTCATAAAAATATCTCAAACGTGACATTTTAATCAAAATCATAAGCCATTTTCAAGAAAACCAAAATCAATTTTCAAAGTAAAGGGTAGTTTAGGGTGGAGGAATTTTGAGAAATCAAAAGTGTAGAAAATAACCAAAATATACATTTCAGTTGTAAATTTTTGCATATAGAAAAGATTTTCTTACAACACTTATCACATAAAAGTGTTATATGTTTAAATTAATCATTTTCATGTTGCTTGTTATGCTTAGTTATAAAATATATAACTAAATCCTGTGTGTCCAAAAACTTTTTAGAGGTAGTGTAAATCATATGGAGAAATCATTTCTGCAAATATTTATATCTCGGCTAACTTGAAGCAGCTAGAAAAGTAAGTTTTTGTAAGAATAGTTTGTAGAAGATGGACAATAAATCACAGCAACCAGAAAAAGTCATGTTAATGTAACACATCCAATTTTTAAGTTATTATTTACCCAAGTTTTAAGACCATTTATTATTGAATATTATTACAGTCGAACCCCGATAACTACTACTTTTTTATTTTTTTATCATTAAGTTAATTTTATTAATCTACTATGCTGTACAAATAATATAGGTAAATTTTAATTAGTGTACTTATACACCTAGTGCATTCTCCCTAACACTACCAGAAGGGCTGACCACGCATTGCCCTTCGATATCTAGTCAGAAACAAACAGCCGGCAGACGATGTCATGAAATCAAAAGCTAATAATGTGGATACATAACAAACACTTGTTTGGAAGGTTTGAAGGTTTATTGCTTCACCCAGTATTTATATGGTAAGTTAATACATATTTCTGGTTACAGTACCATTTCTAAGATTTCAGCCTTACCGTTAATATTATGTTGAGTTATGTTTGTGCCAGTGAAAATATCAAATGAGATGAAAACATGAGAATGGAAATTTAGTTGGATGTGCTCAAGGGAACAAAGGGGAACACATTAATACGTAATACATTTTAGGATGCATTATACTTCTGTTTGCTATATTGTGCCAGAACATGCATTTATGTCATTTGGAGTATTGTGTTATGAATTGTGAGTAAAAGAGTCCTTATTCCAGAAAACTAGACATTTTAGTAACCCAACATACCTTCAGTCCACATTAGGTTGAGTTATCAGGATTCCACTGTATTTTGTAATTTTTATAATAGAATTTACTGTGCTTTTCATGTTACTGTGGTCCTCTGTTGCTATTATCATATCAATTGCATCATCATATCAACTGCTAGGGCTTCTTATTGTAAGCATCTCTTTCCATTGCCAACAGAAGCTTATTATATGAAAATAAAGAAGTTGTCTCAACTTTTTTAGTGAAAGAAGCATTCCCTCTCTTTCTCCTAAGCTTCTTTTGAAAGTTTTAGTTCATTAATAACATGTTTTCATAAAGCCAACCCAACATCACTACATCTCCCAGATTAGCATATTACCGCATACAAGAAACTCTGAGATCTGGTAGGAAACATCTCTAAGTATTCAGATTTCAGTGCTCTAATGACAACAAACAAGAATGCAATGTTGCTATCCAACATACCAAGCATTTTCCATTGCCATCTTAGGCTTATGGTTTTCTAAGGACTGCAAAGCATTTTGGTTTGGTAAAACATCAACAGATTTTTACATTGGAGAGTAAAATAGTAAACTACTTTACTACTCAATGCTATCATTTTCATTTTTTACAATGACTATTTAGCGGCAGAATGTAAATGTGTCGAATCCGACCATGATTTTTCCTCTTGATGAACTCATTCTGCTGATTGCGGGAGTCTCTTCTGGAAAAGAGTTTCTGCATCACACACAAAACAAATAAAATAATCCTGCTATCCAAATAAAGTAAGGAAACTATCAATCTAATGCACAACATGCAACTGAGCCTGCAGATATTGGTAAAATGGAAGACATTGTTCCTTATTTTGTTCTGTACATGCATTTTTTATTACAACAGCAATGATGCATGTTTAGAAATTACTCTATAAACTTACAAAGTAAAATAATTTGCCTGGAGACTTTAATATCCTTCAGTTAAAGCACATAGGAGAATTGTAAACAGCAACTTACTAAAAAATAATGTGTTTAAGCGTCAATAATTAATGTACAACATTTACACTTCCAGGTATGGAATAAAGAGGTCCACTGGACATTGTTTATCCTGAAAGTGAATGGCATTACCATGTTCTATTCATTTAGAACTTGCTTTAAACTGTGAAATGCTATGTCAAAGAGTAAAATTGTCGCTACAATGTAATTCAGATAATTCGAATGCTTATAATTCAAAATCATTCAAAGATATTTCTTGGTCCCTTGAGTTTTGTATTAAAACAATGAAAAAAAATCACATGCAATTCAAATTTCATTTTCTTTAATACAAAGTTTTTGTTCAGAAATCTTGATAAAAAATTAATCTAAACATGAAAATTTAATATAACGATCCATGTGTTTCTGCAAAAAAGGTCATCGCTCCAGGGTTGTTTGTTTTTCTGGAATGCAATTGGAATATAGGTTAGAGGGTGAAATAGCTTTCCTAACTGCCGGCCTTGAGCTTCTATACCTACTCTGACATCTCCTTGTTTAAAACATGTGTGCTTTTAGTTGTTGCTTGAGCTTCTTACTGTTCAGTGTGTTACAAATCAATGTCTCTTAGTAAACCATATGTCCAGTACAAGACTAACCTTGTGGAAAAAGCCACCATCATTTGAGAAGTTGAAAAGAATTTGAAGAAAGAATACACTGAACACTTTCTCAACTTATCTGAAGAATAAGAACATTTTAAGCAGTGTCTCAAGTGAAAATGGAAAGAGCCGAAAAAGAGCAAGACAACTGGAAAATCCTGATGTCAACGAGTGTGTGTTAAACTGGTTTAAGGAAGCACGGCACAAAAGTGTTCCATTAAGTAGAGTAATTTACTACAGTATAAGAGTATAGGGTAAAATGTGCAATCACTGAGACCTATTGTATATTATTTTCAATTATCCTTAATGTAAAAATAAACAGAATTTCATTCAAACATAATTTCTTTACTTTACAGCCTTAATTACGAATGGATATATGTACCTGCATTGCTAAAATGTCAATTCTAGACTTAAATTTTGTGAATTCCAATTTTAGGATATTTTGAATATTTTTCCTGTCCCTTCAGCTTTGAATTATCCAAGTTCCACTGTATAAGAAATAAACTGCCACAAACATTTTCTGAGCAGATAGTTACATAACCATTTTTCTAAACCAAGACCATTATTCTGGCATCATGCTGACTAAATGCAAGCAGCGAAATACCAGCAATCTCACAATCACACAACTCCACCTGTTATTAAGTGTAATTACATAGCACAGAAAAGCAATTGAATGCCTTCTATTACCAGAAAAAATCATAATAATACACAGACATATACAAATTTCACAGTTTGAAACAATGGTAATCTCAACTTTTGCGAAATGCGTTATTTTAGAACATTATTTGACAATAACATTCTCTAAGTATAGTCAGCCAAAGCCAAAACTGTTGAATATAAAGTTATAACTACTTAATTGATCTTTTTTTCAGTTTTGTACCTAAAGTAAATCTTTCCTTCCTTAAGTATGACTTTCAAACATTGCTTCTGCTGGCTCAGTTGGATGTCACATTCAGCCAAGGCAATCCTATCTGCACATATGAAATGAACATTTATATACATATACACTGCACTATCAAAATAAGGTACTTAGTTTCAGAGTACTGGGTTTTTAATTAATTTTAATTTTGGTTTTATAAACAACAGAATGTCTTATGATTTTGTTTTCAATCATAAAACATTTATATCAAATTATGTGCAGGTTAAAACTGCCTTTACCAACAGTCAACTCTTCCTAAAAATGCACAGAATTAGGAGAGATTAACTTAATGATTTTCTCAAAGCAGCAACAGAATTATAACAGACATTGAAACTAAGCAAAAGAGCAGTCAGCACAGTCAAAATAACATATTATACATTGCATTTTAAGCAGTGAAGTATATGAGGGCAGATAAACTGTATATTGTGCTGTGTCTCTTATTTCATCATTGTTCATGCTTTTAAACTATGGAAAAACCCCAGTTCAGAGACATTTTCTAAAACTGGAGGGGATGGGATGGGGTGGATATTTTAATAGTTTAATGCCTGTTCTTACTACTTACGTCACATAATCTGTGAACATGAACAATACACAAAGTAAAACAATTGGAAAAGGACATTTTTGGAAAGAAACATTTTAGGTCTAAATTTAGCATACCTCCCTGGCATTTGCCAGCTATGAGGACTGAGGAAAACCTGGGAGAAAAAAGTGTAGGACTGTCCTGGAAGAACTTGAACACAGACCTCTCAAGATTCTCTGCCTAAATGACTTCAGCCAGGTGTGTTGATAAATGGGATGGATAAGTATACACAACAAACATTAACATAAATCAAAGGCTTCAAGTCACAAATTAACGGCATTCTCAAAGGAATGTAACATCAACTGTTACATTATAAACAAAGCAAAAAGGTGAAAACAGCTTTGCTGGGTTTAAACTTTAACACCATTTAACCTGACAGCATGGAATCTTGCTGTTATTTTTGAGTACTGTATAGGGGTTAATCTGAGGGTTGTTCAATAAAGAATAATTTTTTTGCGGTTATAATTTCTTGTGCTAGAATTTAATCTTACAATAATCTGTTAGCTTAATGTGCAACAAACACATTGCACTAGTTTCATTGTTGGCAATCCTGGTTCCCGCCTCTGAGATGTGGACAAACTAAGACATGTTTATGCATGTTATGCAAAAAACGGAGGTGATAGGCAATGAACAATACGCGGCTTTGAAATTCTACTTTCATCTGAACAAATGTTCAGCTGAACCTGTACAATGTTACAGGAAACCTATGGAGAGTCTGTTCTTCTCGATAGCACAGTTTGAAGTTGGTTTAAATTGTTTAAAGAGGGAAGATAGTGAATTTCAAAGGAAGATGGATCTGGCGCCCCAATTACTGCTCTTACAGAAGGAAACACCACTGCTGTCATTATGAGAGAAGATCGACAAATAACCTTACAAACACTTTCTGAAATATTGAAAATTTCACAGGGTGACAAAAAATTTACAATGAGACGTGTTTGTGAGTGGTGGGTTCCAAGATTGATGATTCCTGAACAAAGGAACATTTGCATGCAAGTCTGAATGCTGCTGATGTTGGAGGAAGATTCGAGTTTCTTTCAAAGGTAATCACTGCTGATGAAACCTGGCTACATCATTTGACCCTGAGAGCAAACAGCAACGCTCAGTGTGGAAATCTCATCACCAATCTGAAAAAGAAGCAGAAGAGATTGCTTCTGCTGGCAAAGTTATAATCATCTCATTTTTTGATATTCGTAGAATGGTTTATCAACATATTGTACCTGCATGTCATCATAATTGGACAATACTACAGGGATGTTCTAAAAACATTCCAAGTCCATTTCAGGCACAAAAGAACACATTTCTGTAAAACAGGCTGGATGCTGCACCACAATAATGCACAGTCGCATATTGCTAATGTTGTTACAAATATTTTGCAAAAATCAATGTGAAGTGCATCCCTCACCCTGCCTATAGTCCGGATTTAGCCCCATGTGACTTTTTCCTATTCTTTAACATGAAAAAATACCTTGATGGGAGGCAATAGCCATCATCAGAAGTAGTAATGAAGGCTGCAAAGGGGATTTTGAAGGATCTGTCAAAAAATAGTTTCCAACATGTCTTTGCAGACTGGAAAAAATGCGGTGATGGGTGTAACATTCAAATGAGACTATTTAGATAAGGGCTATCAAAATCATGAGCATGAATAAAGGTATGCTGTCAAAAAATTACTATCATTCTTTATTGAACAGCCTTCATAACTGTACTTTTGCTACTTGGCTATCATACAATGACTTTTAGTCTATTCCTGCTCTAACTGTGTGACTTAATCATTTTCTATGCACAAGGAATGGAAAGAACATAAATTTAAGGTATGTATGGTCAGTGGAAAGAATAAATGACATCAAAACAAGTTGTGCACACACTCTAGCTCTCCCTATCCCAAGGCACAATCTTCAAGAAAAAGGTCAGGATTCTTCAACATTGGTTGTGATTTTCTTCCAGATCTTTATATGAACACACAAGTGTATTAAATATTTCTTTTCTCATCTATAGAAAAATATGACCATGTCTTTTAAGAAAAATAGATAATGAGCAACATTTGATTGCTCAGAAAGAGATCAATTTTCCTTTCAAGATGGAGCCTTGAAAGTGAAAGCAGTTCTCACAACAGAACATATTCAAGCATGAAAGTCACTATATTTAGCTTCAGTAAGCTGGAGACTTCTTTAAACAAAAATGGTATTTCTTGATGAATTATTAGCTGGTTATTGTGTGAAGAAGATACAATTTACTTTTAAGTTACTGGCAGAGTTATAAGCTAGGCAACTGATAGTTTTAAAATGTTACTCTGAATACCAGTTTGTATAAGAACTGCGTCCTTGAAGCCAAGATCACTGTGAAGTATGATATGAAATCAGAAAATTCCTGGATTCTTGGTTCCTACTTGCTTGCTTGCCATTAAGTGATGTAGAGTGGCTAGTATGGTATGGTATGCTATGGGGTAGAATGTGTGGTGTGGAATGGAGGTGTGGTGCAGCAGGGTGGGATGGGGTGGTGAAGTGGGGTGGAGTCTGCTGTGGTGGGGTATGCTCTGAAGTATGGTGTGGTGGAGTATGGTGGGATGGAGTGCAGTGGTGTGGGTTGTAGTGTGGTGGTTTAGGGTGTATGGGGTGATGTGATGCAGATGGGACGTGGTGAGTTAAGGTGTATGGGGTGACATGGTGCGGGTGGGATGTGATGGGTTAGGGTGTATGGAGTGACATGGTGCGGGTGGGATGTGGTGGGTTAGGGTGTATGGAGTGACATGGTGCGGGTGGGATGTGGTGAGTTAGGTGTATGGGGTGACATAGTGCGGGTGGGATGTGGTGGGTTAGGGTGTATGGAGTGACATGGTGCGGGTGGGATGTGGTGGGTTAGGTGTATGGGGTGACATGGTGCGGGTGGGATGTGGTGGGTTAGGGTGTAGGAGTGACATGGTGTGGGTGGGATGTGATGGGTTAGGGTGTATGGAGTGACATGGTGCGGGTGGGATGTGGTGGGTTAGGTGTATGGGGTGACATGGTGCGGGTGGGATGTGGTGGGTTAGGGTGTATGAAATGACATGGTGCGGGTGGGATGTGGTGGGTTAGGTGTATGGGGTGACATGGTGCAGGTGGGATGTGGTGGGTTAGGGTGTATGGAATGACATAGTGCGGGTGAGATGTGATGGGTTAGGGTGTATGGAGTGACATGGTGCGGGTGGGATATGGTGGGTTAGGTGTATGGGGTGACATGGTGCGGGTGGGATGTGGTGAGTTAGGGTGTAGGAATGACATGGTGCGGGTGGGATGTGATGGGTTAGGGTGTATGGAGTGACATTGTGCGGGTGGGATGTGGTGGGTTAGGGTGTATGGAATGACATGGTGCGGGTGGGATGTGGTGGGTTAGGGTGTATGGAATGACATGGTGCGGGTGGGATGTGGTGGGTTAGGGTGTATGGAATGACATGGTGCAGGTGGGATGTGGTGGGTTAGGTGTATGGGGTGACATGGTGCAGGTGGGATGTGGTGGGTTAGGGTGTATGGAATGACATGGTGCGGGTGGGATGTGATGGGTTAGGGTGTATGGAGTGACATGGTACAGGTGGGATGTGGTGGGTTAGGTGTATGGGGTGACATGGTGCAGGTGGGATGTGGTGGGTTAGGTGTATGGGGTGACATGGTGCAGGTGGGATGTGGTGGGTTAGGGTGTATGGAATGACATAGTGGGGGTGAGATGTGATGGGTTAGGGTGTATGGAGTGACATGGTGCGGGTGGGATATGGTGGGTTAGGTGTATGGGGTGACATGGTGCGGGTGGGATGTGGTGAGTTAGGGTGTAGGAATGACATGGTGCGGGTGGGATGTGATGGGTTAGGGTGTATGGAGTGACATTGTGCGGGTGGGATGTGGTGGGTTAGGGTGTATGGAATGACATGGTGCGGGTGGGATGTGGTGGGTTAGGGTGTATGGAATGACATGGTGCGGGTGGGATGTGGTGGGTTAGGGTGTATGGAATGACATGGTGCAGGTGGGATGTGGTGGGTTAGGTGTATGGGGTGACATGGTGGAGGTGGGATGTGGTGGGTTAGGGTGTATGGAATGACATGGTGCGGGTGGGATGTGGTGGGTTAGGTGTATGGGGTGACATGGTGCAGGTGGGATGTGGTGGGTTAGGGTGTATGGAATGACATGGTGCGGGTGGGATGTGATGGGTTAGGGTGTATGGAGTGACATGGTACAGGTGGGATGTGGTGGGTTAGGTGTATGGGGTGACATGGTGCAGGTGGGATGTGGTGGGTTAGGTGTATGGGGTGACATGGTGCGGGTGGGATGTGGTGGGTTAGGGTGTAGAGATGACATGGTGCGGGTGGGATGTGATGGGTAGGGTGTATAGAGTGACATGGTGCGGGTGGGATGTGGTGGGTTAGGTGTATGGGGTGACATGGTGCGGGTGGGATGCGGTGGGTTAGGGTGTATGGAATGACATGGTGTGTGTGGGATGTGGTGGGTTAGGGTGTATGGAATGACATGGTGCGGATGGGATGTGGTGGGTTAGGGTGTATGGAATGACATGGTGCAGGTGGGATGTGGTGAGTTAGGTGTATGGGGTGACATGGTGCGGGTGGGATGTGGTGGGTTAGGGTGTATGGAATGACATGGTGCGGGTGGGATGTGGTGGGTTAGGTGTATGGGGTGACATGGTGCGGGTGGGATGTGATGGGTTAGGGTGTATGGAATGACATGGTGCGGGTGGGATGTGGTGGGTTAGGTGTATGGGGTGACATGGGGCGGGTGGGATGTGGTGGGTTAGGGTGTATGGGGTGACATGGTGTGGGTGGGATGTGATGGATTAGGGTGTATGGATAGACATGGTGCGGGTGGGATGTGGTGGGTTAGGTGTATGGGGTGACATGGGGCGGGTGGGGTGTGGTGGGTTAGGGTGTATGGGGTGACATGGGGTGGGTGGGGTGTGGTGGGTTAGGGTGTATGGGGTGACGTGCGGTGGGGTGTGGTGGGTTAGGGGCTATGGGATGAGGTGAATTGGTGTGGTTTAAGAGGCATGGGATGGAGGTGAGGTAGGGTGGTGTGGTTTATGGGACATGGGATGGGGATGAGGTGGGATGGTGTGGTTTATGGGACATGGGATGGGGATGAGGTGGGATGGTGTGGTTTATGTGGCATGGGATGGAGGTGAGGTGGGATGGTGTGGTTTATGGGACATGGGATGGGGATGAGGTGGGATGGTGTGGTTTATGTGGCATGGGATGGGGATGAGGTGGGACGGTGTGGTTTATGGGACATGGGATGGAGGTGAGGTGGGATGGTGTGGTTTATGGGACATGGGATGGGGATGAGGTGGGATGGTGTGGTTTATGGGACATGGGATGGAGGTGAGGTGGGATGGTGTGGTTTATGTGGCATGGGATGGGGATGAGGTGGGATGGTGTGGTTTATGGGACATGGGATGGGGATGAGGTGGGACGGTGTGGTTTATGTGGCATGGGATGGGGATGAGGTGTGACGGTGTGGTTTATGGGACATGGGATGGGGATGAGGTGGGATGGTGTGGTTTATGGGACATGGGATGGGGATGAGGTGGGATGGTGTGGTTTATGGGACATGGGATGGGGATGAGGTGGGATGGTGTGGTTTATGGGACATGGGATGGGGATGAGGTGGGATGGTGTGGTTTATGGGACATGGGATGGGGATGAGGTGGGATGGTGTGGTTTATGGGACATGGGACGGGGATGAGGTGGGATGGTGTGGTTTATGGGACATGGGATGGGGATGAGGTGGGATGGTGTGGTTTATGGGACATGGGATGGGGATGAGGTGGGATGGTGTGGTTTATGGGACATGGGATGGGGATGAGGTGGGACGGTGTGGTTTATGGGACATGGGATGGGGATGAGGTGGGATGGTGTGGTTTATGGGACATGGGATGGAGGTGAGGTGGGATGGTGTGGTTTATGGGACATGGGATGGGGATGAGGTGGGTGGTGTGGTTTATGTGGCATGGGATGGGCGTGATATGGGGTGAGGTGTGGTTAGATGTTGAGTGAGGTAGGATGCTATGGTGTTTGGGGTGAGGTAGGTTTGGGTGATTGGGTGGACTGGGTTAATGTGATATGGAGTCCATTGTGGGATGAAGTGGGATTGGATGTGTGGGTGTGGTGGTACCGGGTGCGTGGATGGGATGTGAAAATACGTTTTTGTTAAAGACACACTTTAACTGTTATGGTTCTCAGCATCTCATTGTATATTGAGGAAAAAGACAATTTGATTTTGCTCAGAGGCCTCTTGGTCTGGTTTGAGGTTCTACATGCTGTAAACCTATGACCAGGGACCATCGACATTTCTTCCCTTTATCTGAAAGAAAAGTCCATAGTCCTCTGTCTGGTTTGAACCTGTGAATTCACAAACCAGAGGTTATAGCGTGTTACAGGTGAGTGGAATGTATGGGGTATAATGGGGTGTGTGGTGTGATGTGTGTACTGCTGATGGTGGGATGCATGGGCATCATGAAGGCAGGGCAAAGGGAGGCTGCAGCCCCCCCCCCCCTGGAAAATAATAAATGTAACGTGCAATTAATTACTATTGGACTAATGCTTTAATGTCGATGTAAAGAACAGTTTTTATTTAGCATAAATATGCTTATCCGTAACAAATGCTATAACTCATTTTTACAGTTTTTTGCAACAGAATAATGAATTAATGTTGTTTAATTACAAACTTCCAACAAGCAGCTTCTCCCCCCCCCCCCCCCCCCCCCCTCCTCCTGAGAAAAAAAGTCTACTGACGCTCATGGTGTGATGCAATGTTTAGAATGTGTGGGAAGGGTGGGATGGGTTGTAGGGTGTGTGTGACTTAAAAATTTAAGTGAATCTTGTTATGGTAGGCCTGTTTTAATATTCTAATTTGTTGTTTACTTACATTCATATGTATTACTATGATTCTTCTGTACATAAAGCTAAACTTTTCTTTGCACAAGATGAACTATTTTGTATAGAACAGCCATTTCATATCAGACATGTTATACCACAATGTTAGATTTTCTCTAGTAGTTGAAAACAATATAAAAATAAGTAAGTGTCTATCATTACACATAAGACTAACTTCAGATTAACCTGAAGAGATGTGCTTTGAGACTACTGTTAAGACACTTTCCATCACCATTTTACTTATCTTTGGAGATAATACTATCATGACAAATTCAATTTATTGCTGTAATATTTTAAAATGGTGGGAAGCAGAGTAGATTAACTGCTTACTTGCTCAATTTGAGCAGCAACTTCCACATTTTTGACAAATTGATACACAAGTTCTTAGGAAATACATGTAGCAGATGTATTTCCATACAAACTCTGGTACTGATATCTAGACATCATTTTTGTCATAGTAGAAAAGAAGCTTGTGAAGGATGCAACACACAAGGTACATTAGTGAAATTTACAAGAGAAACAGAAGACAATAATATGGTCTTTGACATAAAAACTATGAAGAATCAGAATAAAATAAGTTTTTGCATCCGTAGAAAAGACACACACAAACAGATAACTACATTAAAAATGACATCTACAACCCAAGAGACCTCTGCCCTTAGTAGTATAAAAGAAGCTAAAAAGTTCCTAAAATCCATATTCCATCCACGGGCCTTTCAGAAATTCATCAAAATATTCAAAGAATCTGGTATGAGGGTCACTAAGGAAGTTTTGACATGCACCAGAAAAATTTTTTATATTATTTTCACTGTTGCATTTTCTCAAAGTACTCATAAAACCGTGTACACTTTTGCATTTGTTGAAACCACCTCTGGAAGCACTCCTACCACATATTTTCTTTGATGGCTACAAGCTTCCTTTCAGAGGTGGTAACAGCATCTTCAGGAGTTGAAAATCTCTTTTCAAACATGCATTTTTTTTACAATTGGGAATAGAAAAAAATCAAATAGAGCCAGATTGGGACTATATGTTGGATGTGTCAGAACTTTGATCTTTGTAGACTCCAAGAACCAAATGGCGATGTTGACCGTGTGTGCGGATGTGGTGTTGTGATGAAGAAGCATCCCTTGCAATCCCATGTGTAGTCACTGTTCCTGAAGCTTTTAAAACTTGT
The DNA here is from genome assembly GCA_030765045.1 of Tenodera sinensis. NCBI lineage: Eukaryota > Metazoa > Arthropoda > Insecta > Mantodea > Mantidae > Tenodera > Tenodera sinensis. The sequence goes on from CM060968.1 coordinate 83,390,728, forward strand.
GGCAGGCAAACGGTGTACCAATTAGTGGTAACCATCCTTTGCTTCTTCAGAGGAATGGTTGCCACAGGACCATCCCCTGAGAAGAGTGAGGCCACCATTTTCTTGCTGACACTTTGGGGATATTTAACCTATGTCGGTGGATTGTCATCAGGAAAGATTCACACTGGTGAGTGATTCCGAGTCTCTGGGTCAAATTGATAAATCCAAGTTTTGTCACCTGTGATATCAGAAACATCTCCTTTGACTCGTCAGCATTTCCTCACACCATTCAACATGGCATGTTTTTGTTGTTCCAACATATTTTGAGGCACCAAATGGGATGAGATCTTCCTCACATGAAGGAACTCGTGCAGAATTTTGAAAACTGCTGGCAAAGCAATCTGCAGTGCTACCTGAATTTCTTTAAATGTTATACAATTATTTTCACAAAACATTTTCTCAACGGCTGTGATGTTTTCCTCAGTCACCGCCGTTGGTGTATGCCTGCTTCTCTCATATTTTAAAGATGTTCAGCCCCTTTTAAGTGCACAAAACCACCAAAAAACTGTGGCATGGGAGGAAGCAAAGTCCCCAAAAGCCTGTTGCTAACTTCAAGGCTGTGGCACTGGTTTAAGCCACTGTTAAGACAATAGAAAAATCATTGAGCGAAGATGCTCTCTTTCCAGCTCAATTGCAGGGACCAAGTACCTGCCCGCCATGTGTTGTTCATCCTTGGGGTGCTGGAACTCCTGGGGTAGGAGAATCACTACCTGATACCAAGGATGGGGCTACCCCATCCTGCAATCACTTCAAGTGGGACAACTTTCATTTTCTCACATCTCAAAACTTTCATAGTGACCTCTCATAAACCCTAGCCCCAGTTAACAAGCATTACTTAAATAGCATACTCAGGACAAATACAAAGTACAAAATCCTAATGGGAAAAAAACTTCTGGTATTGATAAAATGGGACATAAATATTACAAAAAGAGGTATGCAGAGGAGAGGCAAAGAGGAACATTGATACAAAATTTTAAAGGACACATGAGAAATGTAAAATACAAACAAAGCGAAAAATCAGCAGTTGCAGAGCATTTTTGACATATTCATACACAAAAATGAACATTTGTTAAACGTTGATGGGAGGGATTCAGGGCACTAACCGCATTCAACCCTCTAATACTGCACCCCACTCATTACGCCTTATGGCAGAGGCAAGGCCGTTTGCGCACAATTATGCACACTAGCACCTTCTATTCATGACAGGCAAATTGGATTATTTCTGCTCTATCTGCAAAATTGTAATCTGTATTTTATTTTAAAAAATGAAATAGTGGCAACTTATTTAGCTTAATTGCATTCCTCACTGTATGTTTAATTTTATTACTTGTGTTAACTCAAGAACAATGAATCATGGGCGTCACGAGGGGTGGGGGGGGGGGGGCGCTGCTCCTGAAAATTAATGACGTTAATGTGCAGTCCATTCCTGACTATTAGACTATTATTTTAATTTTTATATAAAGAACAATTATTATTTAGCACTAATTAATACACTTATCTGCAACATATTCTATAACTTTTGATAAAATAATTATTTAATATTGTTTGGTTACAAACTTCCAACATGCTGCCCCCTGGAAAAATGTCTGCTGACGCCCATGCAATGAACAAAAGAAAAGTGATTTTTTCATTCATTTTCTTAATAAATATAGGTATAGAAAATGACTTGTGAAACTGTTATAAAAGGTAATTGAAAAATTAGAGATGAGTATAAAAGTGGAACCTTTAGCAATGATTTTCTTGCTGTAAATTACTCATTTAATTGTACAAGTTTTCCACTATAAAAGGATAACATGAACCATCTACCGGATCTCCTACATCAACCAAGACCGCACGCACGGTGTTTGTGCTCTGCGCTGCGGCACTTGCCTCAGTCGAATGTATTTCGCGCGCGGCCGCGCTGGATTAAAGGTGTATGTAGTCTTACATGAACTCTTACCTTATAAAAGATGGAAGTGTCGTCCTTCCTGGGCTACACAGGCATTGTACCTGGTAACCAGATATTGGCTGACGCGAGTGAGTTCTGTCATTGTAATGTTCCTTATTTCATTCGTAATGTTTTCTTTCAGTTCCTCCAATGTGTGCGAATTCGTTCGATATAATTTTTCTTTCAGTGTACTCCACAAGTAAAAGTCACACACTGTTAGATCTGGAGAGCGAGGGGGAAATAGGTCAATACTGATCACTCTGTCTGCAAACACTTCCGAAATTGTAAGAAGGGAATATTCTGCTGTATGTGCAGGGGCTGAATCTTGTTGAAACCACCCATGCAATTTTTCTTCTTCCGTTAACTGATGGAAGAACGGCTTCAAAATGTCATCTTGGTAACTCTCAGCATTTACTGTCGTCTCGAAAAAAATAGGTCCAATTATTCGTCTTGCACTAATAGCACACCAAACACCAATCTTCCTATCATAATGAGGGATTTCATGAATAACATTAGCATTTTCTGCACACCAATTGTGAGAGTTACGACCATTAAGATGAAACCAGGCCTCACCCGAAAAGAACAGAAGTTGTGGGTCGAATAAATGATCATTCAATGATGCGAGATACCACTCACAAAATCTCACTCTTTCGGCTAGATCGGCAGGTTTTAAATAGAGGGTCCGTGTAAACCTGTACTGTTTGATGTGTAATAGCTGCGTAGCTCTCTGTGCAGAAGAAAGTGAAACCCCTACTTGTTGTGCTAATTGTGTGAGTGATTTATTCGGTGACTGTTCAAGATTCGCACCAATGTCATCTAGCTTTTCTTCTGTTAAAACTGTTCGTGTGCGCATATGTTTTTTATTGAGCACAGAGCCAGTGGTTTCAAATTTATTTATAATCACGTGAATCTGTGCTCGTGAAGGTGGCACTTCACCAGGAAATTGCTGAACAAATGCATCGCGCACCCGTCGAGCCGACCTGTGCTTAAAGTATGTTCTACATACGAAAATACGATGTTGCAATGATAGCTGCCTCACCATGTTGACAACTGAGACGTACATTGGCGGTCACAGAACATCTGGCGGCTGGCGACTGAAGCTTGCAAGGCCAAGAACTATGCGCGCGCCTCCAATACTGCGGAGAGTAAACACGTCGCTAGTGCGGTCTTGATTTATATGGAAGACCCGATATGTGGTAATATTTATTAGCAGGGCCCGGATGTTTATGGCATGGCATAGTTTTTTGTTTGTATATTTTCCCCATTTAAAATATAAATGAAGCACGATTTTGTCAATGCTGATTAAAAGTATGCAATTCTCATGGGTCATATTAACTCATATTTTGGCTTTTAACGTTTTTTGTCATTTTCATATTTCTCATATTATGGTCATATTTTTTCTTAAATTTGGAATTTGTTATTTTTACTTTCTCTATACGACACATTTTGTTACTCAGAAAACGAGTAACGTCTAGCGGCCCTGGGATCGGCTTGTTGCACCGGGGACACACGAGCGTGATCTTTGCATCCGCTTTTATGCGCGTATTATTTGTACACGTATGAGACCTAACCACACAGGGCTGAGACTCGCATTCTATCCTCCGTTTAGTTCTCCAAGATGAAAGCTGACGAAGTTATTGCTGTAGTGGGTCTTGCCTATCTCGCATTAAAAAGAAGGAAAAAAAGGAAGAAGGTGGTGGGTACACCCAATTAACAGCGAGAGGCATTTGCACGGCAACTCTTACACACGTATCCTCCACTCCGTGAAGATAGTGACAAGATTTTTAATTATTTTCGAATGTCAACTTGTTCATTTGATGAACTTCTTTCAAATATAAAGGGACGCTTGTCCTTGTATACGCCACAGGCGGTATCCCATAACACAGGACGAATTTCGAACTCATTTATTAATAGCTCTGTATCTGTCTTTGCAATTGCAGAGGCTATTGTTTTTTTTTTTTTTTTTTTTTTTTTTTTTATTTTTATTTTTAAATTAACGTCCTCCAACATTGTGTCATATCGGACGAATGAATGAAATGAAATGGGTGAAATGATGCTCAAATGAGCTTTAAGTTACCCGACATTCGTCTTCTCAGGGTAGGGAAAACCTCGGAAAGAAACCTTACCCGGATAACTTACCCTAAGCGAGATTCGAACTCGCCACCTGTGGAACGTGAGGCAGACATACTACCGAGGCGGGCTAAGAGGCTCTTGGAGAAGCAGAACGCAAACGAAACGCGCTCACGCAGCTTCTAGATTACCCACGTTCTATAGCATTTCAATTCTGCTAAAACGCGCGTTTACGCTAGCTCAGTGTTGCCAGATCTACTTTTATGGAAGGAGATCTTATTTTTTGCACATCTACTTTTCTACTTTCAGTTAATTACAACAATGCAAACTCTCCTTTTTTTAAAAATACAGAAAAATCTAGTTCATGTTATCCTTTTCTAAAGGCAATTTATAATTTCCTAATTGATAAACAGTGCAGTCATGTTCATTATTACGGTGAAGTCCCTTTCCCTCAGCCTCTTATGAGAAACACAAGATAAGATTAAACTACTGCGTAATGCTTCTACACCTTAAGAAATAAAAGGGGCTGCCCATCACCTTATCAGTCCTATGATTTACAAATGAGTCGCTATCACTACTAAGAGCTTCAACCCTCCAGTAGCTTCTCATCCCACCTCAGTTTATTATAAATATTGCCATAGTAAGGTGCGTCTTTCGCCTTTCACAGTGCACATAGTAGTGGTTTTCATTGTGCTAAGTTTATGTGAAGTGTTAGTAACCATGAGTGAGGGACCAAGAAAAAAGGCTATGTACTCACAAACTTATAAATCTGAATGGGAGCAATCCAGTAGTTTAAAGGGGTGGTTATTGAAAATTAAAAAAGGTGATTCGTTTGCATATTGCAAGTCATGTGGCATGAACATTAACATAGCTTCTGTAGGTAAAGCAGGACTAGAGGAGCCTACTTTGGTGTGCTGGATGACACAAACTTGCATTGGCAAGTGTTTAAGAACAAATTATTTTATACTACTCGAAATGTTTAGTTCTTCCGGGCTTGTAGGCCGTGGTCTAGAAGGCATGGTAGATACCAATGTTTCGCCAAGTACTGCGCTTGGCATCATCAGGGTAACACGATCCTCCGTCTGCACTGGTCAGAGTTTGAATGTGGAAGCAGAGAAGTAGTGGAAGTTTTGACCATTGACGTATGTTACGGTTATTTATATGGGTGGGGGTGGGCGGGGCATTGTTGTGCTGGCTACGGTAGTGATTGGCCAGTTGTAGGTGGGGTTTTATTATAACTGTTGTGTGTGTCTGAAAGTTTATCTAAAACCGGTATCCATGCTTTATGTACAGTAGTATTTCTTCTTTGCGATTGAAGTTGTCTTTGTGTTTGTAGATTTCTATGGCTTACCTTTGTAGTTGAGCATAGTAGTTAACTGTAGAAGACAGGACTCAGGTTTCTTTAAGGTTGACATCATGGCTGAATAATAAGGCATGCTCTGCCACAGACGATTTATCCGTATGTCCCAATCTGGTGTGACACTCATGTTCTTTTAATCTGGTGGCCACACTGTGCATGGTAGTGCCTATATGTACTTTGCCGCAACTGCAGGGAACTTTATATACACCTGCAGATGTGTGTGGGTGGCGTTTGTCTTTGGCCAAAGACAAGTTAAGTCATTTCTATGGTTGTTCTCATTGTGACATTTGAATTAGGCAATTTAACAGCACTGATCAAGTGGGATTTGGGATCAGATAGTCAGGTCTGTAAATTTTCATGTTAATATTGAGTTTTGTTGTAAATAAATATATAAATGAACAAATAAATAAACAGTAATAACTCTTTTGAAAGCAATAACCCATATTAGACACAAAGGTAACAGCTATCCATCATTCAGGAAATGCTTGAAATCAGTTGAGTAGTTGCTGAATAATTTCAAACAAAATTTGCTGCTACAATTCTTCTTCATATAGTTTAGTATAGATAGGCATAAAATGTTATTTCATTTACTAAAATGAAATGGCACCTTTTATTAAACTGGTAATGGATGGAATAAGAAAGGAAATAAAATCATGGGATTGAAACATGAATAGGAATAGAATTTGTTCATTAAGGACATGTCATACCTTCAGTTTTGCCAATTGTATATCATAAAATATGCACAGGATAAAATGTAACAATCCTTGTTCTTCCCCTTCCCTGAGTTGAACATCTTGTTTGCATGCTGTTACTTATTAACAACCATGTGCTTTTCAAGTTTTCAATCTAATACTTTGCATGGAACATTCTTACACATCCTACAAGTATAACATCCTGATGTGCATAAGTTAAATAATCAATATGAATCAAGTAATGGATGCCGAGTATAAACAAAAAATTCCTATGAGTAGCATAATATATTTTTCGGACTTACCTGAAACCGCTTCCAGACATTCCTGGAAAACCTCCAGGTTACGCTCACACTGCGCTTCATTGAGATAGAAGTAAGTTCGAGCACTCTGTACTTTGTATCGGCGATCAGCAAACTGTTTGTCCATGTGGTACTGTGGAATAGTGTCTGTAAAATTAATAAAATCCTTAAGTAAAACTAAAAATATGGTAGTCGCAAAATTTCATGGTGGCTGCTAGTGGACTACAACTATTCTTTTTCCTGTTGTGCAAATAATATTTACATGGCTAGCTTAACAGCGTATTTAACTATATAACACAGCAAGGCATGGCAAGCCTATGATTAAATTTGGTATCAAGCCACCCACCATCAAATTTTTCAAGTCATAATGTCATTTATGCATGTATAACTGTTTTAGGACAACTTCTCCTGAAAGTGCAGAATACTGTTTCTTTTAAGAGGTAGAACTGGAACTTAAAAATTCAATGCCACAACTGGGATTTGAACCACAGACCTTCCGCTTGCCGGGCGGACGCTCTAACCACTGAGCTTTGCCCACACACGGCTTGTGTGTTTAAAAACACCAACAGTAAGTTTGTTGGCATAAAAATGTAATTAAATTGAATTTTTTACAAATGCATGGAACCAAAGTACCATAACTATACCGGATGCAACCCACTGCTTCAGCTAGACGTTAACCAGAGATTCTACATGATAACATTATTATTAAACATTATTATTATAAGTGTTACAAATATATCCAGCAGAATTTGTATCAATAAAGAACTGCTTCAATGAAAAAAAAAATTAATAATAATAATAATAATAATAATAATATTAATAATAATAATATTATTAATAATAATAATAATATTAATAATAATAATAATATTAATAATAATAATATTATTAATAATAATAATATTATTAATAATAATAATATTATTAATAATAATAATATTAATAATAATAATATTAATAATAATAATATTAATAATAATAATAATAATAATAATAATAATAATAATAATAATAATAATATGAAGCTTTAATTATTATTATTATTATTATTATTATTATTATTATTATTATTATTATTATTATTATTATTATTATTATTATTATTATTATTTGCATCTAGCATCTTGACGAATGGACATAAATGGTTTATTATTTCACGAACTGTCACACAAACATTGTGTGGACAATGCTGTATTGTCTTTTTATTTCAATTCTAATGAATTTAGTCACAATTTAATATTAATGTGATGTTACCAATTCTTTTTTATGAATTAAACTTTCCATGACATTTTAACATTAAATTGTAACTAAATTCATTTGAATTAAGGTAGAAATACATTACAGAATTGTTCACACAAAGATTGCGTGACAGTAAGATAATAAACCATTTATATCCATTGATCAAGAAGCTAGATGGTTCCAACTGTCCAACCATACTTAAGTTTTTTGCCAACTGAGCATTAGCAACCAACCTGTCCTTGCATGCTGATGCATTGGAAAAAGTCAGACATGTTACATTCCCATGACTTTTTATAACAAATTCACTTATGTAATCTATTATAGTATCTATATATAAACAGCAATTCTATGTTCGTTAATCATGATACATATTTTGCTTAGGAATAATTTCATACTAAACAAGAGGTGCTTTGTTACAACACGCAGAAACTTAAAATGTTTATTCGATATAACAAGCCTTTTACAAAGCACAGAAAAGGGGCGGGAGAATTTGAAACTTTTGAGTATGTCTATCAGACGACACACTCATATTTGTCTAAGGTTAAGATCAAAATGACTAATTATAATAAACTTATGTATTATTTCTTATGGTGTACCAGTTATTTAAAATTCAATTCAGTATGAACCAGCTAGGAGGGACCAGGGCACTGACCATGTCCCAGCTTCAGTACGACACCCCACTTATTATGCCTGCGGTGGTCAAAGGTGGGGGGTGCAGTGGTTGGGCTGTAGGCTTTGGCCCAGATGGGTAGTTGTGTCATGGAGTTACATTTACGTTGTACGAAGGGAACTTCACAGGCTATCTGTAGAGTATTAAAAATGGACATTTTAATGGTCAGCTGAATTCCATAAGTATATCATGTTGAATCAAAACTGTTACAGCCACTTTTTGGGGAAATAGCTTATGTGAACTTTTTCACATTAAGATTAGTTTATGACAGGGGCATCTCTCTCTCTATCTCTTCTTTCCCTCTCTCTTCATCTCTCTCTGACCTGATCCTAAAACTAATTTTCTTTTTGGTTAAGGAGACCAAATTATATGTATTTTCAGTAAAATACAAGAAACAGTTTCTTAGGATGTAATTGACCTAATATGATGCAACAAACAAAATAGGTTTCAGCTGAAACTCATTTTTGCTTCAGTTTCTGAATGGCCCATATTATTTAGTTTAATGAGTGCCTCCCCAGCCTTCATATCCGTAAAGCTTATTCTTCAATTGTATGTTTCAGAGATTATTTGAAGTAAAAGTTTTAAGTGAATCAACACGCCCACCCCCACCCACACTCCCCTCACCCACACTGCCCCAAACCACAATGGTAGCATGCCTGCCTCCGGCACAGGGGACCCAAGTTCAATCCGCAATACTAGCATGGGGATTTTTCCCTCTAGGGAGGTCCAGTACCAGGTGCAGTCAGCCTTGTTGTGCCCCTTGAGTAGCTATCCTAGTGAAAAGATGGCATCCCTATGAACGTCGAGTAATTGCTTTACAGTTGGGGAAGTTTGCATGGTGATCCCTGCACTCTAAGGCCTTGGCTGCGGCCAGAGGATGAAATGGCCAGGTGAATAGGAGAGATGCCCTAGGGATTACACTAATAATATTACTAATTTCAAAATTTCTAGATACTTTCCCAGATATGCACCAAATAGGTACCTACAATACTACACACTATATCTTGGGTCTGCAGAGCTTCCTAATTGCATTTGTATTTCTACAATATAAAAACTTTCTCAATATCTGTATTCCAAGATAAATTTGCCTTAAACCAAATGCCCTAAAAATAAATTATTCTGTGATATGTTCATATTCTACATTATTAGCACAAATTTTAATTGTTACTTTGTTTGTAACATGCCTTTGAAAGTAGTTCATTTAATTGCATTTCACCATGTAAATATTTTAACTGCATATTCTGATCTACAGCACATCTTCAAAGGAAAAACATTCTAATCATATCATTGTTTGATAAAAAAATTGTAAACAATGATCTATTTTCATCTTTCCCAAAATAAATGTTCTGAACATATAAGAGATAGGTACATAAAAGTCTTGTTAATTTATTTCCTTCTTTCTTTCCTTTTGTGTAAAAAGTGGCGTTTCCCAAAATTGGTGATACTTTTTACATTATCAGAATCCAACTGGTATAACTCTGCAACTCCTTGGGGTATGAAGACAATAATGGTATACAGGTTAATTATTTATATTCTTAAGTATTTCAAGCTATCAACAACAAATTTTACTAAAGATGCATTGTTGTACTCCTTTATTTACTTATCATGGTTTGTATCGAACTGAAAAATGTCAGCTTAGAAATTAAATTGTTGTTACGTCTATATCATATAATGTAACTGCCCTTCAAGAAATGTATGTGCCTAAGCTTGAAAATACTTTTGCAATAAATGGATCTGGATATGGAATATAAATTAAGTCATTTTGTATGCCAGCATCATGACCAAGTGATTAGACTGCTTGTCTCTCTTCAAATGGCCTGGGCTTAGTATCAGCGGACCACATGTGGGATTTGTGGTGGACAAAGTGCCATCTGGATGGGTTTTTCTCTGGGTTCTTCAGTTTCCCCAACCATTCATTCCACCAACTCTATCACCACCTTTAGTTTCATCAATTTCAAGATCATTTCATATCATTTTCTTTCTCACTAATACCAGGCTTCGAACTGATCACCCATTCTGGCTATTCTTTCTGATCTGAAGTTTGTCTGCTCCTTGACAGGCATTCTGATATTAGGCGCCCATGCGAAAAATGTCCACAATTTGCTACATTTTGTAATGCAATGAGCTGACAGAAGAGAGAAAAAAAGTATGTTTAATGAGTTGAGTGAACATTAATTAAAATAAGCAGTAGATGGCTTTGGTGTTGCACATTTGCTTTGTAATCCAATTCATCATTCAAGTTTAATTATTCCTTAAGAAATTATTGTACAATAAACTACAGCAATTTGATAGTGAACCCTTCTCTTTACCCCTTCTGATTGTAAGTCTGTACAGCCAACTATTTCTGACATATTATGAAAAATTCTGTTATTATCAAAAGGATGAATACATATGACAAAATAGAGGTGAAGAATGTAAATATGAAGATTCTCTACTCTCAGACCATCAAGTTAACCTCTTTGGAAAACATACATAGCCTGTGACTATCAAGGAAAAAAGCAACCTCAGTTACTGATTATATAATGTTGGTTTATCGATTTCTAATGTTAGTGGTTTACCCTGTATACAATTATTCAGCATGCTCTGCTAACGAACCTGATTACAATATGAATAAAATAGAAACCAAAGTTTCTTTCATGAGTCTTATTAGAAAGTTTTGGCAATCAAACTTCAGTGCACACATCTATACAACAAGAACAAACGTAATTCCAAGGTTTTGACACTGTTTCATTACACACACATGTAATATTTGATAAACAATAATTAAAGGAAAAAAAGACATGATTTATAAGTAACAAACAGGATTGATTGTTTTTTATGATCTATCTTCTGTTAGCAATTTTTGTTTGTTTGTTTGTTTGTTTGTTAACGATGCTGTCAATTGCTAGAATCACATCAGAGGCGCCGGTGTGCTACTGACATGGAGTTGTTGTTTTTAAGCACACTAATGTGTTACATTATGATCAGCTATCATACTGCTTGGAGTAAACTGTAACTGACTTTTGTTTGTATACTCTGCAGAGTACAATCTATTTTCTACTACATGGTTTTACAATGAAGCTTTGTAAATCCTGTTTAGTCTTTCATGTTTAACTGTTCCATATCCATCAGAAAGAATAAGGTTTTTCAATGCTGAAAAAAGTATCCAAATTGGTTGAGTGGTTTTTGAGATTACCACACAGATACAAATTTTCTCTCTTTAGAATATTAGTATAGGTTTAAATGTAGTGCATATGTACCGTTATTAACATGGCATTAAAAGCAAAAGGTGAGGAACACACACCATGTACATTGGCTTTTAATACCATGGAACTCTGATAAATAATTTGAACGTTTATAATTTGAAATCAACGTTAATTCGCACTTCAGATTTCCAGAAAGTATTTGCTACCTGTTTGCAATTTTATTATGCTTTTTTCCAACAATGGTCCCTGGTGATTTGGGTATGCAGTTCTTATTTCAGAAGGTATTTCCTACTGCGCTAGCAATTTTATTAGGCTTTTTTATGATCATGATTTATCATTTTTTTTCCCCCAACAGTCCCTGATAGATCATGTGCCGTGAAGAAATCCGAGTGGTGGTGGTTCCAACGAATTCTGGATTCATGTACGGCATTCAAGCGTTCCAGCAATTCTCTCGACAGAATCAGCACGTAGCAAATAGTAGGTATCGATTCTGGCCGGAGACCGATGCTAAACCAACGCATGCGCTACGGCAGCTAAGCGATCACAGACCGTACCATGAACTTATCACGGCTATCCGACTGGGTAGTAGAAGGCATGAATCTAATCGGCATGATCCAACATGCGGTTGTGCCGTCACCGTAACAAACATTTACCGTAGACTTGGCCGTACAACGCATATGGGAACTATAGACCCTACACACTTGATGCCCTCTACAGTATATGGCATTTCGTTCTTGCTATACACAGCTTCAGTTACAAATGCCTTTAAGAGCTACCTTCGCGAAGATAATTTTAGCACGCGTTCAATTCCCATTGCTAGCGGCTGCAGTCATAGGCATCGACAGACTTTTTCAGAAGGAGGGGGAGGGGCATGTTGGAACCTGGCAGTCAAACAATATTAATTCATTATTCTGTTGTCAAAAACTAAAGGATACGAGTTATAGTATTTATTGCGGATAACCGTATTAATTTGTGCTAAATAAAAATTAGGCGTTTTATTACGCATTTAAGAGTAAATTTTACATGCAGTAATAACAGTGAAAAACAATCAGTAATTAACTGCACATTAAATTAATTATCATGGGGGCGCGGACACACCTCTCTCCCCTTGCCCCTCCTTTGCGACGGCCTGGCTACAGTAACCTAAACCGACGAAGCCCCGGCCAAATGCTCTTCGTACGATGCTAGATGCTGATTCTATGGACTCTGGATCAGAATTTCTGACTTCACAACGTAAATGGACTCGAGTTAATCACTGCACATGCGATGATCTTCGAATGCACAATGGATGCCTACGTTTTAAAGAGATCCGCCGCAACCGTTATACCGTTTATAAGCGTTTGAAGTTCTGACGAAATACAATACAAAGCTGTTCTTTTACACTAAAATATGTGTAATTATGCGCACACACTCGTTTTACCAAGAGTGCGAAAATCGCGTTATCGCAATGGGAATAACAAAAGTCCCTGATCTTAAGAAGGAAATTAAGTATGCAGATAACAGTAGATTTCTTAGTCTTTGAATCCAGAGCAATTTGAAATGGAGCACACATTGATCAACTGAGTAAAAACTTTGAGTGCAATACACTAACTTTAGACAATTGGTACACATACTCAGTTCATATTGCTGCGTATACTCAGAAAGATGTTTTGCATGCATTCATACTATTTTTAAAATTTAAAAATTTTTTTATAATCATTATTTGCAGAAATACATACAATACAACCAAGTCAAATTTGGTTACCATTTATTCAGTAGTTATTGCGTAACCAAATTTATAGTATGTACTCTTGTTAGTTTACTTGGCTTCCTATGACATCCCAGAGCCCTTAAAAATATTAAAATTTGTTTCAACTGGTATCCTGTAGAAATTTATAGAAATAAGTTTAATGTCATTCATTACCTAGCATTGTCAGGGTTTTGACGGTTTAACCTTTTGTTGTGCACTTACCCATTAACCTGTGTTTCTCTGGAGGTATTTAAAAAAGATTACAGAAGACACTTAAAAGAGTTCATTAAAACTGAGGACACAAAAACGAAAACCATATATAATAAAAAATGCCAAGAAAATACTATACAAAGGTTCTGTTAACAACCACAAATACCCAGTTTGCAATGATTTCTTAATGCAGCCGAGTGATTTCCACATTGTTATCCCTTCCCCCAAGTGCCTGCTATGGTACGTTTGGGCTTTGGCGTGCTCGGATCCTGAACTGCTCACTCCCATTTCATCCTTTTCACCTCCAACAACTGTGCCATGAGTAGCTACTTTTGTTGCTACTCTTCATCACCTTTCTCCTCCTCTAAGTTTTTTATGATTAGGGATAGGATTTTAACACTTCATAAAAATCAAAAAATGTGATTATGTCCTAAAAATCTCAAAAAATACCCTACAAAATTTAAAAAATACCCTTAAAACTGAAAAGGTTTATTCTAATATCAGCTTAAGGGAAGCTCAAAATTACACAATATAAAATAATGCAACTAAGCAAAGAAGAAGTTCAGTTAATGCAGTTACACAAATTAAAAAGCATATTCTATAAGCACTTGATTTATTTTGCAGGAAAGTAGTAAATGTTCATTTCATCAGTCCTGAATTGCAATGCACAACAAAGAGCATTTGTAGATGGCTGCTGATATCTGCTAACAAAGTCATGTACATTGAGTTGTCCCTTTCCACTTGCACTGATAACAGAGGAGCATACTTAAAGTAAACTCACTTGCTTCCAAGTCTCCTGGTAATTCTCTAAGAGAAAAGTTCCCACCCGACAGTACATCTGCAATTGAAGACAATGTGGAAAACCATTTATTTTTATTCAAAATGAGCATTAAGTTGTTCGCTACAACCTTCCCTATGTTCCCATTTTCCAAGTTACTTTTTTCACTAAATCTCTCTGTTCCACTAACTCAACTCCAGACTTTTCTAACCAAGTTATTGCACCAGGTAGGAATCCAAAATTTGACTTATGTACAGAAGTTTACCTGCAAGTTCTATATCCAAAAGAAGCTCGTGAGCAACATTGATAGAGGCTGCATCACTACTATCAAGCCTTCAATGATCTTCACAATCTTTATGTTATCGCAATAGTAGTTGCTGCTTCTATCCAAATACTCCAGCTGGTCACAGCCTATGAAGCTTTATTTATTTGGAATGAATTGTGTGTACTGGTAAACCATAAGAGATAAAAATGGACAAATAAGTATGGACCTCTTTGAAACATACAATTCGTTTCAAACATATTTTATTATGGCATCTGCCATTTCCAAGATATCCCTTGTTATTCGTTTTTCGTTATGGTTTCAATATCTGTCATTTTTTGAAGTCCTCATCATTCAGCATTTCCTATTATATCATAGAGATATTATTGTATTTGAATGTCAGCATATAACATAGCTTTCCCCTTCTGTTACCTTTAACGAAATGTGTAATGCAACTAATTTTGTAAACATTTATCTCAACATGATGTAGTGAAAAAATATGTTTTTGAAAGAATATGAACAGATAAAGTCATGTGAATGTAACACATCAGATTCCCCTTCCCCCTCCCCCTTTGCATTTTAGTAATGGAAGGTACCAAACAGATTTATGAACACTAGAGTTACAGATCTCTACCATTTGTCACAAACGACAATTGGCATTTTATGAACAGCTAAAACTGAATACTTTTTCAAAGGCCTAAAGTACATAAAAAGATTAGGCATCATATTAGCAGAAGATAGATTAATAAAGTTGGCAATGTTTTGAGTCAAAAATAAATTGGGAGTATGATAAATCCCATTGTAACATGTTGATACTTACCTTGAGATTTTTCATCACCAGCCTCGGACACGCTACCCCTGAAAACAGAAAATACATTTATCACAGTTTACTGCATCTAAAGGAATAGATAAAGGTACATTTTAAAATACTTAAATTACATTAATATTTTAAACCATCAGGGTTTTACTTTCCCTACTATGTATATTAAGTAGGGGAAGAGTTTTACTCCACCCAAAATCTGATAAAGATTTCACCAGAAATATGTTTTGAGACCACCTGAATCCCCCCCCCCCCCCAAAAAAAATCATTTTTAGAAAAGTGTCTGTGTCTGTGTTGTGTGTGTGTGTGTGTGTGTGTGTGTGTGTGTGTGTGTGTGTGTGTGTGTGTGTGTGTGTGTGTGTGTGTGTGTGTGTGTGTGTGTGTGTGTTTAACACCTGCTTTTACCACATACGACACTGATGATACATGGAATGAAGATGGAGCACCGGTGGAATGATATGGTGGGGGGAAACCAAAGAACCCGGAGGAAACCCACCCCAGTACCATTTTGTCCACCATAAATCCCACATGTGGTTGCCTGGGATTGAACCCGAATCACTTTGGTGAGAAGCGACCCTATTCCTACTGTACGTACAAGAAAATTGTAATAAAATCATTTATACAATGTTTATCTTGATTAATATGAATTAGATAGAAGCTTAAGTTATTGTAAGTGTAGTTTATTGAGGAATGGATCAAGAATGTCCAGAAGTGCATCAGATTTTTCTGTACTTTTACCGCTTTGTCTAGACATTCTTCACTATAGGCACTATCCAATCAAAAAGCTTCTCATGTAAAGGTAAAGGGTGTACAGGGGGACACCTCGCTCACGTCGACCTACACAGGTCCATTGTGGCTACCACTCCCCAGGAGGTAGGGATGAAATGAGGGAACCGAAGGAGTGCTATCAGACGCGCTGTCAGACAGGCCCACCAGAGACGCGCGGAAGTCCCTAACCAGTGCTGAGATGTCTTCATCCCGGCGCAAGACCCCGCCAAGCAGCCAGCATCATACCGCGAGTCCGGGGCGGTATCGCAAGAAGCGTCCCCACCCCCCTCGACGGAGGACAAGGGCTACCAGACGCCTCCCAGCGCCATGAACAGCAGTTACCATGCGCAATCATCCACACCATCTGCCCGACACTGCCCACACTACACGCCTGGAACTGCACCACCTGAAAGATGACAAGGAAATGGAACGAAAGGAAATGATGGAAAGGAAACCGTGGTATGAAATAATGCATCCCAGCATTCGCCTGAAACCACGGAAAACCCCATATCAGAGTGCGCGGCCACGGGGATCGGACCCGCGATCTCCCGAATGCGGGCCACAGACGTTACCGCCTGAGCCATCCCGCTCGGTTTTCATGTAAATGTAAACACACTTTTACTCTGGCAGAGACAGTCAGACACTGACCATCCTTCACAACCCTGTAACAATGGAGATGACACATTGGGCAGGGAATGCGACATCCACTGTTAGGGACTTAGAAAACATCCACTGCATTTTAAAACCAATGTCTTAAACATAAGCAATTAATTACTAGGTATGAAAAACATTGTTTTACAGGTAATACTTACTGAACCTCTCGTCGCTCTGCTTCCTCCTGGGAGATGTCTTCCTCGACAGAGTAATCAAGGATGGGTTTTACACCAAATGAGCGCAGTCTCTCCAGTGTAGGCCGAATCCTGATTTGATCCTCCCCTGCCACAAAGTGACCATAGAATGTTGCTTTCATCATTGTTTTGAAGAGTTTATCTCCAAGTATAGCTCTTGCAGCTTTCATCAGCTGGAACAGAAAATTAAATTATATGCAATTGGTGCAAATGAATTTCCTTTCTATAAATATGTATTTTAATTACTAGGGAGCAGATTTTTATGTAAATAAATATTTTAGTAATTTTGCTAAAAACACAATTTTTTCACTTTTCTGCTACAAACACATAATTTGTCACTTTTCTTTGTTATAATTTTTAAATGTAACAAAAAATGCCGTGCATTATCGTATTATGAGAACACAATTTGAATGAACTTCATTCGTAAACATGTTGCATACTGAATGACCTCCACTACACGTGCTGCCTCGCTATCTGAAAGGGGAATCCCTCATTTTATGATGTGGACGGCTGACGCAAGGTACGCGACAGTCTTCAATCACTGCCTGAGTCTTGTAAAGCAGAGCGTTTATACAGTACTGGTTTCTAAGTGAAGTGATTTGTGAAGTATATATTTGTGATGTTCCGAATATTATGCAGATTTATGCAAAACTTTTCTTTCGTGTGATATTCCTTTATACAAATTGAAAAGTCCAGAGCTCAGAAATTTTCTTAAGAAATACACAAAGTTTCAAACACCAGAAGAATCAACATCAAGAAAACTGAATGTGCCTGCCTGTTCTGAAGACGTTCTAAGAAAGATCAGAGCAGAATGTGAAAATAAAAAGATAAGGGTAAGCATTGATCAATCACCCGACTCTAGCGGTAGGAAAGTGGGAAATGTTGTGGTAGGTGTGCTAGAAAATAATGAAATAGCTTCCAAGCGGTGTTTTCTGTTAGCATGCAAAGAAATATCAGCATTGAATCATGTAACAATGGCTCGCTTATTCAATGAATCTCTGCAGTTGTTATGGCCGAATGGGGTGAAATTTGATAGTGTTTTACCCTTATTCACAGATGCTACTCCATATTTGAAGAAAGCAGCCAAAGATCTTCCTGTAAGCTTCCCACCCATGATACACGTAACTTGTATAGTACATGGTTTACACAAGCAAGATACGTACATTGAAAGTGCCAACAAGAATTGATTTATTCAGAACCAAAAATCCAGATCTTGCACTTCCACCTAGACCCATAGTTACTCGATGGGGGACATGGTTGGAAGGAGCTGTGTATTATGCAAACAACTTTGAAAATTTTAAATCAGTGATTGATGAACTAAATGAGGATGACGCTTCTTCAATTGAAATTCTTCAGTACTTAATGACAGTACATTGAAAAATGAATTGTCTTACACATCTACAAATTTGAGTTTTTTTTTCTATAAAAAAAATTAGAAACTTCAACCAGCTTGTTAACTGAGACAGTTAATGAAGTGTATGACATTGTGAAAAAAATTAATTCACTCGAAGGTCCACAAATGGAAGGTATTAAACAGAAGTTTAAGTGTGATCGAAAAAATGATGGATTTCATACTATGTGTGAAATTGCCAAGATTTTGGAAGGGGAAGTAGGTGGTGAAATTGAAAATGTGTGTGCAAGTGACATTCCTTTGATGAAATATGCAAGGCTATCATCTTGTGATGTTGAAAGGTCTTTCTTGTGGTATCGTGCATTGTTTCCAGACAACCAATGTTGGTTTGTGATGCTAAACTTGGAGAAAGTGTTTGTGGTTCACTGCAACAGCGAGCTGTTTCAATCCAGCACTGCCTCAGCATGATTGGCAAGTGATTTTTTAGCATAAGTATTTGTAGTTGTGTAGTATTGAAACAATTTTTTTTTTTTCATTTTTTATACATATTTACATATTTTTCCCATATAAGAAATAAAATTTTTTACAGTTTTTTAGCACATAAAAATCTGCTCCCTATTAATTACTTATCTCTCCAACAGATGTTCTAAAATTAGAGATGGAATCCAAATAAATATCTCAAGTACTCAGTCTTCACATGTATTTATTCATAATATATGATATTGTAGTTTTCCTTAATACATATCCATTTCTATTGAGACACCTATATTATCCCATTTTAAACAAAATAAACTGTAGAAATATCTGCAAGGCACTGAACAGGCAATCAACCCTATAATAATCATCATGAACAATACGGTTTAAGCCATATGGCCTGTTCTGCTCCACATGTTAATTGAACTGGTCATACCATTGTCTTCTTGGTCGGCCTATGCTTCTTCCTTGTGGTTTATAATTATATAATATATTGGGTAAGCGAATTGTCTGCATTCTAAGTACATGTTTCTGTCTGGCTATTAACTTTGTGGAGATTCAGAGTAGTATTGTATGCTGGTGGGTTACTAGCCTTCTGCACAACCTTCAACCTGAAGGAACAGGAGTTTGATTCTGGAGACATCTTCTCCTACATGAGTTGTCTTCCTGGGCTGTCGAACCTCATCTGTCTGTTGTAGAATGCTCTTGGTTCCCCTCTTCTCTTACCGATTGATAGCAAAGCTCACTCAATCTGAGTCACTGGGTACTAAGCCCCTCCGCCTCCAAAAGGCAACATTCCCTCAGAGGGGCCCCTATAATAATAAACAATGAAATCCTTAATATCTTTCATAAGCAGATACAATTAACTCATTGTGTGGGCTTCCGCGCCAGTATCCCTGGTATCTGGGTCTTCAGTTTTGGCAGTGCTGTCGTGAGGTGTAACCTGAAGAGACCCAACATAGGGGTGTGAAATATTGACAACAGTCACAACTATATAAATGCAGCTTTTTCTGGAAGACTCAGACACCATAGACACTGTTCAAATCAGACTTTCTGATGATGGGGAGGGAGGAGAAACTTATGTTTGTGTTGTATTTATGACAATAGTGGGTAGTAATACCAGTGGTAGTAGCATTGGTGTGTTATATACGACATAGCAGCAGTAACTGGAATATGCATTTCACTGTCTTTAAGAGCACTGCGATTTTGTATTTCTGAGCAGTACATGCATCTAACTTTCCCAAAACTGTTTGATAAAAGTCGGGGCAATTTGTTTTCCCTTTTTCAAATCTAGTTTTGTCTACAGATCCCCCGATTAGTGTAATGTACCTACTCTCACTATTTTCACTAACACATGTCACTTTCAATGCTGCTGTTTTTACCTGAAAAGCTGTAATACTAATAACTGAAATTGA
Source organism: Tenodera sinensis (assembly GCA_030765045.1). Taxonomy (NCBI): domain Eukaryota; kingdom Metazoa; phylum Arthropoda; class Insecta; order Mantodea; family Mantidae; genus Tenodera; species Tenodera sinensis. The sequence continues at coordinate 83,410,864 of CM060968.1, forward strand.
AGCCAGAGATTTGAACTGGAATACACCACTGTCACTACTTTAAGTAACTTTTTGCTTTCTTGTCACAAATTTATCCATGCTGATGAACAAAGAACAGTGAGTTGCAAGAAACTGAACTGAATACTGCAAGCTGCAATCGTTATTGCTGGCACAGAATTGCTGAAATTGTGACTCTGAATGCCGACCCAACTAACAAACTGAGAATTGTTTATGGTTTTGCTTACTTGCGATATGATACATTTAACTTACAGCTCGCACTCATACCAGTACAGTCTGTATTGAAAGTGTTCCCTGTCTTCTTGTATTTTCAAAGAGCAGTAATATTAAATACTTGTAGTAAAACGAAAAAATATTTCCCTGGCAGGAAATGAATTCTTTGATGAGCCAGGGAAATTTGATGAGAGGGGGAAATCCCTCCCATACCCTCTGTGAATTCGAACCCTGACCATAGATATAATTATCATAAACTACGTATACAGATATTTTCAAATTAAAATTTATTTACAAAAAATGGTACACATTTTCTTGGGCATTAGCTTCCTTCCACTGAAAATACAATATAACTGCAAAAGTTCATTCTATCCTTCCTTTCACATTCTTTAAGGATCACTCTGTGGATTAAAGATTGATGATCATGAGACCTCAAACTTTTAGTTCCTAAAAATCTTTAATTAGGTACCTAAAATAGGTTCTATCAAGATCAAAATAGTTTCTAAAATTATAAAAATAGGTGAACAAAAAGTGGCATTATTTTAGTTCCATTAAAAATTAGCCGAAACATTTGACAAGGTATTTATTGTACATGTCCATAAATCGTCACAGTAAACAACTAACACCTTTTCTAAGTTTTCCACTGAGAAACTGCATCACTTGTCAGATAACACCACCTTATAAGCCGACATCAACTGATGTCACCAGAGCATATTTAAATGTTGGTATTAGATGCAAGGGAACAGTACATTCATGTTCAGATGTCAGCAATTGTAAGCAGTATTGGGATTTTTTGAAGCACTGATTTGAGTTTTTCATGAATTTTTTCACCAACATAACCAGGAACCAAGTTGATTTTTTCTGTCACCTCTTCTATCAATCCCAGTTGTGTGTAGATTGATTTGCCTGAAGACTCTAGAGCGTTGATAGTGAGGACCAGAAACACAATGTGATTTGATGAATGCCATATCATGGGCAATTGTTGGGTCCTGCAGAAGTTCTTTAGCTGAAGTAATGCTCACTGCATACTCTCCCAGTTTCAAAACAATGTTCTTAATGTCCTCCAAATGCTTGCTGTAATATTTAGTGGCTTGTAACCACGTTCCCCAGCAGGTAAGAATAGGTTTTGGTGGAAGTGGAACATTGGGAAGTTCCTCTTGAAATAATTGTATCCTCGCAGGTGCTTTTTATAACGGTATCATTTGTGGAAACCAGTTTTTTCACTTGTGGATATTCAAGATGTATCATCTCAGCTGCAGGATTCATGGCATGGGCAAGATAAGTAGTATGGAGCAAGGAAGAGTAAAATACTTTAAGCAATTTAATGGCAGCGATCATGTAGGTGGCTGCACCAGTGTAGATTAACACTTTATTTTCATCTAAATTATTGAGGTAAAGGGTTTTGAGAGCATTATTAACAAAGTGGGCAACTGTTTCCTGGATGGTCTTTTTTAGTTCTTTGCTGCAGATCAAATGAGGTCATATTCCAAAGATTGGATTGGCTATACATCGACCTAATCTATCAGTTGTCTCATGACAGAGATCCATATGTATGAATCGCTACATCTTCTCTTACTCCACTTAATATTTCTTTATATGAGGTATGTAAATTGTTTTTTCTCAATGTGGATTCTGATGGAATGCTGCGGTGACAGAATTTCTCTAGAAAGCTTTTGAACTGGCTAATTTCAAGTATATTGAATGCTATGGTTGCTGCAACAATGGCTTGACAAAAGTAAATTAAGTTCGTTTCAGCTTGTTGCATTTGATGTTGAGTGGTCATGTTGATTTCTTTTGTAACTTTGATTGATGCTTAGCTCCTCTAAAGTGCTGGGCCAAATGTGACAATTGTTCACAATGTACCTAAAAATAACAAAAACATAATTAATTTCAAGAAGTGTTTATGAATGAAATCTACTAAGCAAAATGCAGTAGCCCTCACAGCAAGTGTTCGTAGTTTGTCTTAACATGACATTTACAAATTAGAAAGAAAATCTTTCCCAAATTACTTAATCAGAAGCTACTCGCTACATGGAGTATCCTACACTTTCGTTAATTCTAAACACAATGCTAAGTAGTTGTTGTTGTTGTTTTCTAGTGCCTTGCATCTGGCAATGAAGCCATTAGCATTCGTGCTTTCCAATACCCCTTGCAAAATGGGGGTTTAAGTCGGGTGATGTAACTGCCACATTGTAAAACTGGTGCCCGTTAAGAAAACAGTTACATGAAAGCCACATACATGAATATGAGTCCTAAAGATAAACATTCCGGAGTTAAAACTGTCCCCCAATCGGATCTCCGGGTGGGGACATCTTTAGGCAAATTTCATCATTGTTCCAACACAATGCTAAGTAGTGTTACACAAATTTATAAAATTTACTCATCTCTTTATACCACACATTGCAGTGAGTAATTGCTCCATCCATTGAGAAATTAGGAAATTGTTTTATCCATTGCCGAATCAGAGATGGTCAGGAACTCAGTACTTTCAGCATGTTTTGCTTTCCACTAAATACAATATCTTCACTCTGAAATCTCACACTATAATGAACAGATGAATTATGCGATTGTCAAAGCACGACTGGCATACAGGCTTACGCAACGTTTCGACATTACCAAATGAAAATATCGAAAAATGTAAAATTAGGTAAAAATCTAACATGAAATTAGGTATTTTTAGGTTGCATAGGACCACCATTTTTGAACACATATTTTCATAATTAGTATATACAAAACTAATACTTCCTATACATCATGAGGAACAAAATAGGTTTTTACCTAAAACCCGAGGTCTGATGATCATATATACAGTTTCTAAAAGGTAAGAAAGTATACCTGGAGGTTTGATTTCTCATCTAATCTTTGGAGTAAATTATAATTCCAGTGCTCTTCCACAATTATTTTACATTCTATACCTCAAATAAATGTATTGATAATATTTGAGGAGCTTTAGCTATAGCCTTAGCTGCTGTGTTTGTTGCTCTTCCAAAACCCAACTGTGTAAATGTTATAAATTAATTGGTTGCCAACAACAAAAAACTAATAAAAACAGCATTGGAGTGTACATCTGGTAAACAGTAAAAGATTTGTGCCATTCAGGAAGCTCTTTGAGAAATTACTTCTGTCACAATCCCCATAATTTTCTGACAACATCCCAAACTGAACTCCTACAAATTTCTTCTATAAAATGTTCCATATTCATATTTGATAGCAGTCAGATTGACAAAAATCAGATCATACTTGTAACATGTGAAACCACAATGAAAAATTAAAACTACAGCTTTGGATTCCCCCAGTGTGAACTATTTTGTTCACAATGTGACAACGTAATGTGCATAAACAAGCCCATATACACGCATATATATTGAGATCATGCAATCTGTCTTCAGTAAAGGGGACTGGGGTTACTGGGGCACAGATAATTTCCTGCACCGTATTGACAAACGAGTCCATCCACCATGCTGACACCCGATACATATCAAGACATCCATTTAGACACGCCCTGCTAGCAAAACAAATTGGAGATATGAGAAACTGGATACTACTTTAATCACTAAACATTCTGCCAGCCTTCAGCCTATGCAATGCAGTATTATGGTAGATGCAAAATTTTAATGATGACTGATAACCCACTATTGCTGCTCTCTTTCCTGCTGTGCAAATAAATTTTGTGGGTGCAAATGATATTTGTACCACCAGCTTTACTGTGCAATTTCACAGCATGTTTATCTATACAACACTGCAAGACATGACAAACCTTGGATGTTGTATCGAACCACCACCATTAAATTTTGCATCAGCTTTAGTTCCCCACTTAAGCAATTAACAGTAATGGGGCTGATTTTGTGTGCCTGCCTGCTGTACACTGATATAATAAGACAGTTCCTTCTTGAATCAATACAGCGCAAGCTGTCCAGGATCGAGGATAACACACACAACACAACAAAAGAAACTACAGCGATCGAGCATAAACTCAGCCAGATCTTCGACTTTATCACACTCCCAAGATTCCCCATTGCTCCCCCAATGACAATGCAACAAGTAACTACCCCAAGTCGCAGGTCAGTGTCAGGGCATCAGCCATGGCATTAGACCTGCCTCCATGTACCACCCATTCGAACTTGCACTCACAATCATCCGGTTTGCTTCGGCGGTACTGGACCCCATGTCACCCCTGATTAAACAAATAAATAGAATCACCACAGTACAACTTTAGTTAATAGGAAAAAAAAAAAAAAGGCCTTGCCAAGAACCAGAGCAACGTGTTCTAAAGGCTGCAAGGAAACCTGATGCTAAACATCAAGTAGTACCAGCACTGCCACAAATAACTTCACTACCAGGGTAACGTAGTGTACCATCTGGGGTATACACGGGCTCGAATAAGGGTGTGTGATGAGGGAGTGACACATCCAGAATAAGTGCAGTCTGGTTCACAACCATCGGCAACGACAATAATCAGAACAAGAAACTTGAAATATATTTACTCAAACGGACTACGTTCCCAGGCCTCAGGAACGGGAAAGAAGACTTGGCCAAGTTTTAACTTTCTGTTCCTGTTACTGGGCACAGCATGTTAGATCAATATTGTGCAAATTAGACTTTTTGTTGTAGAAATTATTCAAGGCAACTCTGCCATGAAACAGCCAGTAGGACTCTCTCTAGTCAGAAGCTAGAAAATAATATCATTGGTCAGTTAGAAACAACTGAATTCCCAATGTGCAATATTGACCTCCACTTTATATTGATAAGCTAATTGATATTGTACCTTGTTGTTCTCGTTCCTGGGCTGTTGTGAACCAAAATATTGAGTGCTGCCTTGCTTCCTGTTGCTGTTGTTGAGTGGTTGTGAGCTAGCCTTAATTGTCAATTCATCCTGAAGCCTCTCACTTGCTTGACAAAGAATGACTGGTTGTATCGGTAGACACAAGGAACAAAGCAGCATGTAGGGGTTAAATCATCAGTTTGTAGTGCACTGATTTTTGTAGTCTCTACTTCCATGAGTAAGCTTCATCACACACATTTGTGTCAGCAATATTTACAATGGAAGTGTGCTATCTCCATTCCAGGATTGGCCGTTGTAGGTGATCGCTTATTTCAGCTTGATGGTACAGAACTACTGCTGCCGGAAGTGGTCTGCTATAATGAGGACACCGGAGGATTTACATAAGTAAATGTATGTCAGTCATTACCCCAATGGATACCATCCTCATGCGGCTTCTGAGCCCCAAGAACTTAAAGCCGACTTGCTCCACTAAAGAGGGTGCCCTTCCGCAATTGGAACTGCTTGCTTCACTTTCCAACTGCCACTAGTTGTTCCCTCACACCATACATCTTTGAATGAACTGCACTGATTGTAACAGCCTAATTTGGTAGTTTCTTAAATTATATTTATATCAAAACTTGCTCACTACCATCATTACCTAATACACAGTATTTATTTTTCCTTACTCCACAGATTAAACCCTATTTTATAACTTGTATACTAGGGTTGTAGTTTTATAATCAAAAAGGATTAACATATAATTGACACTTTACAATGCTTAATGAATGTGGTGAATACATTTTACAAAATAATTGCAACATCTACTAAAAATGTTATGCAGTAGTTTTACAAAGCCTATACTGCAATGCTTTATATGAAGTTTTGAATAGTATCTTCATAGATGTACTGAGGACAATCAAAAAGTAAATGTTCTACTGTTCCATTTCCACAAGAGCAGCTGAGATATTTTTCTACGATAATATGAAATCATCGTAAGTATGCACCAAATTTGCTATGAAACAAACTGTCAGTATAAAATCAGGTAATAATTATTTACATTTTAGGAGACTGTGTATTACAATCTACATTTAATAATGCAAAACAATGAGACAGAACATTAGAAGACCCCAAAAGAAAATCGTTTATGCGAATATTTGTTAAAAGTGTAATTTGTTTTTTGATGTTGGTATGAACTGATCAAATGACGAAAACGTGTTGCAAATGTTCATTGTTATAAACAACTAAGTTAGTTTAAAGACGTCATAAATATTTCTATATTTGATTTTAATATATATGTATAAATATTAGAATTATGTGTGTTCGATAAAAAAAGTAAGGGAGGATGGTTAGGGATCGCTTCCCTAACAAGAAAGAACTATTTGATGGACGCATACGCGGATGTATACGAAAAAGGCGGTGTCACGTGAGGTGATGGCATAAATTGTCCACTCGCGTGTGTGTAACAGAAGTGAAAGGACATATTTAGGTAGTGTGAACATAGAATTTTCACCAGACTTTCATCAAGCATAGGTTCCACTAAATGAGAAGGTGGAAGCGTTTTAAATCATTTAGAATGGTGCTGAAGATAGAAAAGGAGTTTCATAGCACAGCACATTCCGTATTAATAATTACAAAAACAGCACCAACAATAAGAAACTACCATGCTTGTAAAGATATTTGATTCTTCTCAAAAATTTTAACAGTGCGAGGGCATTTTTTACAGTTTCACGGGCGATCAACCGTGTGAGGTTTAAAAATATTGAGCCTTCTGACGAAGGCCATGGAGTTTATAATGGCCGAAAGCTCAATATTTTTAAACCTCACACGGCTGATCGCCCGTGAAACTGTAATAAATAACGTGCGCCGTGAAAGCTTTAAATCTTACAGTGCGAGGGCAGTTTGACAAGTCCGTGACTTTGACAAAAAATCGTGCACGAATCACAGGTTTCTTGTTGTCATCGAAGTTTTACACCTATTCTGTGTATAATTCTAGAAATTCACCATCGTCATCATCTGTTTCTTAGAGTATCGTTGGGAGCCTGTAAAAGCTCTGGTTTTGTATGGCTTCATAGAAAATGAAGGAAAGTCAATTTGTATTCGCAAAAAGCGAATCTTTTGCAGGGTAAGACAATGAAGGAAATAGAAGAAATGCTGAAAAATTATTATGGGGGACTTTGCTGCTTCACAAGTGGCTCACAGAATTTTGATGTAACCGTTCTAGCACGAGAGGTGCCGAGTGCACAGGATGACCGGTTGATGTCACAACATAAGAAATGTTGAGCAAAGTTCCGGACATTGTGACGGATGAATGAACATCCGCGAGATAACCAGGACCCTACACAGTTCAAATGAATGGATATGTAATATCCTGCACGAATACCTGGGTATGAGAAAGCTGTCGACAAAATGGGTGCCGCAACTGCTGACAGTTAACAGGCAGACTTGTGTGATCATTTGAACATGTTCCAGCGCAATCCAAATGGGTTTTTGTGGCAGTTGATGAAACCTCGATCCATTACAAACATGCTCCAAAGAAAGCGAAAACAGTTTCGTCAGCAGGAAAAATCATGGCAGTCATCTTTTTGGATTCCCAAGGCGTGATATTCATCCACTACCTTGTAAAGAGTAAAACGATCACAGATTCATATTATGCCACAATACTGGAACAACTTCTCAAGGAACTGTTAAAGAAAAGACCCCATCTGGTGAAGAAAAAGCTTCTCTTTCACAAGGATAATGCACTTGCGCACACGTCTGATGTTTCCAGTGCAAAATTCGTGAAATTGGCCACGAACTGCCACCACATCCACCCTATTCTCCAGATTTGGCTTCAAGCTACTTTTTTCTCTTTACAAACTTCAAAAGTTGTGCCGTTGGGAAGAAATTTACATCCAATTAAGACATGTCAGAAACAATTTGTATTTTGTAGACTTTCAAAAATCGTATTTTATGGAAAAGTTTAAAAATTTGGAGAAACGCTGAGCATGGTGTATGGAGTTAAAGCGAGACTATGTTGATAAATAAAGTTGATTTTTTGGAAAAATGTTATTTTATTTAAAAATTCACGGACTTGTCCAACCGCCCTCGTACATCGTAGATTGGACGTGTGACCGAGGTTATATGCATTTTCCCCCAGAAGGACAAAGTATGTATCTACCTATTAATTTGGGAAGCATACATAGGACGCCAAACAATGTTAACGGGTGCATCTATTCTTTGTGCCCTGTCCTGTTTAGAAGGCATCACCAAACAACTGAAAGACTGAAAATCTTGTAACCACTTATAAGGCTTTACTTGCATTCTATTTAAGGAACATCAAGTGGTACGAATGAGGACACTGCGAAAGCACCACGTGGTCATCACGTTCTCGTCTGTAGATACAAAAACAAAATGGTGTCTTCACGACAGATTCACGAAGAATAGGTCCATTTACAATTCTAGCACGAAAAGTCAAGAAGCCGATTTAACTCTCTCAAAACGCTTAACTAATTGTGAAACCGAAGACATGAAATTTGATGACATTTTACAATATCGCACATAAAGAATTATAAGTGCTTAGCATCGAAGTTGCATGCTGCCTTTTGTAACCATCCCAATCAATAAAACTCACTGAATTCATCAACGCTGCACTTGACTTTCAAGTTTGAAACGAAGTACGATTTCTTACGCAGCAATTTTATCACTTGCTTTCCTAGTCGTAGAGCTAGTTATCAACTATAAGGAACGATTATTATTTATTTATGCCAACAAACTTACTGTTGGTGTTTTTAAACACACACGCCGTGTGTGGGCAATGTTTGAGAGGTAGAATTGAAACTGAAAACAGCCGTGGCATTGAGATTTTCAGTTCCAATTCTGCTTCTCAAATATAAGGAACGAACTTACAAACCCCTAAAACTAGTTTAGCAATATAAAATTCCGAATGTTGAAGATAACACATTAATTTAATTGTGCATAGACACTCCCAAGTTGTACCACTGTTACAATCCCAAATTATGTAGGGCCATTACTTTAGAACTTTATACATTTATTTACTTTATCACGTCTTCACTCCATTCCCTTATCTTTCAGCTGCGTGGTGTTTGGGGTGGATATGGTGGATGCTTGCGCATTGTAATTGCTGTTCTTGGCGCAGGGTGGCCGCTGTCCTATGTGGGTGGGAACACATATGACACCGGACCCGCGGTGCGTAACTGCTCGGCGGGGTCTGGCGCCGGGATGAAGAAATCTAGCACTTGTTAGGGACTACCGCGCGTCTCTATGGCCCACCTGGCTGCGCCCCTATGGTAACCTGTGGTTCCCTCACTCCATCCCTGCCTGCTAAGGGGGGGGGGGGAATTATTTTCTTGTTTAACGACGCTGTCAATTGCCAGGATCACATCAGCGTCGCCGGTGTGCCGGAATTTTGTCCCGCAGGAGTTCTTTTACATGCCAGTAAATCTACTGACATGGAGCTGTCATTTTTAAGCACACTTAAAAACCATCGGCCTGGGCCGGGTTTGAACCCGCGACCTTGGGATCGGTAGACCAGCGTCTAACCAACTGAGCCACCCAGACCGACACCTGCTAAGGGTATTAGCCATAATACATCCACGTAAGTCGCAATGCGCAGTGTCTCCGTGTATACCCTTTACGCTTATACTTAATAAATTGAAAACCCAGATTTCCACTAAAATTCATGCTTTGAGGACCCATTAATCAAACAAGCATTTTCAGAAGGTACGCATGCGCGCGCGGCATAACCCTAAAATGAAATGTACGATAAATATCAGTTTCAGCATCTTCAAAAGTTGCAAAACGAAAATTTTCTATTTTCTCAAAGAATGCCTCTAAAGATTTTAATTAGAATAAGATATTTAGATGACAAAATATATATCTTGAATTTTCTGGGAGTACCCTGTGAAGCACTCTTCAACCGGAAGGAATTTTGCATAACCTGTAAACCACAAGAGAGACAAAAACGTACAATACACAAAAATGTAATTTTTTAAAAAACAATTCAGTTTATTTCAAATAACGTTTTTGAGACATTTGTCTTTGCGATATATTCGTTGTTATTCGTTCCAGTTTTCCAATACTTAAAAATTATGTTGCTATTCAGTTGTTTCAAGTGATGTCATTCCAAAGAATAGCATTTTAAGGCCAGCATACAGCGGGCCGGTTGTTAAAATGTTTGTGGATTCGGTTTCCTCTGTGTCACCAGGGGGGGGGGGGGGGGGGGGGGGGGGGAGGAGTGATACGAAATATGTAATGAACTATTTCTGTGAAGGTTTATCTCGATTGAACTGAAATATATAAAAAAATAAGCGCTCGTAAGCATAGTCTGTAGAAGCTACCTATATAAAAATAAAAATTAGGTAGAGAAAGCTGTGTGAACGTAACATCAGATTTGTATGCTTTCTAGCTCTTTTACTTTCTCTACTACGTAAGTAGAGGAAGTATTGTATTCCACCCAAAACTTCGATGTCGAGATTTCACCGGAAATATGTTTTGAAGCCCCCTGAATTAAAAAAAAAAAAAAAAAAAAAAAAAGCACTTTTAGAAAAAGGTCCGCGCGCGCGTGTGCGTGACTGCGTACAGCATAACTCAAAAACGAAACATCGGTTAAAACCAAAGTTGGTAGGTATTCAAGTTTAATGTCTTTCAAGGATGCGACACGAAGATTTTGAAGAAAATTCCTTCACCCCAAGCTACCATTTACATGGAAAATTATTCCAAAATTTTGATCATCTTGAAAATGGCTCTAACGATGTTTATTAAAATGCCATATGTTTGAAATATTTTTATGACAAATATAAATGTATATCTTGAATTTTCTGGCTATAGTCCACGAAGTCCTATTTACTTTGGATGACTTTTGCATAGCTGGTAAACCGTAAGAGATAGACCAAATCTTACTATACAAAAATGTAGACCTTGCTAAAACACACAATGTATGTCTGAATAAATGTTTTTGTAGAGTGAACCATTTCGGAGATATTCCTCGTTATTTGTGCAAGTTTTGGAGAACTTCTGTCAAATGGAGCATCGTTATTCATTTTTATATGTTAACCTGCAAAGGGAACAGAATTTGAAAGCTTTATATTTGACTATCACTCAAAGCCTCTGTATTCTCGTATTCTCCTTGCACCTACAAGGAATTAACCAATAATTTTTACAAATGTTTATCTCAACTAACACGAAGGAGATATACGAATAAGAGTTCGTAAGAATGGTTAGTACAAGAGTAGAGAAAGTCATGTGAGTGCAACACATCAGATTTTAGAAGAATATGCTTCCGGGCTAAGAGGCCGTGGTCCACTGGGCTCTTTAATTGCTCTCCCAGTGGAGAGCCCGGAAGCATATTCTTCTAATCATGACTCCAGCCGTGAAAGCCTTCGTTTATTTATGACGTTAGATTTTTTAAATTGGCTTTGCTGTAAAAATGTTAAATTAGGGTAAGGAAACTTCTTTTCTTTCTTTTTCAGTGGGGGCGAAACATTTCTGGGAGTTAACAGTTTTCAAAACAATTGTGGCCGGGGAGGAAGGAATAGTCACTTACATAAATAGGTTTGTAATCTTTGAGACTGAAGATGCGGAATTCCATGTTTTCAGGTTACCTACCTCTTAAAGTGCATGTTCAAGTAACCCAACTAAGCAAAAAGTAAACCAGTTTGTATAGCGCATTGCAGTCAATCTTTGTTTTCTGCCCTCGACATTACAGGCCTGTTAATCAATATGCTATTCTAATATGCTGCAGCCTTTCGTGCTTTAAAAGCACCGAACTGCTCAACGGTTTCTATTGTATTTAAAACGGCACAATTAAATTAGAAAGAATGCAAAACTCGACGTGGACTCCGGAATGGTTTTATTTTCTAAATATCGCTAATAAAACTTCATACTGCCGGAAATGAGTGGCAGCTCAAACTCGACAAATTGTATTTCATTTCATTCACTTGGGCTATTTTTGTGCCGCAAGCTGCGCGCGAAAATCAATGCAGGACAGGAAGCGAGGTTGACTGTGTCCAGTCTGATTCCAAGAAATCTGAAGGGGTGCGATGCCCAGCAGATGTAGGATTCATCAAAACCTTTTGCAACAAATTTACTGTCCTGTGCACCATTGTTCCTAAACACTTTATTTATAGGTTATTGTTCCGTTTATATTATTTGTGCCTAAGAAACTAGTAACTTCGAGAGAACCCGCTCATGACCATTTCAAACAGAAAATACTAAAACAGGACTGAGTGAAATAGAGGAAATACAAAATTCCAAATGGGTAATATATTAGATGCCTTGCACAGGTGCATTTTTACTGTACTACTTGCCAACAGCAATGCCAAAATTGGATAACTTTATACCAAGATTTCACCGGAAATAAAGTTTGAGCCTCCTTGAATAATGTTAAAGGCCAATGTTTTATTCACATTACTTTCTCTAACCACTACAGTTTATTTTTATGCCGCTTCTACAAACTATTCTTAGGCAAGCTTACTTTTATATCTGGTTCGTATTGGCGAGATAAACATTTGGAGAAATAGTTTCATTACACATTTTCTCGTAAGCATGAAGGTGAGAGAGTAAACTGAATCGATTAATCGATAGTCAGAGGTTCAAACGCGGCTTTAAAATTCCATACTCCTGCCACACCGCGAGAAACAAGTGAAGAGCGAAAGGCCTTCGAAAGACTACTAAATATTGTGCATATTTGAATTATTGGAAGTTAATTGAAATCGATTGTGTGTTTTCGTAAAATACGCTTTTATCTGTCTCTTAATGATTACCAGTTAGGTATACAAAATGCCTTTGAATGAAGTGTCCTTCACAGGACATTCCTATCAAATTCAAAATGTACCTACACTACATGGAATACATCTTAATGTATCCTTTTTTCTTTTTTTTTTAATGTTCCATTTATATGTCACCCTTAAAATCGAAGGTCATATCGGCGGCTTTTGACCTATTGGAACAATTGCTCAAGAGCAATGGTGTTCACTCACTTAGTGGTAGTTTTGATCTTTGGGTTTATACTGCTTTGGATTTATTACATTACATTCACACACATATTCACACTCCCAGTCATACTTCGAGACTCTAGGGAGGACAGTGAGTAATCATAAAGAAAAATTCCCACCCTTCCAGCACAGCAGACAGGGGTTCTACCGACTGAGCTACAGGACCAGCCCATATCATATTTTAAATTGAAATCGTTAGAGCCATTTTTGAGGAAACACCTCCAGCTTCGCGATTTCCAATTACACCAGAGTATTTTCTGCTGATAGAGTCGGTCTGGGTGGCTCAGTTGGTTAGACGCTGGCCTACCGATCCCACGGTCGCGGGTTCAAACCCGGCCCAGGCCGATGGTTTTTAAGTGTGCTTAAAAACGACAGCTCCATGTCAGTAGATTTACTGGCATGTAAAAGAACTCCTGCGGGACAAAATTCCGGCACACCGGCGACGCTGATGTGATCCTGGCAATTGACAGCGTCGTTAAACAACAAAATAATTCTTTTTCTGCTTATAGATGGTACTTACCATAAGAACTTCCCTTATTCATCTCAAGGAGTGACGAGTTTTCTACCACTCATTCTAAGTGAGCGCATGATACAGTTGGAGGACAAAGTATTGTTTTTTCATAACTGCTGCGCCGACTGTTTAGTTTGTGTACGCTAGCTTGAAAAATAAAGTGCTTAAAAGGCGTTGCAGTGAATTTTCTTTCGCAGACTTATGACGCAGAGATTAAAAAGAAACAACAATAATTTGTCCATTTTGCTGTAATATACATAAAAAACGTCAAATAAAATTATGAGCATATTTTACGTTTACCTATGATGCGAGATTCCCTTTGTGGTCTACCGGAAAAATACGAATCGGTTCCAGAATTCAGCAGAGTTCAGTTGAATTTTTCAGTTGCGATTCTACCTCTCAAACACTGCCCATACATGGCTTGCGTGTTTAAAAACATCAGCAGTTAAGTTTGTTGGCGTAAGTAAATAACTCCTATTGTAGCGCACGTTGGTTATTTTATACGGAGGCTTTACGGCAAACGGGTGGGGGAATTTGGCTTCTAAAATTTCCGGGCTGTTTTGCAACAGTCTATAGATTAAAATAATTTCCATGATGTTTCGCCCCTTTCTGAAGATGCTCCACACAGACAGGGACGAAACGTCATGTGAAACTATTAACTTACAGGCCATGGGAGAACAACCCGGAAATGTTAGATAACACTAACACCGGCCGTGAAAGCTTATGCTTGTATTTGATTGAGGAAGTCCTAGGAATATTTCCTAAGGAGATTTCTTGAAATAACTCCAAAGAAACGTGTTAAAAGTAGTTGTTTTTAACCCTCGCATTACAAGAGGGGGGTAATTCTGTAATTTTTAAATGTCTTAATTTTTTGATTAAAGGCATGCAATTAATAGTTATTGTCAATCACTGTTTCTACTACTGAATTGCTTTTTTTTCTCCAAAGTTTTCATTGTTGGTCTTTTTGAGAAACAGTGAAATGTCAAGGTGGCCATAATGTACTGCCCCTCGGTATGTGATTCATGTAAAAACGTAAAAAAAGGAATAATAGGTATTACCTTTATAACCATAACCAGCTATAATACCCGATTTCAAAATAAATTGGGTTTTAAAAATTGCTGAGATATTTTGTTACCAGCGGTGGTCAACTTCGTTGGTAGCTAAGTTATGTAATAAGGCTAGGCATAATATCTAATGCGATTCTTGTAAGAAAGTAAAAAATCTGATGTGTTGCACTCACATGACTTTCTCTACTCTTGTACTAACCATTCTTACAAACTCTTATTCCTATATCTTCTTCGCGTTAGTTGAGATCAAAATTTGCATAAATTATTTGATTGCTTACAACCTTTGCTTACTTCCTTGTAGGAGCAAGGGGAATATGGGAATACAGTAGGCTTTGAGCGATAGTCAAATCTTTTAAAGCTTTGAGATTTTGCTCTTTGCACGGTTAACAAATAAAAAATTAATAATGTTACATTTGACACAAGTGTTAAGTTCCCCAAAACTCACATCAATAACAAGGCATATCTCCGAAATTGTTCACTCTACAAAAAAGCTATTTGGACATTAAGTGTGTGTTTCAGCAAGGTCTACATTTCTCTATAGTAAGATTTGCTCTATCTCTTACGGTTTACCAGTTATGCAAAAGTCATCCAGAGTAAATACGACTACAGGGGCTATAGACAGAAAATTCAAGATATACATTTCATTCGTCATAAAAATACTTCAAACATATGGCATTGTAATCAAAATTGTTAGAGCCATTTTCAAGAGAATCAAAATTTTCGAAAAAGTTTCCATGTAAAGGGTATTTTCTTCAACATCTTGGTGTTGCAACCTTGAAAGACAAGCTTAAATATCAACTTCGGTTTTTAACCGACTTTTCGTTTTTAAGTTATGCTGTCCACAGACACAGACACAGACACAGACACACACACACACACACACACACACACACACACACACACACACACACACACACACACACACACACACACACACACGAACCTTTTTCTAGGAATGCTTTTTTTGGATTCAGGGGCCTCAAAACATATTTCCGGTGAAATTCCGACATTGAATTTTTGGGTGGAATACAATACTACTACTTTACTACATGCAGTAGAAAAAGTAAAAATAGGAATAGTTTAGCAGTGTTAAATATTGCCTTTATAAACATGAGAGGGTAGAATATCCAATTTTAAAACACATTTGTTTTAAAAATTGCTCAGAGTTTTGTTACTAGTGATGGTCACAAAATATCCCCACCCCTCCCCCTTTGGTAATCTGAATTATGGAAAAAGGCTTGGTAATGCAAGGGTTACTAAACCAGGATCGACTCCACATCAGCAGACCTAAGATTTTGGAAAAAAGAATTTTTATTTTTAAATTTCACTTATAAATGAAACTGTTGTATATATTGGTTTGAAACGGAGTGCATATTCAACGAGTCCCAGGATTCCACAGCAAGAGCTTAATTTGAATGTAAAGTTTACACGGTAGATGCTTCCAAACACATTTACCAGCTTCTTTAACTACTCTTTACGAGCGGAAAAACCCCAAAGTGATATTCTTAGCTAAACGTGACACCGTAATAAAACTTGCGGCGATTACACCTACCGTTAGTCAGGCTAGAGACATTTTTTTAAAGACGTATGAAGGAACGGTTAATGTCACATTCACTGGTTCAAATGATAGTAATGCAGTTGAGATATTGAACAAGTAACTTGGAATGCAAAATGAGTAATAAAGGAAGAGGGAAATAAACTGCTTTACTCATTGAAATCAAATTTATCCTTCCCAAGATCTTGTAAAGACCTTGTTCGCATAACTTACAAGAATATAATTACAGATCTAGCATAACTGTCTACTCTGTATTCACTCTAAGGTTGATCCGCGCGAAACTGAACCCAGGTGGCCAGTGCACCGTTATAATGTATCCTTTCGCCATTCGCGCCAGAAATACTGTCACAGCACAACCACGTGGTGAGTGCATGCCGGAAGTAATAGAAAGAACCAATCTCTTATTCCGTCAATTTAAAGAGTGAATAACATGTAACTAGAGGTTAAATACGATAAGATTGATAGTAACAACAAAATAAACCTGTTGTAGCACTTTGTCAATTGTTGGCGGTTCATTTTTAAACAAGAAATTGTGCAGTTACACGAATTGCGTTTTAAACAAAACCGTCAGATTCTTGCATGGCGTACTTCACACGCTTTCTTTTTTCCCGGGTGTAACCACTTTTCCCGTTTTAGCTTTTTCTTTGCGAGCACTGTTTATACTGGTATTCGAAACACCGGTGAATTCAGTTTAATTCACTACTTCTTTGAAGGGAACAGTTGGATATTTCTCACATAACTTATATGCGTTCAACACTATTGTTTTTTTCACCACTGGTTTGCCACCAATGGTTTGCCCGCCTTATGGTTTACATATTAAGTCGGTGAAGACGCAAGAACAAATTCACCGCCGCAGTCCGCCATGATCCTAAATAGAAACTTCTGGCTGTAAACAATAAATACTCGAATGTCAGGTAACTTACACGCGTTGCATGTTGGGACTTGTAGCTCTGTTTATCAGTTTACATCAGCGTCAATTAACCTCTTTAGTATTTGTATAGAATATTTATCATTTAAGGATAAATTCATTCTAAAATTCCGATTATTAATATGGGACTACTTCTCTACACGCATTGATACCGTGTTGTACCACGGTACAGTGGTCACATGGCTTTGTTTTGACGCGGACAAACCTAAGAGTGAATTGAGTTTAGATACTGCTGCTTAGTTTATGGCAATGACGTTGCAAATGATGGGAAATGGTCAGAGGCACATTGTATTGGTCTAGGTGTGTGACGTGCCAGTTTATTGTACTCTACTGTAGACATTCAACCTGGAGTACGAGAGGAGAAGTGACGATTGCACTGTGGTTAGGCAAATGACATAGTTTTCAAGTTCATAACCTTCCTTTACCTTATGCACTTAATATTCTTACGTTGCCCTATGAATAATATACTGAATGTTTCTCTTTCACGATAAATAAAGCTCGATGGTTTTTAGCTTTAAAATAGTTTAAAATTATTTGATCAACATAATAAACTGGTTTGAACTCAATATTGTGTTCAAACTTTGAACATTAGGTTATATTAAATAAAATAATAAGAAAATAAACGCCTAAAAAGTAGAATCATGTCGTCCGTTTAATATGGGTTAGCACCTCTCCAGGGGAAAGGGATGAGACGAAGTGAGACCGTAGGCTTGTCAAAGAGCGCAGCCAGCGAAGCCCAGAGACGCACAGAAGCTCCTAACAGTTACAGATATTGATACCTGGCGCAACCGAAGTGTTTCCTCTACCCAGGAAGAGGGCGACGAGGCGACCATAGCAGCAACTTCCAGGGAGGACCAGGGAAGTGGTTCAAGAGCGCAAGCAACTATGCCATCTTTCCGCAATCGCCGGAACGTCCCGCGCTACCAACTAAGCCTGAAAGATAAGGGAAGGAAATGAGAAGTGAGGGGAAAAGAACGCGTAGAGATGACATTCATGCGCCCCAGCATTCGCCTAAGTGAATGGTCGTTTGTGACTATTCAGGAAACGTATTATACTGACTACGCTTATTTTAAATTTTATGTACTCCCTAAGAAGTCTTCGCGTACCCGAAGTTGAATATGTCTGCTCTAAACAACCCCAACAACGCGTGCCTGCGTGTGTACACAAAACTTATATTTCCTGTGAAACATGTATAATGAAATGCTGTAACTACCAGAAAAAGAAACTAAAACACGCCAGCATAAGTAATGCCATGTATTCTTCCTCTTATCAGAAATTAGAGGCTTCCCTCCGTTAATTTGGTTCCTAGAATATTTTATTCTGAGACGAAATACTTTCTGGAGTCACGGGACGACCATGAATGTCACGAATGGATAATTACTTCTATTCTCTCTTGTGCCGCAGTGACACATGGCGTTTCGGTGTCCCAAGTTTAGAATACTGTTTTCTCCTCTTTTCTTGAATAAGCGATTCTTGGCGCTGCTGGGCGTTATATGCATGCGCAGTACAGCTATTCACTCTCTCTCTGTTCTACGGCCATCAGTACCTCCACTAAAATAGGTTGTATTAACTAGACAAGAGAGGATCAGTTTCATTTTGGGCGCCCTGCTTGTTAAACCGGAGCTATTGTAGGGAGCGAGACTGCCAAGAACAAAAGGAAAGTCTGTAAACTACTCGAAATATTCAACAAGCCGAATGAGATGCAAACTCCCTTTCGACATTACAGACGAAAATGCGAAGAGATGAATCACGCGTTCAAGTAGGAGTACCAGAGTTATTTCAAATGCAACGTCATAAGCTGCCCATATTTTCTCAGCTAGCACCTCAGTCGTGGAGCACCTGCCTGCTGTACAAGAAGTCCCGGGATCGATTCTGGTTGGGAGGGTGGGAACTTTTCTTTGAATAGGATTATTGCCCATCCTCCCTAGAGTCTGGAAGTGTGTGTGTGTGTGTGTGTGTGTGTGTGTGTGTGTGTGTGTGTGTGTGTGTGTGTGTGTGTATGGATAGCACATCCCCAAAAGAAAAACACCGGTTAAATATCAAAATGTGTTTTCAAACTCAACGTATGCCAAGAATGCGACACACCAGACTATCCTTTGCATGGAAAATTTTTTGAAAATTTTGATTTTCTCAAAAATGCCACTACCTACCAATTTTTGAGAATATAAATGCATTTTTTCAGTGAAAGGGGTAACTTGAGATGGAAATATTCTCTTGAAAATGTGTCGCATCCTTACAAGATGCTGAATTTAATCGACATGCACACACTCTTCCAAAATGTTTCTCTCTTTGTGCCAACGAGTATTTAGTATGTTGTGCTAACAAAGTTGATTACCTTACAAGCAAAATAAAGTAACATTTCTTACACGAAGGTTATTAAAATATTCTGCACTGGTATCGCTGCGTATCGTAGCGTAATAAACAGAATCATTTTCTTTCTTTTGTGTCTTGCTAGATCGTGACCATCCAAATATATACTGCTTTGAATGGAGTATTCTTGGTAGTTGTCTAATTGTACATCCATAGTGATAAGCTCACGCGTCATAGGATCCCAGAAAACGATACAAAACCCGCCGAAGATTTTCTTCGATGCTCTTTGTACATTTGAAATCCTGTTGTCTTCACATGGTCGCGAGAGATAAAACGACAGCGACTTAACAGTTTAAAAAGTATTTTATGCTCGACCATACCCAAATTTATTAATTGTAGGTCTGATAGCGCTCCTTTAATGGACCTCCTTAATTTCAAGCTTTCATTAAAGGACTGGTCTTCATCCAAACGGACAATTCAATTTTCCACCTATCAGAGAATTCTCGTGCAGCAATGACAAAGCGCAATATCGATTAATTCTCGAAACACAACTAGCGCGAGTTTAGAAAACGCTAAAATGTATGACACTACTGACAGTGAGATGCAACTTACTCCGCCTAAGTAAGAAGTAACTTACACAAAACACACAAATTAACCTCAATACATCAACTTTCAAGAATATTGCACTAAGCACAGTCAGGCAAATTAATTTCACTAATTGTACAACAAATAACTTATATATAAAATAATTCTGAAAACCAATATATTCAATTTGCCTTCTATTTTTCAATGTTTCGTAGCATTCCAAGGTTATCATTTTCATCATGCAGCTGTGACGTGCTGGAAACGAATCGATCGTTTAGCGCCTGCGCAGAACTCCAAATATCAACTGATGCAATATGTAGGTCATTGTCCTTGCTGAGTACAACATTTTACAATATTTCAACTATAAAATTAGGTACGTATAGGTATGGTTGAGCATAAATCGTCGTATGAAACTTAACTATAATAGTAATTAAGACGCTCGTGTGTAAATTACGAAACTCGCGTCTTAATTACTACCCTTATAGTCTCGTTGCATAATATACTATTAAACGCTAGAAACGTTTTTGAGAAAATCAAAAGTAACCAAAAAGTTCCCGTACAAATAGTAGTTTGGGGCGAGGCAATTTTCTTTAATTCAGACGCCTCAAAATGTAATTTCCGGTGGTACTTCCTCTAGCAATAGAGGAAATAAAAATGCCAAAGTACTCAATTCGCGGAGATGTTAATGGAAATACGGTGAACTGGACTGTATTCAAAGTAGTCGAGTGACAGAAAAGAAATTTCTCCGAGTTTTTCCTGTCAACAAGCCATTTGAAGAAGCGTTATGAGATGTACATAAATCAGGGAAGTCTTCCAAGCTCAGACGCTTCGTCTCTCTCCGCTCGATGCCGGCATTCATGAAACTTTCAGCTGAGATATACGAGAATTTGTAGGCGTTACACAGCGTTGCAGATGCCCTAACAAGAGTTAGTCGGCACAACACTTGCCTCCTGTGCGAAGGGTTCCAGATTCAATTCCAGGTTGGAGAGTGGGAATTTTTCTCTAGTCAAGATTATTCCCTATCCTCCCCAGAGTGTGGAAGTATGAATGAGAGTGTGAATTGTGTGTGGTCTAATGTACAAAAGACCCACACCCACTTTATGCGAGTTAACACCAATGCCTACACGTGACATGTTCCGAAGAAAAGGCCGGAAACATGACATTGAAGTTAAAGGCGGAATATCAATACAACAATTAAAAAAAAAAATTCATTCCAAAGACTCGCGTTGTATTCCCGACTGGAAAATGTTTAGGGAGAAGACAAATTATAGAACGCACACTCACACCCCCACAGATGGCTGCGCCTTTTTACTTTCTCTACTACGTATAGTAAGGAGAGGAAGTATTGTATTCCACCCAAAAATTCGATGTCGAGATTGCACCGGAAATATGTTTTGAGGGCCTCTGAATAAAAAAAAAAAATCATTTTTAGAAAAAGGTCCGTGCGTGTGTGTTTGTCAGACTGTGCAACATAACTCAAAAACGAAAAGTCGGTTAAAAACCAAAGTTGGTATTTAAGTTTAACACCTTTTAAGGATATGACACAAGACTTTGAAGAAAACTCCTCGACCCTAAACTACCCTTTACATGGAAAATTTTTTTCAAATGTTTACTTTCTCCAAAATGGCTCAAAAGATTTCGATTAAAATACTATGTTTAAGATACTGTTATGACAAATGAAATGTACATCTTGTATTTTCTGACTATAGGCCATGTAGTCCTATTTACTCTGGATGACTTTTGCATAACTGGTAAACTGTAAGAGATAGACCAAATCTTACTGTACAAAAAATGTAGATCTTGCTAAAATACACAATTTATGTCCAAATACATTTTTTGTGGAGTGAATCATTTCGGAGATATTCCTTGTTATTTGTGCAAGTTTTGGAAAACAAATTTCCGTCAAATGGAACATCGTTATTCATTTTTTTATATCTTAGCCGTGCAAAGAGAACGGGATCTCAAAGCTTTAAAACATTTGTCTATCGCTCAAACCTACTGTATTCCCATATTGCCCTTGTATCTACAAGGAAATAAGCAATAAGATAATTTCTGCAAATGTTTATCTCAACTAACACGAAGAAGCTATAGAAATAAGAGTTTGTAAGAATGGTTAGTATAAGAGTAGAGGGAGTCATGTGAATGCAGTACATCAGTTTTTGTTTAAAAGTTTGAATCTCTACAAAATCACAAATATGAAATATTTGTTTCACCAGAACTATAGGCGGGGCATGGTCAAAGTTCTTAAATTCACTAATGTCCCGTCAAAATGGGACTATAGGGTCCCTGTGCCAGAGAGACAATATTTACCGCTGGATTGATTCTTAAACACATCTATGCCATTGCGTTTAGTTGTCATACGATTAGCTGTTAGCGGCTGTTTAACACCACTGGTTCAACGGTTCATCATGGAAAGTTTTTGTCGAGTGCGCGCAGGTGAATGATATTTTAATGTGCTAATCTTGCTAATACTCTCTGTCAAGGTCTTTGCAATTGTGCCAATGAATCCGTGACGCAATTCAGTTCGCACACCTCTATCCCTCACCCGTTTCTCTGTGTCCTGCTTACAACATAATTAGCAGATTCAATAAGGAATTTATCTCCCATAAAATGCATAAAACACACATAGGATGTTTCAAAAATACATTTATTATGCTTAATTAAATATTTTTGTAGATAGTACATAATATATACATGTATGTGCGACCCATTCATAAAGCAGTATAAGCCTTATTCAGAACTTCTTACTATAAGCTGACAAAATTTAATGGCGTCTGATAGCTATTTTCTCTTTCGTTGTGCAAATACATTTTGTAATATCCCTGGCTTTACAGCATGATTTCACAGCAACACCGCAAGGCATGGCAAGCCTCTGATTAGACTGTGTTGACCAGCTCCTCCTGCCATCCACCATTAAATTTTGTGTCAGCCATAGCTCTATTTATCCCTTTTACCTGTATTGCGAACATACCCAAATATTTAACACCGAGATTTTATCGAAATGGAGTGCACATTGCGTACCTAACTTAAAAAAACTGATGTGCCGCACTCACATGACTTTCTCTACTCTTGTACAAACCATTATTACAAACTCTTATTCTTCTATCTTCTTCGTGTTAGTTGAGATAAACATTTGCAGAAATTATCTCATCGAACGTTTCCTTGCACGTGCAACGGGAATATGAGTATACAGTAGGCTTGAGTGATAGTAAGATATTTTAAAACTTTCAGATTCCGTTCTCTTTGCACGCCTAACATAAAACAAATGAATAGCGATGTTCCATTCGACTGAAGTATAAGTTCTCCAAAACTTATACAAACAATAAGGAATATCTCCGAAATGGTTCACTCTACAAAAACATTTATTCGGACATAAATTGTTTTAGCGAGATCTACATTTTTTGTATAGTAAGATTTTGCCAATCTCTTACGGTTCACGAGTTATTCAAAAGTAATCCAGAGTAAACAGGATTACATGGGCTATAGACAGAAAATTCAAAATGTACATTTCATTTGTCATCAAAATATCTCAAACACATGGCATTTTAATCAAAATTGTTAGAGCCATTTTCAAGAAAACCAAAATTTTCAAAAAATTTTCCATGTAAAGAGTAGTTTAGGGTGCAGCAATTTTCTTCAAAATCTTTGTGTCGCATCCTTGAAAGACATTAAACTTAAGCACCAACTTTGGTATTTAACCGACTTTTCGTTTTTGAGTTACGTTCTCCACAGACAGACAGACAGACAGACAGACAGACAGACAGACAGACAGACACACACACACTATTTCATGTCAACTTTTTGCAGTTCTGTTTTTCGAAATATTTAGGTTGGTTGTTTATCTTCTAATGCTTTAAGCTGCTCAAGGTCAGTATCCCTGCATTGCACACAAGAGTGTAGGATTTTAAGAAGCCTAAGCCTTGTTATGTTCAAATTCTATCAGCAATCTTTCTCAGGAAACGCTGGAGTTGATGCTAAACACATTCCTTGAACTCTGACTATGAAATTGTGTAATGCCAGTGAAGTTTCAGTCAGTGCCGAAGAAGACATGTTATATTCTATATTAATGCTACGAGAGGGTTTCAGAAGACAATTTTACGAGCGCAAAGTGCGAGAAAAATTATCCCAAATATGAAAACCTAAAGTGGTATTTGTTTGGAGTATTCCATGAAACAGTTCATTTATTTAATACTATTTAATATTAATATTGATTTAAAAGTAAACAACTTGCTGTAACATTCATAAATTTTAATTAGATTTATTTTCACAGTTGGCACTACAATTAATCCAGCAGGCTGTGAAAACACGTAACCTCTTTCGTTAAAAAAGATCTGAAACTTATTCCATACACATGACCTGCTCTTTTCCATAATTTTTGACCTCGCTTCTTCAGTTAAAATTCAACTTCCTCAATAGAATGTCTTTTGTCTGCCATTTTGAATGGCTCACTAATTGTTTTTACTGCGCATGGATACTTCAGATGTTCAGAAACGTAAGAAAAGGCGATATAACCAAAGGATAATGCCACGGCCAAGAGGAGATAATCCGGCATGAATGGAATAGTCAAAGTACCTAACTCAATTGTCGGTCTGATATGTACAAATGCATTAATGTTGTGAATTACCTCAGCGCGTCAATGAATTCCACCATGATACCGTTTTAGTGCATCATTAGAGATAGAGTAGCAAATCATTCAGCTTGGGCAGCATATGTCGCCTCACATTATATTGCGAAATGAGAGTGTAGGTGAATCATTGTTAGAACAGGAATGTGCTGGCCAGCAACTGTCTGCCAATAACCCAGTTTACTTGGCGATGCCTTGCAAAAATAGTTCAGGAGGCTCAAGGCAAATCACTCAGGCCTGCGTTTCTGTCTCTCGTTCATCGTGTGAAGCTCCGCTTATATAAGGGCTGACGTAACATTTGCTGGCAACCTTGAACGAAATAGTCTCCCTTAACGTATAAATAATACAATTGCTAATGTATACACAAGTTGCACCATGTTGCCACAGGCAAATTCCAGTCTTCAAACATATGCAAAGTACTCCAAAAGCATAGCTATGCACTTTACCGGACATTCACATTGTACATGGAAGAGGCACAAGCTGCTTTCATGCTACACCAGTCCGAGATCAATGGTACTCATTGTTTTGACACATTTGGCTTTAAAACGCAGTTCACAGAGAATATTTCACGTAATTCATTTCTCTTAGTAGGTATTCCTTTTACTAGCCATAACAATAATGATTATAGCTAACACATAACTAGACATCGGATTTATACGCACTAAAAATTTATAATAGGCATCTAACCTGCAAAAATATATAAAATGTGAACTAAAATCTTGAAAATATGCAGTTAAAATTCAGGATTTCTCTCTCTACTAATGTACAGGGTCATCCTCCTGGATCTACAGTAGTCTATGATGATCTTTTATAAATGTTCCGGAGTAAATTTGTAACGTCTGTTGTTTAGTATACGTGTGTATGCTGAGAACAATATAGGGTAGTATTTGTAAAAACGCACAAAGTCTGGTGAAATTTCTTCTGGAAGGTCAACACACTCATCTTGCAGGTATTTGTTCGCAGAGCATAAGAGGTTAAAACCAGGATTTTTTTTTGTTGTTGAGTGATTTATGTGGAACTGACATTTCTTTCTGTAATTCAGTTTAAAATTCACCAAATGAACAGTTTTTAACGTCAAATTAAGCAGGATGTTCGAGAGTTTCGCAACTTGGCATCTGCAGGACACATGAGGTTTTCCTCTAATTGCGAGAGGTGGTTCATCAATTTCAAGTTGCAGGATCGGTGTAGGACTAGTTGGAAAAACACACAGAACGATCATTAGTGCTGCTCATTGTCTGGGATTTTAACGACTGTGGAGCTTGCCAAGTTGTATACTATAGATCCATAGTCCATTATTCCCTTTATATGCCGCTTTTAACATCTACAGTAACATCGGGGACTTTGTCTTCGGAAAAATTGCTCAAAGTCAACGATAATCACTCGTTTTACTATTGTATATCTTTGGGTTTTCCATCATAAACATTAAGTTCACACAGGCACACACTCATACTTCCAGACTCAATGGAGGTTGGAGATTAATACTGGCTAAAGGAAAATTCCCATCTTCCAGCCGGGAACCGAACCCGGGAAGCTAGCATGCTAACCACCACACCACAGAGGTAGTGTCGGACGAATCCTTACGAGTTACAACTTCAGAACGTTTGTATAAACTCCGAGTTTTGGAGTGGGTAATATTTTTAGAAGATTCGAAGAGATTTGAGGTGGTGACTCCGAATTAATCTATTGTCGAAATGCATTGTAAGAATTCGGGTTTTATAACAATTTGAATTCGTGACATGTCGTTGCGATTTCGGAAACATGGAGAATTCAATACATTGATTTAACTGGTGAGAACTCAAATCTGTCCTACAACCCCTGTTCTGAAGGTGATTAAAGTTCATTTGTAGGTTCTTAAGTAACAATAGTGTTTTCCTTAGGAAAAAGGTGTTAGGTCGTCTGCAAATAGAGATGCTTTTACATTAGATTGAAGCCCTGAATTGATACTATTAATATATAATACTATCGCAGCCCAAAAGTTATATTTCTTTGCCACCGCCACCTTCGATGTGAGGACTCATCATTGGGTTTAGTTTTTCTTCATGACTTATTACCCTTTCATTTATTTACAAGCTCATTCAGGCAAGAATTCGTCATATTTCATAACTTAAGTTCATTCTGATACAAGTGTTTTCACCCAAAACAGAATTTGTCATTTAACTGACTTTTTCCACATAGGCAAGAGTTTTGAGACAATTACCTAGATATTCGGTTTTCTGGAAATCTGTCAATCTATTACCAATTCTCTTGTCAGTTTTAACTACAGCCTTTCTTGGTTTTTTTCCCCCAAGTGAGCTGTATTTTGTCGAAAAGAAATCCCTGGCACTCGTAATCATCCTTCAAGATCTTAACTAACACGAGTATGTTAGAATGTGGTGTCTGCACAATCTCGTTGAAACATCCTTCGACGGCATTGTTGATTCTGTGACATTTACCGTGATAGTTCAATGTGTATTTTAGTATTGAGGGACTATTGCGCCAGTGTTCCACAACGTAGTCGCAGAGAACAATTTCTCACGTCCTGGTGATCAAGTTTGTTAAGCGCAAGGTGAGCTAGTGCAGAACAGATCCTTAGGTGTAGTCCTCATATTGAACGTAGCCACGTGCCATTCTAATTTTAGTACCCCGTGGACAAAAAACAGTCGTGTCTGGAAAACACGTACGCAAAGACACATACCATACATACCAGACACATGCCTACTACGTACATACAAACATACACAAAGACATACAGTCGAACATACCCATTTGTGAAAACTGCAAGTTATTTGGTACTCGTGGAGTTATTCTCTGCCGTTAAGGTAGCCTGGCGTTCCAGACATTATTCATTTTTGTACCTTTCTCCAAGTACACTGACTGAAATGATATTTGTAACCTGAACTTTGTACATATGGGAACATACTTCAAAGTTTGAATAGCTCCAGGCTCCAAATCTTGAAATACTTACTTAGGGGTCTCTTGTAGAATCTCCTCTTGAACTGTGTTAAAACTGTAAGTCTCCTTTTTCTTATTTGGAAGAAGAGTATAAATCGACACGACACTAGTTTCGTGACTTACTTCCAAGATCGGCGTGGATAGCTATATTGTTTGCTACAGGTTCTGAATATTGCGCCCATAAAATGTGTGGGTCTTCTTTAAGTACAGCTATTCCCTTACCGCTTACAAATATCAAAATCCTTTCTTGTTGCACGCAAAAATCTTCAGTTAAAAGAAACGTGCTGCCATTGTTCATATTTAAGTGGTAGCGAGGTTTTCAGGTCTTTCTGGCCTTTTCTTCACACCTTGCGATTTTCTCTTAACTCGCTGCAGGCTAATTTTACACGTGTTTCCACAAAGCAATCCGTCACCAGTTCATGTTCACGGTTAAATAACAGGTCCATTTCTTTCGTATAAATTGCAGTAAGTAATCGAAGTAATTTCTTCTCTTGCTCTTTTTCTTGCATGGGGTATGCACATCTGAACCTCAGTGGTAGGAATTTCAGGATTGTGTGATATGCGGCACATCTTCAAAACATCGTTCTTACCGCTGATTATTCTTCCTGTGTATTTACACTTCATACTGTTTGCACATTTCCAAAAAGTACGGATTTCCTTGTTTACTCCTATTCCGTATTGATAGGGCACAAGGCTTACGTCTCATTGTTTCTGTGAGTTCCATGTCCGCAAAGGAAAGAAAGTGAAGCTTATCTTCCTAAGTTTACAAACTGAAAGTCACCTTCACAGGAAACAGTAAGAACAACCGCCTTCCCTTCACTTGACTGAAAGAATTGACCACCTGAAGTCTAGATAATTATGAGTGTACCAAACTGCTATGCACCCGTACTCGAGATCCAGGAGAAAAATGTAAAGGGCTTTAGCATAGCTCTACCTTCAAGAGTGTGCCGATGATGCGAGAGGCCAAAACAGTATCAAAAGCTTTTTCAATGTTGAGGCTAACGTCAATCAAATGTTGGGGATTGATCACACGTTACTGGCATCCAACATTTCTGTCTTATTTTCAGAACTTCAATAGAGAATGAGTAGCCGATTCTTACCTCCAACAACGAGTGTAATTGCAAATGTTCTTCAATATCCTATAATTTATACAGATCATAGAAATAAGTGGAAAGTTTTCCTGTAAAGTGATCGTTCCTTGCTTGGCAAATAATTTCTTAGCTCTACATAAGATTGAATATTTCCTCAGAAAGGTTTAATTGTTATGAGCGAGTTCTAGGTTATGGTTTAGGTTCCAGTAATTAGCGATAGAAGTAATGGAGTTTCCGGATCGACGAGTAAGCAGGGAAGATGCATGTTCCCGATTATTACCCCCACCATAGATTCGCTTAATTTTGAGTCGCATATCCGATTGTGGTGTTTTGTTGTTCAATGACAATTCCAGTCAAGATTCTCTACTTACTGCGATTAATTTGCTTACGAGTGCAGCTCGCAGACTTCTATGTCAGCAATTTCCGGATATATATTGCGTTTATAATGACTGTGTTTTCCTTTGATGTACTACGTTTCTCATTCCACCACCGAAACAGTTCGGTGGTTGGAGACCTCAAAGCAATCGTCAAAGGCGTATTCGATGGGTGCAAAAGAGAAAGCTGCTACGACATTGACAAACTATTGACGAACTAGTTTAATTACATATTTCGTTGAAGGTACAAGGGGGGCAACCCCCTGAGTTCATCATTGATCTTACGTATGTATAGTCTTTTAATCCTTTGAATCAAATTTTGCCTCGGGACCGGGTGAAATTCTTGGCAAGATGAGAAACTCTTTCACACGATGGATAATATCGTAACGATAGGCTACCCCCTCGTATCCTTCCAGTTCGGAAGTAGCATTCAGCCATGCCATTTCTGTGATTGGTGGTCGATTCCATCTCGCTTGCAAAGACTGCACAAAGTCCTAATGAAAAACATTTCTGCAGTACATCAACGTGTATACCAACTCGGAAACTCGTGCAGTCCGAGGTTCATTTCTGCACTTCTCCTTTGAGACAGGGACTCGCTGAACTAATGACGTCATTCATTTCATGATTGGCGGAAAAGACCGAATAAATGTAAAGATCCAAAACAAAGAACACTGCGGAGACACTACTAAAAACAATCAGCTTACTAGGCGTTTTGCGCGCATATGTTTATACGTAGAAAGACAGGATGCTGTACGACTATAAAGTTACCATGTGTAACCCATAACACCATGCGCCAGGGAATAGCCCAAGATAAAACATTTTTATGCTCGACCATACCCAAATTTATTAATTATAAGTCTGATAGCAATCCTTTAATGGACCTCCTTAAGTTCAACTTACATTTCTTCATCCAATCGGACAATTCAGTTTTTATTAGAGGACAGGTGTTCTACCAATCAGGGAATTTTCATGCAGCAACGGCAAAGCGCAATATCGATTAATTCTCGAAACGCAACTAGCGCGAGTTTAGAAAAAGTTAAAATATCGGGCACTGACAGTGAGATGCAACTTAGACAAAACACACAAATTAACCTCAATACAGCATCAACTTCCAAGAATATTACACTAAGCACAGTTCTGCAAATTTATTTCACTAATTGTACAATAAATAACTTAAACATGAAATGAAGTTTCCTCTGAAAACCAATATATGCAATTTGCCTTCTATTTTTCAATGTTACGTAGCATTCCGAGGTTATCATTTTCATCATACAGCTGTGACGTGCTGGAAACGAATCGATCGTTTAGCGCCTGCGCAGAACTCCAAACATCAGCTGATGCAATATGTAGGTCATTGTCCCTGGTGAGTGTACATTTTACAATATTTCAACTATAAAATTAAGTATATGGCCGATCCCAAATTGACGTATGAAACTTTACTATATGGGTAATTAAGACGCTCGTATGAAAATTGGGAAACTCTAATTACTACCATTATAATCTCGTTGCATAATATACTATACTATGCTCCAGTTCTTAATGACGCAACATTATGAGTGCTACAGGTGACGTTGAAGCTTATCTAATGAAGATAACAGTGAGACTGTTATCAATGAATCTCAGCCAAGTCTAGCGATAACCTTATTGCATAAAGATTACAGCAATTTATAACAGTGGCATTTATCTCTTGATAACTTCCGCTCTTCACGGGAGTTAATCAGGTTCACGTGCTTTATGAATCAAGCTGAAGAAGAATGAAGAACGCTACATTTTATTGAGTGTAGTAATATGGTTTAATTACAAATAAAATTGTATCCCAACAATGCCACAAATCTGAGGAATGCAGTAATTATACCTTATGCGAACTTTACGAGTTGCTGTAGTAACATTTCATGGCGCGTTAGGTTCTTTTTTGGACACATTTCAGTTTGTTTCTTTAATTGTTTTAGTAAACTTCATAAAAAGAACAACTCGCTAAGATTTGCGCAATTATCAGTTATTATTGCAATGGTAATAAAATGTAAGACTTGCTTGTTTCTGATTTTGCCCATTGACAATTTTATCCTTGATTACACTCACTCTAAGAAAAGCTTTCGTTTATTATTCTAACTTACTGGGTTGATCAGCGATGACGTGTACAGCCCTGGAAAAAAATTTGAGCGCATTTGGAGAGCACGTGGTGTTGCAGCGCGGTTTACACAAGTTGATATTTCCAACATGCGGCCTGAGTTTATTCATAGTCTATTCCATACATTACCGTCTGTCAGATACACATTTCCAAGGAATCCATTATTGGTTTGAATTGTTCAATAATTTGTTATATTTTTTTCAAAGTTGTCACTAATCAGTTTATTCTCGCTATGTCATGAAAGGAATGTGGATTGCCAGGCCTGCATTCAGAAATCAGCTTTTCAACACCTGACAACTGATTCGCCATCTTGTATCCGTCTTTTATCTACTACGAAATATGTAATGAAACAGTTTTTACGAAGTGTTATCTCGATTAATGTGAAGCAAATAGAAACAAAAAGGTTTTGGTAATAATAGTTCGTAGAAGCTATATGAAATAAACGATAAGGGCCCAGCGAAGGTAAATGTGAATGTAAAATGAAATTTTTAAAATGTTGGCATAGTCTTGTTGTGTAAACAGGACATATCCGAACTTTTCCTTGGTAGTAAAACTTATTTGTACTGACCAGTTTTTGAAGGTTTTATACATACCTTCATTGAATAAGTTCAAACTTTTGTCGGAAATCAATTTAATATTTCCACAATTTGACATTCTGTGAGATCCAGAAAATCACTTATATATTTTGATTCTTGATTTCGCTGCCCTTTTTCTAGAATAAACCTGCGTAAGCTCTAAATCCTTTGCATATGAGTATATTAATTTCGTAAAGATTGCTTAGAAAAACAATTTCTATAAAAAAAAAAAAAGAAAAAAAAAAAAAAAAAGAAGTACCGAAGTAACTAACTGCTATTCATCGAGGACACAAAAGTCTTTGGATTATCTTTCACCTTCATATGGAAGAAACACATTGAGCCAATATTAGTTGAGGTATTCGGGAAAATCTCAAGCGGCAAACCGTCAAATTTTGGATAATCTCGCAAAAAAGAGTAAAAATGACACATTCAGAATTGCTTTCTTTTACAATGGCCTGGAAGAAGTATCTAAACAGATACATATTTATACAAAACACAAGTAGGATTAAGAAAAGAACAGCAGTATCACATCAGAAGCTAATAAATGACTTTAAATTACCAGCTTTATGTATAAGTGGCTTATTTTCGTTGCGCATTCACTTTGGGACGTACGGAAATCAATTGGCTTGGAACATCCGTATCTACATTGCCCATGCGGTATGATAGACAGGTTCTTAACGTTTTTTATTTTCTTTTGCAGTAAGCTAAACGAGTACTCTGTTCGGAAGAGTGCCAAAGGTCTAATCCAGAAATAGGACGCCTATCTAGTCAGTCATGGGGCGTAATGTCGTGTTGTTCCATTTTGAACAGTATAATAAGAGAATTGGAACAAGGTGTTGGGGGAAAAATGGAATCCTGTTGTAAACACGGTATTAGCTTAGACCTTTATACTGTAGAATTTTGTACAGGTATTTGTCTAATGCTTATGAATATAAAACTGATACGCATTTCGTTGTAATAATGCAAAATTGCAGCGGCCCCACCAAATATGTATTTTTTTAAATAATCTTCAAAACCCACAATTGCCTGCATTTCTCTAATTTAACCTGCGAACTATTATAATTTCTCGTTATATAGCAATAATTCATGTTGCTCCAATTGTACCTACCAAGCTTCTGAAGCTGTCCATTTGCTCCACTATCTCGAACACAAGATCTTCTTTAAGCAATAAACAAAGCTTCTCTCTATATTATAAGTACTTCCTGTACTGCTCACCATTTACATTTAGCTGCGTTGGCTGGTTTCTTATGGCTTTTTCCTTTTCTGCTGGCTGAGCTATTTTCATGCGTTTTATAGCTCTTCCTCTAATTCGCTACTCTCTTGTTCTGAAAACGAATTATTCGGCGT
The DNA here is from genome assembly GCA_030765045.1 of Tenodera sinensis. NCBI lineage: Eukaryota > Metazoa > Arthropoda > Insecta > Mantodea > Mantidae > Tenodera > Tenodera sinensis. The sequence continues at coordinate 83,443,853 of CM060968.1, forward strand.
TTTTCCCAGTAAATGTTGCCAGTGGGCCGGAATGTGGAGTTCCGGTTTCCGGCCGCGGATTGCGCCCAGTCTCGAGCCCACCCATGGGAATGTGGTTTTTAAGTCCTGGGTATAGGACCGGTGCCTTTCAGCAACGTGCGGAAATTGAGGAACTGCGATAAGCAGCGATGCCGTTGCGGCAGGGGGAAGCGTAATGCTGGCCACAACCCACCCCATCCACCTCGGACGTACAGAGTTATTTTAGACGTGGTGAGTGGCGGACAGTTGCGCAGTAGTTTATGGTCGTGTTCACTTTTGTATATATAAGACCATAGTGGTGTCAGGTTCAGTGTTGCCAACCCGTACGATAATTATGCGGGCATACGATAGCTCGAATGTTTGTACTCATGGACAACTGGTACGATAATTTGAATGTATGATAGTTCGATACCAGCGAAATATCATTTTCACTGGCTTGTCACATTAGCGAAATGAAATTAATTACAAATAGCGACACCACTTTTGCCCTCATGGCCTGTACTCACCCCTCTAAGACAACCATTTCATATCCTACTAATCCTCCTATCTTTATCCTCTTGTTGCCAGTGTGCCCAGATCTGGTAATCTCAATGAAGAGGGCGCTGTTCAGAAAATTGATCAATGGAGAAAACTCAGAATAAGCGATATTCCGTGTGAAATAAAGAACATGCCTGAACCTGTCAGTTTCTGGAGTGCTGTTAAACATGTCACCTTGGTGGAAATACTGATTTTAAAGAACTGGCGGAGGTTGCATTATCAGTGATTTCATTGCTCCACAGAAACACTTCTTGTGAAAGAGTATTTTCCAAACTAGGTTTAATAAAAACCAAAGTTAGAAACAGAATGCGCTAGATACGGTAAGTGGACTTATTCTGTCGTCTTAGCTCATGAAAGAATGTGGTGGGTCCGAAAATCTGCAAGCTACCATGATGTTAGAAGTTTATCTCAACAACAAATTTGTATAATGCTGCAACAGTTGAGGAAGATAAACGTTCAGATTAATAGTGCGAGAAACATAAGTGCTAAAGTTATATTACTGATTCAGGTTAATCTTTTAAGTGGATACCATAAACATCAATAATATTACATCTTCATAAGTGTTATGCTGATATTTATTGTTGTCGCATTTGATTTATGATGTACGATAACTTTGAATCCAAATCTATAGTTTTGAGTGGCTGGCACGATAATTTTACTTCTAAACATTGGCAACACCGGTCAGGTTAGTATCTCTCCGACTTCCGTTTAGTCAACATCGCAAGAGTGCGTGTTTAAGTGCAGTGCTCGCTTGCATTATCAGCAGCCACTTGTTTATGAAACCGAGCGTTACCCCGCCATCAATTTGCGCCTCACTCGCGCAAGTCCTAGCAAGGTCATTCGCCACGTCTAAAAATACGTACAGAGGTTCGTCAATGGATACGAGACTCGCAGTCGGGTTGGTCAATCACTTGTTCGACCCCGAACTGTTACGCCGTAGTGGAAGTGAAATATTGAACAGGGTGAATAGCAAGTGGTATTCTAGTGGTACACCTCTACTTTTTCCACTTTGTTCACTTTTATGCTGATTGTGGCGAAATGTTTCATATGGACATTGCTTAGGAGCCTCTCTTTCCGGTACATCCCTTAAGTGCAAAAAAGTTTCCCTTTTTTCGATTAGTCCTATGATCTTACTCCAATTTTAGTCAGTTGCAGCAAACATTAAATGTTGCCCAGACCAAGGAGATCCGAGTAAACTCCAAATCTGAAGAAAAGGTTATTTGTAGCACGAGAGGAGATAGAAGATATGAAAGCTAGAACTAAAAAAGCTAATGGAACCTTTATGTAATTCTATAAGTATGGAAACAAAAATATAACTAAGAAGATGAAAATAAAACATGTTAATACAAATGTTAAATCAGTTCTATGTCTGTGGAACTTGGAAGGTTACACAAACTATCACTAATCTTTTGCAGACATTTATACATCGTTTACGACGTACTGTAAACATCAGACGGCCTTAAGTTATGTCCAATGAGGAACTATGTACAACAATGAACCACGTTCCAGTTGTAGTGAAATTAAAAGAGGAAATGGAAATGGATCGGTCATACGTTAAGGAAACCAGTAGCATCTATAGAAAGAACAGCAGCATAACGGAATCCGAAAGGTGCACTAAAGAGAGGTTGGCCTAGGAAGACATGGTGGAGGACCGCAGAAGAGGAGGAACTTGAAATGGGGAAAACTTGGAAGTTATAGCGTTGACATGTAGAAGATCACAATGGAAACGTTAATGAGTCGTTAAACTGTACAAAAAGGGGAAATGGGAATGCTTTCTTCAAACTACAATGCTTTATTTATAAATTGTGTATTAATCTCCATGGCAAATGTACTTATTGATTGTCCGCGATACGCCCGTGGGCGCCAGTCCGTTGGCCTGGATCTAACACCGCCCTCAATTTTAGGTAACGACCCAGTCGCTGTAAATGCAGTGCTGAGGTTTGTCTCCAATACTGGCTCTGGTAGGCAGGTTTAGCTTTTATTTTATTTCTGTCCCTTTTAGCATGTGTTGCTTTTTTTACCTTTTAACGACTTACCTTTTTACTGATCAGCTTTTAAGTTTCAATTTTAACTATTTAATTTGTAGCAGTTTTGACTTTAACTTTTTAGCTTCTTTAAGGTGAGGCGTCGCAGGTTTAGGCTTCGCTGTTTTTAACGTCTGACTTGGGGCCCTAATGATCCAGTTGTCAACGGGCTCTTAAGCCATAGACGCTCAATCAAAACTGCATTAAGAAAATTAATTATGGATATGAAAATGCCTAGGCATTATGAACGCTGCGCACACAAAAAGCAAATAGGCACTTATATATTCTCTTTGCCAAGTACAAAGTTGAAAGTAAGCGAAAACTCTTCCGGAGGTAGGGAAGAGAAAAATGAACTTGACAAAAGCTAGCGCATGGGCGAAAGAAACTCCTATTAAAGGGAAAAAGTGTTTCTCACACACACTAACACAACATAATCAAAGTTCGCCTTATCGGTACAATGATTCATATATAGGTAGCATATCTCATTTTCTCAGCTGAAGCGAAAAGAATGTAACAGTTTCAAATCGCTAAATGAAAATAAAACGTCAGAAACTGCGTTTCATTGTTTGCACCTGCTTCTTTCCTTTTCTATGCAGATGTGCGTTTTGCGCGTTTGTGAATAGCCTCGTGGTTGCCCAACAATTTGGCACATGGTCCACTTGCAACAGTAAATACTCTCAAGGTTTGTTTGCCACCCAGGTGTTCCAAGCCCTACGCACATTTTTCTTCAAAGTGCAACGTTGTCCGCAACACGCTTCTTAAATTCATTGAGTTTCTCAAGGTGGCCATATAAATATAATGTTGTACTACATTTACTACAGCAGCGATGCCCAAAATTTGCGAAAGATGGAAGGTTGGACTTACCTCCTTCCACTTTATGCTGACTGTGCCACTCTTAACGCTCAAATGGGTGCACCACTGCACTCACACGATTTCTCTACTCCTGTACTACCCTTACAAACTTTTATTACTCTATCTGCATGTTAATCAAGATAAACATTTTTACAAATCTTATTTTTAATTTTCTTGTAGGAGCAAGGGGAACACAGCATACTTTGAAATTCCGTTCTCTTTGCACGGCTAAGATACAAAAACACTGATTAATCTTCCATTTGAGAAAAGTTTGTATTGCAAAACTCACACAAACAAGGAATATCTCCGAAATGGTACATTCCACCGAAAAATTCAGCTGGAAATAAATTGTGTTTTAACGAGATCTACATTTTTGTATAGTAGGATTTTGTGTATTTCTTACGGTTTACGAGTTATGCTAAAGTCGTCAAAAGTAAACAGGACTACATGGGCTATAGCCAGACATTTCATTTGTCATAAAAATATCTTAAACATATGGCATTTTAATCAAAAGCGTTAGCCATTTTCAAGAAAATAAAAATTTTCCATGTAAAGGATAAAATAAGATTTGTAGCTTTCCTGGCGATGTCTTTTCATCACTACACCTGGCTCGAAGCCCGAGAGCATCTTGAATATGTAAAGGATAGTTTGGGGTGGAGCAATTTTCTTCAAAATCTTTGTCTCGCATCCTTGAAAGACGTTAAACTTAAATACCAGCTTTGTTTTTTTTTTTTTTTTTTTTTTTTTTTTTTTTTTTTTTTTTAACGGACTTTTGGTTTTTGACTTATGTTGTCCACAGACTGACAAACACACGGACTTTATTCTAAAAACTTTTTTTTTCCGGGGGCCTCAAAACAATTTCCGGCGAAATCTCGACATCGATTTTTTGGGTGGAATACAATGCTTCCTCTACCTTATGCAGTAAAGAAAGTAAAAATCGAATGGTTGTGGAAGTTAATAGGATTCAATTTCTATTTTACTCTTCTCTTACTGGTTGTAATGCAGGAAGCGTTCAACAAAGCCTAACATAACCGCTAATCAAAGTATCATTCTCTCCAATCAAAGTGTCATTCTCTATCATCATTTATCGTTGACTGAAATAAGCGACGTCATGCATCACGTGGATAGCAGAGTTAAAGCAGAAACTACGTCTGCGACTGTTCTAATCCTATAACAGGTCAGCGCCCAGTAATCGATACTAGAAATTCACACATGCTCTGTGGCTTTTTGCTCGCGTTTTAGGTTGCAGATAAGTTCGCATGTGTACAGCAAATCAATAAAGATATGTGACTTGACATGCAACGTTATGAATTTCTACGCCATTCATTAACGGCACCTTAACTCTCGCTTTACTTTCACTGCATCTTCCTTTCAATAGAACAATACTGCATTCCCTCTAAAATTCTAAATGACATATCAAACTTTGGAAGTTCCAGTCAATCTTATGTTCACACGACCTTCACTATCCACTCTTCTACAAACCATTCTTACAAAATGGGCGTTTTTTCTTCACTCTACTTAATGTTAATGAAATAAAGGTTTGCAGAAATCTTTATTATAAATTCCGCTGTAGCGCAAAGCGACAGTCAGATCTTTAAAAACCGGGCCGCTAAATGCTGTCTTTGAAATTCCTCTATCTGCTTGACCACGAGAAATACAATTAGCCACTTAGTATTTGGGGAAAAAAAATACTACAGTGTTTCACAATTCAAACCAATAACAACGAATATCTAAATAATGGTCCATGCCATAAAACGCACTTCATGTAAATTAAGTTTGAACTAAATCTAATTTCAGTCTACCTCTTATGATTTACCAGTTACACAAAATTTGTTGCAAATGAAAAGCACTACACAAAATATTCCCAGAAAGTTCAAGATACACATTGCATTTGAGGTGCAAATATAATTAGGGCATCTTTTGCATCTTTTTTCTGATGATACTAAGATCATGCTATGTCAAAACCTACGTGGTGGTTCATAACATTGTAAGTGAAACTGGCCCACTTTTAAGGGTCACCTTTTCTGCATAGTGCGACATTGGTCGTACAACAAAATACGGACAAGAGGGGGTGGAGGTAGCGTGATCTTGGATACGTGGAGCGGCTGTGTGTACGTGACCGTAAGAATGGCGGTGAAATACAAAAGAGAGGTCCGAGACTACAGGGCAACTAGCGACTGTGTGTATGTGATCGAACAGCGATAACACAAGCAAGGTCTAGAAGCTTCTCGCTAATTCCTCTGAGTCATCATTGCACGTACGCATGGAGGGTCCTCGAAGGTCAGGTGACGCCGCCTCCAGTATGATAGGACACACACACAGTCAATAGTAGTGTAGTAATTCGTGATAGAGTCGTGAGTTTAGTGTGCAAGTCGTCGTGAACAGTTAGTTTTTAGTTACGAGAGTGAATCAGCCAGCCTGTCAGCGGGTACATATGTGTCGTCGAGTGATTGTATCGTAATAGTAAATACATAAGAGACAGCGAAAGTGGAGAAAGACAGTGAAAGACTGAAAGTTTATCAGAAGAACAATTGTGAATTGTAATAGTAAAGGAGACTATAAAGTCTGTTAGCAACAATACGGAAATTGTGCATTTGTAGTAAAATTTAGAGGACAATAAAAAGGTAGAAAAGTAATAGGATTTCGCATTCTGCAGTTTTGTTACAATCTTAAGATACTTTTACCTGGCAGGGCAGTTTTTACAAGTTATCTTATTTTAAAGCCATTCTAATGGACTATTTATGGACAAAGGGTAACCAGCATTCCTGTGCTAACCTTTCTAACAGACGCAGCGCCGTATATGTGCAAACTCCTATGGCAAATTGAATAGAATTTATGAAATCACCTTGCAAGTAATCTAAGTAGTGTGAAAAGTGACGTGGGCAAACTTGTCTTTGCTTAAATGGAAAATTTATTGAGAAAGAACTCTGGATATGATACAAGGTGCAAGATTGCTGACGCACTGTCAGCAGAACTTCCCTTAGTGAAGAAGAGCTGGAAACCCGCAATATTTGCTGCTTCAAGTATGCCCCTATTGAAAAAAGCTTCTCAATGTATAAAACCCTATTAGTTGACAATAGACAGTACTTCAAATTTTAGGACTTACAAAAGGGGTCTGTAACGTATTCTAATTCAGTATCTACCCACTAAAGGTAAATGAAATCTGTAAGATCAACAAATCAGTTATTTTTAGTACTTTTAGATTATTTCTCATAAACTTCAATGTTGATAAAATAATCATTTAATACCGATTTTTATACCCTTTAGGTCATAATTCGGCCCCAAATCAATCATTTTATATTTTAATCAAAAGGGGAGGGGGAGTCATTTATGAGGAAATAATAGATAACGAAAATTTTCCATGCAAAGAGTAATTTGGTGTGGCATTTTCTGTAAAATCGTGCCATGCTTGTAAGATACCAATTTGGTATTCACACGACTTTTCTTTTTTTAGATATGCTGACACCTGCACGCGCACTTTTTCTAAATATGTGTTTTATGGATTCGTGGGACCTCTAAGGAGTATTTGCAGTCAAATCTCAGTTTTTGGACGGAATGCAATATTTCCTGTATTTACAGGAGGGAGTGGAGTGAATTTGTAGTGTTTAAAGTACCGTCGACAACTAGGTCATTACGGCCCAAAGTCGAACGATAAAAACAGGGAAACTCCACTTTTTAAAACCTCGCGCTTAGAAACCTAAAAATTGAAAGCTAAAATAGCTAAAAATTAAAACAGTACTTAAATTTAAAAATGAGCGGTGAAAAGGTAATTTGATAAAACATGAGAGAAGTGCAACATCCTAAAATACTAAAAAGCTCCGAATTAAAACAAACATTACACTTGCTTGCTGGCACTAATGACCCAGTTGTCGACGGGTCCTTGCACACACAACCACCCACAACCCGAACTCAATATTGGCAACAAACCTCTGCACTACATTTACAGCTACTGGGTCACTGCCTAAAACTGAGCGCAGTGTAAGACCCATGCCAAGGGACTGGCGCTCACGTGCATATCGCCTACAGTTAATAAGGACATTGAGACGGAGAGTGGAACGTCGCACGTTGCACACACAGGCACCGGACCATCACTAGAAAGGTGTCCATGGATGGTTCGGGTTGGCTTATCCTCAAGCGGATTACAACCACCTCTTCCCTCCTGGAATCCCTGCAACAGGTCAGTCAGGGCAGTACGGTATCCCTGATTGTCCGCAACAGTGCCAATTAACGCTTCCCAACACTGCTGCCAGACAGCAAATAGATGGCGACGAAAGTACCTCTGCACTCTGCACATCTACATAGGTGGAGTTGAAGGTGGAGGTGGTGCTGGCCAGCATTCTGACCATCAACCCATATATTTTCTAAATATGTGTTTTATGGATCCAGGGGACCTCAAAACATGTATCTGCAGTCAAATCTCGGTGTCCGGTTTTTTGACGGAATGCAATGTTTCCTATATCTACAGAGAAGGAGGAGATTGTGGTGGTGGTGGTGGTGGTGGTGGCGGCGGCGGTGGCGGCGGCGGTGGTCGTGGCGGTCAGCTTTCTGACCATCAACCCAGAAGTCTCGGGCTCGATTACTGCTAAGGAGGTATTTTTCTCCGGGTAGTCTGGAAGTCTCAACGTGGGAGTGTACAGGAGTATGTTTTGTAATGAAAGCCAGTGAAAACGCTACAGCAAAATCCTAAAGTCAACGAGTTAGATGTTTTTGGAGTTAACGGCTATACAAACGAAACAAAAAAATAAAAATAACCAGAAGCTGTAGCAATCCAAGTTATTGCCACTGCGAGCGTACAACTCGCGGATCGATAACACTTGCTACAATTCTTTGTTAATTGCAGTCTAAAGAGGTTGGGTTTTCGCAATTATTTTTATATGCACATCCTTAAAAGTAGTCAAAGAAATAGAAACCGGCTCCTGCTAAAACAGAGCTTCTAAACACGAAAACCTGGGTAAGTACCGAATTGTGTACCAAATCAGGCTGATAAAGATGGTAAATTGAACATTTTCAGACGTTCAAACAATCCTTTACTTGGAAAAGCATTCGCCGTTTCTCGTTTCCATAGTTTCTGCAGATCGCAGGTTATAGTTTTGAGTGAACCATCGCTCATTTTGCCAAAACGCAAATTCTTCTGCAGTCAGGTTTCTGTAGCAAGTGATTCCTTTCTGTGCCTAGCCAGCACGAATTAATAAATGCTCAACAAATGGAAATAGGTCCAAGAAAGCTTAAAAAGCAAGTGAAACTAATTCGGTAATCTCAATTTGACAGTTCATCTCTGTTCTTGTTTAATTCAGACATGCGTTTCTAACGTGCACCTTAGAAATATGCTCCTAGTTTTATTTCTGGCCGATGTAAAATTCTGACTTCTGTAATCTAACTTCAACTTTCATATAATGTTCAATGCAAAAATAATCAAATCCAGCTTTAAGCAACAGGAGCAAGGAGAATAAGCTACTATACAGGATTCGAATCCTTATATCATTTGTTAACATTAATTAAACAATTGACCATGATATGAGGCTCACAAAATGTGTACTCAGACAGCAAAATATGAAAAGTCACAGAAACGTTTTGTTTATCCCAGTTTCTCAAAGTATTCTCCCTGGCACTGTATGCAGCACTTCATCCTCCAGAACCATTTCTGGAAGCATCCATTTTAACTCCTCTTCGTACGTAGAAATTGCTTCTTCAGGACTAGAAAATCAGTGACCTCGAAGTCGGTTCTTGACCGTAGGTAACAGGAAGAAAGCATATGGTGCCAGATTGGGACTATAGGATGGATGAGTCAATATGTTTGCGTTAGTTCCTTGCAGAAACTCGTTACTTGAGTGTTGTGATCTGATGCACTGTATTGATACAACAATGTGTCCCTTACACGATGGTGTTCATGAAGGATGGTTGAAACACTCGGTACCCTAATGCCAACTCATGTCCTTGTAGGTTAGTCTTGGATCTTTCCTAGTCATAGTTTCCACAGTGGTGATGCTTTTCTCAGTCACTACTGTTGCTGGTCTGCTACTCTTCATCTTTAAGACATTGACGCCCACTCTTAAATTCTGCAAACCAGTGGCACGTGACGGAGAATAGTCCCCAAAAGCGCCCATCACCTCTTAAACGAAAAGTTACCGTTTAATCTAAGCCACATTTAAAATCTTAACAACTTTATTGCACGAAAATGTTCTATCTCCATTGTGCTTGAAAAAACGTTCACACTTGCCAAACTTCAAACATAAACTGAGCAAAACTGAATGGCACAGCAATGATCTGCCTGCTATCATTCTATCACCAGTGAGTCAACTATTTTGATAAAGCAACAATACTTTCCCCAAACTAATTATCCGTGTCTCAACACATCGTACCACTGTAATTGATCTGAACTTGAAACTCGGCTAATTTTTAATTGTAACCAAGGTATGTAAAGGGCGATCCATAAGAACTTGAACACTTGAAAATATGTCTTCCAAACCCTTAACAAACATGTCCATCGAGTACAGATTCTTCAGTCTTCCATCTGCATTTATATACAATCGTACCCCTCGCACCATACTGTGGCGTTTTCAGAAATGCACTCATGTTTTCGATTTCATTCCTAGTAGGTTCACCGACTTCAGCGAGTGACAGTATCTATTTGAACACCGTTCTTAAGGTAGCTCCCAAAGGAAGAAATCGGGAGATGTGAGGCCGGGTGATTCGGGAGACCATAGGTGTTGTTTAGACAAGAAGGCCACCGGAATAACTGCCGATCTCCTAGAATCATTTGACTATGATCTATTGCATCTTGTTGGAAATAATTTTCTGTTATACCCACTTGCTCCACAAAGATATTGCAGATGTGTCTATAAACCGCAGTATCCAGCATATAGCTGTGGAAAAATCGCAAAAAGCATTTCAGGTAGCTGACATCACGTAACAGTTCCAACCCTTTTCGAATGCAATGGAATTTGGTGAATAATGTTCGGGTTATCAGCAGCCCAGTGCAGCAGTGTAGCTTGACGGATGAACCACCCTTCATGCGTAGATCGGGTAACGAGGATGTAATAAGAAGAACCTGAAACCATTAACAAAGCAACTGCTTTTCCACTGGCCTGGTTCATTTAATATACGCAGTACATGGACTAAGCTCGTGAATCCGCTTTCTTTACAACTGTCAGACATTTGCCATGTGAACAGCCTGTCTCCAAATTCACCGGCACAATTGTCTTTGGCGAGTTCAGTAAACGCTCCGGAGTACCATTAACACGATCTTGACTCATAGCAGGTCTTTTCTCTTTCTTTTCCCCCTCCACTCAGTCTCGCCGAGAAGAGATCCAGTTGTCTCCAGCTTTCTTGCCATGGATAAATCGTTGACCTTGTTGGAACATTGGGCACATGGAATTGTCTTTGAAACGCCTATTGTGTAACAAAATGTGTGATGTAACTGTTACGCTACGGAAACTGGCGTGAATCTAATAGGTAATAGCCGATCGCCATTCTAGATGCATATATCATTTTTATTGACTTAATGATAAATTCAGGTGTTAAATCCAGGTTCTAAAATTAACCAGAAAGCTGCTGCAGCTTTCGTATTCGGCAGACGAGTGTTTGAGATATACTTTAGTTCAGAACAACTACTACACTTGAAACAGCTTTCTATGATGTATCTGAATGCCTAAATTTGCTTTCAAATGGGTGGTTAATATTGATCTAAACTCACGCCGATCTATTTACTTAAGACGTTGCATATATGCACAAAACAAAATTCAGATTTCCCTGAGATATGGTTTTTTTTTTTTTTTTTTTTTTTTTTTTTCATGAATGCATGCAAAGACTACATAATATACACAGTGAGGCGAACTTCTTTTAGTCTCCTATATATTCTTGTCAACCTCCAGCAATTCTTTGTTCTATTTATATTCCGCCATTCCGCCTTTAACTACGATGGTCATATCGGCGGCTTTCCCTGTGGAACATATTGCCTGACGGCAATGGTATTACTCATTTAACGGTGGGTTTTCAGTCTTTAGGGATTTTATATGTTAAATTCACACACACACACACACACACACACACACACACACACACACACACACACACACACACACACACACACACACTTATTCATACTTCCAGACTGGAGAAGATTGGAAATAATCTTAGCTAGAGAACAATTCCTACCCCAGTCGGGAATCGAACCCTTGTAGAGTAAGCAGGTGTTCTATAGATTAAACTACAGCAGGGGAAGACAACTTCGGGCCGTGTGACGTATTTAAACGAAGAGCCAGCTTGTACGTTCGTGTGACGTCAGGCGAGAGCAGTGTATTGCTAGGCTGCCTAGATCAACGGCGCATGTGTTCAGTTCCCCGTGTTTCACACTAGTTTGAGACCAGACTTCAAGATATAGAAACATTGTCAACTACGTTTCAGATCTTTGCGACCCGTATTCACTGGATGTTAACAGTGTGTCTAGCAGGTAGGAAATTGAATTGATAAATTTACAGTGCGACGATTTGCTGAAGGACAAATATAAACACAAGGAAGACTTGGCTGATTGTTATAAGAATGTTCCTCAAACCAGATTTCTGAGGTTATATGCCCTTGTTCACCGGCTATTATGTATGTTTGGTTCCACGTATGTGTGCGAACAATTCTTTTCTGTTATGAACCTTTCTAAGTCAAAATCCCGAAGCATATTGTCAGATCACAATCTAACATGCAGTCTTCGGTTACAAATGTGCCGTACATTACGCCCTAACATTGACAAACTAGTTAAAGAAAAGCGAAGCGACAAACGTCGGAAAATGTCCACCTAATTGTTTTGTATAGCTCTCCTCTTGCTCAGGCAAAATAGTTATAATTTTTGTTCTATTTGCGTTATAACATGACTAGAAACTAGAATATATATAAAGCATAAAGCTGAAATGTAATTATTTATAATTTGTGACTATTCCGTAATTGAAACAGTCAGCATTAAAATTACGATGTCCCGTATGCCATTTCCTCTTGCCCGCTGTAACGTCACACATTCAACTAGCTTTCGCTGGGAGCATGTGAGCTGAGTGAGCTGACGTCACAGCAGCGTTACCTGTCTTCCCCTGAACTACAGGGACAGCTAGCAAAAGGTGTGCTGAAGCTGGTTGATGAATATTTATTATTAATAGAAAGCAGGTTAAGTAATGATTTGATATCAGAAACCATGATACCTGGTGGAGCAAGTCAATATGGTTGCATATCAGACAAATGTTTCAAAATCCACACCAAATTGCTGCAGATATATTATACGCTGTGTTATTTCCATACTGTATCAGGGATAATTAGTCAAGCGATTAAGATTATTTCATCTATGTTTTCTGAAGATGCTCCTACCTTATCCACCAAAATAAAGGATCTGGATATGATTCTCGCAGATTCAGATGATCACTTACCTGAAACAAAAGAGATGTTGATTAGCGATTTAGAAATTGCAATAGTTGCACTAATATAAACAGTACTGCTCATGGATTATATGAAATATATAATTAAAGATAGTTTCTTCAAAGTGCGGGACTAAAGATTTGTAATCAAACAGCTGCATTCTACCACTGTCACACAAAAACTATAGCAATGCCTACATTTCTGAGGTTGGCAGCCAAAAGATTGGAAGTCGGTGGGATCTTATGTCTGTTTCACTGTGAACGAGGGCTGCAAATTATTTGTGTGTGGGGGGGGGGGGGGGGGGGGGGAGAAAAAAAATCAGTCACTCACAAATCTTATTGCCGTTAAGGTCGCTCGTTTTCTCAAGTGTGAAGCATGGTTTGGTTGACCTGTTCCAGCAAAATTGACATTCATTTGGCTGGTATATTTTAGAATTTATTATATGGGGCTTCCGGCAGAAATAATAATTAACCTCTTCGCTACGCCGATGAATAAATACCACTGTTTAAAGCTTCCACTAATTCAAATTATTGCGTTCTCTGAGAACAAAATAAGCTCATCAAGCTCGGGTATCTCCCTCCCCCCCCCCCCGACTCTCTCTCTCTCACTCTCCTATAATCGTGGGGCATACACCATGCATTTGGACTGGCAGTCGATAATACGTTTACCTTAAAGCATTTTAATTGAATGGAATTACCGAGGCAGATAGTGATTTTATATTTGTGACGACAAATGAGGCGAGATGAGTGGTTTAAACCACAATCCGCAAATGTCCAGAGCACGCCTCTTAAATCTGCATTAATTTTACAATGCATTACTTTAGTAATCATTACAGGTTATGAATAAAACGCATGATCGAATAATGCAGCCCCCATTCCACCATAACTATTACAGTCTATTTTGCATTAACCTCCCCACGGATTATTTTAACTTATATTACTGTTCCTTTAATAAATAATTGCACTTCAATTCCACTTTGAATAACACAACTGCCATGAGTTTTCAGGATACATTCATGTGAAACTTTAGGAATTTAATGCAATTTTAACGAGAACTATGCGTCGGCTGTGTCACAAAACATCACAGTCAACTACAGAGGTATTTTTAGACGTGGCGAATGATCTTGCTAAGATCTGCGCGAGTGACATCATGCAAATTATTACGTCTCGGTTTCATAAACAAGAGTTTGCTGATAAGGCAAGTGAGCACTGTACTTAAACACGCATTCTCGCGATATTGACTGCGCGGAAGTCGGAGAGATACAGTTTGTCCAGATTGTCGTGACACTACCCCACTCCTGAAGTATAGATGCGCAATAGAAGAGGCATGCCCACTTGCATAATAGAAGAGGTGGGGATCAGTGCATCGCTCGCTCTCACTCTGATAACTTCACAATAATTGTGTATATACGTAAACATACTCCGCTTGTGTTTGTGACTGCCTGAGTTCTGACATCACACCACTTGTTCCCCACCACTCCAGTCACTTCTCCTTATTTCTCCTCTCTCGCGCATGTCGACCGTCACCACGTTCTGGACAAACTGTGCTAACCTGACGCCCCTACGGTCTTATCAATACAAAAGTGAACTCTACCATAAACCACTGCGTAACTTATCGCCATTCGCCACGTCTAAAATACGTCTGTACGTGTTAATTTCTCATAACAGAAAAGTTGTATCGTGAAATATTTGTATAAAACTTTAATGGAAGTTACTTATGCGGGAGTGAATAATTCGACTTTTAAACAGAACGAAGATGTTTCAAACTAAATTCTCCTCACACCAGCGAATATTATCTCGACCAAAGTCACAAAAGGTGCTGAGGAACCTCCAAAGCATCCTAAAAATGACATCTATTGTAATATGTAAAAGACGCAGTGTGTAACGCCCGTTCTTACTACATACGGCACCACAGGCGGTGGACACTGATACATGCTATGAAATATTTGGTAAAGGAATGTTGGAAAAGAAACGTTTCCGGTATTTTCCAGTTGTGAGTACTGAGTAACATATAGAAAAAAGGTGAGAGAAGATGGTCCTGGTGGGATTTGAACCGCGGACGTCCTGAATGCGAGTCTCACGTGTTATTGCATAGATCTCTCTCGGGGTGAAAGACGCTGGGGTTTTGCTGACATGCATACAATCTAAACCCGTGTTCTTGTTCTCCGCGATGTCTCACCACATTCTGGGAACGTTTATTGCTTCCCCGCATCGCTAGCCTTGTTAGGAATATCTCACAGGCATGCATCTACAGATGAAGTCACGATTCATACTCCGCCATGCTTGTGGTGTAAACATCAGAGCACAGTATTGTGATATCTCAGGCATTAAAGCCAGGAGAAAGCACATTACTGTCTGTTCACCAGCTCAGTTGGTTAGACGCTGGCCTACTAATCTCAAGGTCGGAGGTTCAAATCCGGCCGAGATCGATGGTACATTTACTGGCATATAAAAGAACTCCTATGGGACAAATGTCCAGCACACCCGCGACGCTGATGTGATCCTGGAAATTGACAGCGTCGTTAAACGACAAAAATAAAATAATTGTTCACCAGCTCATGGTCTAAGGCAAATGAAGGGTAGGGGAGAGATATTCCACGTAGTGTAACCTAAGTTTTGTAAACCTTCGGCCAAACATTGCTCTGCTGGTCACGTTAGATAGATGTAGATTTAAGAACGTTCAACTACTGGTTATCAGCGTCCTTAAAAACAGTTCATGGCAAAAGCCAGATATAAACTTCCATATAAAACATAATTATTAGTAAAAAAAGAAAATATATGTATATACATAAACATACAAATCAGAGAGGCAAAATCCAGAGGTAAAACAAAGCTACAAAGATGTTAAAAATATATAAAAGTTAGATACCTAAAGTTCAAAACTCTTTCGGCCGTTTGTTTGTCGTCCGCCAAGATCTCTGCAAGTCTAGCAGACAGTTGCAGAGTCTCCAAGTTGCGCTAGGGAAACACTAGCAGCACGTGACGAGCCGATAAAAGGTTGGTGCACAGAGGACAAACAGGACCAGGGTCCTGTTTAAAAGGTAACTATGGAAACAATAGCAGTAGAACAAGTTTGGGCCAAGGTAAAATGAATATTTAACGAAATGTAACAGGTGATTTATTCTTACAGAAATTGCAGGATATAACGCTCACTTGAGACCGAAACAGACTGGCAGTGTTTTTGAAAAATGTAGAAAAGGCAGAAAATGATCAGTGGGAAAGAGACAGTAGTTGAAAATATCGTTTACGTTTTGTAAGTTAAATATACATGGGCTGAAAATAACATTTAAACTGTGCTATTTTGAGCGAGTTCTTTGCTTTAATCTAGCGTGAATGCACATTTCAATGTTGACAACATTATCGTAAACGCGATTAGAAGCACAACTCTTGATTCAGATATCACTGTTTATCTGGAATTGTTTACTGGCTACTGGCTGGCTGCATTCCTGCCTGGGACCATGAGTGGTGAACAAACTGTTACCCAGCTTAACGCTGTGACGTAGATAAAAAGTACCCCCTTCCCTCGTACAGTTTGTTGGCATGTGCGGATCTCTCACGCGACCGTGTTTACCTGCCGTCAGTGATCTCTGGCCGCTGTTCAGTACAGTCTGTTTAGTCTGCAGTTCGGTCGCCTCCTTTGAGGGACCCTATAATCGTTTTACAACACAGACCCTCTTTCCTAAGTCCTTTCTGCAAAGTTGTAGCCTCTTAACATGAACTTTTGCAACCAATAGAACGGATAAAAGCTGGAATTCAAAATTTTAGCAACTGAGACTCCACGTGGAGTCAACATGTGACTGTCACTTCCTTAAAATCAGGGTTGCTATTGGTCTTCAAGGACAGGGACAGACGTTTCCTTTTTTCTGACACCTGGAGATGGGCACCGAGCGAGATGGCTCAGGAGGTAACGTCTGTGGGTCGCATTGACGAGGTCGCGGGTTCGATTTTCGTAGGCGAGCTTCCTGACCCATGGGTTTTCTCGGAGGTTTCCCTGCATCGCCAGGCGAATGCTGGGAACAATTTCCATGTCCTCCGAATTTTCTGTCCATTCATTTCATTTCATTCATAATTTCATTTCACCCTTCATCCCGTTAAGTTTTTCAGGGTTGGAAGTATCGGCGAGCGTCGCAGCAGCAGGGAACAAATACGCTCTGGAAGTCTCATCCCCGGATTAGTAGGCGAGCCACTGGTTTCCGGGTCTAACAAGCCCGACGGGAATAGGGGAGCCGGTTTCCGAGTCCCACGCCCCTCTTGGGAGTAGGAACATGAAGGGGTGGGAGAGGAACTGGTATGAGCCAATCTCCGCTGGGATGCTTCTTACTGGGAAAATGTAGGGACTCTGGCATCTGCTCTGCGGTGGCAACATTCCGGCTGCTCTTAGGACCCATTCGCCTCATCCATCCTACCAGGGGGATGCCCCGTCAGGGGCACACGTGTAAATGCAGCTTTCGGTCGAAGTGCTAAGTTGTTATTAGTCATGGAGGTGGATCTCTGACTAGTGGTTAGGGTACATTTCCTTTGTAAAACAACTGCACTCGCGTTCACTAAACGGACTACATGGTTTGAGTGTAACTAACTTGAAGCCAACTGCTTGAGAATTCCTGTGCCTGCTCTTGACTTAAGATTCTGCGACATCGAGTTTTCAAATTGAACACTACTACAAACTGAACTGAGGAACGTAAAACTGCTGCTGACGAGAGCATAAGGTAGCTGATGATTCCTTGGTCGCAGCATTGAGCAATATGAAAAAGATGGGTATATATTAATAAACCTGTTGCAACTTTCACGCTTGCCTGCAAAAAATATGGCACGACCTACGTCAGTGCTCCAAAATTCACATGTTCTATGACCTATCTATCTCTGCACTCGCATCTCGTGACATTACGCGCGTCACACGCCGCCTCTGTGTTGGCAATCTCCAAGAGTATGAGTTGTATGAAATGACGTGAATGGGCGTGTTGGCGAACGATTGGCTGCACTCCCTCTCTCATGCCATTCCAGGTGCTTCTCTCTTACGTAAAGAGGAAGGACGGGCGATAGTCGTTTTATCTTCGCCTTGAATTCATGTCGAAATGCACGCAGTGGAAGTAACTGCAGAGATTATCTTTTCTGGCTACTGCTTGACCAAATAATAAAATGCCTTTACTTTTCTCTCTATTTTTGGAGAAATACGAAGGGCCTAAAGACATGAACACAAACAGAAAATAAGGTTTTTAAAAGTATGTACGATAGTGACGGACTCCTCCGTCATCGCGTTTACCTACTTTATGTTTATTCATTCCCAAGTGGGTGAGGGTTTTGTCGATTTTAGGTATTTTGTTTAATCTTTCTTAGTTGACTAAAAAAATTGTTCCAGCACTTAATTTCTGCTTTTAATTTCTATACTATTTGCGTATAATCCCCTTAGGAAATTAGGAATTTAATGTGCAGAAAGACTACGGTTTTAATTTTTATGCAAAATTTTTCCCACAGGAAACTCGTACATAACTCCATTGTTTCATAGCACATGTATTACAAATGAGCTCGCCAGTAATGCTATTCCCTTTCCACTTTCTCTTTTAAGAAAATCATAAATAGCAGAAAAAATAATTTTGGGTAATTTATTTGCGAATTAATGCTATGCTTTTCTGAGATTTGAAACACACACACACACACACACACACACACACACACACACACACACACACACACACACACACACACACACACACACACACACTTTTCTTTTAGTCTCGTTTTTTATTTAAGGGATTTCAAAACATGTATTTCCATAGAAATCTCAATAAAGAAATTTTGGGTGGAATGTATCCTACTAGATGCACGGTAGAGAGTGCAAATAGTAATTCAAGAACTTTTACCCTATGTCACAGAGAGCACAAAACGTTTCAAGAATTATTTACTTGCATAATCGTTCAGTGCTTACAGGTGACTCGAGCACACTCTCTGGCGAGACCAGAGAATCACCACAGTAACTTCTACCCACGCCGAAAAGTGACAAAAATTCGGTCAAGTACAAGAAGAATGCTGACAGTACCTAAACACTAACCGGAACGATCCGAGACAAGCACTCAAGAGCTTAAGGGTCCTCAGCTTTGTACCTTTTCCTCTTCAGACACACGCTCACGTTTATGCGCGAAATGCAGCTCCACTAAACACTACCTCCAAACTGCACTTTCATCTGCAGCCACAAATTTCTACTCTTATAATATGCATTAAAATGCAGCAAAGAAAATTCCAGCAAAGTATACCACCCTTGATGAGACCTGTAAAGAACATCACTTGGAATACATTTCGCAAATCAAAAAATTTAATTCTAAAATAAGTATATTCCCATTCTATTCGTATAAGCAAACTAGCCAGTTCAAAAGAAACTAAGCTTACGGTTTTAATGCATGGTCGTTTATATCATAGCAATGAAGATTTAAAAAATGGCTATTTGAAATTTTACAATTTGTGTCCAGAAAAGTTTTAGCTAACAGCTCAAATTCTTTAATTTCTTGAAGGGGGAAAATAATCGGAGAACCTTATACATCTACATGTGCGTGAAAGTTTGATTAGTATAGCGAAATATGCGCATAATGCGCAGACAATTCTTAACGGAATGCTGTAGTATAAGTAGCAGTGATGGTGATCCACAGCGGTTAACATATCAAGACAATTTTATTAGGTATTCAACATGACTTTTCTCAAACTACATCTGTCTTGTCAACTTCTCCCGCTTGTATTCTTCGGTTTCCTTTGGAGTTCAAGTATCTTTCATCCATCATCAAACACTACAATGTTTATTCTTAGCACTGAACGAACAACTCATCTGTTTAACCAAAATTGTAATAAACATTTTCGGGACCACCATCATGAATGCATAGTAAACGTCAGTGTGGAGATATGGTTTGCATCAAAAGTGAATATGGACAAAACACGGTAGGCAAAAACTGCCGCTTTTCATTTGTTATATCCAATTGAGGAACAACTCGTTAGGAAGTATAGGAATTAACGTAAAACTCAATTTTGTCCAAGAATGGGTCGCTCAGGCTTACAGACGTTTCCGATAAATCATGAAGCAAACGCTCCCTTCAGACGGGGCGGTGCGGCCTCCTGGCATCCGCCCAAGTAAGCTCCAAGCCTCCGGCGTCTCAAACCAACTGGCTACTGTTCAAGAAGGGCTGATACTCGCAATGAGTCGCGTCCTCCCTTTAGGGCAGTTCTCTTTAAAATGTTCATCTTCAACATGCACCCTACCATGGGTCGCAAGGAAGTGAAGAGACGTGGTGATTTGTCTCTTGCGAATCCTGGGAAACACCCCCTCATCCCGCCAACCACCATCTCTCATTATCCCTCTCCAAAGTTTTCCAGCTGCTTATTCTCACTACAGGGAGACATTTAAGCTATCCCCAACCAATTTGGATTTCGTGCTGGACCCTCAACTCCCCAGCAGCTGTTGCGGCCCATGGAGGTGGTTGCCCTGGGTTTCCAAGGAAGCTCGTTCAAGTGTAGGCTGACCACACGTCCCGGTTTTGCTCGGGCAGTCCCGGTATTCACATAAATGTCCCGTGTCCCGAGAAAATTATTTGTGCACACAACTGTTCAAGTTTTTAATCCAAAATGCATACAATAATATTTCTTATTTAACCAAATGTTTGTGAAAAACATTTCCTAAAACATTATATGCATCGTAAGTAACGGCAAAAAAGTATTTACACAGAAATCCGAGGCGTATTGGGGGCTATTTGTTAGGGCCTCCATGTGCTTCCATCTGGCTTTCTTGGAGAATACTCCAATTGCTCTCTTTGAAGATGTGCATTTATCAGAGCAACGAAACATGAACTTAATGAGCTGGAGCTCTTCATTTACTCTTCTGTCCATTGGCTTCTTGAAAAGATTCCATACCAAATGGATAGGTAAATGTACGTATCAATGCTAACGGAGGGCATTTTGACCATTTTATGTAAGAAAGAATTTCGTGCAATATGCTGGTATGTTTTGTCCCTGTGTTTTCCCATGATTAAGCTACATTTGCGTGCATAAACAATGGCTCATTCGACTACATTGGAACAGCGTTATTCCCTGCGTAATATCTCCACCTTCAGATAACCAACATTTTACTCTAGCCAGCCAGCAACAGTTCTCTATGTAGCTGGGCTGAAAAAAATTCACACACACAAAAACAACCAGTAAACGATGTTATAATCTATATGAAATAAAGGGATGGTTCGGGTTCCACCTCTATGAAACAGTTTCACTACGATTGGCACACAAAGAAAGGCTAAAAGAAATATAACACTATTCATCCTTGTAGAAGAATTGTTTGCATCTTACGTTAAATGACAAACTTCGGCACTTACAATGGCCATAACCAAACGGTAGAGATTTTTCGCCTTAGAGCGAAGCCATCCCAGTACAATCGGAGGAAGTACATGAATGGATCTTGGAGAAAAAAAAGGGAAAGAAGATGAAAAAAGAATGAAAATAAAACGATGTCGCATGAAAATATGAAGCTTAAATTGTAATGTTACCCTTCGGACAATTCGACCACATTTTGAGGGATGTAAAGTGTCCTGCCCATTCAGTGGCTACAATACAATTATGCTCCGAGTTGGCTTTGAGCCTTCAAGGAGGAAGCTCCGCAGCCGTCCTCACGTGTTTTCTAGTGTCTATCCGATGTTTGTCCTACCGGTTATTTCCATCACCTGTTCACAATTTCTAAACGTCAAGGATTGTTACAGTGTTTCAGCGTTCCCCCTGTTTTCTTTCTTTCTTCCCTGATGGCTCTCGCACCGAATGACACGGGCCAACTTGCTCGCTCTTCCATTAACATGGTTCTTAATAGTGAAACAACTTCTGCGCAACTACATCACTGCTAATTCAAGGAAGGCAACATACTTCAACTCAGCAAACACAATCTACCCAACAATAGATTGTATTTTCGCAGCAACAAGGACAACAATCCTCTACACATAGTGTTGTGAACATTCGTTACCTACCACATTATGGTGTAAACTAACCTATTCTTCGCCCTTCACGATTATCTACTTTTTCTAACGCTTCCTGCATTGATAACTCCATCGTACAATACGTCAACATGACAGATAGTTACCCATCCGATCATGCGTCTCAAAGGGCATGGTCTCCCGCAACTCCTCTTACTCCCGGACATAGATAAATGTCAACGCACCTATAACTTCGAATTCACAAGTCACCTAGTTCGCGCTATGCTATCCCTATATCCCTATGCTATCCGTTTAGCATTTCAGATGTGAATGACCACTATTGTTTCAGGACATCAAACTTTTCCATTCCGAATTTAACACTGAACTTCAGGGATCTCTGTTAGAGTATTCCTCCACTTCAACGGACTTCGTAAACTCGCCAAGTATTTTGTGACTCGATCGAACTGGAATACCATTAACTATAAGAACCCAAGTGACTACATTTTATTGTGGTCATTCGTAACGTCCCTTATCCATTCGGTGACACGGAATCACCCACACTTAACACGCTTGCATGCAGTGTATGTCAGCTTAGTAGCATTCATATACTATACATAGCCGGGGGCTAAACGGGACC
Organism: Tenodera sinensis; assembly: GCA_030765045.1. Lineage (NCBI taxonomy): Eukaryota > Metazoa > Arthropoda > Insecta > Mantodea > Mantidae > Tenodera > Tenodera sinensis. The sequence continues at coordinate 83,466,237 of CM060968.1, forward strand.
AGATAATAGCATGAAACTCGCACGCAATACACAGGAGTGCACGTGGAAGCGTTTTAGTGGGTACATCTGCCCCACAGCACGTGGGCTTCCGCCTGTAACAGGGATTTTTTCCCTCCATAATAAAAAAGGAGACATACTTCAGCCAGTGAAAATTTAAGAACGCCGAAAGGGACATGGTGGGTGAAAGTGCCATGCCAAAAAGGTATGACGTACTGGATGTCAAACTACTTGAAATGAAATGTAACTCTAAAATGGTGAAAATGGATCTCTTTCAAATTCTGAGACTAAAACCTTTACAAATATGGTCTTCCACAATGCACTTATCTATGAATGGCGATTTTTTGCAAATACGATAGAGCGCGAAATGCTCATAAAGTCTCGTATTATCTTTCACCACCAATAAACTACTGATTAAGTGCTTTGAGAATGCGATAAAATGCGAAACTGTTGCAATTCATGTGCTTTTTCAAATGAAGATGTACAAAATAAAGTGAAAGCATATCTATGGAATGTTTCCTCAAGTGCAACACAAGGTTGAACAATAGCGTAAAAGAAAATTCGAAAAATAAATGTTTTCTTCCAAGAAGTTGGTAAACGTTTTAATTCCTTGGCCGCTGGCCGAGTGCTGTCAATACATTTCAAAGATTTAAGTGAAAGTAAACGAAGGATCCAATGTTTCCCGAAACGTTAATATGGATAGTTTTCCTTTTAGGTATATTAATGAATTCCTAACTGGTAATACAAATATGCAGAAAAACACACACACTGTCTGCAATGTATTTGGAATTCTACCCATGGCGTAGATACTCAAAAATATATTAAGTACAACGAACTGCAATGATAGAACAGACTAAATAGAACATTGAAAAATAAACGCAGAAAAGAATATAATGAAATTATACAAAACGATGGCAGTTCCCACAATAAGTTATGGATCCGAAACATGACTGATGACAGCACAACACTCCACAAGAATACAAGCTGCAGAAATGATACTTCAGGTCAATAGTAGGATATCAAAGAACAGACAAAAAACATAATACAGAAATAAGGCAACAATTAAACATAGAGGAACTATGTACAACAATATCGAAATATAGAACCAACTGGAAATAACACTTAATAAGGATAACTAAAAGCAGGGTACCAAAAGCAGCATACAACTACACTACATATTTACCACGAGGAAGAAGAAACTTGGGAAGGCCTAGGAAAAGATAGAAGCAGCAGCAATTTGGAGCCGAAATACACCAATAAAAGGTCTAAACTGTGAAGATGGAAGAAAAAAAAAAAAAAAAAAAAAAAAAAGGAAGAAGAAGAAGAAGATAGAATAGAAATGACGGTACAAATTATTGGGGCATGTTCCAAGATTTAACTCAACGGTATTACTGAGTTATGAACTTGCATGCTTGGAAATAATTTGTGTATTCCCTTTGTATCATTCCAATTTTACATTACAATATTTATTTACTCAGTGTTACGCTTTAGACTGTATCAGTTCTGTTTTCCTCTGCGTTGTTTTAATCTATATTAAGTTTAAAGAAACGCGAAATTTACTTTATGCATTTTTTATCCTGCTATAAAATGTTACATTAACGTTATTTCAAAAGACCTTACTTGTTTATCAGTTCTGTTTTGATACTACCTGTTAAATGTACGATTCAAAAGTTTCTGATTTCAAAATGCCAAAAATAACCAAACCTAGCAATAAGTAATATCATCGCTACCGAGCGGGGCGACTAGGGCGGTAACGTGGCCCACATTTGGGAGGTTGCGAGTTCAATCCCCGTGGTCGATCTTTCTGCCCTATGGTTTTTTCGGAGGTTTCCTCGGTTCGCCAGGCGAATGCTGGGAATGATTTCCGAAATTTCCTGTCCCTCTATTTCGTTACATAATTCGTTTCATTTCAATCTTCATCCCGTTATGTTTCTTTCAGGGTCAGAAGCGTCGGCGAGCGTCGCGGCAGCACGGGGGGAAAATGAGCTCTGGAAGTCTCGTCCTCCAGGTTGGAAGGCGATCTATGGTTTCCGCCCCCCCCCCCCCCCCATACGATGGTACCAGCCCGAGAGGGGGAGGCGAGCTAAACCAGCCTTCGCCGGGGTGCGGGGGGAAAATGTAGGGACTCTACCACCTGCTCTGCTGTGGCAACGTTCCGGCCGCCCTTAGGATCCATTCGCCTCATCGATCCTCCGGGGGGGGGTGTGGTCCCGTCAGGGGCTTAGGCAGAAAAGATCGCCTTTCGGTGGTGCTCATTCGCTCTCCGCAAGTTGTCATGAGCCAATACCATCGCTACAATGTTTGTTTCCTTTTATATCATGCATAAACATTTCTGCACGTGTCTTAAGCCTTTCTGCAAACTTGTTTTTGTTACGACTTTCTTTTGGGAAGTTTCTCGTGTTACACCTGTTGGCGCCCTAGCGAACTTCTGACCTATTGTAACTGCTTTCAAGCCACTGCATTTGCGAAGAAACCTTACAGGCAACAGACTTCATCTGCCAGAAGCCATTCATTTATACAAAGTTGCACCAGCTTTCTGACTTCATTTGAAATACAATATTCTCAATCCTATTTCGGGAAGGGGGGACGTCCTATTGATATTTTTACCTAAATGGCCCTCAACTACAAACTTTGTTCTTTGTTTCCTTATCCCACAGGGGATAATTATTTTTTCACGTGCCACATTTTAAAGGTCGTAGAAGGTTATTTAAATTACCCATGAGGTACTGCCTGCTAATAAATTGCACCCGCATAACAGTCTTTCTCAGAACATTTTTAATCATTCAAAATTATCCTCATCCTCAATTTTGAGTCAGGTCTATTTGAAACTTTACATATATGTTAACATCCTGTTATACATTATACTATAGCTATAAATGCACGCATTACTTAAACAACATTCGAGTCAATCTAAAAATTAAATATACTACATTTCCAAAAATGCACCGCATGATAGTTTTGTTCATACAGCGTGCTCTAAAATTTCCCTTACAAACTTCTAGGAACTTGTAGAGGACTGAGGAGATATTTCGACTTGGAACCCATGTCCAGAAACGTATAGTTGGGCTGCTGTTTGCATTTTCAGTTCGGCTTCTTTGATTCTAGCTTTGCGGTAGCTTGACACATAAAAAAGCGGTCGCTTTGTAAGGAACTGGAAGGCCGTCTCTGTGCTACAACCACTTGAAAACATGTCTAAATGTCCAATTTTACAAGTAATTTATTAGGCGTGACCCATTACATCACTTGTTTTACAATTCAATTCATTAATAACCAGAGAAACAAAAAGGAAACAATTATTTTTGACAAACATGTTGTTTACACTTAAACTTATTATTTATGTCCTTTTCAAAGGACAGTTAGCATTCTCATCCACCAGAAGTAAGGTTCGATGTGGCGACCACCAACTTCGGTGCACACATTGTTCCTACGAATGATGTAAACTCGCTCTATCACACCTGGTGTCTCTGCAATCTATCCTGCAGCGGTCACAACCTGCCACCTGTTCTGTCTCTACAGGAAACTCGTAAACCAAGCTCTTCATTCTATCCCAGAGGAAAAGGTCCAATGAAGTCAAATCCGGTGATTGTGGAGGCCATGCAATTGGACCACCTCGGCCTATCCATCTTTGTTCGAATCGTCGGTCCAGATGTTCCTGAACATGAAAAGTGAGCGGGTGTGCCGTCATGCTGAACCACATGTCTTGACGGACGTTCAGCGGCATAGCACCCAACAACACGCCCAATACTACTCGTAGAAACGCTAAGTAGAGAAGACCCGTGCCCAATTTGGGCATGTTTTCAAATGGTTGTACGCTTCCAGATGGGTTCTAAGCCAAAATGTTATCTATTCAGTCCCTTCTACAAGTCCTAGAAGTTTGTAAGGGGAATTTTAGAGCAACCTGTGTATCCCCAAGGGTCGTATTAAAGTTTTAGAGAAATTACGTGCAATGCGAGATACTAGGCACTTTTTCAAAGTTAATCAAGTTGTTTTACTTACTGAAGTAATTCGAGTTGTATATCAGAATGCCTTCAAATCTATGTTAGTTTGGCCATTCTATCAACTCTGGAAACATGGTGTAAATTGGATAAAATATAAATCATTTCCAAACACAGTTGGGTGTCCGTTGTAAAGTCTAGACAGAAGATTTAAGTCTCAAATAATAGTTTTCTTATAAACTTGATATAAGGGCAGGAAGAAAAGTTTGATTGTCCATTAAGTAATCCCAATATTAAATTACTTTAGTGACTCAGCACAAATTGATTCAGGAAAGAAAGATTCGTTTAAATGGCTAATAACCACGAACGTGAATCCATTATAAGGATCGCAGTCAATTTTGCTGCACAGACGCAACTTTAATGTATATACAGAAGAACTCGTTAAACGACGAGGATATTTTTCTCCAGTTTACAACCTCTAATTAGTAAGCACAAGTTAAGGCAGCTTCTCAATTTTGTTGCTTATTATACTATCGTTTATGGGTAGGGTAGCAGACCTAGAACTTCTCTTCAGTAAAATTTGTTTTGTGAGATGTTGCAGGATGTCAATTTCTTTTCTTCATGAAAAAGCTTAAAAGAAAGCTTAAATAGAAAAGGCAGCTCAGGTATTCACTTTATTATCCCTAATTAAAAAAGAATGCGTTGCACTCACATGACTTTCTCTACTCTTGTAGTACTAACTATTCCTACAAACATTCCTCTACTTCATGTTAATCGAGATAAACATTTGTAGAAATTATCTTATTGCTTATTGTCTTGTAGATGCAAGAGGAATACAGTAGGCTACAAGTGATAATCAAATGTTTTAAGATTGGTCACTATATAATGGCTTTAAAATTCCGCCTCTTTATATGACGAAATGACAAAAAACGAATAACAACCTTCCCATTTGAGAATGTCTTAGTATTGCAAATTTAGGGAAGTAACAAGAAATATCGCCGAAATGGTTTAGTTCACAAAAAGACCGTAATAATTGTGTTTTAACGAGATCTACATTTTTTGCATAGTAAGATTTGGTCTATCTCTTACGGTTTACCAGTTATGCAAAAGTCATCAAAAGTAAACAGGACTACACTACACGGGCTATAGCCAGAAATTCAAAATAGGTATTTTTATGGCAAATGAAATTTATATATCTTAAAACCTATTGTATTTTAAGAAAATAGTTTGCTATTTTTTTTAGAAAATCAAAACTTTCGAAAAACTTTCCACGTAAAGAGTAGTTCAGGGGTGGAGGAGTTTTCTTCAAAATCTTTGTGTCGCATCCTTAAAAGATATTAAACTTAAATACCAACTTTAATTTTTAACCGACTCGCGCACAAACGGACTGTTTTCTAAAAATGTGTTTTTTTCTTTATTCAAAACATAGTTCCGGTTAAATTTCGACATGAATGCAATACTTCCCCTACTAGAGAAAGTAAAAATGGGTAGAAAGGAACTTCCCATACGATGAAATACGTTCAGCTTCTTGTGGGTTTCTCAAATAACAAATAGCCTTTCATTAAGGCAATGATCTTCCTTTGTATTAATATTCATCGAAATCTTGAAGAAAATCGTGGACTTTGGGCTACCGTTTGTGAGGGTGTCATGAGAGGTGATTCCACATTGGTGGAGCCTTTCGACCACAACCATACCAAGACTAGGTTATTGATACAATGAGGTTTGCAAAAAGGGACTGCGATAAGACGGGTTTTTTTTTGGGGGGGGGGGGAATTACTTTGTTTTGGGAGTCATTGACGGGTTATCCTCTCCCAGTGGGAGGCGCCCTCAACTTTCCCCTAATTATGGGATTCTTTTTTTTTTTTTTTTTTTTTTTTTTTTTTTTTTTTTTTTTTTTAATTTGGGCCAAGTACGAGTTTATTTAATCCATTTAGTATACTCATTCCATTTAGGAATTCAGTCCCTCCATAGCAAACGCGAGCACAAACCATTACACAGTTACTGTTAGAAATAGTCTCCCCTAAGCAAGGGGAATATGGGAATACAGTAGGCTTTGAGCGATACGCAAATCTTTTAAAATTCTGTTCTCTTTGCACGACTGATATAAAAAACTAAATAACGATCTTCCATCTGACGCAAGTTTAAGTATTCACACAAATAAAAAGGAATATCTCCGAAATGGTTCACTTTATAAAGATAAAAAATATTTGTAGAAAGTAAAAATGGGTTTCCTTTATGCGACCTTAGAATCACAAAATGTGTTTTTTTTTATGTGCAATAAAGCTTGATGTATTTGCTCAAGTGTGAATATACAGTGTTAAACTCGATTAGGATGCAAACAAAGTACGTAGTTACCAAAAAATCCGAGACCTAATAATAAATAAGAACGTCAATAATGTAATTTCGACAAATCATGAATAACCACTGCACACTGCCGACAATTTTGTGATTTCCTAATTGATTACTTGTGCAACGAAATTTTGTTCTCTTTCAATGAGGAATATTTTTCAATGAGGTAATGAGTAGCACGTGAAAGTGATGTGCTACGTTGGCTCCCTGAAACCCGTGAGCCAGGCAGTCGGGAATATCGATCCCCTTCACGGCAGACAGTTCCACCCTCTGGCAGGCGGCCAACACTAGCGATGCAACTGGGACAACCCACACCTTCTAACTGGGGTGGAACTAATTCAAAGGACCTATCTCTCAAAATCTTTTCTACTTGCCCCAGCTGTTGCTGATTACGGTTCAGGTATGCTACTGCTAGAAATCCTCAGTCCTTTGCTTCTGACTAGCTCACAATATTTTTACTTTCTCTACTATGTATGGTAGGGAAAGTACCTACTGTATTCCATCCGAAAATTCGATGTCGAGATTTCACCAGAAATAATTATGTTTTGAGGCTCTTTGAATACAAAAAAGCAAGTATAAAAAAGATACGTCTGTGTGATTGATCATAACTCAAAAACGAAAAGTAGGTTAAAAACCAAAGTTGGTGTTTAAGTTTAACATCTTTCAACGATCGACACAAAGATTATGCAGAAAATTCCTCCAACCTAAACTATTTAGATGGAAAACTTATTCGAAAATTTTGATTTTCTCCAAAATAGCTATAATGATTTTGATTAAAATCGTCATATGTTTAAGATATTTTGATGGGAAATGAAATGTATATTTTGAATTTTCTGGTTATAGCCCAGTTAGCCCCCTTTACGCTTGATTTTTGCATAACTGGTAAACCGTAAGAGAAAGACCAAATCTTACTATACAAAAATGTAGATCTCGTGAAAACACACTGTGTCCAAGTGATTTTTTTTTTTTTTTGAGTGAACCATTTCGGAGACATTCCTTGCTAACAGAGAGTTTTGCAATACTTTACTTTTCTGTAATGGAAGGTCGTTATTCACGAAATTTCAATCTTCATATAGCGACCAGCTTTAAAAGATTTGACTACCGCTCAAAGCCTACACCTATTCCCATATTCCCCTTGTATCTACAAGAAAATTAGATCATTTCTACAAATGTTTATCTTGGCTAACATGAAGAAAATACAGGAATAAGATTTTGTAGGAATAGTTAGTACAAGAGTACAGAAAGTCAAGTGAGTACAACAAATCAGATTTGTTAATGTTGTTCTCCTTATATCCCGCTCTTAACTGCAATGGTCAAATCGGCGAACTTTTCTTTTGGAACATACTACCAATGCTTTTATTTGGGTTGTATACATTAGATGGCAACCACACCACGTTTTCCGGTCGATCAGTAACGCATGGAATGCAAGCCTAGCTGTAATACTAAGGTGATCCACGAACAGCTGTACCTCCGCACACTACAGTCATCCCAAGGGAATACTGTGGAAACTGGTTTTTGTGCGGATGCCATTGTTTAGGACCGTATGTGCCAGCTTATCTTCTATACCACGTACACCGTAGACCGGAGGTATCGCACTCCACCCTAAAATTCCATACAAACAGTTCACTGAAAATGCACGTTTTGATGATATCTGAAGAAATGTCTTTAGAGAAATGTGTGTGTGTGTGTGTGTGTGTGTGTGTGTGTGTGTGTGTGTGTGTGAGAGAGAGAGAGAGAGAGAGAGAGAGAGAGAGAGCACAGCATAAAAACGAAAACTATTAATACCAAATTAGGCACTTGACTTTATCTACTACGTAGAATAAGTGGGGAGGTATTTTATTCGACCCAACAATTCGGTGTCAAGATTTCACTGGAAATATATTATTTGAGACACACTCCATCCAAGAAAAAAGCATTTTTAGGAAAAGGTACGCGCACGTGTCTGTGAACAAAAACGAAACGTTGGTTAAAAACCAAAGCTGGTATATAAGTTTAATAGCTTTCAAGATGTGACACGAAGATTTTGAAAAAATTCCTCCATCCTAAATTACTCTTTACATCGAAAATTTTCGGACATTTTTATTTTCTCAAAAATGGCTAACGATTTTGATTAAATGCCATATGCCATTTTTATGGCAAATTAAATGTATATTTCGAATTTTCTGACTAATGCTTATGTAGTCCTGTTTACTCTTAATTACTTTTAAATACCTGGTAAACCGTAAGAAACAAACCCAATCTTAATATACAAAAAATTTAGATCTCGTTGAAATACAATTTCTTAAATGATCTTTGTGAAGTGAACTATTTCAGAGATATTACTTGTCAAAAATGGCTTCATTGCCAGATGCAAGGCACTAGAAAACAACTTGTCAAAAGTTTGCAATGCTTCTAGACGTTCTCAAATGGTGAATCATTTTTTATCTCTTGATTATGCAAGGCATTTCAAGTCATCATATAACGACCACTTTTAAAACATTTGACTATCGCTTGAAGCCCACTGTATTCCTTTTCCACATACAAGAAAATTAGCAATATGATAATTTCTACAAATGTTTATCGCGATTAACACGAAACAGAAGAATGTGTTTGTAAGAACCTTTGTGCAAGAGTAGAGAAAGTCATGTGAGTGCAACACATTTTTAAGTTCAGCATCTTCCAAACATGCGATACTAAGAATTTCAGAAAATCCTCCGTTTCAAATTAGCCTTTTACATGGAATTTTTTTCTTAAAAATTTCGATTTTCTCAAAAATTGCTCTATTTATATCAAATTACCATATGTTTAAGATATTTTCATGGAAAATGAAATTTGTCTTAGCCTTTGACGTACTCGTCATTCTGAATGACCTTTGCATAATTAGTAAACCCTAACACACAAAATCTTACTACACAAATGCAAATGAATAATGTATTCCATTAAACATATTTGATGGAATATACTTCGGATACCAATATATTTTGTGAAGTTAACCATTTCCGATAAATACTTGCTATTGGTTTCAATTTCAACATATTACAGTTTTCAAAAATGGGAAGGTGTTATTCTTTTCTTTTTCTTTCTTCCGATTATGCAAAGAGGATGAAGTCAAAGCCAACGCATAACGACAGTTCTTGAAAGATATGACTATCGCTAGCCTATTTTATTTGCCTATTCCTATTATGTCTACAATGAAATACGTAATAAAATAATTTCTATAATTAATATTTATCTAGATTAACCCGAACAGAAGAATACGCTTCATTAAAAAGAGTTTGTTGAAGAATGGGCAGAAAAAATCAGTTGAATGTAACATCAGACACGTTTTCTATTACTGCGTTTCTACTTAGAATTGCGAAACCATAAAACTTCAAAGAAAAATAATTTGTGTATAGCAGACATGAGCAATGGTGCTTTCTGAGCGCAGCCCGCTCACAACCTTACACTGATACTTGCTATTACGCCAGTTGCCGGGCGGGATAAGATAACCCAGTAACCACACAACCTTCTTAAATAAGTTCTTTTGCCATTGAAATGCATCGGACGGTCTAAAGAAAAGTTTTAAATAACAAAGACTAAAATGAACTTAAGAGGACCTAGACATCAAAATGCAAATATTTAGGAGTCATAAAGGGTAATTCTGCAGGTGAGGGGAGTTTTTGTTAAGAATGGCTTGGGGTATAAAAAGTTGGTACTGCGTTACTCCGCAGAGAATGCGAAGAAAAAAATTAGATATATCATTCCAAGCAATATACGTGGATATTAACGGTTTATCAACAGAGAACACGAAAAAATATCAAAATAGACAATCGAATCTACTTATCACACATATCGATACTTAATAGAAAATAAGTTATGTAAGAAAGTTTGGCTGCATTTCCTCTGTATACTGTAATCGAGTTAATTAGCATCGTATGCTAAATAAACAGAGAAATTTTGGTTGAAATTGTGAGAAACAAATAAGGGAAGTTGATATAAAAATCCTCCAAAATATGGTCAAATTCATAATTTATTAATTACGTAGCCGAACACTTTTGAAACGAGGTTGCAACCTAAGTTTCGCAAACCGAAGCATAAGTCTAGCTTTGTATAAAAACTGTGATATATGGACCATGTATTTTTAAGTTCTTAACCTAATCTTAACAATTCTGGGCAGTGTGGGACCTTAATTAATAATATTAGAATGCGGAGGGTTATACTTAAAAATGTCAATGGCCGGGCTGATGTTATTACTGAATCATCTATAGATTTGCAATGGTACATGCAGCACTGTTGAATTGCATGAAATATATGCATGAAATCTCTTTAAACTCGCCGACATGTAATCTTCCGCGTTGGTTTCCTTCCCTTTCCCATGACTGGCTTATCTACACTTTGGAATGTCAAACAAGCCGCGCAGTGTCTAATGCATGAAGATATAAAGAGAGACAGACAGATAAAATATGTTCATGAATAAAATTGTTTTATATATTCTGTTTATCCAAGTGTAGCTTTGGGAACAGGAATATGTACGTATAATACATTGTAAATCTATATAAGTAAACAAATATTTATTCTGTTGATTTATTTTCGCCACAACTTTCTATGTACGCAACGACTATGCCCAAAGTTATAGGAAAGTCGGTGTTGGGTAGCCGGAACCGTAAACATAATGCGCGCGCTTGCCTAGAGTGAACACCATAAGCGCTATCTTAGAAAACTAGAACTTTCTGGATGTTTCGACATCTCGAATGTTCTAGAAAGTTCCTGCGGCTATTTAAGCGAGCGTTTTCGCGGAGCGAGACAGCCTTGCGATGTTCAAGTGAGTGAATATATGCTATGTGGCAAATTAAGTCAGTGAGGTCTGACGAAGTATCACTGAGCGAAACGTCACGCGAGTTAGTGAGTGCAACAAAAAGGGCTCTTCCAGCAATTCGTGACGACTACTTCTGTGGTCAAGTACTGCAAGTGCTGTTACTGTACGGGATTGGAGAATACTTGTGTCCGCCTCTCCAGAGAGTGAACTATCCGGAAGAGAAGGCTACGTCGGGTGTATTTCGTTACATCGCTACGTCACGGAAAAAAGTGAAGTGTCAGAAAACATAGTTCACACTAGTGAAGCACCAGAGTGGGCTCAAGGAAATACAGACCAGAGCTCACCACTGCGCAATTCGGAAAGCATTCGGCTGTTTCCTTGCAAACTTAAATTGGATACTTTACCTTTAATATTCAGGCTGTGCTAAAAATTGCATAACTGTACTTTGCACGTAGGAACGCTACACTCGAATTTCAGCTTCGTTCCGCAAATATTCCTACGAGCAAAATAAACTAACACTTTTTCATAAGTATTATCCGCACTGTATCCTAGGACGCTTGGATCCTTTAACGCAAAGAAGTAAAACGAATTTTTCTATGATGCGTAGCAGGTTTTCACATACCACGTTTCTGTACCTACTTCTCTGATGGTGACCGTTGGTACACCTTATGGCTTATGAAAACACCCGTCAAGTGTCCCGAATCTTTGTGCGGTGAAGCAGTGTCATGCATCTGCAAGCTGCACTTTTGCGAAATGTAATATCAAATAAAATTCGGCACGCTCAGCATAAATGTATTTCAGAACTTCGAAAAAGCTTGTAGGATTATGCCCTAAAACAATCCTACAAACAGAGAGCGAAGCTTATTTCTGTCATGATATTCGATCGTGACCCAAAAAGCGTGGAAGGCGCCGGCTTGGCTGTTACTTGTTTGAGTCTGTCCATACAGAATCGCTCCTGTAATAGTGTACCGAAACACGCAATCCTTCACATTGCGGGGAAAATAGCGTAGATCTGCAGCGAGGTCCACCACGGGAACCAACCCACAAACGCAGGCAGACAGACAGATGATGGGCAGCTACAGAGAATCTCTCTTAGTAAGAACATTGCACACTACAAATTTAGAATGCTATGACTATTCTGGAATACAACCGATGAACTTCCCTTACTCTGGAACCAGCTGCTCCATTCTATTTGCAAATTAACTGCTACCTCATAAGTCTGCTAGAAAATTAAACTGAAAGTCAAAACTTGCACGAAGAGCACCTGCCTGATGTGCGTGAGGTTCTCGGGTTCGATTCCCTGCTGGGGATGGAATTATTCCGTAACTTAACCAGATCTGGGCTTGTGAATGCGAGTGTGGTCTGGGTTACGCGAAGGCTTTTGAGGGGGTTCATTAAATTTCATTCATTGGTAATAGATAAGAGTTAATGTGATAAAATACTAAACTATTGCTTTATGCCGTGCGAAGTGTGTAGAACAAACTATGGTACTTCATTTGGTAGTGACTGTACGCATTCCCTGTGAAGAGACATGCGAAATAAACATTCCAGTCATACTTGAGCGGGTGACTTATCACAATGAGATATCGCTGCTACTAAAACCAGGCACTAAAAAATGACTCGTAACCAAGCTTTCCATTTAAATGTTTGTGTTGAAGTATGACTACGCGAGCTATACCAGCAACACGCTGTTGATAAATCTATTTTATACCTTAATGTTTATTTTAATATGAGGATGCTTTCAAATCTTCATCTAATTTTTGCATAGTTTTCGGTGTTTCCAGTAATATTTAAATGATTGCTGCGATCCAAATCCACTTATTTCTGAAGCGAGTGATACAGCTGGCATAAAGATTGTGACAAAGTCCAATTACTTTCTCGGTCACTATTTTTTCCAAACTTTTATCACAAAATCACAGTTCTCTTCTACTGACGTTAACACATTCCGTCCTTCGTGGCATTAAAACTCAGAAGTGTTTTCTTCTTGTACCCTTGACTCACTCCATTTTCCTGTCTCTCTCCACTTTCTCTGTCTCAAATACCTACTCCGACGATGCAATCACTCAACACCCGTTACAACTTCTTCACTTTGACACGGCATATCTTTTACAGCTGACTCGCACTCGCTGACACACTTACCGACTCAAAAATTACCTGTCTTCACGTGCGCTGCAAGCTTTTATACCGGCGATGACGTAGCCAGATCTTTCTCGAACGTCTACATACCAGTTGTTACAGCTTGATTGTTAGTCACGCATTCGCTCGCGTGAGTGGTGTGGGGAAACTTGACCTTGAGTACGCTGCGCCAGCGTCACAACATTTTGGGAACCTGAGCGAGGTTAAGAATATCCCTTTGTAATCTCACTTATAAGTAGTCATACGCAGCCAACATTGCAATTTGGACAAATTGACTCAGCATTTCTTCCCTTATGTGTTACTATTACAATAACAAAGATCCTCAGGCCAAACTGTCTATTGTTATGGGTTTTAACATACCGATGTCACCGTGGCCGAGAAGCCGATGGCTGGGAGTGGGGATCAGCGTGTGACAGCTCAGCCCTTACCTGCGTTAATGACCCGTCTCCCAAAAGGGCAATAGGCCATACAGGAACAATCGCTACTGTGTGCTGTTCTGACTTCCAGACCGTTCGTTTTCTGGCATTCAAGAGTATTCCACTTCTAGAACTCTCCTATTGCGAACAGGCACTTCATAGGGGACTCGCTCGTGCCCAGAGACTAGTGAAAAATTAAGTTAAGGACAGAGAGTCGGGCAGTTAAAACGTTTACGAAGCGTTCAGTGGACAGCGACTGCGAATCGCGCTGAGTGCAGTTCAGTGCGAGATGATCCAGCAGTGACAGTTTAGCTGTCATTCGATTCCACGGTTAAGTTCCGTAACCCTGAGTTCGTACAATTGTGATTGAAGTGTAATGATAGCTCTACGCCAACCAACTAGAATGTAAATCAAGTATGATTAGCAGTAACGGGTATTTTCATTTGCTGCAGTAATTACTCTCGTTGACTAGTTGTAAGTTTTCAGACTCGCCCTGTTTGCTCAAAAACTGGGATTACAGAATAAGCCCACTTGCTGTCTAGTGCCAGTCTTTACCGAAGTTGAACTTTTGCTAAACCTACTTTGGAAGAATCCAGCGACTATGACTTATAGGCCTGCTCTTTGCTTCACAAATATTACATTAGAGTCAAGATGCAACATGCCGTGTTATTGCATCATAAAAGAATGCAGTGTCAGCTTTGAAGAAGGACATTTTTTGTTTTGATTTTACGTGCAGCTTAGGTTCCAGATAGGAAGGAGTCACGTTTGGTTGCGTCATCAATAATACTACATCGGCGTGAGGGAAAAGGTTCAGTAGTCTTGCTAGTGTGTGCTAAATTAACTTCGACGTGGTTAATGTTGGTCATTGCATATCCGTAAACGAGTCCAGAAAGAAGTTTAAGAATACCTACATCCCGTAATTGTTAATTTCGGATGGTAACGCAAACCAATGTAGGTAATCAAGGCTTTGATGGCTAGTGACGAAACCTTATGGCAGAAGTGACATCTTATGTCTACAATATCCGTGTCATGAATTTATTCAGAGGTCTTTCTGAAGTGTGTGATGAACCAAAATATTTTAATTGCAAAGCTAGGGAAAGCAACGCGATAATATTAAGTTGGATGGTTCAAAAAACATGTATCTGTGACTTGGCGAAAAATCAAGCAAGGGAAATTGGGATTCTTCACATGAAAGTCTTGTGAGAGACAAGAAAATCCATAATTTCATGGGAGACAACTGCGTACTACCGTTCCTCCAGAAGTGATTTATAAACAAAGTTAAAACCTGGAACTTATTTTGATTTAGGCAGATTGGTATTTCAAGGAAATATATCGTTACTGGGAAATCGCTTTTTTCTGCGGATATTCTAAGGAATTAAAGAAACGTGGTCAAAATATATTGCCAAATGTCGAAGAGGTTGTCTACATTTCCCTTTGGCAACTTTTCATTAAGAGGAATAAATTAGACAGTATGTAACCACAGTACAGGCATCAAATAATTGTAAACATTTTAAATCTACAGTCTAGGAGAATCTGATAATAACATGATAGTCGTCATCGTGGTGGTGGTGGTCCTGGTCGTAGTAGTAGATAACAAGTTCGGTTATTTGCTTTTTGTAACCTTATTTCTCATCTAAAACTGAATCAAAAACACAGACCCTTTTTATCGTTAACACAAGTAAATCGTCGTGAGCCTGTAACTCGCAGCTGTTCTGTCCACTCGTAACCTTGACACTACTTGACTGACTTTCAGTTCCACTCTCTCGCTCTCTCACAAACTACTAAGTCGACACACACTCAAATAGGCTTAAATTAAATTGCTTCACACAAACAACTCTGACGCGATGATTAAATGTCTCTGACGATACTTGAACTCTTTCTCAATGCTGACTCACACACGCTTAAAACTTAACAGGCTGTCTCAATCAGCACTTAACGGCTCCATCATAAAAACTGGCCCCTCTCGCAGTCTCGACCCGCTTATATAAGCAAGAAAGACGTAGCACGGATTTTTCTCATCAGCTTTTCTCGAACTTACAAACAAGTCGGCAGTCGAAGGTTTCGCGAACAGTCTTGGAACGGGTAATTGCAAAACAAAGCACATGTTTTGTTTCCAGTAACACTTATGTAATGAGCATTAATATACACAACAAATTCCCAAAATTGGAAGCCATTAAAAACCTACATTTCATTGTCCGTTGAGATAAATAGTGTAATGCACTTTCTAATGGTATTTGGTGACATAGTTTAAAAGAATGTTATGTACAAAGACTTAAGCTTTGTTTTAATGCACAATTAATATTTATCTTATTTCGGCGATACTTATTACTTCGTTATTTTACAGGAGTGCATTAGAGTAAGTGGCAACGTTGCCTTCTTTCTTTTTCAGCTTTTAGGCACAATGATATGTGCATACATATCGTTCCCCACTTTCAAAAATTTGCATAATTACCCACAACCTTCCTGATAATAGAAGCAGGATATGGAAATAAACGGACTGTTCGCTCTATAAAAGTAATTATACACATTTCCTTCACCGTTTTGCTTTTCTTCTCTTTCGGCATAAACAATACAAAAGAAAACAGCTTCTGGCAACTCAAACCATAGCTCAGCTTCAATTCACGCTGCAGCGGGGTAGTTTTTCTTTAACTGGAATGCTCCCTTAGACGTCCATAAAGCCTGGTATTAAAGTGTTACCTCCACACAATGATACCTACATTGTAATAAATGACAAACATTAATGGTTGCTTCACGTCAAAGGCCCCCCCCCCCACATGAGCAAAATAGCTAAAGGCGGATAACACATTACCTTGAATGCATTTGTTCCAAAGAATGATTTTTTTTTCGTATCTAGCAGCCAGAAAATAGTTGAAATTTTTACAGTTAATCTATACTGTCAACACTAATCTGAAACGTCAGTTTCATCTATTGCTGCTGTATGGCAAGTAGAAATTACACAAACACCGTTCTTGTCAGGTTTGAACTTAAAGAACTTTGAAAACGTGTAGTACGGGAGTAGGAGAAATGCGGAGGGGGTTTGGCACTGAAGACAGGTTTATTGTAGCTATGTCCCCAAGAGGATACCTCAGGGAGGAAGGGTGAGGTGAAAGGAGACATTGGGCGGCCAGATCCATACTGGCGGCACAGACATTGACAGAGTCTCTAAGGTTTCCCAAGTTTGAGGACACCTCCAAGTCTTTAGGTCTCCGGACCAACTCAGGGGGACCGTGGCACGGGGTCCAACGCCCCCAGATGCCGCCCCCTTTTGGAATTGTGACCCTGACTGCAACTGCTGAGCTTAAGAACTGTTTGCTGTTTAGGTTATCGAGAGTACGCGATATGATTCCCTTGGCAACTCACAGCGGGCAACATACCCCCATCGAAAGTTCCCCATCAAGTTGTTTCAAAGAGAGTAGTAAATAATGCTAATGTTGTATTTGTAATATAACAATAGCTTTTACCTTTCCAGAGTTAACTGACCAAGTGTTACATCAGAGCAGTGATATAATTATAAATATCTTCGACTTCATGAAGCGTGAGGCAAAGATGAAGTGGTGCAGTGCATAACCAATATAGGATATCCCACGCATGTAGTCGATCAGGCATCTGCTGGTTTGTTATGTAATTTTTCGTAGCTGGCATTAAGATTTTCACGTGTCTAGATTTGTTGTGCCAATTGTACCAAATAACACACAAGTATATAGAATGTTTTCAACACAATTTTGGGATTAGATAGACCATCTCCTATGAAATACTTTTTGTTGAGGCAGGCAGCATTTTTAACAAATACGGCATCCACCAGCGGAAAGCTTTTTTCTACATAAACTTATTGTAAAGGGTAGTGGATAGACCCTACGGAGGTCTTTGCAATATCAGCCAATTCGCGTACATTCAATCGGCGATCACCAAACCGGTATTGCGAACTGGTATTACAATCTCGTCGGTTGCAGCGGTTTTGGGACTTTGAGTACATCCATCTTGAATGGATGTGCAGTTTGTTCACCAGCTTATGATCCCTGGCAGGAATGCCGCTAATCAGCACATTAGTAAACAATTCCAGGTACACAGCGATATCTGAAGCTGAAATCGTGCTTCTTGTCGCGCTTAAGATAATAGTTCCAACCTTGGAATGTGTATTCGCGCTACATAAAAAATAAAGAAGTCGCTCAAAAAAACGGAACTTAGGAGCGTAGGACCAAAAATGAGAGATGTATTACATACCCTGTAATTTTCCTCAAACTGATCCCCAAATTGGTGTTCATTATAATTTTGTGGTACATAATCGTTTTAATGTCATTAAAAATCAAGCATTCTTAAACATTGTTTGAATTCACGCCACACTGTAATAACTTGGTGGCACAACGCTTGGGTCAATGGCACCTGTCCTCAGCTCTGCAGGGAAGTCTGCTGTGCGATTGACCCACGGAATGTAATGTGTTATTGCACATCTCGTGTTAATATAATCGCGTTGGTATTATTGGATTTATTGTCACAAATGTGGAGTAATTCGCGATTGTTATTGTTTCTTGTATGTATACTCCTCAATTGTGAACATTTGAGCATGATTTGCACACTTGGTTACTTACTATTAAAGCAAAGGTAGATTAAATGTTGATGGAGACGTTGAAAGAAGTTTATTTCCTTTACAACTGTGTAAGTTCTAACAGAAAAGCAGTGCGGGGCTTAAATATTACTTTTCAGTTCATGCAGTATATTTATCTTATATGTAAAACGTAAACGATGTTTTCAACCACTCCGTCTTTCTCCCACTGAGCCTTTTCTATATTTTTAAAAAATCCTGCCAGTCTGTGCCGGTCTTAAGTGATTCCTCGAGCGTTCTATCGTGCTATTCCTGTAACACTCTTACATTTAACTATTCATTTTACCTTGACCCAAGCTAGTTCTATGGGATTGAGATCACACGTGTATGGGGGCAAGTAAACGACAGTGCGCCCATAGATGGGGACAACTGACTCAATGAATCACTTCCCCTACATCGCAGTTTTAACCCCTTACCGCTATTGTCTGCCTATCTCAAAGAGCCGGTCAGTCCTTCAAATTTTGCCAGGAAGTGGAGAGGATAAATACTCGATTGCACTCGTGTCACCCCTCTCCCCCATGCCTGCTGTGGTCCAATAACATCAAAAATGTGTCCACTTTAAGAACTTCTTTAGGTTTGTTTGTTTCAATCATCCTATAAATATCTGCTTTACGCAGAGAACTATAACTGTGAAACCCTTTGTTCTGCAACACTATCATAGCAGATTTCACAGCACTCCTAGGCGGGGGTTTATCTACTTCTATACAACTTTTTTCATTACTTCCGGCAATAAAACTAGTGACTCGTACGATTTTACAACTGAAATTAAGAGAAATAGTAAACAGCGCGAATAACATTGGGGGTAAGTTGGCAATGTAACCAGCAGAACAACGTTTGCGCGGAAGTTTACAAAATTCGGGTTACACTGCGTGGGATATCCCTCCTCTCCCCTTCATTCCCTTAAGACCATGAGCTGATCAACAGACAGTACTAACACCATACTTAAATTCAGCAGCCACATTTTAGCCTTAAAAGACGAAGGGGAAGAATTCTTCAGTGATGAATAATTCCAAGAGGGCTGATCGCTTCAAAACTCTCATTTCTTTTTCTTTTTTCTTTCTTTCTTTCTTTCTTTCTTTCTTTCTTTTTTTTTTTTTTTTTTTTTCCATTTTGTAGAAACATGACACTAGCTGAGTTACACAATTGTTACAAACAAATGACTACGCTTAACGCGTTTGAATCTTTACAGCACGCTATCAAAGCGGAATCTCTAAATCAGGCTGAGAATTTTTAGAATGCCCCTTGTATGTGCCGAGTTCCGAGAGATTTTCGTTCTCCCCGACAAGCCAAACAGAGGAAATTCAATTATATTGGCGAGTTGGGCAACTTCCGTTTTCTCGACTGACCAGAAGCAACCGGGAAACTGCCGAAGAACATCTGAGATGACGCATACTTCACTCATACATTATCCAAATGAAGTCCATGAACGCTGGAAAATAAAAGACAAATAACGCAGGGAAAAAAGAATGTAGCTAAAAAAGGAACACTTACAATTTGTATACTGCTCAAAGGAACTGCTTCCTTCATTATACAGTAAAAGTAGTTAATAAAAGCAAAGTGGTCGCTCAATAAGCGTAAACAACTTCAGAATCGGTATTCTGAACATGCATGACCTACTGTCGACATTTTCCATAAAGAGTAACTGATACAAGTTCATCTTGTGTCTTGTCTTCCAGCATTTTGCTTCTCGATCACTTATGACCTAGTCCAGGCCTAACACACTGCGACTCCAAAAAGTATTAACCTACAAATTCTATCACACTGCGTCTGTGGTCGAATGAGTACAGTTTTGGCAGTTCTAACCATAAGTCCCGAGTTCGACAGAGGGCGAAGATAGTCTTTTTTCTTTCTTTCTTTTTTTTTTTTTTTTTTTTTTTTTTAATCATTCCCTACCGTCGCAAAGACTGTAAGTATGAATGTGGAAGTGAATGCGAGTTTCCAGGAAAATGAATAAAATTAAGAGAGTAAATCCTTATTTTAACATGCAGAAATATTAGTTTTATTTTTATTCCGTTTTTCAAAATTTTTCTTATTTTTTAAGTTTTTCATGTGTGATATTTAAAAATTATTGTGCCCGATGCACTAATAGAGCTATTTAAATGTAATATCCTACAAATTTCACTAACATGTGATTTAGATTGGTAAAATCTGAACCTTAATGAGAAAGTTTGGCAAGAGATTAATAAATTCCTAACTCTGAAACAGAGGTGCCGAAACGTGACACCGCGGGTCATTTTCCTCCCCCCCCCCCCCTACACTCGTTTTGGCTTAGCGGCGAGGCCGTACAGAATAAATGTAACTGGCATTGGCTAATGCGGTACGTCTACACCCCTACGAGTTTCGCAAAACAAGAAAGTCACTGTCGGGTGTCAACGAGTTCCATTGCAAATTCCAATTGGAATCCTCACAGCATTCATCTTTTCCCTCATATCTTTTACTTCACTAGTGAAGGGTAACTAGAAAGGGCAAAAAATAACCGCCCTATTTCCCCTCAATGACATCACAGCTCTGAAACGTTTTTCCTTATCAAAATCGATTTTCACAGAAATTTCAGGTATTATACAAACACTTGTTCTATGAACTGCTTGCAAAATAATTTATACAATATTAATTATAAACTAAAAACACAGCTGCATATTAAAAACACTGTGGCAATTTGAATTTTTGGTCTTTCTGGATTCGCTGCATTAATATACCTGCTACTGATCCGTCCCGTGGTATTTACGAAGATTTTACGCGTCACTATTTCAAACTATGTGAAACTAAGAAAATTAACATGAGATTTCAAATGTCATTAAGTTGTATGTTTTGTGGATAGATCATGTCGAGGTAGGCCACGGATTAAGTGCATTGCTTCTTGTGTAATACCTGGTAATTGTCGCAGTTTACTTCATGTTTTTGATATGTTAAGACTTAATGCATTCGTATTATTGTGTAAGATGTCCACTAAAATGGTGTGTCAAAACGTGCTGAAGGCGACACTTAAAGAGGACATCAATGCTGGTTTGGCCAAGTGTCACTTGTTAAACATGATTTATTAGCTATTCAACTAATAGGGAAACAATGCAGCTTAAATAAAGTTTACGAACGACATGGATTACAACAGTTACTTATATCACCACAGGGGCGAGTTTATAATAATCGAACTCTTAAATGCAGTGATGAATTCAAGGGGTGGCCCGGGGGGGGGGGGGTCCCCCGGGAAATTCATATCTATTTGTCAGTATATATATCATTAACATCCTCTCCCCTCCGTCAAGCTTAATGTCCCCCCAACCCGGAGCAAAGTGGTGTATTCATCACTGCTTAAATGGGACAACTACAACTATAAATATTACAGCTGCTTAATATGACCTGATTACTATACGTATTCTAAATATTCCCTTGAAATATACAATCAAATTAATGTTTACGTATGGTGCTAGTTCAGTACGAAAAAGTGCGACATGTTGAAAGGGTAAATTGGGCACACGGTAGTGGCGTATATTGTGGGTTATCAAAGCTACTACCGAAGCCAACATCTAAAGTAAACTAGAAATTAATAAGCAATATTAATTATAATTGCAATACCCTCATGAAGAATGAGCGCGTAGGATGGGATGTCTCGTTCTCTGCCACTGAACAAAGGGGAGAATAGGGCTTCGGATGCTTGCTGCCGCAGACTTCACTACAATGCGGGCAAGGACGGGTGAGGCGGAGGAGTGCAGGAATAAGCACACCAAGGTTTCGGAATCCCCTGTCCCTATACCCACACGAACGTCTCCGAAATGTGCCGTGCAAATACGACTGGCTTGGAGTTAGCAAAAACACTGTATTAAATATTGTGTGATTGTTACGGTCCTCAACAGCTGTATTATTTATTTCATAGTATACAGTGTACCAAGACAGTTGCTAGTATTAATTCTTGGAAATGGGCTTCATAAGAGAAGACCACGGCGGGAGGGGCAGACACAGCAAACACCCTAAACTCTCTTGTAACCTTGAGCGATGGCAATTAGATTGATAGTATGGATGGACAGTTGAAGGACCTTTAGTAGCACCATGGGAAGCGCCAAGTCGCAAGAACTCGCATTTGTTTCTGCGAGTAAGCGCCATAAAAAGACAAAGCAATACATTTGGATTTCCTCTCTTTCTTTAACAGTAGTAATGGCTGCAGTGTGACATGGTTCAATTTAAGGGCATTACCTACTTAGCTGTATTTCTTCCCTGCAACTTCTTGTCACAGCAAGCTTCAACGGTAGTTCTTTCCAAACCAAATTATATACGTCACAAGCTCTGCGACTATGACACTGACATTTTGTTCTTGCAAGACGCTACCTTTATTGATTTTACTTTGTAATTTACCATGCATCGTATAGTGACGTAACAAACAGATCGCAGGGTTACGGCACTCCGTCCATTTGGACGTGATATCAGTGTAGACTACCAGCTTCAACGTGTAACAAACTTATGGAAAAGGACTTTGGCGTGGATTTGCCATATATTCTTCGTAAACTTATCTCGTTGCTATATCTTGGATGGATATCCCAACTGCATCTTTCGTCCGGAAGATTGTAGGTATTATTTATATAGATCTAGCACAAGTAGACAAATCTGTATGTTAGATACATGGCTGCTGCGACGTGAGTAGGTTGCACATACTTAAATCATTGTTTACTCTGCTTCCCATCTGGAACGCTTTTCTTCCTCAAACTTATTGGTACGTCAGTTCAATTGTCAATATCCCAATATCCTTCTCGGACCACTTGCCGTCACCCCTGACTTTTTTTCGAGTGTATTTATAGAGCCCCACTATGCTGGGAAGGCTCAGGGGGACTAGGTTTCGCCCGAAGGCACTACCCACTAAAAGTCCTCCATCGGAGAGAATTTAGGAGAGGAAGTTCAGCAGTACCACTACTTCACCTGCGAATTTAAGGAGCGGTTATATCGACCGGCCACAGAGGCTTAGGCCAGGTGAAAGAGGATGCCATGACCGAGGCCCTGATTACACCCTTGGAAAGTCAAGTGTGAAAGTAAAAAGGAAGTAATTGGTGTATAGTATTAAGGAGTAGTTAGGTGTTAGTGATATCTTCGTCGTCCATTAGGAGGTGCAGCAGTGTGCCCTTGGTAAGCGGGTGTGGCCTCTATCCCAAGTCGCTCTTCCTCCAACCTGCGCCTCTCCGTATATGCCATTGAACATTCCTATTGGAAACCCAACAGGATCTGTACGGGATGAAATATCAGACTTATAGAAGTCTCGCTATTGAGATATCGCTGGGTGGAACCTGTACGCGAAACCTCAGCCACAATATTTCTTCACCATGGGCATGGTCTGATCTTAGAGCTAACCGAGCAAGGTAACGCCGCGGCAACGTGTACGACTCGCATTAGAGAGGTCCCGGATTCGACCCCTGACGACCGCGCAGCCTGACATGGGTCACCTAGGCGAATGCTGGGGTGCTTAATTTCATACCACGGTTTCCTTTCCATCATTTCCCATCATTCCATTCCCTTATCTTTCAGGTAGGTGGTGTTGGCGGTGCAGGACAGATGGTCCGGATACTTGAACATGGTAATTGCTGTTCACGGCGCAGGTGGCGGCTGCTCGGCGGGGCCGGCGTCTGAATGAAGAGATCTCAGCACTTGTTAGCGACTTCCGCGCGTCTCTGTGGCCCGTATAGCCGCCATCCTGTGGCATCTTGCGGTTCCCTCACTTCATCCCTGCCTCAGGGGAGCGTTAGCCACAACAGATCTGCGTAGGTCACGGTGCGCGAGGTGTCCCCCTTTTTATATATCCTTTACCCCTTTTACTTAGAGTTCCAAGATATTTTTGTTTTCTTTTCCTTTAAGTTTCACTTACTTGAATAGTCTTATGCTTATTAACTCACATTCCTTACTTAAATGGCTTAGCTTCCTTTCAATTAGATCGCTTTGATCTGAAGTATTATATCCGGCTGATGTCTAAGAAAAGGAATATTTATAAGGGGATTCCAACACAGCCAAAAATTGTCGTGTTACATTTTATACGATTACATCTACATATTATATGTATAGACAGATAGTAATGACAGGAAGATAGACTGGTGGCATAGATAAATAAACATTTAAGTATATAGGATACACACGGAGACAGAGAGGAGATGGGAGAGAGAATTTTCCAAAACTGACCTAAGGAATAGATACACATTTAACATTCCATATCATGCGTAGCTTATTATAAAAATAAAAAAAAAAGTTAAAATCCTAGCATTTTACTGAAATAAATCATGATAGCATCAAAGAGAAACAGCTGCAACATGTAGGCACACGTGCAAGATCTCTAGAGGATATACATAGTACATTCACAAGTTAGGGAAGCCTGTAAACCGCTTCGACTGTCTGGCACCTCTACCGATTTAATGTCTGGAACTCCAACAACTGCATATTGTGTAAAAGCCCCCGAGTGATGGATCGCAAACATTTGCGTATTCACTACTAAGCTTTAAATTAAATAGCTACTAGGCCTAGATTTAGATGCTATGAAGAAAAATCTAGTGTTGCATTCACACAACTAATCACTCTTTACAAATAATTATTATTACGAGAGATTATTCTAATTTTTGTTTATTGTGATAAACTTTCATTGCACATTTGAGCATTCGTTGCAGGTGTAAGGATACAGAAGGTTAAAGCGATGGCAAGATTTTCAAGATGGCGTTATGCACTGTCAACAAAATAGCAGCGCCCACCTCCATGCGCACCATATCGTTGTCGATGAGTAATAATTATCACGCGCTGTATAAAATACGTGTTTATGATTGCCACACATACGTGCCAGAGGCCATAAGTAGCTCTTCATTTCCGTAATATGTCTCTCCGCATACCAAAGTCATCCGAGATCCTCGCACAGAGTGAATGAAATTTAATCATGCGCAAAGGGATGTGGTTAGCAGCACACCAAAGTCAACTGAAGTCTTCGCAATGAGTGAATGAAATTTGATACATGATGGGTAAAGGGATGTGGTTAGGAATATGGAACTATGTGGGCGAGTATTTACAATCAGAAGCTTCAAACTTGAATGTCATTTTTGAAGCAGAACGTACTGCCTTGCATACGCATAGGCATAGCTATCGAATCTGATTACGAGACGAATTCGGTGTCTGAAAACGCAACGTCAACACTGCAAATACTCACTTGCAGAGGGAGTCACATTCCGCTTACTTGTGGCATGTTTATGGCGTGCGCAAGTGAGTGGCGATAATCTGAGGTCTTCATGACCACGGTATTTTGCCATTCGTCTATTGCATACACTTTCTTTACATTAGCTTCCCGAACTTTTTCCAAAACCTTGCTCATATAAGAACTGGACTGGTTTATTATGTTCTTCCAAGAATCTGATCATCGCGTCCTATCTATTGGACATTGTAAGATGTTGATATTTAGTTGGGAATGATAACGCCGCCATAGCCTGTCCCAAGCCAGGTTGAGAAAGGTGAGGGGGATAACACCTCGTTGAAAAACCAAGACTCGGCTGACAATACCCCGTAAGGGCCCCTGATCTAGGATTACAACTACTGCTGCCTTGCAGTTTGGCGTTGGTTCGTCAGAGGCTAGAGATAACCTTGAGTAAAAATTACCAGCTACCTGTTCATCAGAAAAATTGCATATGCTAAAAACCCCAAAGAAACACAGCCGGGCGGTAGTATTCAGTGTGGGACTTTATAGAACAGGCGTGTCAAACAGCACTCGCCAAATGTGAAAGTATTCCCCTATTTCCCTCCCTTCAAATCGGAAAACGAGAAAAACAAAGCGAAAACCGGTTCTACTAGCGCGTGCTACTGCAGTTAAGGAGGGGCGGACTCCTCTCTTCACACCCTCGGAGTGATGTTTGACATGCCTGTTATAGAACAAACAACTAGCATGGTATGGACGAGTGAGGATGGGGAAATGAAAGCATACCGAATAGAGTAATAAAATGGACTCCGTCGGCCTGCACACGCATGGATGCGGGAGATACAGCAGATTATGAAAAGACTAGATCAAGACGATTGGGGAGATCGTGAATAATGGAAAAAATCCAAATATAGCTTTGTGAACAGGAAGATGTTTAATACATTGTAAACCAGTGTAAGTAAAATAATAATAATAATAATAATAATAATAATAATAATAATAATAATAATAATAATAATAATAATAATAATAATAATAATAACAACAACAACGACAACAACGATGATAATAAATAATAATACATAATAATAAATAATAAATAATAATAGTAGTAGTAATCGTTGGGAATGATCACTAACATCAGGACGGAAGACGTTGCAAAGCTGTTTTTCACTCCAGGTGGAATTAACATCGTATGTATCAATTTCGTGACATTCATTGGCTGGAAGTGACACGCCCTTTGGTGCAATGCGAAACGCCAGGCGACTTCCGAGAATAAACATTGGGTTTTTACTGTTTGTGTCTATCTGTGTGGATGTTTTATCTGACAGCCTTGTGACAAACAAAGGCAAAGCGCAAGTACGGTAATAACCACTTGCAATGATATGGGGGATGACTCGCCAAGCTGCACAGTACCATACAAAAGTTTAAACCTTACAGTTGCTCCAAGCAGAGGCTGCTGCCATGGCGTTTCGGAAGACAAAGTGCATCCTGAGGACCGTGAAGTAGCAAGTAACATAATATACAATTGTCATAAATATAAAAGTAAATGTTTTGCTTTCACAGTAAACCAAGTGAGTATTGTATTACATCGAGGCATCAGAGTCGTTTACTAAAACAATAGAAAGAAAAGGAATTTGTTGAGAAGGCAGTGTGCCGTGTATACTCCCCGTAAAAAGAAAGGGAAAAAAAAAAAAAAAAAAAAAAAAAAAAAAAAGCTAGATCAGCACACACAATTGTGAATATAGACGACTTTCAGAAACTAATTCACTGGCTAATTCACGACTTTTATATGCATAACAAAACTCTACCTACCATTAGGAAGTTATTCCTGTTCTTACTGATCGTTTCCTCATTGCAATCTCCAAGTCGAAGGCAAACCCTTATTGAAAAGTCTCGTACTGTAACTTGATGCCGTAATTATTTCCTGAGAATCCATCAAGAGACACAGTAGAACGACAGTTCTATCTGACAAGACTTAGATCGATATCTAGTTAACGTTTGCAAACGCTGAATAAGTGAAGTGCGAGCTAATGCAAATCCACAGTGGTTAACGCAGGAAGAATAAATGAGTTATTGGAAATTACTCTCTGCGGTGACTACCATGAACAGATCAACTGTCAATGGGAAACTTGACTAAACCCTTTCCTCCTTTGTCACAGTGTCGGAAATACACCGTACCACTGCATGCAGATACAAGTACCAAAGCACTCCGTACAATCAGATATATTGACTGCGGAAGAAGGCAGTCACATACAGGATGTTGGGAGTATAAATGCAGATATTTTGATAAATGGTACCTCAATGGTACCCACTTCGGTGTGTCAGTTACTTTTGTCTGTGTCGAACAGTTTTCTCCACAAACCAATCACATGGTTTATCTGAATTTTTGGCATGGCCACCAAACGAGCCACACCTGTGAGATAGACTATCCGTTTTCCTTCACATGGCCTAGATAATGGAGGTCATTGGCCTTGTAGAACTCATTCAAACTCGGCATTCGTTATCGCGTTACAGTATTCGTCCCACACACTCTGCTTCATGTTTTCTGTGGCACGCTTACTGGAGTACTAGACAACCTGGAAACATACTACCCTTAATAAATAAAATTAAGTCCACAAATGAAGCAAATATTGATGTCATATTCATTACACTGTCCTGTACTACCAGTACAAATATCTGCACCTCTACACCTAACAGCCTATGTGAAGTGTATGAGGAAAGAAGATCTCTTAAAAATTGGTCGATCTGTTAAGTCTAAACAGAAACATATGTAACTGACTCACAATTCGCATCTCGAGACATGTGGTGCATTTTCTTCCTGAGCGTCATTGAATTAGCCTCTTCTAAAGTAAAACACATGGTGCGAGAAGCTAATGCAACAGGAGATTGATGTGTACAGAAGCTCCGAGATATTACCTACTCTAAAGGGCTCGTGCTGTGAACATGCTCGATTCTGACTGGGAAGGATACTTCAAACATGTACAATAAGAGAAAGGGAATTGCACAAAAAATTTTTGAAATCATGATGGCCTCCAAAGGAGGACCGCTCCCCCTGCCACTTGATTAATAACCATTAGCAAACAAAAGGCAACCCTCATAGACAATGTAGCCGTCTTCTGGTGCTTTTAGATTTTTAAACCACAAACCTTGTAAAACCCATCTCAAACTAATGCAGCCTTTGGAGAGGAGTGGGGCACGGATTTTGTTTGAAAAATGCAATTTAAGGAAACATATGGTATGTGTCTGGTGTAATTGTCACTATGATTACAATTAGAGACAGCTAATCTGACAGGGTGAGTTTGGAAGATGACATTCGAATTCGGAATTAGCAAGGTTACTTATCTTTAGGTGATATAAAAATTTACAAGTTGCTTTAAGAAAAAAACACCGTAGTTAAACATCATTATTTTAATAGTTAAACATACTTAAAAGTAAATTAAAATATTTTGTTCGCGAATTTGAAAATTTGTCAATATACTAAACTAAGCCCCCCGACACTATAGCTCGGGAAGAACCAAGCCATGCCGCCCAGCCGCTACGTCCTCCACCTCGACCTACTACAGGCGTCATGGGTGGGGTGCAGTACTGGAGGGTGGTACGTGGTCAGCGTCCCGATCCCTCGACCTGAGGCCGCTACTTTTCAATCAAGTAGCTCCTCAATTGGTCCCCCCCCCGAGACCTAACGAGGCTGAGTGCACCCCGTGCCAGATCTCCCAGAGGTACCGGGGATCGAACCCGGGTCCTCCGCGCCAGAGGCAAGTGCACTACCAACTGCGCTACGGTCTGGTTAGAATAGTAGAAAAGCTAATTCTATTAGACGCAAAATTTAATGGCGGCTGATAGCTGACTATTACTGTTCTCTTTCCCGTTGTGCAAATAAATTTTGGGGATACAAATGGTATTTATATCATTGGCTTTAATTCACAACTATACAACACCGCAAGGCACGGCAAACTATGGTTGAACGCTGTACCGAGCCACCCGCCGTTAAATTTTGCGTCAGCCATCGTATTCACATACAGATCCAGTATCAAACATACTTTTTTATAACAAACTTGCTATAGTAATTCGACTGGGCTGTCTCTACACCCAAGGCGTGAACTAATTAACACCAACAGAGCTACGAGTAATTAAAAGTAAACAACTTTGGAATCCACTGCTGCTACTACAAGAATCATACTTTGTTCTATCAAATCTATTTACAAGAAGTAGAACTTTATCTATTTGCTTGTTTCTCATATTTAAATAGCGCAAAACTTCCATGTATTTCGGAAGATATGGGTCACCGTATTGATTAACTCGTTGGGCTACATCGACATTTGTATAAAGCTGTACCTGATGAAATCAGTCTATGAATAAATACCGCATATCAGTTCCATACGTGACTTATGGTGCATTTCTCATAACCTTCGAGCTGTCACGTAGACGGTATATTGCGTGCTTCGTATTTAAAGATAGCAACTTCATAACAGTTTGTGACAACAATTCAACCTGTATAAGAAAATATTCCATAACTTCACTATGCGCTGAGGAAGTAACAAACTGGATACCGTTTACGCTGGGATGCACTGAAATGTTCACTTTTTAGCACAGGATACCTGACCCGTTAAATGTGCCAACTTATAATCAAGGAAGTCCGAAGCTCAGACAAGAACATATCCTGTTGTAAACAAGGTCTAGTGGTCTAGACTCAGTCCGCCACGTTTGACGTGCAGCCGTGGAAGAAAAAAAGCTTGAGCGCATTAGAAGAGCAGAGTATATTTAACTTCCACATCGTGTTGCAGCGCAATTTACACAAATAATTATTTTTCTTTGAAGTTTTATGGTTTCGCAATTCTAAGTAGAAACGCAGTAATAGAAAATGTGTCTGGTGTTACATTCTTAGAGGCGCCCCCCCCCCTCCCCCGAGACTGAATTTTCCTCCACCAATCAGTGGCCTAAGAAGAGATGTTACATTCTATAATTAATATTTATCTAGATTAACCCGAACAGAAGAATAAGCTTTATTAAGAAGAGTTTGTTGAAGAATGGGCAGAAAAAATCAGTTGAATGAAGAGACACAATTTACACAAGTCGATATTCTAATATGCAGGTGAGTTTGAATTTCTCTCCACCAATCAGCGGTCTAAGAGCCGTTACAGTATGTCTGCCTCTCTTTCTCTCCATATATGTTTACAACAGATCATTCTAATTTGGGACAGACTAATAACACTACGCAATATATTTAATGTAGATAGTAGATCTCATAAAGACATCATTGTGAGCTGCCATGTGCTAATCTCTCGCCTTTTCCCTCCAGACAGCAGAACATCTCGCGGATGTTTTCTCGTCGAGGCCTACAGCATCTGGAGTGCATGTGCAGCATACAGAGAAATGAATCTAAGCATTTGTACAATTTTTTCTTGCCGAAATTAATTCACGCTGAGTAGAAATTAGAATACTTAGCGTGTTATACTTCTTACAGGCGGTTATTGTCCAATTAAAAATTAACAGGAAATACCCAATCAGCAGCCTTAGAAGTTTCCGTTCAGTAGGTATCTCTTTCTTCCCTAGTAATATATTTATAACAGCATCGTTCTAATTTGAGAACTATTATAGGATACATTTTCCTTCGAGTAGGATATTTTGGAAAGCATAAATGCAAAGTTGAAACCAATGACTTTCAAATTACTGCAGCACTAAATAGACTATTACTCGTAAGAGACTGTCACATCAAAGCTGCCCGTACTCTACTGCATTTTCAGGTCGCTATATAAAAATATAACAAATAATGTTGTGTACATGTATATGTAAAAAGTACCCCAAACCAAATAAAGTAACCAAATAAAAATAATAAAATAGCCCATTCGGCCCTCATTTACCCAAAATGTTCACTTGAGGCTTAAGAGGGAACACCCCTGAAACAGCCATTAGGTGAAATAAGCCCTTGATGAGACAAACCCAAGGGCAAATTAGCCCTAAAATTCCTATAAAAAGATAAAACTGCCAAACGTGAGGGGAAAAAATACAACCCGGAACTTGAAGTACCACGCAATGCAACAGTAACAGTACTAAAATATAATCCCAACTTTATTCCGACTTCGGTTCAGCAACTGCGTCCCATGAAAAACGTTTAGTCTAAATGCATGAAGTGTCAAACAAATCAAATTAATTCAACCGAGGATGCATTTTACACTTCAATCATGTGACGTCACTAAACCGACTATTTTACAGTCAAGTCAACACACTAATGACAAACGAACCAAACACCTACAGGATTAAATATATATATATATATATATATATATATATATATATATATAACTTTGTACTTTCTCTACTACGTATAGTAAGTATATAAAAAAATATATGAATAAAAAAAAAAAGCATTTTAGAAAAAGGTGTGCGTGTGAACAGCATAACTAAAAAATCTGATGTGTTGCACTTACATGACTTTCTCTACTCTTGTACTAACCATTCTAACAAACTCTCATTCCTGTATCTCCATGTCACTTAAGATAAACATTCGTACAAGTTATCTTATTGCTTATTTCCTTGTAGGTGCAAGGGGAATGTTAGAATACAGTAGGCTTTGTGCGATAGTCAAATGTTTGAGATTCTGTTGTCTTTGCACACTTAACATATAAAAAAAAATGAACAACGATGATCCATTTCACGAAAGTTTTCTGAAACTCACACACATAACAAGGAATATCTCCGAAATGGTTCACCCTACAAGAAAATTTATTGAGACATAAATTGTGTATTTTAGCAAGATCTACATTTGTTGTATAGTATAATTTGGTCTATCTCTAACGGTTTACCAGTTATGCAAAAGTCGTCCAGAGTAAATACGACTACAGGGGCTATAGCCAGAAAATTCAAGATATGCATTTCATTTGCCATCAAAATCTCTCAAACATATGACATTTTAATCAAAATCGTTTAAGCCATTTTCAAGAAAATCAAAATTTTCGAAACATTTTCCATGTAAAGGGTAGTTTAGGGTGGGACTATTTTCTTCAAAATCTTCGTGTCACATCCTTGAAAGACATTACACTTAAATACCAACTTTGGTTTTTAACCGACTTTTCGTTTTTGAGTTATGCTGTCCACAGACTGACACACAGACGGACCTTTTTCTCAAAATGCTTTTTTTGGATTCAGGGGGTCTCAAAACATATATTTGCGGTGAAATCTCGACATGGAATTTTTGGATGGAATACAATACTTCCCCTACTTACAGTAGAAAAAGTAAATAACGAAGTCAGTTAAAAACCGAAGATGGTAATTAAGATTAATATCTTTCAAGGATGCGACACGAAGATTTTTAACAAAATTCCTCCACCCTTAACTACCCTTTACATGGAAAAATATTTTGAAAATTTTGATTTTCTCAAAAGTGGCTTAACAATTTTGATTAAAATGCCATATGATTAAGATATTTTTATAGCAAATGAAATGCATATTTTGAATTTTGTTACTGTAGCCCTTGTACTCCTATTTACTCTTGATAACTTTTGCATAACTGGTAAACTGTAAGAAACAGACAAAAAATTTAGATCTCGGTATAACAGACAAGTTATGTCCAAATGCCTTTTTTTTTTTTTTTTTTTTTTTTTTTTGGAGTAAACCATTTCGGAGACATTTCTCGTTAATTGCGTGAGTTTTGCAACACTTTACTTTTCTTAAATGGAAGATCAATTAGTTTTTATCTATTGACTGTGCAAAGAGTACGGAATTTCAAAGCCTTCACATAGCGCCCAGCTTTAAAAGATTTGATTATCGCTCAAAGCCTACTGTATTCCCATATTCCCCTTGCACCTACAAGAAAATTAGCAATAAGAATTTCTGCAAATGTTTATCACGACTAACATGAAGATAGAGGAATAAGAGTTTGTAACAGCTAGTACAAGAGTAAAAAAAGTCATGTGAGTGCAACAAGATTTTTTTCTTGAAAGATAAGTGCATAAAATGCGTGGAATTCAGTATTAATACCCGAGTTACTCCATAAATTGTAGTAGACAGCAGCCGGCAAGCAGGCAGGGAATTATAATTCAAACACTTTTTCCCAAGCGTCAGTGCGACAGGTTCCAGGAACCGGTTGAGGAATATAAAAATAGGACTACTACAAATGCCCAAGTGCATATTCTCCTGTTTCTGGTCGAGAGGGAAACGAAGGAACACGTTTTGCTGCCTCGTTTGCTTGAGCCAATTGTAGTCTATTCGACAGAACATTTCAAGCATTTCAGCAACCTGTAATATCTTCCTTCACATCTAGGAATTTTCATTATCCCGTTAGAATCCATTCTTGGCTACGCAGGAGATAAAGGGACCTTTGCTTCTCTGCTGTGCAATTGTAGAACCAAATTGATTTCTCCATTTCCTCGGTGTCTCGTTAGAGCATTTCAAAATTGATTAGTTCTTAAAATGGGGTACTGTAAGATGGAGTTATTCACAACTGTTTTATTAATGGGCGCGCGAAAGACCGCTTAATTTTGCTCAGAGGCCACTTTATTAGGCTATAATTTGCCGTAAATCTACACCGGATCCATGGGCTTTGTTTCCATCCAAAGAAAGCCATGGTAAGGATTTTCACGTTCGAAAAAAGTTCATCGCCCTCTACCGGATTTGAACCCGCGACCTTGGGGACCAGAGGCTAGCATGTGCCGCTAGACGATGGGACAGAGGGCGCCATGGAGTTATTTTCAGAGGTTGAGCGTCTAGGACTGCAGTTTCAAGTTCAGTGGCATTTTCAATGGCGACGTGCGGTGGCGAGGTTCCTGAGCACTACACTAAATTACTAAGCACAAATTGATCAGTAACATTTAGGCTTCCGCTGAACGAAATCTACAGAAGATATATGAACTCGTCGACTTTCTTTTTAAATACAGATAACACACACGTTTCTTGGGCTACCTCAGGAGATCCCCAAAGGAAAAGAATATTCCTCGAAACAAAGCATTTCAAAGACAAAACCACAATGTGGCCACATCGAGTCAGGCTGTGCAGGCCGCTTAAAACAACGAAAAGCTTAATCCAACATTCGGTATTTATAGATCAATATACAGAATCATTCAAAAGTACTTTTACAAACTTTGTGGGCATATTTCTTACACTAAAACAAATACCAACATTCATGTAAACATGTGTCTCAAAATCCTTCGTTTTCGATTTCTGAAAGATCAAGATATTAATGAATGTTAAAGTGACACAATCTATTTTTTGGCCCTGTCAACTTGTTTGGAAGTATTCAACACAAACTCATTTCGGATACTCAAAATATGTTTAATATCGTATGTTATATATTTATATACATTTTAATATATTTCTTTAATATATTTTTTAATCAATATACTGTGTGATTGTAGTTTTCTTTAATAATTAATGTCATTTGTGAAAATTATCATTTATTCTAACTATATATATAATAGACACACACACATTTACAGCTTCATAAATGTTACTGGCTACATCTTTCTTCCAAATATCAGTGAGGGCCTTATTACTTTCTCTACTGGCAAGTAGGGGAAGTATTGTATTCCACCCAAAAATTTGATGTTGAGATTTCACCGGAAATATATGTTTTGAGACCCTCTGAATCAAAAAAAAAAAAAAAAAAAAAAAAAAAAAAAAAAAAAAGCATTTTTAGAAAAAGGTCCGTGTGTGTATCTGTGTGTCTGTCAATAGCATAACTCAAAAACGAAAAGTCGGTTAAAAACCAAAGTTGGTATTTAAGTTTAATGTCGACACGAAGATTTTGAAGAAAATAGCCCCACCCTAAGCTACCCTTTACGTGGAAGATTCTTCGAAAATTTTGATTTTCTTGAACATGGCTCTAACGATGTTGATTAAAATGACATGTTTGAGATATTTTTATGACATGAGATGTATATCTTGAATTTTCTGGCTATAGCCCCTGTAGTCGTATTTACTCTGGATGACTTTTGCATAACTGGTAAACCGTTAGAGATAGACCAAATCATACTGTACAAACAATGTAAATCTTGCTAAAATACACAATTTATGTCTCAATACATTTTCTTGTAGGTTGAACTATTTCGGATATATTTCTTGTTATGTGTGCGAGTTTCGGAAAACTTAAAACTTTCGTGAAATGGAATATCGTTGTTATGTTATGTGTGCAAAGAGAACGGAATCTCAAAGCTTTAAAAGATTTGACTATCGCACAAAGCCTACTGTATTCTAACTTCCCCTTGCACCTACAAGGAAATAAGCAACAAGATAATTTGTAGAAATGTTTATCTTAATTATCACGAAAAAGATATAGGAATAAGAGTTTGTAAGAATGGTTAGTACAAGAGTAGATTAAGTCACGCGAGTGCAACACTTTTTTTTTTTTTTTTTTTTTTTTTTTTTTTTTTTTTTTTTTACTATCTCTACTGGTAAGTATTCCACCCAAAACTTCGATGTCGAGATTTAACCGGAAATATGTTTTGAGACCCCCTAAATAAAAAAAAAACACTTTTAGAAAAAGGTCCGTGTGTGTGTGTGTGTGTGTGTGTGTGTGTGTGTGTGTGTGTGTGTGTGTGTGTCAGTTTGTAGACAGCATAACTCAAAAACGAAAAGCCGGTTAAAAACCAAAGTTGGTATTTAAGTTTAATGTCGACACGAAGATTTTGAAGAAAATAGCCCCATCCTAAACTACCCATTACAGTGAAGATTTTTTCGAAAATTTTGATTTTCTTAAAAATAGCTCTAAGGATTTTGATTAAAATGCCATATGTTTGAGATATTTTTATGACAAATGAAATGTATATCTTGAATTTTCTGGCTATAGCCCCTGTAGTCGTAATTACTCTGGACGACTTTTGCATAACTGGTTAACCATTAGAGATAGATCAAATCATACTATACAAAAAATGCAGTTCTTGCTAAAATACCCAATTTATGTCTGAATAAATTTTCTTGTAGGGTGCACCATTTCGGAGATATTCCTTGTTATGTGTGTGAGTTTCGGAAAACTTAAAAACTTTCGTGAAATTGAACATCGTTGTTCATTTGTTTTGCATGTTAAGTGTGCAAAGAGAACGGAATCTCAAAGCTTTAAAAGATATGACTATCGCTCAAAGTCTACTGTATTCTAACATTCCCCTGCGCAATGAAATAATTTGTACAAATGTTTATCTTAACACGAAGAAGATATAGTAATAAGGGTTTGTAAGAATGGTTAGTACAAGAGTAAAGAAAGTCATGTGAGTGCAACACACCAGATTTTTATCTTTTGAACAATTGCTCATCTCAGTAATGTTCACTCGCTTACAGTTGTGCTAATCAAAAATCGATTTTTAAACATTAAATTCTCAAACATTCACATACCCATACATTTAGTGAGGTTAGACTTAAAATCCAGCATGCTAACTACCAGACCAGAAACGGTGTTTTATCTATTTTCTAAACATTTCCACACTGATATTTATGCTGAATAAAGCAAAGGTGCCAGAATGAGTATGCTGAGTGTACAGGCTGACGTATTAATTTATTACGAGGAAGCACCTGATTAGCATATTTAGTTAAGGGCCTAGACAAAACAATGAGTATGTCTGATGTCTGAAACTCATTTATGAGTAAGCTTTCTTGGGTAACTGAACGGTGTTATAACAGTATTACCTTATCAGTTTCACATATAACTCGTTTAGGGAAATGAAAGCGGTTCGAATCCCATTTCAAATTAATTAACAAACAAATGTAAATCAATTGGGTTATTACGGCTAGTTTTAAGAACAATGAAAAGCAAGAAATACCTATTTCGTGGATATGTAATAATAAAATTCGAACTGATGGAAATCAACATATTGACCATTTCACTGGTCATAAAAATGGATCTGCCAATTGGCAACGTCGCAACCGCAAAAATCCTTGGAAAATGCCAGCAGGCAATAAAAAGTTACGTGATATTACTAACTATTCATAAGGTCAAGAGATATTGCCTTTATAACATTTAAGCGAGGCAGTTATTTAGGTTGCAGATTAATGCACATGTATGTCGAATGTTAACAATTTAGTTAGCAAAATGAGCGTCTAGAAGCAGAAGCAAATCAAGCAGTCTCGTCTGTTACTTTCAGAACATCTGGACAAACCAAACGGATAGGAGCATAGAAAGACCTGTGGGCGATTCAAAAAAATCTGTTAGAACAGCTGCAAAATTTTCGAAGCTGAAACTCTAAGGGCTGAACAATCTTCAAAAACAACCTCATGGCGACGACAGACGAGATGATTAGTTCTGTAACAGGTATTTACAAATATCTATCACTGATGACACTGCTGACCCATAAATCTTCTCAGATAAGACATGGTTTCATTTGAACACCAATGAAGCTTCACAGAACAATAGGTATTTGAGTACAGAGAATTCTCATTTAATTCAAGTTCCGTCACATGATGTGCTGCACTCACATGACTTTTTCTACTCTTTCACAAACTATTCTTACTAACACTTCATGTTAATCGAGAAAAACATTTGCAGAAGTTATCTTATTGCTAACTTTCTTGTAGATTCAACGGAAATACAATAAGCTTTGAGCGATAATCAACTATTTTAAGGGTGGTCGCTATATGACGACTTTCAAATTCCGTTCTCTTTGCATGGCCAAGAGATAAAAAATTAGTAACGACCTACCGTTTGAAAAAGGTCTGTAAGTATTGCAAAATGCTGACAAACGGGGAGGAATATCTCCGAAATGGTTCACTTCACACAAAACATAACACAATTTAACATAAATTGTGTATTTTAACGAAATCTACATGGTAAGATTTGGTCTATCTATTAAGGTTTACCAGTTATACAAAAGTCATCAATGGTAAACAGGACTACATCGGCTATAGTCAGAAAATTCAAAACATACGTTTAATTTGTTATTAAAAAAAACTTAAACTTGTGGTATTTTAATCAAAATCGTTAACCATTTTTGAGAAAATCAAAGTTTTCGAAAAATTTTCCATGTAAAGTGTAGTTTATGGTGCGGCTATTTTCTTCAAAATCTTCGTGTCGCATCCTTGAAATATATTAAACATAAATACCAACTTTGGTTTTTAACTGACTTTTCGTTTTTGAGTTATGCTGTCCACAGACTAACACACAGAGACCTTTTTCTAAAAATGCTTTTTTTTAATTCAGGGGTCTATTTAAAAGTAGAGAAAGTAAAAATTGGTGTATGTGGTGTGACAGCAAATCGGGTTAACAGAATCCATATTTTTCAGCGATATCGTAAATTCCAATAGACACCACAGAAACATTATCGCAGCATTTATCAAACGTCAGATGGCGAAAACGGATACTTTGAAAGGGAGTTTAACTTAGTCCATGGTGCTCTTTGGTCCTTGGTTGACATGAAGACGGTGATTGATGACACGATCATGTCCAAAGGGTTATACTCCCCACCCGCACCTCGGATCTTACAGTGTTTGACTTCTATTTGAGGGGAACCCTAAAATAAAGTTTACAGTTACAATCCGCACACTATAAACCAACAGTAGACAGTATCAAAACAAAAATAAAGGGAAATCACGCAAGAACTTATGCGTGTGAATCGAAATTTCATCCGAAGGTGGCAGGAATGTTAATACAAATAGGCACCACTTGTAACAAGATTAGTGTTCATTATAGTACATGTTCCTAACACTCTCCAGGAAGTATCATGGGAGTTTTATATTGGAAACAGTAGACAATCCGAGGAACACATATACAGAGCGTTCCATCATGGCGGCATCGAACCGAGCGAGGACCGATGCGCCCTCCCCCAGAGTTACGCGTAAATGACCGACAAGTCATGGGTACGAAGCACTTAACTACTTTACTAACTTACATTAGGCTTACCTGCATCACATCAAATATTGAAATTAATGACCTTCAACGCAAACACACTCCTTTACTCGCAGTAGTTCATATTGACTGATTGCCTGTATTTCTCTCGTGATGTCCTTCAATTCTTGTAGCGTGTACGGATTTGATGCGTACACTTTATTCTTTAAGGTTCCCCAATTAATAAAAATCTGATACGTGAGTGCAACACATGACTTTCTCTACTCTTGTACTAACGATTCTTACCAACTCCTATTCCCATATCTTCTTCGTGTTAGATGAGATAAACATTTACAGAAATTTGCTATTGCTTATTCCCTTGTAGGTGCAAGGGAAATATGGGAATACAGTAGACTTTGAGCGATAGTTAAATCTTTTAAAGATTTGAAATCCCGTTCTCTTTGCACACTTAACATATAAAAAATGAACAAACTATGTTGCATTTCGCGAAAATTTTAAGTTTTCCGAAACTGACACACATAACAAGGAACATCTCCGAAATGGTTCAACCTACAAGAAAATTTATTCAGTCATAAATTGTGTATTTTAGCAAGATCTACATTTGTTGTATATTATATAACATTTAGGGTGGGGCTATTTTCTTCAAAATCTTCGTGTCGCATCCTTGAAATATATTAAACTTAAATACCAACTTAGGTTTTTAACTGACTTTTCGTTTTTGAGTTATGCTGTCCACAGACTGACACACATACGACCTTTTTCTAAAAATGCTTTTTTTTTTATTCAGGGGGCCTCAAAACATATATTTCGGGTGAAATCTCGACATCAAACTTTTGGGTGGAATACTATACTTCCTCTACTTACCAGTAGAGAAAGTAAAAGTCACTAAGACGTTAACATTTGCAAGATATCAGCTTTTGTGGCAATGAAACTTAAGCCGACAACGTAATTGTAGTTGAACCTTGGTACAAAGTAACTGTGGTACCTTGTAGTACAACCACAAGATCGTGTAAAGTAGGGTTAATTATTACAACTCGTTCATAATGGCGAACGTTCTTCATTGATGAAGCGTGGTTTTATCTTCAAGATTACGTTTCTACTCAGAACAACTGATACTCGGCCACAGAAAATCCCCCATCCATGAAGTTCTGATAACCTTCTAGTCACTTGCTCCCCCAACACTCACTTCTGCGAATTTCTCCTCACTCGCACATATGAAGTGTCACAACGTTTTACACAAGCTGTAAGCCTAATGTAGCTTAGTATAGTAAGTGTTCCGTACTCTTGACTTGCCGGCCGTTTACATGTAATTCTGGCCGAGGGCGCGCCACTCCTCACTCGGTCTGGTGTCGCCGCGGGTCGGTCCGGTCGATCTACGAACGCACAGTACCTGGCAAAGCTACGAGGTGTATCGGAAACGCAACAGTAATTTGTGTTTACGTCCTGCTTACGTCGAGGAAGAGCATATCTGTTTAAGTACACTCTCTGCAGATGCAATAGATGCAATCACGTCATAATGAAGGCAGAGAAGTGTGACATTAATATAACGTCATAGTTTTGCCACTGAGAAGACTAAAAGAATCGCATAACATTATTGGGAAAAAGGTGGATTGTTGAAAAAAGTACTTGATGAAATGTTTGACATTACCTACGCTCTAGTTATTTGAGTAAATCACCTTAGTGTTATATAAGGTGTACATTTTGATCACCCTTTATAAAATGAGTTATATTACCATGCACATCATATA
Organism: Tenodera sinensis; assembly: GCA_030765045.1. Classification (NCBI taxonomy): domain Eukaryota; kingdom Metazoa; phylum Arthropoda; class Insecta; order Mantodea; family Mantidae; genus Tenodera; species Tenodera sinensis. The sequence goes on from CM060968.1 coordinate 83,507,089, forward strand.
TCACAAACTTTATTTAATAAGAAAAGTGTAGTAACTAATTTAATTCGATTTCTTTTTTCTTTCTTTTCTTTTTTCCCCGTTATGGAAAATGCAGATGGGAAATGTTTACCATCATTTTCGTTCTTTGAAAAATATTACTATACGTAATTATGTAGGTGCATTGTATGTAATACATTTATCATTAAGGTTATTTTTTCCTATTATGTACCCGCGCAATTAAAGTTCCGTATAATAATCAATTACCTAAGCTTTCATACCAGACAACTCCCAAGTGCTCTATTTGTGTTCCAGTATTTACTGTACTACAAGTTATTAGTATTTCGCTATTCTAGTAAACATATAACAAGCAAATGCAGCGCTCAAACAGCGGTCAATACGCATACACGCAAGCGGCGTCCAGGCCATAAAACGACCGCTCGAAGTGTTTGGCGGTTAAGCTTTCATAGCATTTAAGCCCAGCGATGTCCAAAGTTTGCGAAAGAGGTGAGGTTGAATTTACCTCCCACTTTGTGCGGACTGTGCCACTAACCCTCAGACATAATGGCGGTTTGGTTATATGTACGTTGCGTTTGATTTACAAAAGCGCTTTCAAATCGTATGCACTACATACACATCTGCCCATTAGTGACTTCTTTGGTACTGCTTACGTTTAATTAGTCTATCAATATCTGGCGACAAAGGCCAAGTGCATAGCCTTAGAAGATCCACCAAGTGATCATCGCGTAATCTATTGCGACACAGACTTTCACTATAGTTCAATTTGGAGAAATTGTTTGCAAATATATGTAGAGCTATACTCACTCTTACACACACTATTCCTGCAAATGCTTATTTTGCTACCTTATTTTAATCGATATAAGCATTTATAAAAATAATTTATTGCTAATTTTCTTGCAGGTGCAAGGGTAGTGTGGAAATACAAAGGCTTTAAGCGATAGTGGAATGTTTAAAGAATTGGTTGCTATGCGATGCCTTTGAAATTCCACTCTTTGCAAGGCCAAAATATAAAAATGTGAACAACATACTGCTGTTTGAGAAAAGTATAAGTATTACTAAATTCAGACAATAAAGAATATCTCGGAAATGGTTCACTCAAAGAAATACGAAGTATTAGACATAAATTGTGTTTAAACGAGACCTACGTTCTTTATTTAGTAAGCTTTTGTCTCTCTCCTACTGTTTAACATTTATGCAAAAATCATCCACAATGAATAGGTCTTCTGAGAACATTCCCAGAAAATTCAAGTTATGACTTAGAAACTGCCATGGAATCGCCTGTTTGTGTCCGTCACTGTATACTGACTAGCTGGGAGCCTACGCACCACAGTAGGCGTGATTCACCCTCCGACTGAAAGAGGAAGTGGGGAATAGTAGCTAATTATGCAAGCGTCTCCAAAAAGACAAGGTTGGACATCCCTGTGTAAGCCTCTCTACCTTCACGCCATCTTAGACAGAGTCAGTGCCACGCAGAAACGGTTGGCAGCACTGCCATTTCTGTGGCAGAAAATTCCAGCATACCAACGAAGCTGACATCAACATAGAGGTAGCGGTCATCAACGAACAGAAATATCATCTCGCCGCTTATAGGTTTCGCAGTATATAAATTTAGCAACATATGTAGTCTGTGCAGCCCATCAAACAAGAGAAAGTCTGACGGCTTTGGGAACTATAATATAGCAACGCAAGCTGTGTAAACTTAATGCACACATGTTGCACCGCTGACTAGTGATAAGAATAGTTTGGCAGATTCACATTGCTAGAGTAACATTGTAAGATATCTTTTCCTATTTAAACTGTTCATATTTTGTGCTAAGTGAATGCCTATTACGCTAATTTTTATACCGAAATTAAATTACCCAAGAGGGCTTCTGCAGACACTCCCAGAAAATTCATTTCATTGATCATTAATAAAGGCCGGAGGGATGTGCGCTCGCATTCGATACAGGTTAGCTGGACGCAGAGTATGAATGACGTCAGAAGTAAAGCTCGGCCAACAACTGCCACTATAGAAGCAAGAGTCAAAAACAACGTACCGTGGTAATCTACGAACTAGTGAAGCATTGCCTTGCAAGTGTATGCAGACGCCAAAAACTACAAGATGGGGTACTTGGACAGAGGCTGTCACGTATTATGCGATGCATTACAATGAAATTTTGAATGTTTTTAGCGCTCTATGTGATGCAGTTTCATCTGCTATTGTAACTGCAAAGTCTCTGATATTGCATGAACTATCTGAAAATCTTCAATTCATATCCAACAATTTTGCAGTGTTGCCCAAAGCTATTAAACAAGTAGACAAATCAGGCTTGGAATTGTCAAGAGCATAAGCATAATGGAAGACTTAGCTAATTCAATTAATAGGATTCCAGGCATCGAAAAGGTGAAAGCTAAATTCCAGAAAGTAAACAAAAATATTGATTATCAAGCTATGTTTGAAATTTTGAAAATGAGGCAGGAAAACACGTCAGGCGACGCAGTGGAATTCTTTACATTTGCGCCTCTGACATCGTGTGACGTAGAAAGTTTTTCACTGTTTAAAAACTGCTTCAGCGATAGGCGTCGAAATTTCACATTTAATAATTTACGAACGTAGATTGTAACCCAGTGTAATGCAGTCTGTGACGATATTATACAGGGTGGAAGTAAAATGATCAGTCAGACTTTAACAGCGAATTTCTCATGTTGTCAATAACAAGAAAGTCTAATACCAAAATGTTGAAAAGTTTATAGTTTTCTAGAAAAACATATTTTTATTAAAAATGTTTATCATCACCTGGCTGAATTATTGATTGAAGGTTCTTGATTTATGGCTATATTCATAGAAAATTGAATAAATGACAACTTTTTCCTTTGGCGTATTTCAATAGCTTCAACAGTTTTTTGTGTACATTAAATTTAAAACAACCCACAATTTGTTGCCTTTTTGTTGGAGGGAATACAATACTTCCTCTTCTTACCATTCGTAGTACTTAGAGAAAGTAAAAACTACTTCAGTAAAAGCAAACACAAAGTGCTTAAAAGTTGCATATTTAACATCATTATCTCTTGAAATACTCCTTTGCTTGTCAACTGACCGTCCTTGTCGGACAAACAAATATACGAGACAACGAGCCGGTGCAGTCTAAATACAGACAATCCTGACCTTACCCACTTCCATTCTGTTGCACCAGTGTGGTGCTCAATCCAGAGCTAACCCTCAGCTCTGCACGGAATAAAATAAATGGCATTTTGAAGGGCGATCACAAAGAATTGCAGTAGCAAATTACACACATTTTCAAGTTTTTAAAAAGGATCGATCTTCTATTTGCACGTAACATTGTAACGGGAAAAGACTTAACATTACAGACAGTTAGGAAATGTGAAAAATCGTCTTTGGGACTACTGCAAGCTCAGGCGAAACTGGAATAGAAATAAAAATATGAAACTTCAAGAGAAAATATGACTACAATACCAAAAATCTGACGTGTTGCACTCACGTGACTTTTTCTACTGTTATACTAACCATTCTTACGAACTCTTATTCCTGTATCTTCGTGTTAGTTATAAACATTTTCAGAAATTTTCCCATTGCTCATTTCCTTTTAGGTGCAAGGGGAATATGGGAATACAGTTGGCTTTGGGGGATAGTCAAATCTTTTAAAGCTTTCAAATTCCGTAGTATTTGCACGGCAAACGTGAAAAAAATGAATAATGATGCTCCATTTGACGAAAGTTTGTTTTACAAAACTCACACAAATAACAAGGAATATCTCCGAAATGGTTCATTGCACAAAAAACAATTATTTGGACATAAATTATGTGCTTTAGCAAGAACTACATTTTTGTATTGACTCAGGGGTCTCCATCTAGGGGATATGTGAATAGCGACCACAAGGTACCCAAGCTGAGGAGAACATACTTCCACTTACTGGTGTTTTGCTCCTCACTGTAACTTTTCTATCTGACCTTACCTTGGTCATCTCTTGTTCTCTTCTGACCCCAATGCTATTAGGGTTCCCGAGGGCTAGGGAGTCTTTATTTTTCCAACCTCTCCATTTCTCTATAAAATCTTAACCCCAACATGCTGACCTGTCATGGCATGTAATACGTCCTGTGATTGGTGATCAGAGGATATGGTCGGTGAATTTATTTTGTTAATTCTCCCGGTCAGGTCGGTGAGACCCGTAAACCAACGACAGGTGTGGTCCTCCAGACATTCTGGGGGTTGTGAGAGAGCGATGTGACCGCCAAAACATACAAATATGGTTCTCTCTAAAAAGCGGTTACTATTACTGCTATTGCTCTCTTCAATATCATCAGTGAAAAATATTGGAGAGCAAGAGGATTAATGACTTCATTGTCAGAAATCCAGCATTAGCCAACGACAACATTTTTATATAGTACGATTTGGTGTATCTGTTACGGTTTATCAGTTATGCAAAAATCATCCAGAGTAAACAGAGTAACATGAGCTATAGCCAGAAAATTCAAAATATACATTTTATTTGTCATAAAAATAGGTTAATGGCATTCTAATCAAAATCGTTAGAAGCCATTTTCGAGAAAATCAAAATGTTTGGAACCCTTAAAAGATGCGAAACTTTTGGTGTTGAACCGACTTTTCGCTTTTGAGTTATGCTGCCCCCCCCCTCCAACCATCACACACACACACACACACACACACACACACACACACACACACACACACACAACATACACAAACTTTTTCTAAAAAAATGTGCTTTAGGATTGAGGGGGGCTCACAACATATTTCCAGTGAAAAGTCGACATCAAATTTTTGGGTGGAATACAATACTTTCTCTAATTACTATACGTAGTAGAGAAAGTAAAAATGACACAAAAATGACCAAAAAAAATTTAAAAAGTCAAATATGACCATATGACCCCACGAGACTTACATAATTTTAATTACCATTGTTAAATTGGTGCTTCGCTTATATTTTCCATGGAAAAAACACTATGACGTCAAGCATCCGGGTCCTGGTCATGAATTACTATGTACACCCCTGCACAATGAATGCTAAACCAGATTGTTCTGCTTCATGCAAAACGTTTGACCCATAACACTGCTCGACGGCGGCACTTCAATTGATTCAATTCCGTCGATAACCTCTTGCACTCCAGTCACTTAAATAATTTCATGGTAGCTAATACAGCTGCCACGCTGTCTGTTAATTTGTTTTGTCTGCTACTTCAGTGAGGAGGGTGAGGTTTGAATTATTATTATCGGCTGTAAATAGAGTGTTCCGGTAGTTTGATGCGTTAGTTCATTGACACCGTAGCAACTTGAAGCTCTTTGACTGTCAAGGTTAGTTTTCGAAGTTCTAACCTCAGACTCTCTTGAAGGTATATCTGTCCAATCAGGTGTTTAATACTGGGAGTGTATTGTTCAGCAAAACCGGCCAATTTTACTTAACCGGTCTGGGTGGCTCTATTGGTTAGACGCTGGCCTACTGTTCCCACGGTCGCGAGTTCAAATCCGGCCCAGACCGATAGTTTTTAAGTGCTTAAAACGACAGCTCCATGGCAGTAGATTTACTGGCCTGTAAAAGATCCTGCGGGACGAAATTCCGGCATACCGGCGACGCTGATGTGATCCTGGCAATTGACAGCGTCGTTAAACAACAAAATATTATCATCTCTTTTTATTGTATGTATCTCAAAATTGAGATTCCCTTGTGCTCTAAAGGGAAAACACGAATTATTTGGGGAATTTAATGTTATGCTGGCAAGTTGCCATGGTAGCTCAGTGGTTAGAGCAACCTCTCGTATAACGGAAGATCCGTGGTTCGAACTTGGCTGAACTTTTCAGTCCTGATTCTACATTTCAGTGACTACTGTATTTCTTATTCCAATTGTACCTACAGGGAAGTATTAAATAAGACAATTTCTGCAGCTGTTTATCTCGATTAACATGAGGTAGATAAAATAACACTTGTAAGAGGAGTTACATGTCTTGATGCACCCCGAATCCAAAAAATGGATTTTCAGTCCGCGTGTGTGTCTAACAGTGTGTGTGTGGGAGGGGGGGGGGGGGCAGCGTAACTCAAAAACGAAAGTTCGGTTAAAAACCAAAGGGGTATTTAAGTTAGGTATCTTTTAAGGATACGACACGAAGATTTTGGAAAGAATTCCTCTGCCCTAAACTACTCTTTACATGGTAAAGTTTGCAAAAATTTTCATTTTCTTGAAAATGGCTAACAATTTTTATTAAAATGCCATTGTTTAAGATATTTTTATCACAAATAAAATGTATATTTTGAGTTTTCTAGCTATAGTTCATGTAGTCCTGTTTATTCTGGATGATTTTTGCATAACCGGTAAACTGTAAGAGATAGACCAAATCTTAATGTGCAAAAAATGTATATCTTGCTAAAACACCTTTTATGTCCAAATACATATTCACATAGATATTCCTTGTTATTTGTGTGAGTTTTGGAAAACTTAAACTTTCGTCGAATGGAAGATCGTTATTCATTTTTTGTATATCTTAGCCGTGCAAAGAGAACGGAATCTCAAAGCTTTAAAACATTTGCCTATCGCTCAATATTCCTCTTGCACCTATTAAGAAATAAGCAATAAGACAACTTCTACGAATGTTTATCTTAACTAACACGAAGCAGATATAGGAATAAGGGTTTGTAAGAATGGTTAGTACAAGAGTAGAGGAAGTCATATGAGTGCAACACATCAGATTTTTATATTTGTTTCCGAGTACTTAACTGTCAGCATCTGAGCCACAAAGAGTATATTTTGACGCGATTTCGTGATGACCTAGGCCAACTTTGTGTACCACATAGTATACGCCACTCTTGATAAAGCCGGCTTATCAGTATAATACCCAAACAGATAAAGCGTCATACACACACTCCATTCACACATTCATCTGTTGGTTAACCCAGTGCAGCACCAGATAATCGAAGACCTTGACAAGATCCTATGAATGAATGCTTCATACTATCATTTAATCTAAACTGTACCGAGATTACTACAAAGACTTCCGTGGAGGGGGAGAGTAAGGCAATTTCCTATGTTTCCTTATGTTGTGCCATAAGCAATTATTGGACACGAAAGCCTATAGTGATTAGATTTAGTAAGGCAATTCCTATTCACTCAATTAAAAAATCTGATGTGTTGCTTTCGTCTGTTTTCTTCATGTTAGTTGAGATTATAGATGGGGAGAACCGACACACTGTGTCATTTCCCCTGCATCGCAGTTTTAACCCCGTCCACTCTCCTACACACTGTTAGTTATCAGGCAGCACCCCCGTTATTATTTATCTACCTCAGAGAACTTAGCTCAAATTGTGTCAGTGGTGAAATCATGTCGCCTAACAATGTAAAAAGATAACTCAAAGCCGAATGTGAAAATAAGTACTTTGTGTTCTTACTAAAAAACTAAGGCATTGTGTTTGCTATGACAAAAGAAAGTGTATGTAGCGTTCTCACGACCACGTAATCACAAAACTAATACGTTATGTTTCTACCCAGTTTCGCCTTGAAACTTATGTATCTTGTTTGCAAAGACATGTGTATATGTAAACACAGAACAGAAAACGTGAGGTGGCCTGCATTTGGTGATGGGGTATGTGGAAGGCGTAAGTACACAATTTCATTCCAGTCGCCCCTGTTCCCCATGCCTGGAGATAAACATTTGCAGGAATTATCTTCTTCCTTATTTTCTTGTAGGTGCAAGGGGAATATGGTAATACAGTAGGTTTTGGGCGATAGTTAAATCTTTTAAAGCTGATCGCTACATGAAGGCTTTGAAATTCCGTTCTCTTTGCAAGGCCAAGACAAAAAAGTGAATAAGGACTTTCCAATTGACAAAACTCACACAAATAAGGAATACCTCCGAAATGGTTTACTCCACAAAAAAATGCATTCGGACATAAACTGCGTGTTTTAATGAGATCTACATTTTTATATAGTAAGATTTGGTCCATTTCTTATGGTTTACCAGTTAACAGGACTATGTGGTCTATAGCCAGAAAATTAAAAATATACATTTCATTTGCCATAAAAATATAAAACATATGACATTTTAATCGAAATAGTTAGCCATTTATTTTTTGAGAAAATTACAATTTTCGAAAAATGTTTCATGTAAAGGGTAGTTTGCGGTGGATGAACACTTTGTTTTTCGTTTGAGTGAACCATTTCCCAGATATTTTTTATTTATTTAAATTTGCCAATACTTAGTTCTTTTTTTTTTTCAAACAGAAATATATTCGTTTTTTTTTTATCTCTTGGCCTTGCAAAACAACGGGTTTCAAAGGCATCACACAGCAACCAGCTCTTAAAACATTTCACTATCGCTTAATACTTTCTGAAAACGCTTATGTAGATTAAGAAGTAGATACATAAATAAGCATTTGCAAGGTTAGCGTATTTAAGAGCGAGTATAACTCTACATATAGGTATTTGCGAACAGAATTTCTCCAAATTGAAACATATTAAAAGTCTATCCTAATAGGTTACGTGACGATCACTTCTTGTACCTTCTAAATGTATGCACTTCGACTTTGTCGCCAAATATTGATAGACTTCCTAAATATAAACAGTACCAAAGAAATCGCTAATGATTTGGAAGTGATTTTGTAAATCAAACACAACGTGCATATAACCAACCCGCCACTGCAAACAATGCACTGCTGGGGGTTAAAGAGAGTCAAAGCCCGCGTATAGCGGAAAGAGGTAAATCTAAACTCCCCTATTTCGCAAACATTGGACATCGTTGTTCACAGTCAAACACAGAAACACCTTTTTTTAGAACTTTTTATTCAGAGGCATCGAAACATATTTCAGGTGAAATTTACGAAATTTTTGGTAGAATGCAATACTTTCCCTAGTTACCATGCGTAGTAGAGAAAGTAAAAAAGGCCAGAGAAAATATCTTTAAAATGTTTTAGCAAACCATGCTTTGCACACGATTTATCGATTTAACTTTTCTTGTTGTTTAACGACGCTGCCAATTGCCAAAATCATATCAGCGTCGCCGGTGTGTCGGAATTTCGTCCCGCAGAATTTTTTACATACCAGAAATCTACTGACAAGGAGCTGTCGTTGTTAACCCGCGACCTTGGGAATCAGTTGACCAGCGTCTAACCCACTGAGCCACCCAGACCGACACATGAACTGAATCAGTGAGAGTGAAATCTATGAGCCTGAAATTACATACTTTGCCAAGGTTTCCAGCCACAAGGTTCACTAATTTACTTTCGCATATCTACAGCAATGACGAGATCAGTAAGTCTGCCAATCATCTGCAAGGATACTTTGCTAGGCAACCTTCATCGAACGATAGACACTCGGAATTCCCGTTCATTTAAGTATATGGTTTATTTCCAACTTTTGTTTTCATTTCTGAATTCGACCTTTAACCGATCAGGGAATGAATGCATGAAATTTATTCGGAAATGGGCTAGGGAGCTTCAGTGCCAAAGCTATCTTGATAATCATAGGCCGAAGGGAAAACCGGAATTAAATCTTCAGTCACGCAGCATGTACCGGCAGCCTTCGGTGTTACACCTTCAGCACGATTGCTAAATGACCAACATACCCGTTGGTGATGGTTAGGTTAGCTTGGTTCAAGTTTCTAGAGGTTAACTTTTCGATAGCGAAAAGTGCTGCCATTGACCAGAGTAAATTACATCATTCCGGAAGCACAAGCCCTCCCTTCCCCCTTCGTATGGATTTAAATACGAAATATCGGTAGAAATAACATATTGTATTATTGCACAGTGTGATATCCGAGACAAGGGAGACCAAGGGGAAAGTGGGCACAAGAACAGTAATAGGACCTCAGTGGACAAGAGAAGCGTGTCATAGAACAAAGTGGAAGCAAATTCGACAGCTAACTTAAGGTAGAAACAGGAACACAGTGGACATGTTAACATGAAGACGTTAGAAGAGGTAGCTCCCAGGGACTAGCTCACCCTGAGAGTCTTGAGCTAATCCCTACAATGGTAGGAGACCCTTGCCCTAAAGGGATTTAATGGATTTAATCTTTCAGCAAAGCATTTCAGTGCATTTGTGAAATATAACCACCTTCAGATAGCGTAAATATTACTCCAATGAGCGGAATTGAGCAGCCTTACTTCCCACCTCTAATTTTGCTTCTTTGACATTCTTTTGCAGGAATTCCTTTTAGAAATTGCTATTCATCAACGATATAATTTATACTAAATATACACGTGTATTAGTTACTTCATAATTAAATAATTAACTACTTTAATACGATGTCAAACGAACTGTGACGCCAGCCGCGGCGCACAACAAAGGACGGTCCGGGGGGGGGGGTGACCGCCCCACCCCACTGACGGTGCGTGTATCAAAGGCATTCAAGGCCTCACGCGAGCAAACACAAGACAACAATCAGAGCGGCAGAACCGACAAAGGTTTTCCAGATTATTCGAGAAGTGTCCGGCAGCCGCCGTATTTAAAGAAGTTCGAGAAAGGACCGCGTTGTCATCCCCGCTATATAAGGAGGCGAGGCAGCGGAAGTGTGTGCGTGTGTGCGTGGGGGGGTGGGGAGGGGGGGAGTGTCAGTTGCGTGTGGACGTCAGAGAACCGGCGCGTTGTTCAGTTATGCTGTGAGTGTGTTCGCCCAGTTCGAGAAGCCAGCCATCAGCACAGCGAAACAGCCCCATGCGCACGGTAAAAAAATTGTGGCTTTATTAATGAGTGTCGAGTGATTGTATCGTCAAATTTAGCTGTTTGAGGGACAGAAAGGAGTGAGTCATGGTTACAAGAGGAAAACAGTCGAGTAGTAACATCACGAAAGACTGAAGACTGTAACGTCACTAAAAGAGAACTGTGTACTTGTGCAAACATTTAGGAAGAATATAAAGTGAGAAAAAAGTAGCTGGACTGGACATTTGTCGTTCTGTCACATTTACACTGTGCCATTTTCCATATTAATAGAAATGGTATCCGAGTAAGAATACAATTTAGCGCGAAGAGCAGCCATGAGTCGAATTTGACTCACCCTCCCTGCGCGTCACGTGGCCTTTGTAACTACCGACACACCCCTTCACTTGCCGTGAATGCCATCGTACTCTTAACAACACAGGTGGATATTAACGGAGTGATGTCGCTGTGTAAAAATACATTTAGGAATCGAGGTATTTAAACTAGCTTCTAGAGATAAATATCCTCATCTTAGAGCATTTAGCGCTCGTATACTGGCAAGTTTGCCTCCAAATACATTTGCGAGCAACTCTTTCTTTCCCTTGAATGAAGCAAACCTAAAAATAGAACTAGAATATCGATTCCCACCTCTCGGCACAGCTAAAAATATCTATATAAGCGATGTCTTAAATTTCTTTGGTCTTATGAATGCATAGACGGTCTTTCCTCCGCACAATGTTTAGTCGTAACTTAACCTAACACCACTTAACAGTAAACATTTAAATGAAAGCTTTGATGCGAGTGAACTAAGTTCATTAGCAATAGATCTTTTGGAATCAAAACGTAATCAAGACGTAATTGAGTCATATTTCATGAACATCCCCTACCAGCAACCGTGAATCAGAGAGTAAAATCGTGTTCTAAAACGAGCTATACTATCACTATAGTCCTGTCATTTCAATCAGACGGAGCGCTGGCCGGCTACACCAGCTGACGTCACTAGTACGGAAGTCTACTGCGCATCTAGCTTGTGATACCTGTCGTATTACTCAACATAACCGAAAAATCTTCCTGTTTCCCAAAAACGTAATTTTGACCTTTGCAGTAGATAGAAACAAAGTTGAAAACGCAATAACACGAATACACTATTTTACTTGCCCTAAGGCACACATATACGTTTGGACAAAAAATCCACAGTTTTTGGTGAAACACAATAATTTTTTTGCCACGTTGATCTTTCAGTCAAATATATTTTTTATGGTACTCAAAATTTAAATTTGGATTTTACATCATTGTAAAATGTATTTTTTGTGTAAAAAAGCAAATTTCTTGTAAACCTAATAGCAAACACAATTTTTAACCAATCATCGTGATTCTTTTACCGAAATGCTTCTAATTACATGCAAAATGTTGTGAAGCACAATTGCTAACTTCCATTAACTTATCAAATATTTGTGATTTTTATTGCAAAATTGCCATTATTTTTAATTATGCTTTTTTTACAACTGAACATAATTTTTTCTCAGAACATTTAGCTCAACCATTCTGCTTCATAAAATTCCTTGTTTTATTCTGATTAATTTGGTATATAAAGTTAGTGGTTCTCTTAATTTTTAGTATGTCATTTTTTATTCTGAATGTCACAAAATGTACATATTTTTAGTTTTGAGAAAACGAGGAAGTAAAGTTTATGGTATAACTGCAGTTCTGTACTCACAATTTAAACAGCTAGAACATCCCTGCTACATAAGTAGGACCCTCTTCCTCAATATTTCCATCTTCCTTGACCTTCCTTCGGCCTCTAAGTTATCTTCTACGCTGCTTTTGTTCTGGGGTGCTGCTCTTTATACTGTGACTAGCCGTGACTCATCTGATTTCAGAACTCCTGACATTGTGTATTTGCCTGGTACAATTTTCATCCTGTGCAGGATCTCTGCTTACACGGTGTTACCACAGTTAAAACGCGATATAGCATCCATTATCCCCAGTTTTAGGGTTTCTAGACCTAATTAGGATTCTTTCCTACATATTCACCAAATCATCCCATTAAATGACTCATTGGCATTCTGTGTTAATCCATGCAGGCATTTTGATAGCATATTTGGATCACAAAGTCTTCCATACACAAGGTTTGCACGCCTGAAGTATTTTCAGTGGTATTCCTGGTTTATGCTTATATGAATCAACTGGTCAGATTTGACAACAGATTTATAACTTTTGGAATATTAGCCAAAATACAAGAAGAAACCTAAAAAAAGCACTCGATGCCACGCCCCCTTTTAGTTTAACAGCATCACATGGTTCCCTTTAAATCCTTCTAAATACAACTACGCATCAGATTCAAATAAATGATATATCATTGAAAGCAGAAGAACAGAGCTAATAAATAATGCAAAAAACAAAAACGAAAATTTTGGTCCAAAAGTGGCATTTCAAACGTACTGAAGCAATATACATTATGTGAACTATTCAAGCTAATACTTGAATAGTTAACGTCCATTTTTCAACGAGTGTGCACATGATTACAGCAGCATTTATTTCTGGCAAGGGAATTTAAGGTACATCCTCACGTTGGGAACAAAAATCTATATTTTTAGAAAGAATTTTATTTTATCGTATTTATTTGTTAATGATTGGTACAAACTAGAAATATCTATACTACCAACACTTAAAAATATTTTGGTGTAACCATAAAAAAACAAAGTTGACAATTTCGTAATTTTTTTTCAAATTCTGTAGCTTCTACAAAATATAAACCTTTCAGACTTTAATAACCAATTTCTTTCTTTGTAAATGTACAATGATTTTAACTTCAAATATGGCGATTAAAGTGACTTTAAAAAGTTTTTAATTTTGAAATTCAAAATTCCTGTTTTTACGAACGGAATTTTTGTTTAAATGACAAAGTTTTTGTTGGTTCACATCATACCCTGTCTAATAAACTCCAAAATGACGCACGAATAAGGTGTTACCACGATTTTAGGAGTACTTTCTTGGGATTGAAAAAGGCAAAAATGTTCAACATTTTAATTTCGAAATACTGACAAGAAATTTCTAGAATGTTACATGCGCAGGCTAACCTGATTATACAAAATGTTACATTAAACACACTTCTGGTAACAATTAACACAAAGTATACATTTTTGAAAACTAGAGTCAGGGCTATTACATGACACAAACATAAAAGATCTTGTGTTGCACTTACATAACTTTCTCGGTTATTGTACTAACTATTCTTACGAACTCTTATTCCTCTATCTTCATGTTATAGTCGAGATACACATTTGTACAAACCTGTGGTACAAACTATCTGATTGTTAATCTCCTTGTAGGAGCAAGGGGAATAGACAATAGAGTAAGCTTTGAGCGATAGTCAAATGTTTTAAAAGGTGGTCGCTGTGTGAAGGCTTTGAGATTCCGTTCTCAAGGATAAAAAAGTGAAGAACGACCTTCCATTTGGGAAAAGCTTAAGTATTGCAAAACCTACACAGATAATGACGATCTCCGAAATGACTCACCCCATAAAAAATGCATTTGAACATAAATTGTTTTAACGAAATCTACATTTTATATAGTAAGATTTGGTGCATCTCTTACGTTTACCAGTTATCCAAAGGTCGTTAAGAGTGAACAGCACTACATGGGGTATAGCCAGAAAATTCATATGCATTCAATTTGTCATAAAAATCTTTGGCATATGGCATTTTAATCAAAATCGTTAGCCATTTTTGAGAAAGCCAAATGTTTAAAAAATTTGGACATTTTAGGGTGGAGGAATTTACTTCAAAATCTTCATGTCGCATCCCTGAAAGATATTAAACTTAAATACTAACTTTGGTTTGTAAACGACTTCTCGTTTTTGAGTTATGCTGTTATTCACAGACATACCTTTTTCTAAAAATGCTTTTTTGGGGGGGGGGGGATTAGGGGGCATACTTCCGTTGAAATCTCTACATCAAAATTTTGGGTCGAATACAATATTTCCCCTATTTACTATACATAGTAGAGAGAGTAAAAACATGAAACTTTTGAAAAAATTGCCATTTCCAACGTGAAAATGTACCTTAATTTTAGTTGTCACCAAGATATATATATATATATATATATATATATATATATATATATATATATATATATATATATACCTAAAGCATGATTTTCAGAGGAAGAAAAATTCACCCTGGTGAACAAATCAGGGCGAGGACGTTACTCCCACGCTACAATGTACTGAGAGACACTCCGAATTTATTTCTTCTTTTAGCTGCCAACTGCCCCAGACAGTCTATTGATGTCAATGAGTGGTTACACTATAAAAATCGAGAACTTCTTTCTGTGACAGCAATCACAGTGCCGAGAAGAGAAGGCATGAAGTACAGCAAACAGAAGTACAAAAAGGGGGCAGTCTGGGCGACATGTTTACTACTGGTCTACGTCATCGAGACCTGCTGAACCGATCGATTCGCACGAAGGTATGGCGCGCTTGTAGCACTGCAAGCTTGTATTTCCCCATAGGCAACCCCCATTCATGTCGGCAGCTTTAATGAAACTGGAGGCAGCAAATCAAGTGGATGCTCCCATCCTGTTACACACATTATTGAAATATGCCGCAGTTTACCAAAAAGCGGCATTGAGGAACAAAGTCCTGTTTGCTTTCTTTGGTAAAACATTTCTCCTCTTGCAAAACGACGGCTGCAGAAGATATACAAAGTATTAAAAAAATCTGTGTGCACTCAAATGACTTTTTACTCGACTAAATACATTAAAATGTTACTTATTAAATTATATTATCCAAAGCTTCTAAATTCAGTTCAACATTTTGATATAAAAACTAAATAACCCTTAAACATCTACACAAAACACGAATTACATTTTAATATCCTTAGTTATTAACCAATTATAAAATCATGTACAGCCATGGAATAAATAATTGAGCGCATTAGGCGAGCAAATAGGCTGCATCCGCGATAGACGATAACATATGGAACGGAGACTATCAACAAACTTAGTTGCATGTTGCACATATCGACTTGTGTAAACCGTGCTGCAATTGGACTTGCAATTAAAAATATTCTGCTCTCCTAATACACTCAATCATTTTTTCCCATGGTTGTACAAACTATTGTTAAAAACGCGTATTCTATTTCAGTCCAGTCCGATGTTGGCAGGCTGAGAGCAGCCCGAGGTGTACCTGCCCTTTTCAGGGCTAGATAGGATGTGGGGTTTTGCAGGGTTTCGAGTGAAAATGAGGTTGGGGTTGAAGGGAGGTATAAATATATGCTCAACAGCTGCAACTGTCGTTGGGCATCCCTGGTGTGTGGAACCAAATATGGGTGGATATAATTTTGACTTTAGAAAACCAACCATCTCTTCGAAGGATTGTAGGGGAGCTCAGCTTTTGCTGCTGGTGGATCTTATTCTGTTCTACTTAATTGAGATAAACGTTTGTAGAAATGGTTTTATTATGGGTAACTAAATTGGGAATAGCTTGTTATTTTTATTTAATGAAAAATGGCTAATGATTATGATTAAAATCCTTCGGTTAATGTATTCACATACTGATAAATTATCTTTTGCACCGTGGGCTACGGACTGGAACTAGTGTTCCGGAATGCGCAAGAGTTCGAGCCCACCCACTGAGGTACGGTTTTCCTGCCCACTCAGCATCCTGTTGCATTAAAGAGCTGTACAAGGTACTGCGCACACTCATATCTCCATATAGTGTTACGTCGAAGACGGCAAGAGACATTGTCATGTCTTTCACGCAGTCCTATTTTAAATTATATCTGAGCTTTATTTTACGCAATTGCAAATTTTTTTTCCAGGCTTACCAACGGCTGAAATAAACGGCTCAACGCGTGGCTCCTTTTACTATTTAAAGAAGTTTGCGGTGTCAATGCTGGATCCGTTTCGGGCATTTACTACTTAAAACTACTCTTTGACATGATAACGCAAACGAGTGGGGTGGCCCGCATTGCCAGGTCGTAGGTTCGATCCCCGTGGTAGACCTTCCTGACCCATGTTTTTTTTTTTTTTTTTTTTTTTTTTTTCCGGAGATTTCCCCGGGTCACCAGAAGAATGTTGGAAAGGATTTCATAATCTTCCGAATTCCCTGTCCCTCCATTCGCTACATTAATCGTATTCATTTCACCCTTCATCCCGTTAGGGTTGGAAGCGTCGGCGAGCGTCGCGACAGCAAGAAACATATGCGCTCGTCCCCCGGGTTCGAAGGCGAGCCTACTGGTTTCCGGGTCCCCCGTGGGATGGTACAAGCCTGAGGGGGGAGGGGGGGAGACGGTTTCCGAGTCTCAGTAATTCTGAACTGCTGGTGTTACTCGGATCATTTCCTCTTCTTTAGATTGCTATATCGGCTGTAAATCTTCGGTATGTTATTCTTCTTGTTCTGAAAAGAATTCTGCACCTAATTTTCCAAACAGAGGTTAAATAACGTGACAAGGATAGGTTATTCCCATTCTAGACGTAGAAGTTACCTCGTATTAATAAACACACTGCTGAGTCATCCAGTGGAGGGTGTGTTATGTCGCGGACCAATCACATCAAGCACACAAACCTCCCAGAACAGCGATGATTGGTCAGCTAGATAACCTTCCAGCACTTGTTTCAAAGGAACGGTAACTTTTCCCTACTGAAACTCGCTTACTGCTGCCATGATAGGTGCTGAACATGCAGCATATGGCTGCATATCTCATCACATGATTTGAAAACATTAAGGCAAATGAACAATTACGTCGTTCATGACAGCAGCTAATGACAGGTGACTGATGCACGTGATAGTTGAGACACACGCGGCAAAGTTTTATGGAACAAGGGCTTATCAAACTGTATGGTGGTACCAGACACCACGTGGAAGGTGAAACCACACAGTAGGAACCGAAGCACGGTTGCCAACCACAGCTTCGTATGAATCCGTGTTTCAATGCGGTATTCAATTGGGAAAAAGAACTCCATACATGTTGAATTCGCCATGGAAATGTAGTAATTCTAAGTACTGCACTATCCCATACATACGCGCTATATGACATTCTCTCAGAATTACCGACTCAACCGAGTCAAACGCTTGCAGAAATAGTTTCATTACAAATTTGGTTGTAGATGCAAGGAGAAGCAGGAAACAGAAGTGATAGTCAAATATACAAACGCGGATCATTCCAATTTAATAGTTTTTGCATGACATCATGAGAAACACATGGAGCATTTCACATTTAAAAATTCAAAGCAATAACAACGAATACCTTGGAAATGTCAGAAAAACAAATACAAATTATTTGAAATAATTGTGTGTTCAAAGAAATCAAAACTGTATTATGATAATTTTAATCTTTTATGGTACACCTCAAAGAAGACTCCTGCACAATGAACAGGTTTTCACTCGATATTTCCAGAAAATATTTGCCATGTGACTATATTAAATATATAGAATTTTAATCAAAATCAAAATCGTTACAGCTAATTTTGGGAAAATAACTAATCAAGCTTTCCATTTAAAGAGTAGTTTGGGATTGGGGATTTTCTTCAAATGTATCTTGCCGCATTTTTGGAAAGGCACCAAATTTAAGTGCCAAGTTTATTATTCATTCGTTTTTCAGTTATGCTGTTCAGGTAGCACAAGCACTTTAACTACCAGGTACATAGTATAGAAAATAATAGTAATTATTATTACTACTATTATATTGCTAACATCATACCGGGAGCCCAGAATAAATATTATTGTGCTACTCTAATGGTTAATATGCGCTTTGCCTTTGATCATCAGAAGCCTCTCAAGTAACACACACCGCATGTATGATTTATTCTCGGAAATCGCTGAAGTTTCACATTGCACCAATGGGCGTGTCACTTCAGTCAATGAAGTCACAAATGACAGTCAACTCCACGTGGAGTGAAACACAACGTTGCAACATCTCTTGTTTTCTCTCTTATTCTGTTAGTTTTCTCGTGACATTGGTGTTCTAAACGTTTGACTCACAGCTTCTGTTCTTTTCCGACGAGGCGTGGTTCCACCTAAATGGTCGTTTCAACACTCGGTACTGGGCCTCTCTGAAAATCCACATCGCGTTCAAGAAATCCCTCATTATGATCGGAGAGTTGAGTTTGGTGTGTTATTAGCGCTAGACGCATAATCGGTCCAATATTCTACGAGCAGACTAAGTGCAGGGAGGTGCCGTAATGACATTTTGACCCCATTTTATCATGAACTGACAAAGAGAAATCATATGGGTGGTTTCAACAAGATTCTACATAGAACAGAGGAGTCCATGAATAAAATTAGGGAAGTGTTTGAAGATAGTGATTAGTGCTGGTGTATGGCCCTCTCACTCCCCGCATCTAACAGTGTGAGTTTTTACTTGTGGTGTGACCTGAAAGACAAAGTTTACGAGACAAATCCTCATACATTGGAAGAACTAAAACAAAATATTAGAAATGAAATAGAAAACATTACAGTGGCCTAACTTAACCATATGAATTAGAATGTGTTCTCCCGATACAATGCTTGTTAAGCCGAGGGTGGGCATTTCCAGCATCTTGTATAAGGTTAGAGCGTTGTAGGAGCAAAGCCGGTTGTGGCACACCCAATCGCGCACAGGCGAAATGTCGTGCGCCCGTTAGGTTTTAAGCGAAGAACCCTGTCAAGTTGTATAGCCAGCTGAACAGCCTAAACTTTAGGTGACGTTTATGTTGTTTACAATTCCCTACAAATAGTTGACGCTACCCTAATCATTAATACAGAAATTAGACCGCAGGAAAGCATTTAAAGGTGCCATGGTCACATACATCTCAAATATTTGCATTAATATATAGCGAGAGGAAGTCAGGGAGGCATTGTCAAATTTGAAACCTTTAGAGGAAAAGGAAAAACTGAAGTTCGAAGTACTTAACGATTGCATTTAGAATTTATCTTAATTTGCTTTTCAAGTTTTCCTCAGCAGCTATTTGATAACATGAACACAAGTCAGGTATAATAAATTAATGCAGAATATCCAACTTACCCATTTATCTCTTTACTTTCTAGGGAAAATAATCGCATCAAAACATATAAATTGGGGGGAGGCAGAAGCAATTGTTGAATTGTTGTAGCAAAACTGTTTAATGACTGCATATGGTTAGAATGCTAGGTTGTAGATGTAAACAAACCCCCCAAGTTAGAGATTTGTAATCATCGTAACAAATTGTTCCAAAAGGAAATCTCGTCTATTTGACTAGAATCTAGATGTTAAAGAAAAAACTAGTACTTTAACTTTGGAATGGTTTATTTTAATTCTGAATTGCATCCTAAGCATTTCATATAAAGTTGGACATGAAATCTGCTATGAAAAGAGTTTTGTGCCACTAGACACTGGGAAATGGTTAGCTACCGGTTATCAACTATTATGCTTATATGTAACATTCTTCCCGCAATTCACTTTCAATAAAGGCAAAATACTACAAATCGAAGTACGGCTTCACGTGTTCCAGCAACGAATAACCTTGAAACCTAATCTATTGCTTACGGCACTATGAAATTATTTAACCTTCCTTTACACATAGCTGAAGGTGAACAAAAATTGATATACCCATTACGGTATTCCTATATTATCTATAATTTGGATACACCTAGAGGTAAAATTTAACTGCGAAGGTTGGGCAGTCGACACCAACAAAATAAAACTAGCTTTGCTTCTTTAGCTGCTAGCTATTTCACGCCAAAAACACGCAAAACGGGTTAAATTCAGTTTGTACTCTTTGAGCCTCCCTCAATTGGTATGCATGATTATGCAGCTCTTCCTAAAACCTGTGCTATCCGGTCATCCACATCATACCTATTATACCTACACACACATTAGTGAACACCATGCATGCATAATCGACATAAGTAAATATGCTTTTATTTCATTACAAAGATGCCCAATGATAACCCCTAATCACTTAAAATAGTGCACACAATGACAGCTAGGCAGGTCTCACCACAAAGTGACACCAAAAAAATTTTAAGGTTAAAAAGAAAATGTTTTCTTACCGTCATGTTATGTTCAACCAAGTACTCAAACGAACAGAGCGTGTATACAACGTAAGCCCGGAGGATCTCCCAGGTAGTTTTGCTTTTAAAGGCAGCCAGATGATCTTCGAAGGTGAGGTCCAAGGGATCCCGCGGATGTTGCTGTGATAACTTTCTGTCGACATCGGTATCATAGCCAATGGCACTTGCAGCATGTGTTGATTTTAGTGTATACGGCCCGATAGACTGAGCAGGAAGGAAGGAAAACTTCACACAATACACGGAACTTCCTTGTACGTTCTGAAGACCACTAATGCCAAATTTTCGATATACATTGGACCGGATAGCAGCCCTCAAAAACGCCATTCCTCGCGCACGAAAGACACAACCGTGACTGCCTTGATTACTCTCGCCGGGCAAGTGACGGTTTCTGCGCTTATGTCAATACCTCTACACAATTACGCCTCTGTCTGCGCCACAACCTCCGATAGAGAAGTTGACTAAACGCACGGAACCCTCCCCCCAGTCAACCTTCTCTAGTATGAAAAGTATGTTAGTAATCTATCGTATTATGAGCAATTCCAATATTATCCTCTAAGTAATCTTAACAAATGAATCCAAATTTTAATTATTATTTTCATAATGTTATACCAAGTTTTATCCAAAATACGTTATAAAGAAGTTCTATGAGGTATATTTCCACTGTAATTATGCATGTTGGACATTTTTCTTTTCATAAAATTCTTCATGTGAACTCATCCATGATTGGTCATGCTGTGGAGGTGTGTTGAAAACGACTCTTTCTATTGGCTTAGAGAATCATATGACGTATTTCGAAGTAATGGCTCCGCTTGGTTTTGGTTTAGCTTTTTGAAATGCTTGCATTTAAAAATAGTTTGACATTTTATTAAACTTAGTGATTGTGTATGAACCATTTGTAGAAAACTCTTTGTCCTGTTTAAGGAAATTGAATTACAGAATTGAACTAATGTGGACTGTTAGACTTTTTTTCGCAACATAACCTAACAGTCATAAGTGGGTAGTAAACCGTGATAACGCAAAACTTGACCTAACCTCGCTGCGATACGAAAGGAAAGAATGGATCGAAAGAAGATTGACACTTTTCTCGCAACTGTAATCGTTAAAAATGTATTTTGGGATAGTTTTTTAGTCTCATATGATGGAGTAACATTTGTGGTTGACAGAAGTTTCGAATTAAGTAATAACATGCCGGTAAGCTTTGTTCCTTCTGAAAGACACTTTCACAGTTGTGAAAACAAGGAAGGCTTGCAGAGTAGTGTGAATATAGATCCTAAATACAGTGTTATGGACCAAATGTGCAAATTAAACATTGAATCGAACTCCAAACCAACAAATAACACAGAAGAGGAACATCAAAAAGAAAAGGATCATGGAGATTTGAGATTGTTTGTGAATGGTTATTTACTTTCGTTGTTTGTTAAAAGTCTTCAACAATCCACGTACTACCGAAAAAGTGTAATTACTCACTTTGCAAGATGTTGCCAGAAGAGAAAGCAGTTTTCTAAATCACAGTTGCAAGTTGATATAAAACTGTTGTACCCTCGGAGAGATATTATTGACTATGCATGGTATGTAATGTTATGAATCTCAGGAAATAGCAAAAACTGTGTGTTGGTATTATATGTGTATAATGTTTACATTTCTTAATAGCTTCATATTTTCAGTAGCTTATAATTTCCCGAGTGGTGAACAGACTACTTATTAACCCAAAAATTTATGATAGAAAGTAAGTACAGAAATTTCTCTGAGTTTGGGGTATACTTTTTTCCATTTATGCATTATGAGGTGAGATCCTGATGATGTCAAGTATTCCCGCTATTGTCCATTCTTTCTTTAATTTGTAATGGAAACTTACATCAGGGCAGAATAGATCATTTTATAAAAAGGATCTGTGTAATGTGTTTTTATAGCAATAAATGTATTGTATCTTCATAGTTATTTGTTTAACTTTCAGGAATTATTGTGTTGAGGTACTTGTAGTGGAAAGAAGAGAGCTTGAAAATGCTATGTCTTGGTTGTCTACCTTGGGAGGTGCCTTTTCAGCCTTGGGTGACCAGTTTGAACGTTGTGTAAGTGGGTAATACCATAAGTTCTTCTATAATACCTTGTTTCAAATAGAAAGCTCTTTCTAAGTAAAAAGATTATTTGACCTTGATTTTCAAAATATTGTAAACTTCTTCATAGTTCAGTAGGTAACCCAAAAACTTTGATTCTTTTACAGTAAAACCTGGTTTATCTGGACTAACTGGGATCAAAGGCTTTTTGGAAAATTGAAAACCCAGCTTGTATGGGTAATAAGCAAAACAAAATTGTTAAATCCTTAAATAAGCAGACTTGCCAGTTGTGACATTAAAAAATGCAAAAATCTTAATCACATAAAATCATGTAATTTCTTAACAAAGAATTGATCCACAATCTTCTGTTTTAAACACGTGTGGCATTTGAATGAAGTACGATCATGCAAACACTTTATCATTAATAGTTCAGCTGGAGTAGTAGTCGGGCTGACGCTCCAGGTATGCCATAAAATTTGTCAGCTAGTGCGCAACAACTCTCAATTCAGCAGCTATTTTCTTCAATGTTTTATCCTTTATCAAATTGATTAATAACGTCCAACTTTTTATCCATTGAAAGCACCACCTTCTTTCGCTTTGATGTCATTTTAAACGTGTACACATCAGCACTGTGTGACATACTAGTAAATCTTCCTTAAACTCAACAGGTAGGGTTTTACATTACCATGATCTATTGTACAATTGATGCAGGAACCATACATTGAATCAAACTAAAAAGCGAATATTTGGCGTACATACTTATAGTTACATTCTTGCTATCATAGTTAAATTTACTATTAAATTTAAAAAAAAATCTACAAATCTGATCCGGATAAACCGGATGAACAAGGTTTTACTATAGTTATAAACCTTAAGCTTAAAACTGCTACAGAATGAGTGATAGACTAATAACCCATTTAAAGTAACTAATAATAAATTGCAATCTGAGTTGAATTTACACTTGAGTGGCTTCACTGACAGTTACCTGATAAATAATAAGAGTGAAAGGTGATGCTGCCTACGTCTTCAGCAGATTTCGACTATGAATTGTCTAGTCACCTACATATTTCTTCTGACCCATACAAAAAGGATAGCTCATAACCAATTTTACTTTTTCTAACATGGACCTAGTAGAATACATCCAAACTTTTGATATTAAGGTACATGTTTTTAGGCTTTCAGAGTAAAAAGGAAAAGCATTCTTAGAAAAAGGTCTGTGTGCATAAGTTCTGTCACAGCTTCAGTGGTTGGCCAGGCCTTGCTTTGTCATCAACACTAGAAAGATGGGTGAATCTTTTAATGGCCCAGTAAACAAATCTAAGTGAGATTCCAAGAGATTTTAACGAATTGAAAATCGCCCTTGGATCCTTCTGCTGTGACAGCTATATGATTCTCTTTCACAGACCATTCCGTGATGAAACAAAGAGCAATACTCAAAGTCGAAAAGGCAAACATTTCAAGGAAGGATGTTGGTATAGGTTAAAATTGCCATAGCCACTGTGGAGTTGGATAACAGGAAATGTTGATGTCAGTATTTGTGTTAGGATTAGTATGCAGTACTTAATATACAGTTTGGACGCTGTGGAGTCGAAGTGTGAGATGGGTATGTGTTAACGTTTCATCAATAAACGGAACATCGAGCTGTCTACATTACAAACAGGCTTCGAACTGTGTACCTCCTACATCATTACAGAGCCTATATAGGTGGTGGTGAGCTCACACACATGACCCAAAACATGCAGTTGTCTTTGAAGATTTTCAATCACTCTGTGGACTTGAGCCATAAGGTCCTCTGCTGACGTTACAGCAGTGCCATACACCATACTCTTCATACAACTCCACAGAAAATAGTCTAGAGGTGTCAGATCTGGCAACCGTGCTGGCCATAGAACTGGTTCACCTCTACCAATCGATCGATTCGAATATGCAATGTTGAGGTAATTCCGCACATTTGCATCAGAGTGTGCTGGAGCTCATGTCAGCCATTTCAGCAGCTGTGTACTTGTATGACACTTGTACTACTGTGCGACATGCACAGATGTTAAAAAATGTTACTGTACTGGAAACTACACAAGTAATGCAGTAGGATGCGCACCAAGGACTCTAAGGAGGAATTTAGCGCAAGTGTAGGAATGTTGTTATACTCAGGTCGTTCATCCCAGTACACAGATTGTTGGTTTGGTTGCATACCTTCCATATTAAGATACCACAACAAATGTTAACAAATTGTTACAACCGTTCGTTCTCAAACTTTGACATTTTCCAGCATCCAAACCGTATATTTCCGGACAGGCATTCCTATTTGAAGGTCAACCAGTTTGCCATTCCAGACAACATACTAAATGTTGTCTGTGTTTTTTTGGGACACCCAGTATATAACACCTGTAAGAGCAAAAGAGAGCCAGTGACATTTGCTGTTCAGCAACCTTTAGATAACCCCAAAATGTTCCATTTTGAAACAAAAAACATGCATTCAAACCTGGGTTAGATGAAGCAAGATTGTCATCTGCAAAACGATTCATGATTGAAGGGAATAGGTGAAAAACTAAACTATTTCTGAAGAAAGTTCAACATTTAAAATCATGAATTACACTTTCTTAATAGGATTCCATCTAAAGAATCTAGAGGCACATCAATTTATGGCTACACAGTATGACAGATTTATAAAGTATGGATCTGATTGTGCTATAGTTGCACTTTATCAGAAAACAGCAAGCTTGCATAGTATAAAAAATCTTGTAAATCACAAAACAAAAACAAGCTGCTGAGTGTGATGTTATGAAAAATAGGAATTTTTCCTGCTGGAACGCCTCAGGGGATAAAAATCTTGAAAATTGCACAATCCCTATTGATTCAAAATGTTCAGCACTGTGCTCTCTTCTGTGATATAGGTCAGAGAATGCCATTCATCTTTCAAAGTACAATTCTCAAACTGTCGTAAAAAGGTCACATTATTAGGGTTACCAGATTATTTTATGATAATGTAGGACATTACTGGACCATGCAAAAATAATGTGAAGTTTTAATTTATTTTACTATCAAGTGAGAAATGTCCTCAGTACAGAGGTTTGTCTCCAACAGAACCATACACAAATGTAAGTAAATTGTTGTTGTTGTTGTTAGCTAATGTTGGATTTCTGACAAGGAAGTCATTAATTCTCTTGCTCTCCAATATTTTTCACTGATAGATGAAGTGCTAGAAGTGGCCGGCATATTTGAAGGTGGTCTCGGTTCATTTCCTCTTGTAAAGTCAGTAAAATTCTCTTCAAGGCAAATAAAATGTGTAAAACATGTTTTATTTTGCAGGCAAAGATAGCTGGCCGCATTTCTGCACAACAGTTGAAGATCGCACTAAGGTTAGGAGATCCTTATACAGTTGCTCGCTGCAAGTTATACCTAGCACTCAGCCTTCTTCAGAGAGGTCACCTTAAACCTGCCAAAAGGATTATTCTGGAGCAGTATAACTTAGCTAAAACTCCACCTGTTTTGGATCATAGACTTCTTCGCATGTGCCATGGCATCTGGGCCAAACTCAAATTTGAACACACAAGAAAACGAACAGAACAGAAAAAGCAGAAGCATTAGACAGTGCAACAACAAATTATTGAAAGGCTGTTCAGTGCTAATGCATGTATCTCATCATAAAGGGCAGCACCAGAGGTCAAGTTACTGCATTCAGCTTAAATTAAAACTTCATTATGTTTTGAATTTATCATGAGGCTTTCACATTGAGATGGAAAGTGATTGTGTGCATTTTTAAAAATTAACTTTCCTACAATATTTATCAGGTAAACATTAAAATGAAAGAAGTGAGGGCAGGTTTAATATTTCCGATTAATCACAGAGTTTTGATGTAAAACAGCATTTATGGTACGAGTTACATTCTCAACAGGCACCTTCTGCAATATTGCTTCTTTGTACACATTATACACATACAGCTTTTGACAACTGCTCAGCACATCAGTAGGTAACATCCTGTTCATTCATATTTCTATTTCCTTTAGTATATGGCCTTAACATTAAGCAATACTTTGTAGGAAACATGCCTAAAGAATCTGGGGCCTAAAGATAAGTTTTTTAAAAAAATTTGTTTCAATTCATAAATATGATCTGTACATTGTTGTGTTGGTGCTTGCATATTTCATTGCAGACATAAGTAACTTAAACAGGAATGTGCTTTATACTAGCATATATACTCGGATATGCTGAAAGTAGTTTAAACTCTGCAGTTTCTAAGAAATGTCTCTTCTTTCTTACAGGTGTTGCATTGTATGAAATGTCTGCTTAATCAAAGAATAAATCTTTTTTATTAAACGTTTTCTAATTTATATAAATGGCTTTGGTTTAGAAATTATGAATTTGAAATATATTTCAGAGTGCAGAGAATTAATACTTTAGTTTTCTAACAATGTTTACCAACAAAATGTGTAACATGACTTGTAAATCCCTTACAACTTGTTGGTCACATTCCCAAATTAACAATGAAGACTTAGCATATTGCTATCAATGCAGTACCTCCTTGTGTGTGTTTTTGCCATCTTAATCTGATGACAGTCATAATTGCTTCTTTTTTTTTTCTTCTTTTAGTAGTAACTGGTTCATTTATTGTTAAATATATCTAAAAGTTTAAATAAACACACAAACAGTACACATGTTATATGAACAATGATTTTTTCACCTACTGCAAAGTTAAGTTTCTTGTTACATAGGTAAGAGGTATTGTGATAATTTGTTTTTTTTTTCATTTGCTCTGTATTACTGCATTGTAAATATTGTAGATATTGGAAAGCTAATATAAACTTATATTTTCTCTCAAGTTTGGATACTGTTGTCCCTTTGTTTTTCATTTCCTTTTAGTAATCCATTTATTGTCCTTTATACAATAGTCATTTCAATATTCTTTGAACAATAAATTGAATTAACACTGAACTAATGTAATAATAGAGTTACTCACTTTGAAGGTGAGATGCATTGAAAAGAAAAAGTTAAGGTATGGGAAGTGTAGTATTTTGATTAGTCATTTCAATATTTGTTTATTAATCAGTTATTCCCCAAGTTCATGTGTGCTATTTGCAATTTAATGGCTACTCTGCATTTTACTGTAAAACTGCAAATAAGTTCAAATTGGCTGCTTTTCTACAGGTACATGTTCACTTTGTGTGCCACTGTACATCATTTGATGGAGTGCATGTAAGAGACAACTTTGTTTAGTTTTCACTGCCTGGCATTTCCTGGGCTACAGTTCATGTGCACTAAACTTGAAGAAACAAGTATCAAAATGCTTTGCCCTATAAATTAACTTCTATCGGATATTGAGAAATGCCACGAGTACATACATTTAGTAGCTAGGAAAGCAATATTAAAAGCTGTAGGGGTTATTGGAAATAAAGTCTTGTTTATCTAATTACCCTCCCCAAATGGAGGTCTTACACTCTCTAGGACTTACAAGCCTGTGCATAGGGTCAGATGCTTGTCAGGTAGCAGACAAACCTATGGACTAGACAGAATGAAGACCTGGAAGCAGGTGGTCAGTCCAGCACCAGGTATGAGAGTGTGGAAGAGGATGACATGAAATTTAGGCAAAATGGATGAATGGAAATGTGATGATTGAGCAGTTGGAATGAGTGGCAGGGGAAACCAAAGAAAACCTGCCCAGATGCTGCTTCGTCACCATGAATACCACATGCAGGTTCCTGGGATTGAACCTGGCCTGCCTAGATGAGCAAGTGGTCTAACTGCTTGGCCATGGCACCACCTTGGAAATAAATTAACAGTGTCAGTAGCCAAGATTGAACTTACACTCCTGCACTATCACAATGCACCAACTGCATTTTGGTTCCATTAAGTGAAGCTGCCTACCATGCAACTAGAGCAGGCCTGGGTGACTCACAGCATACTTTGAGTGATATTTTCATTACCTGCTAAACAAAGTTATCAATGCAAGGCTGTTAGACTGCACTCAGTGAGCACCAGTTCCACAGCCTTTCTCCTGTGATGTGGAGAAGTGATCCCAATTTTGGAAATAGTTTGTCTCATTCATCAATCAAGAGGCATTAGTCTCCACCACTGAGAAACAGGTTTTCCTTTGAGAATACTTAGACAGAGAAGCAAACAATTTTATTGAAGGTATTGCTGCAATGGCTGACCCACATAAAAAAAAAAAAAACATTCTGTTAAGACACAGTACAGGGACAACAATCACATAATGCAAGCTCCTTCAATTACTTGAAACCACAAAGCATTGCAGTCCTGGTACTTTAAATGCTATCTATTGATTGCAGTCGGAGAATACAAGCGAGTATTGGGGGAGAATTGGCCAAATGCTAACTAGAAAACTTCTGCACACCTTTCGTGACATTTGCTGTAGATGAATTATTTATATGAAAAGGAATAACATACCAGAAGGACATTAAATGAATGACAAAAGTGGATGTAGCCTTGACAGCACAAAATATCGTGGACATACTGCATCCTAGATTTGTGCATTATCAAGACTGCACTCTTATACAAATGAGCAAACTATATGATTATAGGCTTTTACATCTGGTATTATTAGTGAAGTATAACATTTTCAGGGTTTATAGGCTGTGGTTGAACAATAAAATGGTTAAAGCTTGACGTTTAGTCCTCAGCTGTGGACATCCTCAGAAAAGAAGAATGGTAGTAATGGGTGATGACTGTGGGTTTATATAACAGTGGATGGTAAATTATATAGGCACAACAAAATGCAGCATAAAAACCTGCATTGGCAAACAAAGTATTTAAGTGGAAGCTGCACATCATAGGAGACCCAAGGTCAGCTCCTCACACCACTACGTAGTTAGGCAACATGTGACAATGGTGAGTAAAACAAAGGCTGTTTCTACACAGTTCTAGTAATTTTGAGTATTACGAGAAGCTTCACGAAACATTGCTTTCCAGAAAAATTGTGGTATACTATTCTTGTCTATATAAGCAAGTCAGCACGGACAGAGAAGCCCAGTTTAAGAGTGACTTCAGTCAGTTTAATACAGTGAGTTAGTAGAATTGTCAGAGCAAGTTGTGGAATATTTGTGTCAAGCTTGTGATAGAACTGAACAGCTATGAGGAGCAAGGTCAGAATTGTGAATTTTGATTGTTTTAAAAGAAATATGAAAAGTAACTGGAGTTGTCACAGTATGCTGTCACCTTGGTCAGACAAATCAGTGTCTTGTATTTAGGTAAACACAAAATTATGTTCAAGAAAACAAAAGTCGTTGCAACCACCAAACAATACTACCCTAGAATGTACAGAGAATCCATGGAAATATACAAGCATCACAATAAGTTCAGTAGAAAAGATGGATTTAAGCTAAATCAGACTTAGATTCCTGCTTTACAGTGCCATCACAATAGCCAATCATAATTAAGCAGTTCATACAGATCCCCTCCCACAATTGTATAAATTTGCATCAATTCAAACTCATTTCAACACATGGTGCTTGTACCCTCCCCTTAAACTATGACATTTTCAAGTTGTCGGACAAGCTGACAGATCATGCTATATCACTGACGTCACCTCATGTCAAGCAATGGTAACATTCTCATGGCGTAGGACCTTCACTACGGGGACCCAGGCGAATGAAAGGAGACACCAGTGGAGAGAGACCAAGTCAGGATACCAAGGAAGACACATGAAACAGCTGGTTGGGGAGAAAGCTAGCAAAATGGTGAGGTACCTCAAATTGGGCTTCTACCTTCACTTTGTTTAAGTTCTATTTTGCCTTACAAGTATTTTCGGTATGTAGAGACTTTCCATTATAATCTAATATTTGTTACCAAGGTCAAAGGTTTTAAGACTAATAATTTGCCCTTATCACTTCCTACAACCATAATTAGGTACCT
Source organism: Tenodera sinensis (assembly GCA_030765045.1). Lineage (NCBI taxonomy): Eukaryota > Metazoa > Arthropoda > Insecta > Mantodea > Mantidae > Tenodera > Tenodera sinensis. Next base: position 83,537,671 of record CM060968.1, read on the forward strand.
TGAAGTTTAGGAAGTATTTATACCATCCATCTCCCTTACCTAATGTGTTTTATAAATAGGTAGTTCAGTTTTAACTTATATACCTTCAAATGTTGGAGGGTAAGGGATAAAAAGACAAACGGCACAAATTACCATCCACTGTTGTATAAACTCACGATACAACTTCGCTTCAAGCCTTCATGCAAAGAACATCTCAAACAGAATGCCAGCAGAAGCAGTCACCACTGCATTTTCAGCTGATATAGCAATGCTGAAAGCAACGACTCGGCATTGCTGTGGTATATTTACCAAAGCCCAGCATAGCATTATTATTCCTCTTTACAGTTTAGATGAGTAGGAGCATAAGACCACAGTAAGCAACTGAAAGATTAGCTTAAGCAAAACTCCGAGGTTCCATCCTCTATACTGCATGGTTTATAGCGCATTTGCTGCACTTCCCTTTCTTATTTTCTAGTACCTGGGCGACTGAGCTTCGCTCAGCATTTTTCTCCTCTGTTTCTGTGAAATCCTTTTTTTTTTTTTGTGGGAGAATATACTTACTTAGATAAACCTGAAAAGCAAAACATTAATTAAATAATTTTTGTCGCAATTGTTATTTGAATTGAGTCATTTCCGAGATATAAAAATATTTCATAAACATCATTTCAGCTGAAAAACGTCTACTGCTGAACGCAGGCCTGCCCCATAGATTTCCACCTAGTTTGAGGTTTTCGTCGAGCATTTGTTCCATTATGGAGTTCAGTTCTTTGCTGCTGTGATTGACTCCAGGCCGTTAACACATTGGCCAAGGTCCTTCATACTTCCGTCGAGTTCTTCCATGGCTTCCCTAACCCCGGCCAGTCGCTCGTTAGTATTCTCCAATAGACCTGTCTTCATATTGGAATTCCTGTCCTCATCTTTTCCGTTTCGGAGTTTACACTTTCAATTTGGCTTCCATTTTTGTTCCCATATTTTCTATTCCGTAGTTTACATTTTTCCAATTCGGCTTCCATATTTGTTTCCTCTGCCGCATTCCGGAATTCATTTCATTCCCCATTATGTCCACCTTGGCTAACATTTGTTTCATCAACTGTTCCATATCATACTTTTCGTCGCACTCCTGACACCAATTGTGAACTATTTATTTATTTTTTAATAAAGCACTGGAGCAACACTAAGCAAAACACTCTTGAAAAATAACAAATACTACAGGAAGAAAAGCTGGTTGATAAAGCCACATGAATGTACTGCACATTTCTGTTTCAATGACATAGAAAACTGTATGAATTGTTCGTGGAAGCGGGAGTAATGAAAGAAATGTGATTTTGTTTTACTAAAGAAAAATGAGTAGAAAAACTTTATGAATGTTATACGTTGCACTTATATTTCAAATGTATAGAAAAATGTTGTTTGTAGAAGAGGGAGTAGTATGTTAGGTAAAAGCAAATAGAGTAGAGAAAACTATGTGAACGTAATAGGTTGCATGGTAAAATGGATTCCATAAAAACCTTTGACATGAAAACACTTAGATATGTCAATTTTCATGGCGATCGGTGAACCGGCTTTGGATTTTACTCACTCTTCAACATACGATATGTATAGACGTTCGTATGTATGAAGTTGATAAACGATAGAGAATAATATGTGAATCGTTATGTAAAACAAAAGTGAATAGAGAAAATAGTATGAATGCAGTACGTTGTATTTCTGTTTCAGACATATAGCAAATTGTATGAATTGTATGTTGAAGGGCGAGTAGCGAAAAAATACTGATCGTGTCCCGTAAAGGAAGAATTAGTAGAGGAAATCGTGTGAATGTAATACGTTGCATTTATATTTCAATCATAGAAAATTATATGAATTTTATGTTGAAGGGCAAACAGAGGATACATGAATGTGCTACGTAAAGAAAAGCGAGTAGAAAATCATTTGAAAGTAATATATTGTGTAGTAAAATTGTTTACATGAAAAAATACATATACATGTCAAATTTCGCGATGATCGATTAAGCAGTTTTAGAGATTAACAGTTGCATATATACAAACATCCAAACCGTATATATATCCACTGTGAGTGTAATATGCAGCATTTCTATTTCAAACATACAGAAAATTGTATGACTTATTTGTAGAAGTGAGTAGAGAAAGAGATTTAAATGTGTTACCTAAAAGTGAGAGGAGAAAACAGTGTGAATGTAAAAGCATTTCTATTTCAAATATACAGAACATGGTATGACTTATTTTAAAAGCGAGGATAAAAATGTGTTTTTTTTTTTTTTTTTTTTTTTTTTTTTTTTTTTTTTTTGTGTAGTAAAATTGCGTTTTTATGGAAAATTGTTCATAGAAGAGTGAGTAGAGAAAGAGATATGAATGTGTTACCTAATAGTACTTAAATAGAGAAACCACTGTGAATGTAATATGCAGCATTTCTATTTCAAACATGCAGAAAATTGTATTACCTATTTCTAGAAGAGTGAGCAGAGAAAGAGATGTGAATGTATTACCTAAAAGTGAGAGGAGAAAACAGTGTGAATGTAATAGCATTTCTATTTCAAACATACAGAACATGGTATGACTTATTTTAAAACTGGGAATAAAAATGTTTTTTCTTTGTAAAATCACATTTTTTATGGAAATGTATGTATAGAAGAGTGTGCAGAGAAAGAGATGTGAATGTGTTACTTAAAAGTGAGTAGAGAAAACACTGAATATAATATGCATGTATACAAAAATTTAACCAAATCTTTAGAGCCGTTTCTGAAATACCAGGAATATATATACAAGAATTGTACTGAAGAAGCGGGAATAAAAAAATGTTATTTGTTTGGGAATTACACCTATATAGATGAACTTAAAAAGTAAAACCCTATCTGAATACAAAATTTGATGGAAATCGTTAGAGCTGTTTCCAAGTTACGCGGAATATATTTATATACAAGAATTGCTCATTTAAATATATAAGATTTATAACTATGTTACCGTATAGATTAGCTTTAGATGTTGCTACTGAATGGTTCACAAAACATAGGAGCAGTGGTCCAAACAAATGGTGTGGCATCCATATTAACTTCTTCAAACCAGTTAGCTGTTAGGAATGACAAAAAAACAGCAGAACTACGTTGACAGCCAAAGCGATGCTTTCATCAATGAAGACAATAACCATGAGGAAAAGGCCTCCCAATCCAAAACCTCCTCAATTAATCTTCCAGATTCCAAAATCCTACCCCCAGCATCTTCATCCATGCTTCCAACAAAACCCTTGGGCTCAAATGACCTAGGTGTAGATGGGTCCATAGATTCCGTTCACTCACTCACTCCAAGAAAACCCAGGTCTACTGCAACTTCAATGGACACTATTAAGAGACTGTGCGCCAATGTCAATGGGGGATGAGGTTAAAGAAGACCAGGCACTAAGTGGTTTCCAGGCCATTAGGACAGTGCAAATGTGCAAGCATAACAGAACTAGCACCACCCTTGCCAATGTCCCATGTAGAACTGCAGAATATACAGGAAAATAGGAATATTTTGGACCCCACATTTGGCACTTCCAAATTCACGGAGAAGACTAGGGCCGCTGCAGAGTCAAAACAATTTGCACTGTCCAACACCTGTGGTACATGATGTAAGATTGTAAGTCCCAGACTCACATATGCGCTATATATACAGAACCTCACCCTCAAGGGCCAACGTTCCACCTTTGGAATACACATACATACTATATGGTGCTGTGGCACTGCATACAATACATAGTCCATGCCACCATGAGGTTAGGAAGGACGGAAGCTTGTGCAGAAGCTGACACATAAGGTATAGTGTGGTTCACTAAGAACAGTGAAGGCCAGTTATGCCCAACCTCTCTAACGGTAGCAGGGGAACTGCCCCCAAAACCGATGCAGGCTCAACCAATAAAGAGCGACATAAGCTCTACCCACGACTGCAGATGGACCTCAGTGTCTGCACCAAAGCTGCTGTCTGCTCAGGAATACAAAGGTCTGACACAGCCCAAGGCAAACTAATGTACTCGCTAGGCATGTCCCAAAACAAAGTATGATGAATAAAGTTGAAGACCTCCTCACAAAGCTCTGTGTTATGTTTAGTCAGTCAGGAACAGACACAATTTAGGCAGCATTCTTTCTGACAGACATTGTGACTTCACTTCACAGCCTTAGCTGTATGTAGTTCAAATACAGAATAATTTTTTGGAATTGCCATGGCATATGTAATGACACAAAAGAATTGGCTGACTTCCTTCAGATCCTTTCTATCCCTCCTAAACAAAACATGCATGAACCTAACACACCATTTTCCTGTTTTTGGTTACAGTTTCTAGAAAAGGTTGCAACCACAGAGGAGGAACAGCAAGACATACAAGCAAACACAGGTCATTGCCAAATAAGTCCTGCAATCTAATATCATCATCATTACCATATTATGACTACACTAATAAACCTAAACTCCAATGTTTGTCTAATGACTTAGTAATATTATTTGTCTTTTTGTTTACTTTGTTAAATTTGGCAACCCTTGTTTCAATAAAATATTCCCAAGGGACTGACACAGATGATGTAAACATAATCACAACTAGGGTAATTATGACAGCAGATTTCAACTACAAGCATTTTCTTTGAAACTGCATTAACTTCAACCTATTGGGCACTAAGCTAATAAACCTTATTAGCTCAAATATGAATGATGCAATGGTGTAAACTGTAAAACCACATATTTCATTATTGGATTCTTATTAAAATAACAATACATGCTTGCAGAATTAAACATAAAAGCTATGGACCACATAATGCACTTAATCCATGCATCACGAAAATATACAGTACAAGCTTCTATAAACATTAATTGGTTGTTGCCTAGCCTTCCGTACACCTACAAGAATATGTTCCACTTTGACCATAATTAACTTGAAGTAGTGAGTTTTGATACACAATTTCAGAATACAAGATGTTTAACAAAAAGTGTTCAATATTGCAACAGGAGTTGGATTGTAGAATAAATGTTGCTATACACAGTCCCAAAACAAATGTGTTGAAATATGAGCCATTTTACAAAAATGTGCAGCATATGCACATTTTCGATGGTTTTGGCATACACCAATGTCTTTAAATGTCCCCATAGACAGAAACCAAATGGATTGAGGTCCAGCGAATGGGGAGGCCATGCCATTGGATCTCCTCGACCAATCCATAATCCATTAACTGTTAGGTTTAAGCACTGTTTCATGATGCATAGAGAATGGGGTAGTGCCCCGTCATGCATAAACCACAGGTCTCTTGCTACAAGCATATCTTCCAAAAGCATGAGTAACTCTTCTTCTTCTGATTACCCTCCCCTTATGTAGGACTTACAAGCCAGTGCCTGGGGTCAGACGCTTGTCAGGGAGCACAGGAACCTATGGACCGAGTGAAGACCTGGAAGCGGGTGGTCAGCCAAGCACCAGATAGGAGAGTGAGGAAGAGGATGATATGAAATGCAGGCAAAATTGATGATTGAAAAGGTGATAATGGAGCAATTGGTAGAAAACTCGCCCTGATGCTGCTTTGTCCACCACAAATACCACATGCGGGTCCCTGGGATCGAACCCGGGCCGCCTAGGTAGTAGGCGAGTGCGCTAACCGCTCGGCCACGGTGGACCTATGAGTATCTCACTGCACAGAAATTGATTATACACAGCACCTGTTAATCTGTTTGGTAAAATGCATGGTGCTAGAAGTCTGTCATCCACAACTGCATATTAAGTACAAGGGGACTTCAAAAGTAAGTTATATTTGATTAGGACAGGCCAAGTAACTTTTATCGAATGCTGCACCATACTGCAAAATGGCACAGATACATTACACTATTTTTAAACATAATCACCAGGTCTCTCTGAACAAGTCTGAATTTTCTACCAGTCCAATCCTTCAGCGATAGATGTGCTTCTTGTTCGGAAGGCAGACTGTTATGCGAACTTCATCTTTGGCAAATCTATTTCCTCCCAAATGTTCTTTCAACTTTCCACAGATGGAAATTGCACTGTGCATTATCTGGACTATATGCTGGATGCTTCCATACCTCCCATCAAAAACACTGAAGCAAAGTTATGTGTACCATGTGGGGTGTTACATTGTTGTGCAGGAGAACAATGCCTTTGCTTAATTTCTCTATGACTAGATGCAACATTATATTTGGTCTTTAGTTTAGGGTGAGTGTCTGTGCAATTTCACTGTTTGCTTATTGTTTTGCGTACTTCAACTTCAGAGCATGATTCCAGTTGAGGCGTCATTTCTTTGGACACTGTGATGTGCCTGCTATCAGTAGCATAGCAGAACTCCATCTACAGGAATTCCAAAACATGAACTCTATTCTGATGAAGCATCATTCTTGTTGTATAGCGTGGGACAACACATGCAACTTACTTTTTGATGTATCCCCATAGTTTGGTGGAACATTGCATATGATGAAGATGCACAGTCCGGTGCATGGAAATGTGCCGATGCTGTTAGTATTTTTATAATTAGTGTTGGCAGAATCTTATCATCATTTGTTTAACACCAGTCCTGGGTATGCCATCTATTGGGTTGTACTCAAGTCTAACAAAAGCAATGACCTATGAAGAAAGGTCATGGCCAAGGTGAGTAGTGCAAGGGAAGGATAAGGAAACGATTTAACCCAAGTGGAAAAACTGTCAAACCGCCTCCTGGCTGTGTGCATCTCTAATTAGTTTCATGTCACTACTCTCTAAACATGAGTTCAGCTTGCTCCCTAGGTGCCTAAGACCTGGATATAAATCCCATAGAAAATGTGTGGGTGCCATCCAGAAACATATGAACAGAACTACTGATCACAACAGACATCACACAAGTGACCATATTGTAGATTGTATAAACTTTCTGAGCTGAATGTATAAGTTCATAGGAATATGTGCAGAATCTAATCAGTTCAGTACCACGAAGAAGGAATGGGTTGTGGACTAATTACTAGAATATGAACTTACTTTGGTTCCATGATCGTTTTTGTGCTTCAGGAATGCTTTTGCATGTTTCTAAATAAATGTTTAATGTGGAGTTTAATTTAATATATACTAAACCCTGGCACGACAGCCCATGATGGGCCAAGACCTACCGCCCAGCCGCTGCGTCCCCCACCTCTGCCCACCATAGGCATCATTGGTGGGGTGCAGTACTGGAGGGTGGGACGTGGTCAGCGCCCCGAGCCCCCCCGGCCAGTTATGCGGTCTTCTTGACCTGGGGCCGCTACTTCTCCATCAAGTAGCTCCTCAATTGGTCCCCCTGGAACCTAACGAGACTGAGTGCACCCTGTGCCAGACCTCCCAGAGGGGATAAAATCCCCATGCTGGTACCGGGGATTGAACCCGGGTCCTCTGCGCCACAGGCAAGCGCGGTACCAACTCCGCTACGGAGGTGGTCAATTTAATAAATATACATATAATAAAACAGATCAATTTGCTTCATCCCCTTCCCCCAAGAAATATGCAAACCTGAGGATTTTTTATTATTAAAAAAGGATTGATAATCTGGCTTTCCTTTCCTCAACAATTGCTGATAATGTAATCAAATTAAGATAAGACTCATTCAGAATTATATTTTTCAATGCATCTAAAACAGTCTAGACCTCTGGTTTGCCTCTGCCATCGCCAAACAAAGTGCAAGTGCATGTTACCAATCAAACCTTGCTATAATTGGGGACATGGCACAGGAGCGGTGGCATTCACCTACCAACATAAACAGCTGTTCCTCATATCGCCATGTTTCTGTGCACCGGACTGTACACGACAGATAAGCTGACCGGGGAAACTGCATAACCTGGAGAAGATATCAGAAACTTTATCATAGCCAGTGTCTGACAACTTGGCCAGACACTGGTTTCATTAACTTATAAAAGTAGAGGAATACCTCTCTGGTTTCCATAGTTTATGTACAGTACGTATACTACAAAACTTGGTCGATAGGTGCACAGCCCGTGTGACCTTCACTGCATCTCCCTGCGTGCACTTGCTACATCTGTTCCAGTCCAGTTCATACAAGCATAACATTAGGATATTTTTAGCTTTACTTAGTGTTTTCAAAATGAATCAATTGTAGTATACAGTACAACAAGTGTTTATGTACGATATGTACGTGCTTACACAATCTTGTAGAGAAGTTGCAAGACAATTTGAAACTGAATTTCCTGGCATACGTATTTCGAGTAGAAAGACCATTTCTTTGCTTGTAAATAAATTCAGGGAGACAGGAACAATCTGGATAGGAAAAGAAAGGTAAAAAGGTGGGTGCTTACGGAACAGAAGTTACATGAAATCGGAGAAAACTTAGAATGGTCACCTTGAAAATCTGTTAGGTGCCTTGCACATGAAACTGACATTTCAAAAGCCTCAGTATGGAAAACAGCAAAACTTTTAAAACTTAAATCATACAAGGTTGCTGTCCAGGAATTGCTATGTGATCACAAAAGCTGGGTAAATTTTTTTAACTAGATTATGAGGAACATTAATGATGGAACAATTGATCCATGATTAATACTGTTCAGTGACGAAGCATAGTTTCATTTACATGGTCATGTGTCAACACAACACAACCAATATTATGCTACAGACAAATGCAATTTCATTCATGGAACTCCCTTACATGATAAAAAAAATTGGATAATATACTGGCACGATGTTTTGAACAGCTTGCAGATATTGAATGTTGGTATGCCTATTTCCAGGACTCTGCCATCGTGCATACAGCTGATAACTCATAGCTCATTGAGGACATTTTTGAGGAAAGAATCATTAGGAGTTTATGGCCTATTCAGAACAGAAATTAATGCTATTTCGGAAGTTGATCTAATGCGTGTTAATGAACATTTTCTCAGAAGATGCTATACATGTATTGATGCAGATGGAAGGCATTTCCAACATCTCATGTGATAAGATATGTATTGTTTTTCTTGGCTCTTCCGGTGTAGGCCACGTCATGTAGGTGTTGGTTGCCGACGTTTCGCAGGTCATGTGTCCTGCTTCCTCTTGGGCTATGTGCAACCAACGCCTACATGACGCGGCCTACACCGGAAGAGCCAAGAAAAACAATGGACACCGGCCGTGGAAGCCTTCGCAAACAGTTAAGGTATGTATGTTTTGTGTTTTCTGATAATTGTTAATATGATTTGAGATTTTATTTGACGTCCACGTATGTATGAACGGCAGGCAGACTGTGCTCCTGTCGGCCAAGTCATGTAATACATGACTGGCCTGTCGGCCAAGTTTTGTAGCATACATACTGTAGCAATGCAATTCTTAAATACATATTACTTTTTCTTAAATTCTTTGCCAGAAGACTAGTATATTCCAGTATGGCAGATACAAGGTTATGTAGATAATATGAACTGTTTAACATAATTGCTTCATTTATTTTTCATATTTAATTGTATAACTATACAACTTTGGTAAATATGGTACGTAACATGAGTTAATAAAGCTGTGAAACATTTTCATCATTTTGTGTAATCTGCTTTAAAAATTCTACAAGTTTCTTTACTTCCCACATTAACATTGTTAGCTGGGACAAGCTCATTGTCAGAAATTTAAACTGGTAAGTGTTTAATTTTCATATCATTTGGACTTTTGGTTTTCTTTATATGTTGCTCTTTTTTTTGTTTTTGTATTTTCCATTATGCTCAATTCTTGAAAACTTACATAGAAATTAACACTTATACCAAGGGACTGGTCTTTGCTGAATGACTAGGAGCACAATATTTGGAACTGTAGCCTGTAAACACAGCACTGAAAATATTATGTCGTAAGCATTTAAAATATGAAAGTTTAATTTAAAATCAACCTTTGATGTTAGACCATGAAATAATTACGTTTACACTCAAATGAATACTTCTAGTATAGAGCCTTTTGTTACATGCTGCACCTTGGTAGAGATGGATGATGCTACTTAGCAGCTTTTTGGTGCACCTGAAAGACAATTTCATTGTGGTATCTCAAATAATTTCTATAACTCACTAATGTTTAAAATTCAATTTAGACTTCTGAGGAAAAATAAAACATTATTTAGCTTTTTAAATATGCAGAATAGCATTGACTCTTCTACAACATGCTTACAGCAAAAAGTGAACACAATGAATTAAAAATATTTATTAAATATATACTTTGTATCTCTGCATCACTAGTCTACCGATTGCAGCTATTTTAACTATGGAATGGTTGGACTGGCACAAATTAAGCTGCTTTGCTTTGGCTCACAGTGTATGAAAATAAATAATTATTTTCTTTTAGAAGCTTAAATAATTTAAATATATACACCACCATTTTAAAACCTGGTACATGACTACATGTTTTACAAGAGCTGAAATAATGTTAGATTATGTTACTTTGATTCTTCGTTTGCTTTATGCTTTAAGAAACACAGAGCTTATTAGAAACTTTTATGTGGTGCATGTACAAATGGTGTAGCACCCCCATCTCACAATATTTAAATTCTTTTATTGAACCAGTCATTAAGGCATGGTCTTGCTTAAGATGCCTCTGCCTTCACGTATAACAGCTCAGTTCAAAATGGTGTGTAAAGTATCATCTGGGTTTTTCAAGCCATTTAAGAATTATATGAATAAAATCATTGCGCTAGGGTACCCATGGGATCCCATGCTGGAAGAACGGTGGGTTCCATTTCAAACACATCCAAAACTTCTTGTGGTACAAACTTTTTGTCCACTACTACTTCAAACACAAATTCTTTGAACCAGTCACTGGACATCACAAGGTATCCTTTCTCCCCTCTGTCATCACCCCAAGAGTTTTCTACTCGAAACTTAGTTGGTACACCATCCGCCTGAAAAGAAATGCAACAATTACTGTACTGTATAGCAAGGGAGTGATTCAAATAACATGTTGCACCCCATAACAAAAATTATTCCTAAGTTTTATTACAATAAAAATAATAATGATAAAACAATATGAAATAAAATGCTGGAACCATGCACTTTTGCAAATGTGTCATTGTTGCCACATTTTTTATATATTATGCAACACAGACTTTGTTAAAGTTATTGATAAGATATTAAATTAAGCTGAAATTATTTTAAGTTTCTGCCACTTCTACAGTAATTTACATTTTAATATCTGTAAAGAGCATGCAAAACCAGGTATGTCCACTTTTGGATGAAAATGACTTATTGACACCTGTCGATGTGATGAGTTATACATTGCGAAAAAGCGGATAAGGCTAATTCCAATTAGTTGCTAAAATACTGAACTGTGAAAGGGTGTATGGAATGCAGTTTGTGACAGGCTGTTAGTAATTAAAATATAGTGAAACTTCTTTTATGTGTTAAAACATTTATACATTTTCTCATTTATACGTTTTTTCCAGCAGTTGCAGCAAAATCCTATAATTATATTACAACAAATTATTTTAATAAGGAAATAATGCAGCTATTAGTTGTTTATGCAACTTTCATTTATATGACTTTTACACTTATACAATCATAGCTTATATCCCAGAGAGCAAAATGCACCATTTACGATGGTTTTGTTCTTTAAAATCTCTAGAAATATTCAAAGTCAAAACTTTTGACTCGCACTGTACATTTCTCAGAGAACATGCCTCAGCAGGAAAGTGAGAGCGACTTTGAAGCTATTTTCGAGTACAGTTGTGAAATATCAAACCATACTTGCTTCAGTCATTTGTCCTTTGTGCTTCAGTTGTGATTAACTTTGTTAGTGAACATGGGTGAAATGAAAAGGTGCGCTACAAGCGCTGAAAAACTACGCATTTTGAATTTAGTGGCATCATGAAATTCACAGAAATTAGGGGAAATGTTGGGACGCGCATCTAGTTGCCTCAATAATTGTTCTCCATGCGAAAGCTAAGTTTGGAAAGGGAGAATTAAACTGAAAAGTATAATGTCATAGCCAGGATTTGAACCACGAAACTTCTGCAATCCGTATGCTTGCTCTAACTAGTGAGCTACTCGGTCAATATAATGATACATTAAATTTTCCAACTGACTCTTTTTCCTGGTAATCCACAAAGTGTTGTCAAATTCGTTTTGAGGTAACATACCACAATGGCAACTTAATGTCTTAACAACTTCATGTTCTAGGCTTCTAAAGTAACCGACTGTTGGATAAGTCCATGATAAATAATTGCTCTTTCACACATGCTGTATGTGGGCTAAGGTTGGAACATTACTGGGAGAGCAAAGAAGTTTGTCCATACATGTTTTGCACCCCTTTAGGAAACTATCCATCACTTGCTGTAGTTCATGTTGAGAAATGCTGACGATTTCCTGGCAGATATTTTGTTTTAATTCTTCCAAGGTGTGTGCGTTTGTCTCGTACACTTTATGTTTTAAGTTAGCTAGAGATGGAAATGGCTTATTGGAGTTCTGAGAAACCTTTCTTTGATAATGGTGCATCATACACTAATTTTTTCATCATGAAGGATTACTTCATTAACAATATTAGGTTTTGAGTTACAGGGCCAATTTTATTTTGAGTCAACAGTTGACGTCCATATTATGTGAATACAATTAATAGACACAGAGCATAATTTTGCCTTTTTTTCAACATGACTATGCAACAGCTCATATGGGCAATCTTCTGATGAGAACAATTGAAAGTGTGTTTCAGGACAGAATTATTAATAGAGATTTATGGTCCCCTGGCCTAAACCCCTGCAATTTCTATCTCTGGGGTAACTTAAAACAAAGTGTTCCAGACAAACCCACACACACTGGAACAATTAAAAGAAAATATCCGTCAGGAAATTGGCAGCCTTTCTCAACATGAACTATGGTCAGTGATAGTTTCCTTAAGAGGTGTCAAAAATGTATGGACAACAGTGGCTAATTTTAGCATTTCCTTTTTTAAAGTTGGTAAGCAAAGCCTTTAAAAGTAGTTTTAAAAATGTATAGTTTCATCTGCAGCTTTCTATGATAGCAGCAGATGGCAATGAGTGCCAAGGATGCAGACAGGCAAAACATTACGCAGCCCGTTTGAACTTCTTTTCTCTCCTTGTAGAATTAGACTGAAAAATTCAATACATATTAGCATGTTGCCATATACCTCAGTTGGTTAGAACAACTACACGGAGTAGAAAATCTGATGCTCAAATCCTATGGCTAAGAATTTTTCAGTCAGATTCTATCGTTCCAAGTTTTCATTAGTTCCCTAATGGAATCATTCCTTACAACAACAGGATGCCTGAAGCAGATTTCCCTTCATTTTCATCTTATACACCAAGTAACATCCTATACTCACATCAATGCTTACTGCTGTGAAGTTCATAGCATGCGTCATCATAGACTCTCCATACAGCAATCTTTCTGCCTTGGTAAAACCTAGAGTAACTTCTACACCAAAGACCAGTTTATAGTCATGTCTGAAAAAGTAAATAACCTTATTTTAGTTCTACCAGGCTGGAAGGCACTTGCTGCAGCATATTAAAAGAAGAAATATAGATCAGTGAGACAATTACAATATTTTTTTGTGAGTGTTTGCATTATAATCATAGTTTTCATGTCTTTGATAAACACCACTATTCAGTGATATAAGGTTCACGCTCCCTGTGCTGCCAGCAGATTGTATGCAATTCTGATAAAGCGGAAAAATAAATGTGCACTTCTAATGTAAATAGAGCTCTGCAGTAAGTGTTGGAGCCTGCTTGAAACATGTTTCGCCAAGTGATCTCACAGTGGTAAATTAGCATGATATACTCATGAAATAACTGCATGTGACATCCATACCAGCTGGATGTAACAATATATAGCAAAACCTCATTTATCCAGACTAACTGGGACCACAGACAATCCTAAAATTGAAAATCTGGATAATCCAAGTTATTTGGATAATAAGCAAAACAAAATTATTAAATAAGTACACTTGCCATTTATGATGATAAAAAACTGTCTTGTAAGAAAATTATGTGCAGTACATAATATGTATAGTTTACAAGACATTAAAAAATATAAAAATCTTAACCACATAAAATCATATACTTTCTTCACAAGAAATTGATCCAGTCTTCTGTTTTAAACACATGTGGTATTTGAACACAGTTGTTGTTAGCTAATGCTGGATTTCTGACAATGAAGTCATTAATCCTCTTGCTCTCCAATATAAAGAGAGCAATAGCAGTAATAGTAACCGCTTTTTAGTAACAAAGTACGGTCACGCAAACACTTTATCATTAACAGTTCAACTGGAGTGGTGTCGGGCTGACACTCCAACCACACAATAATGTTTGTCAGATGGTGCACAGCAACTCCTAATTTAGCAGCTATTTTCTTCAATATTTCTCCTTTATCAATTTTGTTAATAGCATTCAACTTTTTATGCATTGAAAACATGACCTTCTTTCGCTTTGATGTCATTAGTTTGAACGTGTATGCTGAATTACACTCCTAACACTTTGATAAGATACAAAAACAACCCTGCTTAAACACACATGATAAACTTAATGATGCATGCCATTTGAAAACAGTAGTAAAACTGAGGAGATTGAAGGAGGTGTAGTGGCAGATAGGGATCAAGGTCAATGCTTTCTTCCGGTGCTATTTATAGCTGGTGAGACATACCACGCCATCACAATGCGACAAACTACTAAATCTTTCTTAAACTCAACAGGTAGCATTTTACAGTACAGTACAGTATGTATTACCATAATTTATTTTGCAATTTATGAGTTAAAGTAAAAAGCGAATATTTGGCATACACATATTCTTGCTATCACACTTAAATGTATTATCTAATGAGAACATTAAATTTAAAAAAAAATCTACAAATCTGATCTGTATAAATGAGGTTTTACTGTACAACTTGTTTGGTAATTTGGATCTAAACCCATGCAAGACAATGACCTCCTGAACTCCCATATATCAATAGCACACACCTAATAGAGCACTACATTCAAAGGCCTCTTTATACCGGGGCGCAGTATGCGATTCTCCAATCTGGGCAGCCAAAATTAAAAAATTCACATTTTAGGGTAGGACTTCGATGGTCTGGTATTTTATTGTAAACACCCTAAAGCGTTTCACTGGACGCAGTTTTCAGCGAGGAAGGCAATCCAACTCGGCCATGGCCCACAAGCCCGGAAAATCTACTTAACATAGAGTTTTGAAAAATTGTTATACAATGCTATCTCTGGAATTTATATACATTACTTCTTTCAATATGTGTCCTGTGTAACGATCCAGCAGAAATGAATGAAGAACACTTGAAGACCTGTGAAGCATTAAGATCAGAAGAAACTACAGTTCAAAAGTATTGGAAAGCACGAATGCTAATGGCTTCATTGCCAGATGCAAGGCACTAGAAAACAACAACAACATATACATTACTTCTACATGCCTCAAGTACATGCATGCAAGAGGTTCTGCTGTTATAGTTGCTCCATTTTGAGTTATTCATTTTTTTCAGTTGCATGGTGCACGATTTCTCGGAGAGAAGTTTCAGACCTCTGGTGCATCCAGCAAGAATTAAGATGATTTTAATTACGTTCTAAAGAAAACTGGTATTTAAAATCCCTCAGAAGCTTTGCATGTTAATATTAAAACACTTTACATTTATTCTGTTTTAATGTATAGGTCCGCTGGTCAAAGACAGTGGATTATATTAAAATATGAACTTTGAGTTGATTAACAACACTAAACAACACCCACTTTTAAATTTTCCTGGTACATATTTCGGAGGGTAGGTTTCCTCCATTATCAACAATGTCGGTCTGGGTGGCTCAGTTGGTTAGACGCTGACTACTGTTCCCAAGGTCGCAGGTTCAAATCCGGCCCAGGCCGATGGTTTTTAAGTGTGCTTATAAACGACAGCTCCATGTCAGTAGATTTACTGGCATGTAAAAGAACTCCTGCGGGACAAAATTCCGGCACACCGGCGACACTGATGTGATCCTGGCAATTGACAGCATCGTTAAACAACAACATAATTTAATTTTAATCCATTATCAACCGGGCATCAACTGAACTGTAGAGGCTGGTTTACAAGGCTGGTATCTCCCTTAGACTGCTCTGGTGGTGGTTTTAGGAACTTGTATAATGGATCACCTTGTGGTATATCAAAATTGAAAACTCGTCTTTGTTTCTCCAGATGATGATCTGTTCCCACATTGACAATTTTTGGTTTCCTGGTATGTGTTTTAATAATTTTGGACCCAGATTAATGTTGTGTTCTTCTTTCCAAAAATGAGTGGCAATTGCTGATTTTTCTAAATGTTTGTGTTTTATACATCTGAAATACTCTTTTGTTCTCATTTCCAAATTCCTCTTAGTTTTTCCTATATACACCTGGTTGCAGTTATTGCATTCTATTTAGAAGATTCCAGATTTTTTATTTGCTGCAATGCTGTCTTTAGTGTTTGAGCCAAGTACATTTTTAACGCTATATCTGTACATGGGAGACAGAATATTAGAAGACCCCAAAAGAAAATCGTTCATGTGAATGTTTGTTAAAAGTGTAATTTGTTTTTTGATGTTGGTATGAATCGATCAAATGACGAAAACGTGTTAAAAATGTTCATTGTTACGAGCAACTAAGTTTGCCCAAAGACGTCATAAATCTTTCCATATTTGATTTTAATATATATGTATAAATATTAGAATTATATGTGTTCCATAATAAAAGTAGGGGAGGATGATTAGGGATCGCTTCCCTAACAAGAAAGAACTATTTGATGGACGCATACACGGATGTATACGAAAAAGGCGGTGTCGCGTCACGTGAGAATGCCATAAACTGTCCACTCGCGTGTGTGTAAGCGAAGTGAAAAGACATATTTAGGTAGTGTGAACATGGAACTTTCACCAAACTTTCATCAAGCATAAGTTCCACTAAGTGAAAAAGTGGAAAGGTTTTTAAGCATTTAGAATGGTGCTGAGAGGAATTATTTAATGTAAAGTATCGATGAAGTGTTAATAAAATAATACAATGTGGTGAAGAAACATCGTGTGATTTTTCATTCCATCCGTTACCAAGCTGCCCTGGGATCACAAAGATCTCAATATCTCAAAAACACGTCATTAATAATTGCAAAAAACCGCACCACATGTAACAGGGAAATTTAAAAGTGAGTGTTGTTTAATGTTATTAATTTACTCAAAATTCATATTTTAATGTGATCCAACAACAGTCATCAACTTCCAGTACTTATTATTACAGTGGATTATATTTATGGAAAGCAATACTGATTGGCTTGACCAAGAACTTGTGCTAACTTATTCCTGAGCATAACCAGTGCATCACAAGTTTCCAGCCTTCACATGCAAAGTAAACACAGAAGGCCAACTCCAGAATTCGATCAGAATATTATTAGAAGCAAAAGGAGAAAAGGAAAACGGTTATAAGAACTTAAAAGTCCAACAAAATTTTACATGAAGAGGAAAATAACTTTTGATGGTCTAGAAAGAGAGATGGAACTGACCTAGTCAAAGGGTTGACCAGTGTGTCACCAAGAAGGGCAATAACAATAAAAAAGCTTAAGAACTGAAGAAGGTCTATCTCTTACCCAAGTGATGAAGCATTAGCTTCCTGCATTGACGCACCCCTAAGTACTTATCAGTACAGATTAATTCAAAAGAGCATAATTGTAACATTTATCCTTCATGTTATAAGTTTCAATCTGCAAAGAGAGTGTGTTTTCCAGTTTTGGATAGTATAACAATTTCAGATTCCTATACAGAAATAAAGTTGCAAACACTTTTGAACCACACAACAGAACACATCATTTGTACCCAATCAGCTGTGCTGCCACAAGCTTCAACTACATATGTAAACTCCAATCATGGCCATTAATTTCTAAGTGAGGCTGTGATGGAGTTTTGCTCATAGTATTTATAAACAGGAACTGTTGCAAAACATTTACAGTTACGATGATGAATACTTATTTGTTGTGTCTTGTTCCCCTTTGATTATTTTCCAATTCTAAGCTGATTATACGCAAAATCCCAGGACATCATCTAAAAGATATTGCAGACGCATTAAATTTATAATGAAAAATTAAACTCCAGAATTAATCAAAAGAGAAGCACAAAATATTAAACAACAAATACACAGTATAAACTGACATAATTAACGGAATAAGTGTTACTGTACATCACAATTTGGTCATGACCATGGTTGATGGAAAAGCATGCAAAGCCCTCACAGAAATGTTATACTTGTGGAGCATCCCCTAAATATATGTACAGTGAAGATAGAAGCAGAGCAACAAGAAGTGATTCAGGACTTTCTACTTGCAGGTTTGAGCTTTCCATCCTCCACACCTGGATTAAGTGTTTTGAATGTCCCAGTTACACAGTGTGTTTTAGGTGTCCTGTTAATGTCAATAGGGAGTAAACTGTAAGGGAAAGTAATTCAATATCAACATGCAAGTTGTTTTCTTGGTTTCCCAATAGTTACACATTAGCAATAATTTTGCCATAGTATATCTAATATGTTAAAAGAGAATGTCTGCGTGTGTGTTGTGTGAGAGAGATATAGCATATTTGGTTATCTTTGCCTATGAGGGGATAATATAAAATCAGAGCTTTTTAGCATTTCTTTGTTAATTTCTTGCAAACAGTGTGTAGAGTATTCGTATTTCCATAAAAACCCTGATAACCTAGCGTTCTATGGTGGGCATGGCTTTTTTCAAATGTCCCACTAGCCTGCCATCTGTCTGCCAATCATAAATTAAGAGAAACCATAGGTTATAAAGGTAAAGAATCAAGAGGTAGAACCACAAAGGCAGTCTCACATCAGAGACAAATTACCCCAATGGTGACTTACTATTGTAAGTACTTTATATCCCAGGATTAAATAACCTTCAGATGGTAATAATGGATGGATGTGGTTTACCAAGAGAAATACGAACTGGTTTGAGAATTTAATGCCATTAATTTTAAGAGGTAGAACTGGAACTTAAAAATTCAATGCCACAACTGGGATTTGAACCACAGACCTTCCGCTTGCCGGGCGGACGCTCTAACCACTGAGCTATTGTGACAAACTGCCCACACACGGCTTGTGTGTTTAAAAACACCAACAGTAAGTTTGTTGGCATAAATAAATAATAATTTAATGCCATTCTGGCAGTTTGTCACATAGCTCAGTGGTAGAGCAGGTGCCCGGTAAGCGAAAGGTCTGTGGTTCAAATCCCAGTTGTGGCATTGAATTTTTAAGTTCCAGTTCTACCTCTCAAACTTTGCCCACACACGGCTTGTGTGTTTAAAAACACCAACAGTAAGTTTGTTGGCATAAATAAATAGTAAAGAATCAAGTTTGCTTAAAGTGTTCAGACGACACGCTAGATGGCATCAGAGGAACTTGCCCAACCACTTCACGCCTAGGCCACGCCCATCAGTAGTGAGAGTTGCTCCTAATGTAAGCATTGTTTACAGAAGTAACTCCAAATGATTATAAAGTTGTTACATTAGGAAGTTAAATTCTACTCCTAATTTCTCAGAGCCATTATTAAAAAGTTCTCTCACTCTCTCAGTAGTGGTGGTGGTGGTAGTAGTAGTAATAGTTGTAATAGCATTAGTGGTGGTAGTCCAAATGAAAGCTCGCTCTTCCTATTAAACTGCAGTTTGAAATATTTACACTAATAAACAAAGTGATATGGATGGAAAGTGAAATAAAGCTCAGATAATAGAAAATCTATCATCATAGTATAATGTAAGTAACCATTTAAAATTAGTTTAACCTCTTGAGCGACAGCCATTTTAAAGCTCCGCAGTCTGAGAACGGATACTCAATATCCAGTGCAGGGCATTTAAATTGTTAAATGCGCCAAAAGTGCTTCCTAAATACACAGCTGTATTTTGCGTAAATTTTAAGTTATTTTAATGAAACAAAAACTGGTATAAAACTCATTATATGCAGTATACATGTACATCATCAGCAATGTTGAGTTGCATTTACAAATTGTTGAAATGGCACTATTTGTTTCACTGTGGTAAAAAGTTAACTTTGCTTTGTCGAAGGCGCCTAATATAATTTCTCGGAAAGGAACAGTAGTGGACCCATTGTATGTGTGAGCTATGCGTCAGCAAATCACAGTACAATGTGAAATAGAACACTACTGTATGCGTGGTTTATAAGTCATCAGAATAAAGCAGTTATGACATGTATATTGAGGAAAAAAAGTAAATTAATAATAATAATAATAGTAATAATAATAATAGTAATTATTATTATTATTATTCTTGTTCTTATAAATTAAATAGTAATAACTCATATAAGTGCATACGACTGTCAACTAAATTGCCACTTGCCACTCGCCACTCATCAGTTGGACATCTTATCATTTTATCTTATTTGGTTTATATGCATAAAGAGTAAGCAAAAAGGAGAGGAGAAGACTGTATTTGCAGTGAAGCATGCACGTGAATGGAAATTATGAGGACTTATTGATTGTATCTTTTTAATTTCTTAAGTGAGTAAAACTTACACTTTTAAGTCTTCGATACCCTGCTTAGCAGCAAAACGTTTGCTGACCTCACAGCCAAACCATACAGGCTCAGAAGCTTTTATAGATTCTACTGCAAGTTTCATAAGTAGTTCCACTGGCTGGTTGTTATATACAATGGGCTTTCCACCAACCACATTTCCCAAGCAATCCACTGTGTAGGCTCTGCCATAAGGGTTGGATGGACGAGGATCTGTTACTAGGCAAACCTTTAACACAAATCAATACAAGTATACTCATGCATTTGTTTCAGTAGATGTAATATATGAGGGTGAGTCAAATGAAAACTGGAAATTTTTTTTAAAGCTCCTTTATTACAGACAGAGTTGAAACAAGTACACTATTTTTCAATGAAATTCCCTTGCTTTTCGATACATTTCCACCACCGAGTGTGCAATTAAAGGAAAGGACGTAAAATAGACGAAGTGTAAAGTAATAGAAAACACATTTAGCGAAATATCGCTAAATTTTCAGACATTAAATCTCGGCGATGCTAGGGAAGTTGATCCACTGAAATAAAAGACTTGCTACTGTGATACGATTTAAATACTGTGAACAAGAAGGTGTGAATAAAATATTTCACTAAAGTTAACCCCGAGTGTATGTTCGTTCCATCCAGTACCACAACCCAAGATAACGAAAGAGTCAAAAGCTCATCAACATCACCTTCATAATATTATAAAAACAGCACCAAAAGCAACAGACAATATTGTGAAGTATGTAAATTAAAAGTGATTCAAGCCAAGACTCAGATTGTTGTATTTAAGAAAGGGGAAAATTAGGCAAATACCAGAAGTGGAAAAGAGAGTATAAGATATTGCAAGAGTGTATTTATTTAGGAATTAAAATTGAGAGGTGGCTCATGTGAGTAAAGAATGAAACTAGCATAAGCAAAAAGACAAAAGGCTATGGTAGCTATAAGAGAATGCAAATCTAGAATACCAGCTTGCAGATCAATCACAGGATATTCTGCAGGGAATGCTCAATGAAGAAAAAAGGGCAGTCATTTTAATGGCAGTATGGTAGAGATGAACAATTTGTGCCATTTCAAAGTCAAACAATAATAATTCTCCCATTACTGCACCTGTGTCACATGCAAGATGCAAACCACAAATTGCTTATGCTGTGGCATTGAATTTTTAAGTTCCAGTTCTATCTCTTAAAAACTTTACTTTCTTCTCAATTATCCTGAGAATGTCATTGAGGTATGAAGAAACTATAATTGGTGTTTCTACAACTTACACCACATATTTAAGGTAAGTGAAGCCTGTGGTCTCTACATTATTTGTTACATTGGTGGATTATAACTGCTTCACTGTCAATAGCTTCAGGTGTGTACACTAAAATGTGAATTATAACTTAACATTATTTCTGCATTGACCAACAATATCCTACATTTTTTACCACTGTGTCCTACATTTCCATGAAATAATCTGGTAACCCTAGTATAGTCTGGTTTATGATGTAGTTAACCGCTTGCTTCACTTACTCTGGAGGTGATCAAAATTTCAGTAACAAGGGCACTCATAGGACCTGGTGCATAAATAAGCCAAAGTTTTACATTGGAAACAACCTTCAGCTTTACACAAGAAAATAAAACTGAAATAAATTTTTATGAATAGTTTCATAAAGCGTGCCCTTCAGTTTCCTTGTTTTATTATTTTCTAGCTTAAAGAAACCATATATGATACAGGATTTGGATTTGTTCTTTATGTAATTGTATGTCTACTGTAAAAGTGTATATGCTTCTGCAAAGAAATAAAATTGATTTGATGCAAATTCAAGACTAGGTATTAAGGGATTAAATCATAAATGATACATTCAAATGACACGTTGAGGTGTCATTTAGACCAAGAAAAAACTTGAATTTTTTTCATTGTAGTTTGAAAAATGCTGCTTGTTGCAACTAAAAATAACATGTAATCATTATAATAAAGAGTTATTGTTCAAACCTTATCATCCATATTGAAGAAGGGTTTCACTTGTTTGTTGTAGAACTCTAAAGGTGTCATTGGTCCCACACAGAAATACTGTTTTGATTTGTCATAGTATTCCCACGTAAATGTATCTGCAGGGATACCCAGACATATTCCTACGATACGATACACTTCTTCCATATGCTGCTGGATTCGCAGTTCTATATCATGATCACCAGCACCCTCAGACACCAAAGAACGCAGATCTTTTGAATACTCACGTAGCTGCAAAAAAGAAAAAACAAGCACAGATGTGCGCAATTTATCT
This sequence comes from Tenodera sinensis, assembly GCA_030765045.1. NCBI lineage: Eukaryota > Metazoa > Arthropoda > Insecta > Mantodea > Mantidae > Tenodera > Tenodera sinensis. Next base: position 83,560,352 of record CM060968.1, read on the forward strand.
CGTCTTTCGCATTTTAAGTTTTTAACAAATTTGCATAGAATACATGAATACACATCTCTTTACAAAGTATCTTAGTTCAAAATAAATTTACTTCCCCTAAGCCTTATTAAAGTACACATTTAGGTATCACTTGAAAGGTTTATCTTCAATTTGTTCAATATTTCTAATCATTGCTACATATAATTTTGAGAGGTAGAACTGGAACTTAAAAATTCAATGCCACAACTGGGGTTTGAACCACAGACCTTCCGCTTACTGGGCAGCTGCTCTACCACTGAGCTATTGTGACAAACTGCCAGAATGGCATTAAATTCTCAAACCAGTTCGTATTTCTCCTGGTAAACCACAAAGGCAGTCTCACATCAGAGACAAATTACCCCATGGTGACTTACTATTGTAAGTACTTTATATCCCAGGATTAAATACCTTCAGATGGTAATTATTATTTATTTATGCCAACATAAATAAAAAAGTGCAAAAGACAATAAAATAAAAATTCTGATGTGATACATTCACACAACTTTTTCTGTCAATGGTAATTCATATATAATACAAATTTATAATAATTTATAAAAAGTGATTCTTCCATTCACCTTGTGCTATGATTAGAGCTAGGAAGTTCATGCATTTGCATATTTTTTCATAGGGGTTAAAAACGTATGCTTTTACATTATGTGCACGAATTATGGAATTTTCAGTTATTTGGACATGATTTTATGGTGCATATAACTGCATATTTTCTTGAGTTTGATAAATGCATAACATTTCAATATTATAGCCCCTATATTGCATATTTTAATGATTTTTATGGTGTTTTATTATTTTTTCCCATCTGGATAATATTTTTCATATTGGTAGTACTGCGCATGATGATGCAACTCACGAAGATTTCAATATTATAGCCCCTATATTGCATATTTTAATGATTTTTATGGTTTTTATTATTTTTTCCATGTGTATAATACTTTTCATATTGGTAGTATTGCACATGTTGATGCCACTCGCGAGGTGAGTCTTGTTGTCATGCAGTGAACCCCCTGTTTCCATCCTTTCATTATAAGTTTGTGCATAGAGAATGATCAGTGCGTTATTTAAGAGGTTTCTATTAACAAAGATAAAGTGCAGGTCAACTTTTTGAGCAGCACGATTATCGCAACATTTACCTACCTTCCAGTAGTTGTGCCATGGTCTTCAAACATAACAGTGTTGTGAACTGGTTCCCACCAAATTAAATTAGGCATATAACTGTTGAAGAGCTCTTCAAATGCCGAAAATAAAACCAACTTCCAGTGCTAGATTAATTAAATTACAGAAAGAGTTTTCGGGTGATTTAATATCTACAGATAATAGGGTGCTGTATTGAGGAGCGTGTGAGAAAAATGTAGGGAGTGAGAAAAGATTTCAAATAGTTCAGTACATAAACACAGCAAAAACATAAGGAGAATTTAATCAGAAAACTCGCAAACAAAGAACCTGTTCAAAAATAGCTAGTAGAGTGTTTAGAAAGTAGGGTTACTGAAATATATGACTTCTGTGAAGCATTTTTAGCTGCTGATATTTCCTGGTTCAAAATTAATAATCTGACATTTAAAACCTTTCTTGCCAAATACACTCGACCACATGTGCCTAAAGAAAATACACTGTGTAAGACTTATGAAGGACATTGTTACAATAACGTATTGTCAAATATACAAAATGAATTAGCAGATCAGTTTGTTTGGTTGTCTGTTGATGAAACACTTGATTCTGAGTGCCGTTCTATTGCTAATATAATCGCGGGTGTTTTAAATAATGAACAAAAGACTACAACTTATCTTCTTAATGTGTGCGAATTGTCGGCCTTTGACAATGTAACTGTGACCCAGTTTGTGATGGACTCTTTGAAATGACTATGGCCTTGTGGAATCAAATACGACCGGGTACTTTTATTTGTCACTGATGCAGGTCCTTATATGGTAAAATCAGGACAAACTCTGAAAGGTATTTTTCCTAACTTAATTCATATAACTTGTTTGGCACATGCTCTTCATCGCATTTCTGAGACAATACACAATTCTTTCCCATTGGTAGATAGATTTGTGTCCTGTACAAAGATAATTTTTGTTAAATCTCCTAAAAGAGTTAAGTTGTTTAGATCAACATCACCTAATATCCGACTTCCTCCTGCACCAGTGTTAACTTGATGGGAAACATGGGTTGATGCAGCTTTATATTATGCTGAGCACATAGAAATAGTCGGAGAGGTTGTTAATTCATTGGACTTGAAAGATGCTTCATCAATAGAAACTGCACAAAATATTCTGTCTGGTGCTGGTTTAAAAGAGGATTTTAGTTTCATATCTACCCATTTTTCTTTCTTATCGACAGCCATAACGGCATTGGAAGCTGTAGGATCTCCTTTGCATGAATCACTTACTGTCTTTGAAAAAACAATATGTGATCCAAGTTTGGTTCCTGGTAGTATAGGACAAAAAATGAAAGAGAAAGTGAATTATGTAATTTAAAAAAATTCTGGTTATAAATAGATGTGTGATATTCGAGACATCCTTGAAAGAAAACCATCTGCCACACCAAAAGACTTGACTCTCTCTGTGAGGCAGTTAACATCATTTAAATATGCCCCGATAACATCTTGTGACGTGGAGAGAAGTTTTTCACATTACAAAAGTGTTTTGCAAGACAACAGACGATGTTTTACAGTTGAAAATTTGTGCAAAGTGTTGGTTGTGAACTGCAATTTTGCAGTTAATACTAGCGGTAGGACCACTTCTGATTCAACTCTAAGGAATAAGGTAACTTTATTTATTATCTATACTAACTCGTCTTGTCTACTGCAAAGGGGCATTGTTTTAATTCAATAGTGCATATTTCTTGGCATTTTTTCAAGTTTTTAAGAGCATCTTCCTTTCATAGAAGTTTGAAAATAGTGTTGTAATTAATTTAATTTAAAAGGTGAGTCAATTAATAACACTGAACAACACTTACAACATAATTTTCCGGAACGTGTTTCGAAGGTTACTTTCCTCCATTATCAACCAGACAATAACTGGGTTTCCATGGTGTTTCATGGTGCGGATGGCGATGCTTCTCCTGATGTTTCTTCTGGTAACGGTTCAATGAACTTGCTAAAAATATCTTTGTGAGAAATGTCGAAATTAAATACTCGGTTTCTACTTTTTAAAATAGAACCGAAACTTCTCAAATACATAACCGGAAAACAAGAACTGTCCACATGGGAACAAATCTTCATTTTAAAAAATAGAAACCGAGTATTTAATTTTGACATTCCTCACAAAGATATTTTTAACAAGTTCATTGAATCGTTACCAGAAGAAACATCAGAAGAAGCATCGCCATCCGCACCATGAAACACCATGGAAACCCAGTTATTGTCTGGTTGATAATGGAGGAAAGCAACCTTCGAAGCGCATTCCGGAAAATTATGTTGTAACTGTTGTTCAGTGTTATTAATTGACTCACCTTTTAAATTAAATTTTAAGAGCATATTTGCATGCATATTTCAGTGTCTTTTAGGGCATGAACTTCTGAGCCCTAGCTATGATATATATGAGGGTTGTCCATAAAATAAGGTTCCTAAGGATTTGCAGTAGCGAGGAACGCTGTTACAGGAGATCCAGCAACACTGGTGTATATCTTGGTTCTCCCCCTCCCAGTCCCATGGCCTGCGAGCTGTCTGTGATGCTCAGTCTTGGTTTGCCAGCCGTTAGAAATGGAGCTTCCACTCGCTTCTCTCACCAGGTGCGAATTACACCTTGTGATGCATTTTTTTGTATGCAGAAAGCCCGCACCGGTGGACATTCATTCCCAACTATGTGAAGTGTATGGAGAGCAGTGTATGAGCGTACACCACGTGCACAAATGGTGCAGAGAATTAAAAGACGAACATGTCCATGACGACCAGCGCTCCTGACGGTCATCAGTTTCGGACAAAACAATTGTGAAAATGGAAGAAGATCCCTGATATCAGCAAGACCTACATTCACAAAACTTTGACAGATCATTTAGAGTATACCAAGGTGGGTCCCAAGAGGGCTTACAAAGGACCACAGATAAAAATGTTAAAGTGGACTGCAAATTTCTTCAGGCCTACAACCAAACTCAACAAATTTGGATGGGATACTGTCAAACACCCTCCTTACAGCCCAAACCTCGCTCCAAGTGATTACCATTTCTTCCCTGACTTGAAGAAACACCTGGGGGGGATGCATTTCAGAACCGAAGAGGAACTGAAAGAAACTGTTTCAAGCTATCTTTGCCACACAGCAGGAGAGTTCTATGATGCAGGCGCAGAAAAGATGGCACACCACATGCAAAAATTAATTGATCAGAACGGCGAAAATGTTGAAAAATAGGAAAATATCTAAGCTTTCTAAAAATGTGTTATTCAATGTCAATAAATATGTTTTTCGTTGTGAAAAAAAGAATTTGGGACTTTATTTTACGGACAGCCCTCATACCTGGCTAGAAATTATATGAAATTAAGGAAGGAGTCTTTACTATGTAGTATTACATGTGGAAACTGCATTCCAACCTTTTATATGCTGTACCTAAAAAATCTGCAATGGGAAGAAAAGAAAAAAATCTGATGTGCTACACTCACATGGTTTTCTCTACTCTTGTACTAACCATTCTTACAAACTCTTATTCCTATCTTCTTTGTGTTAGTTAAGATAAACATTTGTACAAATTATCTCATGCTTATTTCCTTGTAGCTGCAAGGCAAATATTAGAATAAAGTAGGCTTTGTGCGAGTCAAATCTTTTAAAGCTTTGAGATTCCATTCTCTTTGCACACTTAACATATAACAAAAACGAACAACGATGTTCCATTTCATGAAAGTTTTAAGTTTTCTGAAACTCACAAACATAACAAGGAATATCTCCGAAATGGTTCACCCTACAAGAAAATTTATTTCGACGTAAATTGTGTATTTTAGCAAGATCTACATTTTTTGTACAGTGAGATTTTGTCTATCTTTAACGGTTTACTAGTTATGCAAAAGTAGTCCAGAGTAAATACGACTACAGGGGCTATAGCCAGAAAATTCAAGATATACATTTCATTTGTCATAAAAATATCTCAAACATATGACATCAATCATCACTTCTGTAACCTCAATATCCACATACTATGCCCATGTGCAGATAAACACAGTCCTTACTGGTGTTGCATTTTTTTTCCCGCCAGTGTATATAATTTGCAATATTATGTTATGAATTACAAATAACGGACCCCTTATTCCATAAAACTAGATATTTTGGTAACCCAACATACTCTCAGTCCACATTACATCGAGTTATCAGGATTCTACTGTAGCGGCGGTGGTGTATATATTGCATAATTACTCAGCATTATTTCAACTATTTCTTTCATTCACTATTGGATATACCCTACCCGGGTGTTAGAGGATGTATCTTAAAAAAAAATATGTTCATGCTTCAACTGCTACTGTAAACATATGATATTTTAATCCAAATACCTAGCACCATCTTACAGCAAACAAAATCTGATAATTTTTTATGTCAAAGGTAGTTTGGTAACTACCATTTAATAACAAAATTGGAAGTGTATTCTAACAGCTTCTTCTGAAAACTCACCTTGCTTTTCAGTACTGCATTCATTCTTACACTAGATTCACAGCTAAAGGACTCTGGGAAACACTTTTTTGGCATCAGTCCATGTTTGTTGATCAGGTTTCTTATCATATCCCACTGCCCTCCATCACATGTAGGATCCTGTAATGAAGCAAATTAGGCATATTTTCCTTCAGGGATCAGCAGGTATTTGCAAATTCGATTGACTTGCTGAATCTATCATTACTTCTGCAGATTTGTCAAGGGAAAAAGAAGGTTTATAATAAATTATCCTCTCTAAATGGAAAAGAACACTTTAGTAACCAAAGTGTTGACATGGCTTAAGAAACCTCTCTTTAGTTGGCATCAAATAACAAAATAAGCCTATTGACGTTGTTGCAGCTAATTGTTACTGGTAACCATTAATGTAATGTAAGTGCAAACATAATAACCATGAAAACTAACAATCGTTATTGGTAATCATTACATGTAAATTGTTGATGTACTGTAACTGTGACAATTATAACTGTTACCCTAAAATAACCGTCTGTCACATGCATAATAGGGTACAACTGTATCAAGGGTTTAAATTTAATCAATCTGAGTTAAACCCACAACAATCCTTGCCATTTCAAAACAATGTTTTAACCTGCAACTGTATTTTTCAACATAATACTGATAAAGTTTCAACAGTAAAAGAGCCTTTGCTATCATGCCCAAACAAAAATAACCTGTGATGTACAGTTTCACAGTGTCATAACCAATTGATTAACTGACAAATGACAATCAGCTTTCAAGGAGATTTTTTTTGTTGTGTTTAATGTCCGTTTTTACTACATAGGGTATCACAGGTGGTGATACTGATGATACATGGAATGAAGATGGAGCACCAGTGGAATAAGATAGCGGGGGAAACTAGAGAACCTGGAGGAAATCTGCCCCAGAGCCGCTTTGTCCACCAAGAATCCCACATGTGGTTGCCTGGGATTGAACCCGGGCTGCTTTGATTTCAAGGAGATATGCAATACTCAAATGGGAATCTGAAAACCTTTGTTAGACAGATACTGTTCAAGACCAAACATGCAACCAACTCCATTTCGGGAAAACCCACGTCCAACAACAGCTTTAACTGCAGTGCAGTTCTTCATTTTACAGTATAAATGACAAATCACACAACAAAGACTTTCAATTGTCTGATTTCAAAATTATTCTTCTTTCCCTGATTACCCTCCCCTTATGTAGGACTTACTAGGATCAGATGCCTGTCGGGGAGCAGAGGGACCTCTGAACCTGACAGAGTGAAGACCTGGAAGCAGGTGGTCAGCCAAGCACAAGGTATGATAGTGAGGAAGAGGATGATATGAAATGCTGGCGAAAAGGATGATTGGAAGGGTGATAATGCAGCAATTGGTGGAATGAACGGCGGAGGAAACCAGAGAACCAGTCCAAACGTCACTTCATCCACCACAAATACCACATGGGTAGGCCCATAGGTGGTAGGCGAGCGGTCTAACCACTCAGCCACAGTGTTGCCATTATACTTCCAGACTCAGGGAAGGATGAGGAATAATCCTGGCTGGAGAAAAATTCCTACCCTCCTGCTGGGAATTGAACCCGGGACCCCTTGCACAGTGGGCAGGTGCTCTACCAACTGCGCTACAGGGCCAGCTGATTTCAAAATTCAAAGAAAATTAAATTTATGATGAAATGGCCACTATTTCTGAAAGCTTGGTGCATTTAATGCAAACAAATGGTAGAGACTAGTGCAGGCAAACCAAAGTTACAATTAAATAAGCAGAACTTATTTTCTCAGTCATATACTTGCTGTAACTCTGAACGTCCTTACTACACTTTATAACACATCAACTTTGTCCCTCTTATATGAATCTCCAGCTTCACTTTTCATTTTTAAGAGATTATTAAATCATTTAGGAACAGTATTATAAAGGAGGTTTAAATTTCCAGTTGAGTTTAAACTACAGATTTACATTTTACTTCATTTCCTAAGTATTAATCTTCAGTTTAATTTTACTGGAACACTTCCGTTTAACTACAATTGAGGCACTCAGAATAATAACGGCAGATCCTGACATCAAATTTTGAGACAGAAGCATGACACTGTGCAAATACACACACGCGCGCGCACACACACACACAACGCTTTATTGCTACCAGACATGGAAGAAATATATCTAAATACAAACAAGGGGCTTACAACAAGGCGCAATGCTCAGCACTACACTTTTTAATATATTTATTAATGATCTGCCACAACAAATACAAGAATCAAGTGTGAAGTGTGCACTATTTGCTGATGACTTAGTAATGTGGACTTCAAAACCAAAAAAAAAAAAAAAAAAAAAAGTACAGAATTAGAAAAAAACATGCAACAATCCTTGAACAACCTACAAAAGTGGACCAAAGAAAATGTAATGACTGTTAATGCAACAAAATCAAACTACCAAATCTTTTCACTAAGAAAAAACCACTAAAAATAAAACTAAATTTTGAGGCCCAACAATTATCAGAAACAAAGGAAGCAAAGGAGTTACATTTGATACCAAACAAATAGAAAATGTAATACAAAGAGCAGGAAGCTGTCTTTCACTGTTAAAATGTCTAACAGGAATGAAGTGGGGATGTTCCAGAGCAACTCTTAACACAACATACAATGTATATATAAAGCGATTATTTACTTACTGCAGTGAAGTTCTTATAACAACAAAAACAACAAAAAATCAAATCTTTCAAAACCAAAGTCTAAGACAGGTGCTATCAAAACCACACCAATACCAGCTATGGAAATACTAACCAACCAATAACCCATTGAATATGAAATAGAAAAAGCAGCTCTTACTCAACACGAAAAGTTGATCAGACTCCCATTCAATACATGGAACAAGAGAAATTTTAAACATACACTAAAGACTCAGGAGAGCTTTCTAAAATTCAAGACCTCAAGAAGAATGTAGACCTTCCTAATTCAAAGGAAAACTTCATATCTAAAGTCAATCCGACACAAACATTAGACATCACATATTATTTACACCTGACAGAAGAAGTTAAGAAAAGTGATACTCCAACTAGTGTTCTAAAATTATTGGTATTAGAGACAATCCATACTAGATTTCCAGAACATGAATGGCTCCATATTTATACTGATGGATCATTGATATCAAACCGAGATGGAGCAGGGGCTGGAGTCACGTGTCACCTCTTTTCCTATTACAAATCTTTAAGTTATGGAACTACAAACTTTGATGGAGAAATTGAAGCAATTCGAATGGCCCTACAAAATCTCTTGTATAGAATTTCACATTTTAATCAAGCAGTTATTCTCTCAGATTCCAGGGCAGCAATTATAACAATTACTTCCAAGTTGTCACCAAAAAACCAAACAATTATAGAATGTTGGAAAATCCTTACCCATCTAACCGCACTTCAAAAACACCTGGTCTTCCAATGGATACCAGCTCACTGTGAACTGAGTGGTAATGAGAAAGCTGATTTTCTTGCAAAAAAGGGTACCGGCAATGTGCAGAAATCTATAGTTAATCTACCATTTTATGCAGCTAAAAGATTAGTCAACTCTGAATTCAAAAAAATTATTGCAAAATATTACTATGAAAAATCAAAGAATAAAAGATGGGAACTACCAAACATTCAAACAGTAATTCCTGAGTATCCTCGAAAAAACAGCAGTTGCAACCTTCAGGTTGATTACAGGACATGATTGTCTGGCAAAACATTTAAACAGAATTGGGATATATTCTTCACCACTCTGTCCTCAATGTGATCTGCAAGAGGAAATGGACTGAGACCACCTTCAAATACGCCCGGGTACTTCTAGCACCCCATCCATCAGTGAAAAATATTGGAGAGCAAGAGGATTAATGACTTCATTGTCAGAAATCCAGCATTAGCTAACAACAACAATTGCACAAATGCTGTAACTTTACTGATTCAACTTGTATGTTTCAACATTTGTCTCACGATGTGAAAAACACATTTGAATTTTCATGTAACTGTAGCTTAGCAACAGTAACGGAAAAACTACTAAATCATAGAAACCTTGTGGCCAAGCGGTTACACCATTTGCCTACCACCTAGGTGCCCTGGTTTGATCCCAGGGATCTGCATGGTGGTATTCATGGTGGATGAAGCGGCTTCTGGGTTCTCTGGTTTCTCCTGCCACACATTCCAACTGCTCTATCATCACCTTTCCAATCATCTATTTTGCCTGCATTTCATATCATCCTCTTCCTCACTCTCATACCTGGTGCTTATCTGACCACCCGTTTCCAGGTCATCACTCTGTCGGGTCCAAAGGTTTCTCTGCCTTTGACAGGCCTCTCACCCTAGTCACAGACTTGTAAGTGATAAATAATTGCTTGATTTTGAGGCATATTTATAAATGTAACTTAATTTGGTATACCCAGCAGCTCTGCTGGTGGAGTGACGTAAACAGCATGATTAGTGAGTCACATAAACAAGGGGATAGCAGATGGAGAAAGCTCTTCATTTTCTTGCACCGGGTACGGTAGTTTGTCGAAATTGGAAACATGCGTCAGTGCTAAAAATATTGTTAAAAATATGTATTTCGTGGCAAAAGAAGGATTTCAGCGCATATGCAATCTTAACCAAAATGCTCTCAGATCCAATATAACCTCTTTGTCAGACGAATATTCTATATGAAGAACAGAATAAAAATACAACACTTTCCAGGATAAAACTTAACTCTATACACACATCAATCGACAATAATGTATACAGCAATAGTTTTGTTTACTTGTATTTGAGAATGCAATAATATGAAATAATTAAGAGGAAATCATATGATGAAAGCAATGGCGGCTGTTTATAGATCTGAGATTTGACCTATAGTAATACTTAATTGAATAGCATTGTAGATTGGCCCTGCAACTCATTTCAGAGACAAATGAACACTTTAGTGCTACAAAACCTATGTTCTTGCAACCCAGTATGAATGTACCCAAATTGCTACAGTTTCATCACAGCAAACCTTTTTTTTTTTTTTGTTGTGAATGGTACCTTGCCATGTTAATTTAATATTCAACTATTACTCTTATTTTTCATTCTAAATGGCCATTATTTCAGATTATTTTAAAATATTTTTACACTGACAAATGTACCAATGGCATTTAGTTGTGGTACAACAATAAAGACTAACAATTGTCTTTTTTTCTCTGTCCTCAGGTATACCAACACCACTGCACTGCAGTTTAACTTAACCAGAACTTCATAAAACGGCCCCTGCAGCCTTACATTATTTAACTTTTAGACCATGAAATAGCTTCGAAGTTAAAATTATTTCCCAAACCAACAACTTATGTACAGTGAAATCTGAAATAGTCACTTACCTGAAGAAGAAAAGAAACTAGTCTACCGTCTACTGGTTCGCCACATTGAGCAGTTTTCACTATATTATGAAGAAAGTAGTTACATCTTTCTATCTGAGGAAAAGAAAGGAAAAAATATAAAATATACAATTTGTATACAATAATATAAATGACTCTCGGCACCAATTAAGAAGGGGATTGACAGATATTAAACACGTGGCAGAAACGTATAAATGAATGGGAGGGGATGGATAATCATAGTGGTTGTCACAGCAATGAAAAGAAGGACCAAATAGAGGTAAGGTATTTCCATAGATACACTGCAATATGTAACATGTGAATAGCATGTGGCTGATGAGCAATTCAGCCTTAACAAACTGCTTGTGTTATATTCTGCTACCACTGCATATAAACAAATAATGCCTTCCTGCAGCCCAAGCTTGCAATGCTTGCATCAGTTAGGGATTGCCCGTGTGCTGAGAAGTTTGTATCATTCTATATACATGGTTATTTTCTTTGTGTTTACGCGTATCTGAGTCTGCATATCTCTGGGTGTGTTGCAAGCAATTTCACTAACGCTTCTAACGAGTATTTAACAATGTTGAAAAATAGTGACAAAGATAGAGCTGCCAAATGAAAAATTGAGCATGCTCACGAACTGAATATAACTATTTGGTAAGGGTATCCCAATTAAAGGGCAAGCGCAGGAAATAGACCTTGCATGCTGTAGGAATCGATAAGAATAAGAGTGATTTGGATATCAACATTTCACAGTATGTCTCTGTTGTTTGCGCAAATCTTTAGACTGATATATACTTGCATGTTCTATCCTTTGAATGTAGATTTAGTATTTTACTATGGTTCGCATATGAATATAAATTATATGCACTCAACGTTCCAGGCGAAATGCAATCTTCTTCATACACATAAATGTAACGTGCTCTCCACATGGTTGCAATATGTGGCAATTTCGCTTCTCTCTAATTGCGAACTGTCAATCCCTTTCTTGGTTGGTGCCGATTATAGTGAAGTGTATTACTACACTTTCACACAAAATTTACATTAGGATGAGACAGAATGGAGGGGTAAGGGACCCAAGCTGCAAAGTGTAACTGAGGGATACTTTTTATGAGTAGAGGAGTCATGCAGTTGTGGCCATAATCCAGCATCACAAGAAAAAAAATCCACTGTTAAATAAAGGGTAATATATAAACTGGTGATGAGTATGCTTGGAAAATGCACTAAAATAGCCATTTGCACATATTTTACTAACACATATGGTTTGGCAGTTTCCTTTGCACAAGGGTAACAAAATGGAGTATTTTGTTGACATAGGTATTTATCGTGTATATAACAAAGTGTGATTAACATTATTACAAGTTGGAGCAAAATGTATTTATAAATATCAACATATTTTTTCAATTTATAACTAAATGTATTAAAAGGGAGAATGGGTGGCCTACAGGTATTCTATATGACCTATTTTTAAACCGTGTTACCAAGAGATCTAACATGTTACCTAAAATAAAAACAAATTTAGAGACTAAAAGCTTCAGTCACTGTAAGTTCTTGAATTAATAAGCAGCATATTAATTCAAGATCTTACAGCAATTACTAAGATAAGTGAAGCTTTTAGTCTCTAAATTTGTTTTTCTTTTAGATTTTGTTGCTTCACTGTTAACAGCTTCAATTTTTTCATTGAATCTCATGTGTTATATTCACATTGCTTTCTCCATTCCTCTTCTACAAAATATCTAACAAAAGCTTATTCTTCTATCTGTTGAGATAAACAACTGAAATACTTTTATTACACTTTCCAATGAAGGTACAATGAGAACAGAGTAGGCTTAAACAGTAAGTTACTCCTTGCTATACCATGGCTTTAAAATTCCAGGCTCTTTGCAAGGCCATCAAAAAAAGTGAATAGCAACTTTCTACTTTAAAAATCTATATGTATTTGAATATTCATACTAAAAACTATTATTCAGAAATGCTGAGTAATAAAAATTCTTTTGAGATATGTGTGCCTACTTGAAATCTACATTTTCTGTGTAGTAAGATTTTGCCCATCTCAATCCCTTATGGTTTTATACAAAACCCATTCAGAATGAAGATGACTTTACAGACTCTCCCCAGAAAACTCAATACATACAATTTATTTGTCATGCAAATATCTTAAACATGTGGCATTTTAATAAAAAATCCTTGGAATCAGTTTTGAGATAAAAGATAACATTTTTTCATGTAATGGCAATTTGGTGTAGTGGGATTTTTCTTAAAAATTGTCATCCTTGAAAGATATCAAACTTAAATACCAGGCTTGGTTCTGAAGCAATTTGCAATTTTTAAGTTATGCGCTTTTCTGTGTTTTTTCATTCAACAAGCCAATAGATATATTGTAAAACTACAGAATGCATTTAATTTCAGGAACTTGCATGAAATACTCAGATAAGTAAAGCTTATAGTTTATAAGATATTTGTTATATTTGTAGATAAATACCTTTGGCTTTAGTATGCCTAATGAATTCTATCTGTGTACATTGGGCAGGCCCATAGCTAGGGCTGAACATTAGGCAGGGTTCCACATACTACAGGAGGGGTGAGATAAAATAAATTCAAAAAGCAGATGCGTTGTTGTCTCACAACTTTCTCTGCATACTCTTGTACCAACTATTTTTTCTTACAAAAGTGTGTTCTTCTATTTACTTCACATTGATTGACAAACATTTGCAGAAATTGCCAAATTGCATATTTCCTTGTAATTACAATGGGGTTACTGTAAGCTTTAAGCGGTAATAAAATGTTCTAAGGCAGATCGCTAAGTGATGGTATTGAAATTCCATTCTCTTTGCATGTCCAAGAGAGAAAAAAGAATGACGGCTTCCCATTTGAAAAGTATAAATATTTTAAAATGCAAACCAGTAACAATGAATACTTTGGAAATGGCTAACTACACAAAAAACAAATAAAGACAGAACAAAATTTGGTGCAAGTATAATAGGTTTTCCTATCTTTTTCTTTACACTACGTTTCCATGGGGAACTCAAATCAACTTGAGTTCTCATTTCAGATTAAATACCACATAGAAACATGGATTCAGATTGAACTGAATCCTTGGATCCGATGCTCTTAGAAGTGGGATCGGATTGAAATTTAATTCCATGGAAGCTGATTTGAATCTGCCAAAAATGCTAACTTCTGTTGTACTATTAACACGCTTTACGCTCATCATTGTTTTTTTTTAGTGAAAGTGCTGTAATAAAACACAACAAAGCCATTTTTATTTCTTCTTTGATCTCACAATATGCATATTCTTCTAAAAAACATTCACTAATCTCAAAACCTACTTAAAACACGCAGAAAACATTTTTTTTACATGTTTGCCTACGTAAATTAAGTGACCAGCATAAAAGCTTGAATTGTTTATGCTTGAGTCTTGCATATCCAAATCGATCTCATTCCAGATTGAATGCAACATGCCAGCACGGTTCACAATGAGAATGGGACTGAAGTCAAATAGATTTCAATTCTCCATGGAAACATAGTGATATACAACATTAACTTAAGTTTCTAAAGTCTTATAACAAATTAGGGAACATACAAAATGCAATATCTTAGAGAAACAGAATAATACCAAGAAACAGTAGGCCAAACTTCTGCTGACCAACCACAGCAAAAATTAATAAAATGGCATTGAAACGGTATAAAAGTTGCTCTAAGTGTTCCCCATAGTCAAAATGCTCCCTTCTCTTTCAGAGAAAGATATTTGTTGTCGACTTTGGTCACCTGTAGTAGAAGACTGTTTACATTACATTACGGCTGTTAATGTTTGGGAGCGCCATATTGTTTCATTGTCTAGTATATAGCTTATGTACAATTTGTACCTTAGCTTTGGTTTGGTTAGGTTAGGTATAGCTTAGTTTTGGTTAGGTTAGGTGTAGCTTAGTTTTGATTAGGTTAGGTGTAACTTAGCTTTGGTTAGGTTGATATACCGAATGTATATAATGGTTGTATGGTTGATATACCAAAGAACAAAGAGCATCATGGGATTGAATCTGTGTTGAGAAAATGTGGAGTATATGAAGAAGGAAGGAGAAGAGTAGGGTGAATTTTAATAAATGGCGTTGTGCACAAATATGATGATAGGCAAATCAGGGATCAAATCGAGAAAGGTGAAGGGCAAGGAGAGTGTAGAGGAGGAGAGAAGAGGCACAGAGTACAGGAACTGCATTTCAATGTATTTTCTTGTGAGCACTATCTCTAAAATTTTTCGTTTTTTTTGCAGAAATTCAGGAATTTTTTTTTGTGGTTTGAGGCATTTTTGGAAGCTAGAATTTTGGGTACGTCTTTATACGTGTTTAACACATATTTTAGGACAAATCTTGTTTTTTAGCAGGGTTGGTCTGCGGAAGTTTGCCCAAACAGTACAAAACACAGCCATTCCAGCAGGTTTCAGTTCCTGTGCTTAGGTCGGCACTGAAGGAAAATGGTGTGATATGTTGACATTATAACATGATTTTTGTATCAGACAAATACTCGCTATAAAGGTAATCTGGGAATATTACCACCATTGGAAGTGCTAAAATGTTATCCAAAATGTTCTAAAAGATGTAATGAACTTTTAAACTAATTAAACTCTTGGGTTTATCTTAGACTTGAAAAAATGTACAGATTTCTTAGAGGGTGTTAAGGCTGTTTCACAACCACCTGGTAAAGGTAACCAAAATGGAAACCAGAACAGGAGGCAAGCCAGCACTCAACAGTCCAGTAATGAAAATGAGTATGCATAATGATAGCACTGTGAAAAATCAATACTGTGCATTGGGAATTCATTTGTTTCTAACAGATCAATGATTTTTTGTTCAGTATATGACTAGAATGAGTCCTAGTGGTTATTTCATTTCATGGCTTCTTTGAATAATTTCGACAGCGAAAGGTCTAATATGCACAATATGAATCTAACAAGACATGCCCAGGAATGAGTACAAGAGAGCTAAAATTTAACCATGTCTTTTTAACCATTTCTGGGGCCTGGGAAGCTAGCCATCGGTTGTGAACACTCCCACTTGAATACATATATTTCAACTTTATTCTGGTTACCTGGTTGTAAATCAGCTTTTATTATGCAATTAAAAATAAAAGAAAACAACCATGAACTTCCCTCCACTAACCAGTGGCCTAAGAGTGTTCTGTTACCGTATTTCTGTCTTCCCCTTTCTCCCCTCCCATAGGTGTGTTCAAGGAATAGAACATTCAGCTAGCACCAGTAAACCATTACTCCATAAAAAAACTTGCTGCTTTCAAACATCAAAGATGCTATTCCACCTAACAAAAAATCTGGCATACACCAAATTGAATGTAGGAATTGTAATGAAATATACATAGGAAAAACCAAAAGAAATTTAGAAATTAGATCCAAGGAACACATTAGGAACATCAAAAGTAAATAATTAGAAAAATCAGCAGTTGCCTTTCACTTTTGGACAAAAAATCACGACAAAGCCAGAACCGAAACTCCTCAAACACATAACTGGAAAACAAGAGCTGTCCACATGAGAACAAATCTTCATTTTAAAACATAGAAACCGAGTATTTAACTTCGACATTTCCCAGAAAGATATTTTCAGCAAGTTCCTTGAACCGTTACCAGAAGAAACATCGCCATCCATGCCATGGAAACCCAGTTATTGTCCGGTTGATAATGGAGGAAAGTTAACCTCCGAAATGCGTTCCGCAAAATTATAAATGTAAGTGTTGTTTAGTGTTATTAATTGACTCACCTTTTACATTAAATTGAATATAACAACACTGTTTTCAAACGTCTAAGAAAGGAAGATAGTTAAGTTAGATAGTTTAAAGAGTTAAATTATATATAAATTTGTATACCTTATCCCAGAAGAATAAATATCCTTGGCTGAATTCAAACTCATCCAAATTATACTGCTTCATAAATGGTATACGGATTACATTTAGACAAGCAAATATCCAACAGCGCCCAGAGTTTTTTTGGTTAGTGATTGGTTTTCCCTCTGCTTCAACCTGAAATGTAAATCAACAATTTTTAATACAAAATTAAATTGCTTAAAGTTATGTCAAATTATGAAAATTATTGTATCTTAAAATAACAGCATTTACCTTGTAATTAAAAACATGTTGGGTTTCTTCTAGGTGCCTTCTTGACATGCATACTTCCAAGGGATCCACGCGGGTACAAACATTCTGAGCTAGAATGTTTTTTGGATCCGCATAAAAGCTGTTGCGGAACTTCTGAAGTGTCTCAGAGCTAAGCGCCGCTGTTGAACATAAAAGTTCGTTCACATTTCAAAGGTTAATGTTACACACGATGATACATTTACACTACATCATTTCCAGCTTACTTTTAATATTTTCAGATGAATAAACAGTGCATAACGAAAACTGTTTTTCGAAGATATAATTAAGATTAAAGAAAACAGATGCTCTAGCACTTCTTAATTTTGTAATATTTGCTGATATGTAGCGAGTATGGGACAGAGCAACAAATTTATTTACTACAGAACTAAGAAGCAAGTATTTACTGCCAGCAAACGCTTGCATGATCAAGCATGAGTACATATTTAAACTAAAAGGTATTTTTAAAATATATAACCAGATAACTTACAAGATACCATGTTGACACAAGTTTACTTGGTTACACGTTGCTTCTGCTTTCCCCCAGAGTGCGCAACATAACGTCAACACCATAGAGTCTTCTATCCACTATTGTCAATATCTGCTTTGTAATCTGGATGTTGAATTTACAGATAACATACAGCCACAGGTTATACAGCAAACGGTTAACCTACGTTCAGAAAACTTACGAAGCGCATGAAGTATCGTAATTTATACGCTTAATCTCCTAGTTCGATTGTTGTTGTTGTTTGCTCTCTCTAGCATCTATTTATAGTAGGTAAGGGAAATAATGGAATTCACCCAAAAATTGGACATTGAGATTTCACCAGATACACTTTTTGAGGTTCCGTTAATAAAAATCATTGTTTTAAAAGGTCCGTGTCTGTGTATCTGTGAACAGCATAAATTAGGAAAGCTAAGTTGTATAAATACAAAATGTATTGCATTAGGTTCAATGTTTTCCATGGATATGATAGGAACATCTTCAAGAAATATCCCCCCCTCCCCCAGTTTACCTTTTTACGTGGAACAAATTTCTTACTTTTTATTTTTCCCAGAGTGGCTTTGGCGATTTTTTATACTGGATATTCATCCAACATTAGATATTGCTATACAGGTCCGAAGAAAATACATAACAAATATGAACAGCAGAGAAAGTAACTAGATCTAAGGTCAGCCAGAGGATTCACCAAACAGTTCCACACATTGGTTAATTGAAGTCTTCTAATACGGAATAGTGCTCCTTAGAAATAGCTCCCCTAACTAATGTACTTGAGTTGCCCTGCCGATGTTAGGTCTACAGCCTTATGGGATGTAATAGGTTCAGTTCAATTCAATGCAAAATCACCTTCGAAAGAAAGTAGCAAATCCTGAGAAGACAACTCTTTATCCAAGGAGTCGCAGCAGATCTTCGAACCAGGAGAAGTATATTACTCCAAGGGAAGATGCTGAGAAAAGGTATGAGCCTGAGAGCTAATGTGAGGCAAGATGGTACCTACTGAATCCAAGTTCATGATGTATTTGGTGATTCTGCTATATCAACGTATGCTCAGTGTAAACTTTAGAACATTGTTTTGAAATATCTGTAGACAATTAAATTTGCTTGCGACTGCATCTACCGGAATTGCATAAGCATACGAGAATAAAGAACGCAGTAAAAACTTGTACAAAAGAGAATCACATGGCATTTGAAAAGAAGACTTAGCACTGAGAATGGGATCCAATTTGCATAATCTAGAGTAAGAGATATCTAATTTCGAATTTACGTAGGAGTCCCAGGTCAATCGACGATCAAAATGCAGGTTAAGGTATTTTACAGTGTCATCAGTATGACATATGAAAATAGTTTCTAAAGAAATAGGAGGGGGAATAAAGAGCCGATGGAATGTAAAAAGAATTGTTTCCGTTTCACGTGGTTCAAAGAAATCCTCCAGTTCTCAATCCAGAGTGCTAGAATATTAGAGACGCCCTCCTTGCCGTAGGGGAAACACATTTGCATCTGGTTCCCAAGGCCGCTGGTTCAAATTCGATGGAGGGCGATGAACCTTTTTGGGCATAAAATCCTTAGCATGACTTCCTTCGGAAGAGAAGTAAAGCTGGCGGTCTCATGTCCTATATTAACGGCAGTAAAAGAACCTCAAGCCCGATAAACATTCCTCTGAGCAAAATTAAGCGGTATATTATGCTCAATATGAAATCCAAAGCAGGTTTGAGGAAGAGGCGGCATTGACAAAGGAAGCAAAATACAAAGTTGATTCAAAATTAAAATTGCATACACCAACAAATGCAGAAATAATACCATCATTGAAAGATACAACAAATGGCAAAGCTCCAGGAATAGACAATGTGTTACCGGATATCCTGATATTCGACATGAATACAACGGCTAAGTTGCAGAAACCTCTGTTTAAAAAAATATGGACTGAAGAAAAAATACCACCGGAATGGGCATTTAATAAAACTGACAAAAAAGTCACCTGTCCGTGTGTAAAAATTGGCGAGTTATAACATTCTAATATTGTCAGTTCCTAGTAAAGTTCTTGCTAGAATAACCTTGAATCACATCAAAGAAACAGTATTAACTGAGTTGAGAAAGGAGCAACAGGTTTCCGAAAACCTGGACCTGGTTGTGTGGACCTGATAAATGTTGTTCTAATTATCTTTGAACAACCATCTGAATTGCAAAACACATTGTACTCAGTATTTATAAATTGTGAAAGAGCCTTTGACTCAGTTAAAATAACAATATGGCGTTCACTGGAAACTTAGGAAATACCTAAAAAAATTATAAATATTTTCAAAGATATGCATGCAAATTATGAATGTCAGGTACTACACGAAGGAAAACTGACAGAACCGATGCAAACCAATATGGAAGTTAGACAAGGGTGTATTCTTTCACCAATTATATTTGTGATGGTCCTGGATAGAGTAATGAGGAAAATTACTAGAGAAAGAGGAGGCTTGCAATGGCTGGTTGAAGAATCATCTGGAGGATCTTGAACATGCAGATGACATTTACTTGTAAGTACAAAGGTTCCGGGATATGGAAACGAAATTTATGAATTTACAGGAAGCAAAGAAAGTTGGGTTAAAAATAAATTCCAAGAAAACAAAAGAAATGAGAAGAAATTGTAGTCCCCAACAAAATTAAAAATTTAAAGTGGATGACAAAGACATAGAAGAGGTAGACTCGTTTACTTATCTTCGTAGTGTTGCTACCAAGACAGGTGGTGTAGATGAAAATGTAAAGAGACGAATCCAATAGGCAAATAGAGCCTTTGTGCAACTCTACCCCATATGGAAAAATAGTGTTGCACTCACACGACTTTCTCTACTCTTGTACTAAACATTCTTCTAAACTCTTATTCTACTATCTTCTTCGTGTTAGTTGTGATAAAAATTTACAGAAAATATCTTATTGCTCGTTTTCTTGCACGTGAAACAATAATATGGGGATACAGGAAGCTTTGAGCGATAGTCAAATTGTACAAAGCTTTGAAACTCCATTCTCTTTGCACGGTTAACATACATATAAAATGAATAACGATGTTCCATTTGACAGAATAAGTTCTCCAAAACTCATACAAATAACAAGGCATATCCCCGAAATGGTTCACTCTAAAAAATAGAAAGAAATTGCGTATTTTAGCAAGATCTACATATTTTGTAAGTACATTTTGCAGTCATTGTGTTTGTGCTTGTCCCCTCCCCCTCGGTTTTCCTCACCACACATTCAGCAAGGAAATACTTGTTTATATACAAGGCTGACTCTTAAAAAATGCGTGGATTATTTTGTGCAGAGCTTCTAATAAATGTGAATTTTATATGAATTATTTCAATAAGAACTTTGGCTTTAGGTTCAGTAGACCACAAATAGATGTTCAAGTCATTGGGATCTAGCCTAGCTCCTGTAAAATCTGGTACTTATCAGGACTGACCGAGAAGCAGTTTGTTTTAAATTTTATTATTTCAATTATTTCTTCACATGTCACTGGTTTAAGGAAGATGCTAATTTCATTTCTGATCAATTTAGGATAGTGATATTATTAATAGTGCCAGTTTGTGGCAATATTTCTCTGTCCACAACAGTGTTGAACTGACTTCAATACAAATGTGAAATTGGTACCTACTCTTGTATGGCTCTGAAATATGGAACGTGACGGCACAAATAAACAAGAAATTACAGACTTTTGTAAATAATTGTTCGACGAAAAAATGTCGGTCTGGGTGGCTCAGTTGGTTAGACGCTGGCCTACTGATCCCAAGGTCGCGGGTTCAAACCTGGCCCAGGCCGATGGTTTTTAAGTGTGCTTAAAAACGACAGCTCCATGTCAGTATATTTACTGGCATGTAAAAGAACTCCTGCGGGACAAAATTCCGGCACACCGGCGACGCGGATGTGATCCTGGCAATTGACAGCGTCGTTAAACAACAAAATAATTTAATTTCGACGAAAATTCTGGTAATACGTTGGCCGGATATTATAACAAACAAAAGACTATGAGCACGAACAAACCAAGGTGAATTTAAGGTGCAAATAAAAAAGAGAAAATGGAACTGGATAGGCCATAAACTGAGGAAAGCAGAATGTGCCATCGAAAAGGATGTGTTAGATTGGAACCCCCAAGGAACAAGGAAAAGAGGTAGACCCAAAATGACATGGAGAAGAACTATAAGGAGAAGAGTAAGAAGAGTGGTAAGAGCTGGTGGGAGGTGAAGTGATTAGCTAGACAGAAAGGAAGATGGAAGACTTTTATTGATACCTATGTTCCACAAAGAAAGAACAGGAACAGAACAGTGAAATAAGTCATTATGCTCAATACAGAATGGGGCGCTGAGAACCATAGCAGTTAAAGAGCATCGATAAATGACAACTAAATTTGATATGTGTAATATGTAAGCAGCGGTATTTAGTTCGTAATATGCGGTAAAATTGCTATTATCGCGTCGGCGTATATGCCAATGTTGATATGTGGTAAGGCAGGTATATCATGCGCGAAGACACTAAACAGCAAAAGTGCTAAAATCGAAACTTGAGACATTCCAGACAAGATTGGCTGCACAGACGGTAGAGTTGGACCAATGCCTACGACGTAGTGAGAGAAAGCTATCAATCACATGAAAAAGACAATTCCGCAACCCAGTGCTTCTTAATTTATGTAGTAGACCGGATTGTCACACTCGACCGAAAGCTTGTATAAAGTCCAGAAACTCCGCAAATGTGTGTTGTTTCAGGACAAAATCACTACAATCGCCTCAGATAATTGCAGAAACTGATGAGTTGTAGATGATCCCTGCGAAAACAAACCTGTTACGGTGGTGTTACTACGTTACCCGATAAAAATTTATTTAAGCGTTTCTGGCCGATTTTTTCGAAAAGGTTGGATAGTGTAGGCAGTAAGATAGTAGGACGATAACTAGATAGGTGACAGTCCGGGATTAAGAAGAACGATAATTTCAATATGTTGTCATAATAGAAAATATTCGAGGCGAAAAACAGCATTAAATATGAAGGCCAAGTGGACCACAGCCTTGGCGGCAAAGTGTTTTAATACATACTTGAGATAAGATTGTGTCCTGGGGGCCGAACTGCTGTTGATTTGCTCTGAAAACGGGGAATAGGTGTCAATAGCACTCTCAATTTTCAGAATCCTGACTGAACTACAAGTCAGACTAGGATTGGTCGTGGATGTAGTTTGAAATCTCTGCCAATAGCTCACAGTTTGTAACCTTGTGTTCATACAAATAGTCCTGGAATTTTAAAAAGCACATCAGCAGATTCTTGAAGGGTTCGTTTCGTCTCCCTCCACAGAGAGCAATCGTCTAGCGAAAGGTTAAACAAGTAATATTTATATGTAACATAACGAAATCTATCTAAAGCTCGTCGGGTTTGTCGAGTTAGTTGTTGGTCTTTGTCACTGCCAAGGCAGTCGCGTTTTATGTTTGACCTTCAACGGTAGTACACTTCTCTAGGGAAGCACTCAACGATGCGGAGAATTGCGTGAGGACATGGCATACTGCTAGCACTTTTTATCCAAACATATAGAACACTTTGTGAAATCCTGTGCCGCAGCAGCAATATCAGAACACGTCCGTAGGCGATATATAGCTTGCAGCTCAAGGCCGATTGCCTCTGAAAACTTTCAAAGTTCACCAATTCTTGTATAAGGTGAGGAAGGAACGAAGCAGGTGGTTCTGACAGCGCAGTAATCAGAGTCCACCTCGGCAACAGAATACACGGGTAACGGCTGACATATTTTTTCAAAAGTGCCATGTCTAAACTTTTAATAAAATAACAGGATTATAAGAGTAGCAAGTAGAATCTATTGTGGATAAAGTAGTATACTGTTGCGTTCGGCTGTCGAGAGAGGACGTTTCCCAGTCTCCCAACGGGAGTGGTTACTCGGCATTCTTTTCTTTCTTTCTTTTTTTTTTTGCTTCTTCTTTTTAACGTCCTCCAACGTAATGTCATATCGGACGGTGAATGACTGAAATGGGTGAAATGATGCTCAAATGAGCCCGAGGTCAATAGAGCTTTAAGTTACCCAACATTCGTCTTCTCAGGATAAAGGAAAACATTGGGGAAAGAAAACCTTATACGGATAACTTACCCTAAGCGAGATTCGAACTCGCGACCTCTAGAACATGAGGCAGATACACGCTAACCATCACGCTACAAAGGCGGGCTCGGCATTCCCACTGCTCATGCTTGCCGTTAAAATCACCACAAATCACCGACGTTTCACATTGCACCAATAAGCGCGTCACTTCAGCCAGTGAATGCAAAGAAATCGCAAATGACAGACAGATGTTAGCTCCACGTGGAGTAAAACACAGCGTTGCAACATCTTAGCTGCTTTCTCATTCTCTTCATTCATTTGTACGCTTTATTTTTTTCTTTGCCTGATTACCCTCCCCTTATGTGGGACTTACACCCCGTAGGACTTAAAAGTCAATGCCTAAGGACAGACGCCTGTCGGGAGCAGAGGAACCTATGAATCGGACAGAGTGAAAACTTGGAAGCGGATGGTCAGCGAAACACCAAGTATAATAGTGGGAAAGAGGATGATAAGAAATGCACGCGAAATCGATGAGTGGAAATGTGATGATGGAGCGATTGGTGGAATGAGTGGCGGTGAAAGCTGGAGAACCCGGAGTAAACCCGCCAAGACTCAGCTTCGTTATTTGATGATGTCCACTATTTAAAAATGAGTGCTTCTGCAAGTTGTGGGCATTCGAACGCAATTGGTTTGTGAGAAAAATCAGTTCTTAGAAGAAAGGCGTGAAACATGTTTTATTCCTAGATATTAATAGCAATATTAATAATACTAATAATAATTTATGACCTTAATTTACGACAAGGGACATTGACTTAAAAATGTACTACAATAATGATAGTCATTAAAAAGTACGTGAAACATAGCTGTTCTGTACACCAATCACATTTGATAACTGTTCTTTCACATTTATCACAGTGTCCTTACACATTTTTTAAACAATAGTCAGTTGTGTTCTGAAAATACTCACAATTCTTTCAGCTAATCCTGCCAGTACTCGTCTGTATTGATGTGAACGCTGGAATCTCGGAGAGTGGAACTTGACATGCCAAGGACTGCAGTTTGATGATATTGTGTCTCAATCTGGCAAACTAATAGCAAAGTTATTTGTAATTCTTCAAGGGATATCTGACGTGTGTAAGAAAGTGAAAGAAAAATGCTCAAGGTGGACACTAATTGTAAAACGGAATTCCTCGGGAAAATGACAAAACTGTTGCTCAATGTACCCATTTTTGAAAGAAGCATTCCTCCCGCGTTCAAGTGCACCAAATCTCTTACTTCTGTACTTTATGGTGTTCATAGCTATATGGAACATATTCAGCGAATTTTGGAAGAACACCATGACCTCGAAAAGCTGACGGTGAACATCATACAAGTCAACACAGCATACGAATTGCAGCCTCTTGATCAACATTTCTTCTGGATGTACAAACGTATGATACGTGAACTAGCTTATAGCGTTGAATTGGATCACCCGGATGCTAGGTTGCAGCAGCGGGGAAATATCCTCAGTCCACAGTCCTTGGCATATCAACAATTTGTCTCCCAGCGTGCACATCAATACGGATGGATACTGGTGGGGTCAGCTGATAGACACTGTTAGCATTTTTAGAAGACAAATGACTTATTTAAAAAATTTGAAAGAACACTTTGATAAATGTGAAAGAACAGTTGTTATCAAATGTGTTTGGTGTACAGAAAAGTTATGTTTAACGCACTTTTTAATGACTATTATTATTGCAGTACATTTGTTCAAGACTAACAATGTACCTCATCGTAAATTAAGGTGAGACATTATTATTCTTATTACCATTGTTAGTTATTAATATTATTATTAACATTCAGAAAGAAAACAAGTTTTACGCCCCCCTTTACGAACTCATTTTTGTCACAAACCAATTGCGTTCGAGTGGCCAAAATTTGCAGAAGAACTTATTTTTAAATAGCAAACACCATCAAATAGAACGATTACGATTAGTTTTCTGCTCTTTGCTTGTAGGTATTTGTTAGACTGCAGGGAGGAGTTGATCTTGATAACAAACAGCACGTTTAGTTAGTATTCAGTTCCTTCATCTCAGGCAAGAAGATGTAATTACAGAATAGATGTGTATTATGTTATTGTAGAAGTTCTGACAGAGTTTCTTTCCTACAGAAGTACTAGAGGTGATAATGATGGCCATAATGTTAAACATGTATATCTGTATGTGAAAACTCCGAACAGAATTAAGACAGCAGTATATAGACGTAACAGCACAAGTTCAATATCTAATAAAAGTATAATTTAGATTTGTTTACTGCACAGGGAATGTGTTAAACTCACTATATACCCAACGGATTGTGGAAGTTATTAATGTAATTTCAAAGCGAACTTCAAAATGGATGAAATACCAAGCGGCAGATCTCACGGCACTTTGGACCACCAACTCCTAACTCTGAAAACTCTGAATAGAATTAAGAGAGCACGTATATAAACGTAACAGCACAAGTTCAAAATTTAATAAAAGTATAATTTTGATTTGTTTACTGCATAGGAAGTGGAAGGGGGAGAGGTGTTAAAATCAGTGTTTACCCAGCGAATTGTGGAAGTTAAGGCAGTTTCAAACTTCACAGACATACTGAACATACAAACTAGACATACGAGTTAAAGGCCATTCACTATATGTTGCAGGATCCAGCTCCCAGAGCCTATGGCCTCGAGAGATTTTTAATAAAACATCGGACACGCCTAAAACGTGACTCTTTCTTGCTAATACACCACAGTATAGATACTCTCTCTCTGTTTAAAGACTTGTATAGGTAGATGGGGTGTAAATGTATTATTTTTCTTTTCAATGAATAGTGCCAATGCTTTATGATGTGAAAGAAAGTTTTAAGAAATGCAGATATTCTTTAAAGTCACAACCTATTGTAATTTATACATATGTATGTATAAATAAGAAACGAGCTTCACAATAAAATATCAAGTGGCAGATCAACTCCTGCCTAGCAAATTTATTTCTGTCTCTCCTCCGGATATTTCTCGATATGCTTAAACCAATCTGAGAGAATATGAAATATGAACATGGTTAGAAGGAAGCTCTACTTACAGTGGCCGACCATTTAGTATGGGAAAGCACGCGGTTTGACGAAGGAGTCACATATTCATTCTCGTGCAATTTATACAAATCAAATCTCACTTCTCTGCTACAGTTTGTAGTCGCACTAAATTCAAACATGAAGCTTCTGTTTTCTGAAGTATATGAATCTTTTAGCATTTTAATGGTGCTAACACATTATAGTGCTGAAATCCATGTTGTCACGACGTATCAATCGTACAAGAACTTTGCGTTAACTAATTAATCGGCGCGCGGAGATGAGAGAAAATCGTGGGAGAACATAAGTGACTAGAAACATCGCAGTGCAGCGAAAGCAATTTCCTAGTGATATACGCCACGAGTCCAAACAAAAGCGCTGTTTTAATTCACCTTAATAAAATTCTGCTTGGTGCCAGTTTAGGAAAGAAACCACTTCTCAAATTACCGCAGCTTAGAGCAATTCTAGAAACTTTGATAGGCGTATGTTAAAAAGTAGTCTATATAAAAGAGAATTTTAAAGATGTGAACCTCAAATTCAGTAGTGTAAAGTCGGAATTAAATTAGCATTACCACGACCCACAAACAAACCATTTCCAATCCCAGGAACCTCTTGAATAATTGCCCCATCGTAAAAAGAAACCAGCCGAATACTTTACCGGGTTCATTTGCTGAAATATGCTCCATCATGCCGAGTATCTCCATGTTTCCCAATGGCTCTAGAAATGACATGGCCTACCTGGACTTATCGTGAAAATGAGGCAGTTGATGCTTGTAGATTCTCCGCTCTGCTTAATGTAACTGCTCAACTTTTTTAAACTTTTTTTATCGTCATACACATAGGCTACGTCGCCTCCCCATGTACAGGCTGTTAGTAATCTAAGCATGAAAAGTAAAGAAGACGAGGATGCTAAGTTAGTAAAGAGATCAGATGCAATTAGTGAGCGAGTTTCGTATCAGCATCCTGGATTAGTATTAGTACCTTGTTGCCGCTTGGAAGTCGGTCACGCAGGGATGTATTTCCGAGAAAATTTAATTATATATTTATTCATTCATGCATGCATTCATTTATTTAGCACATTATGATATGAATGTGTACTGTTAATGTATTTTTGTATATTCAATATTCCATGTTTGTATTCCATAAGTCTAATTATGTGCCATGATGTACTTGTTATTCATGTATTAGCATTTGACAATGCTCCATGCTTGTATTACAAGTTTTATGAGCAACAAATTTGAATTTCTTTTTTAAATTTCTCTATTACGTATAGTAAGTAGGGGAACTATTGTATTACACCCAAAAATTCCATGTCGAGATTTCACCGGAAATATGTTTCGAGATACGCTGAATAAAAAAAAAAGCATTTTTATAAAAAAGGTCCGCGTGTGTGCGTATGTGTGAACAGCATAATTTAAAAACGAAAAGTAGATTAAAAACCAAAGTTGGTATTTATATCGTATATAAGTGTGACATGAAGATTTAAAAAAACATTTTCTACCCTAATCTACTCTTTACATTGACAATTTTTGGACCATTTTTATTTTCTAACGATTTTGATTAAAATGTCATATGTTTGAGATATTTTTACGACAAATGAAATTAATATTTTGAATTTTCTGGTTATAGTCCATTTGGTCCTATTTACTCTGGGTACCTTTTGCTAGGTTTTTATCGAACCTGCAACCTCGGGTATAAAAACCCAGCGATCAACCAGCTATGCTACCGTGGCCAACTGAATGTTGAATGTGGCATATGTTTCAGTTTGTTTAGAATTTTGTTATTCTTTACTGTTGGATTTATGTGAGTTCATTTTTGATTTGTGCAGGTTTATTGTGCGATCATGTGTAGCAATTTGGGATTTTGGGTGTTTACTATGGGGTTATTTGAGTTTATTATGGATTTCTAAAGGTTTATTATGGGATCATGTGTAGTGATTTGAGATATTATGGGGTTGTTTGAGTTCATTATGGATTTCTGGAGGTTTATTATGGGATTATGTGAAGTTATTTGGGATTTGGAACATGGATTTGAAATGGGCTGTATTGAATTTTGAAGGTTTTGAAATGTGGGATCCACGGAAGGATGTTTGGTAGGTGTTAGGGCAGGGGCTTATAAGTGTCTTTAAAGGCATTCATGACACTGGCAGTTTTGGAAATCTTCGGTCATAGGCGCCTTTCCTACCCCTGGATAAGCCCTTGCTATATCCCGCAGGTATCACTCAAAGCGTTGGGCCTTTGTGGGTATACTCTTTAATATATTCTTCCGGTACATCCATTGTCCCACTTAGCTGTGGGCGCTGGCGATGTTGGTACACGAGGAGAGTATTTTTTAAGCCCCTCCATGACTTCTCCTTGTTCTGCGTGTGGTATCTGAACGGTTCCATTCCAGGAGCTGGAGGAGGCCCAACCCATTATTGGTCGAGACTCTCGGGGTTGTATGTTTCTGGTTTCCTTGGTATGTTTCTGCGGGAACCCACAACGGATCCGAGTGCCTGGGCGGGTACACAAAATTCCTTTTCTGTACATCCACACCATGGCCTCTAAAACCAACGCTGCATCTCCGGTAGGCTCTCCAATCGTCCGAGATGAGGAAGGTATCCGCCTCGATGTGTTCATAGAGAATGCCACGCAGCGTCTCCGCTCTCCTGACGTCCACGACCATAGTTTGGTGGTGCGGCTGATGACACCAACTAGACTACCCAGTGGTGGCGCCACATAACCTGACGGCCGACGTTGTACTTCACATAAAAAAAGGTGTGTCTCGTCGACCTCCACCACGTCGCGATCGCCACCAAGTAGTTGAAAGTCATGTTACGCCACCTTGTTGGCCACATCGCAGAAGAACGAGCTCCAGGCTACAGCAGTCTTGTGGGCGAGGTCCAGTTGCTGCTCTATGGTTATGCAAGGAATGCGCATTAACTATAAGCAGGCAAATTGTATAGTAATTTCAAAATTATAACAGCACCTTCTAATGCGCTGTCTAATATACCACTTTGTGCTGGCAGAACGTGTGTTCAGAGGGTGATAGTCGGAACTGTTTTCATGTTGAAGGAGTCAATTGTTGGTACGGCAGTTCCAGATGTGGTGTTTGGCATTAGGTTCACCTACTATTAGAGGACATTGTTAAGGCTGAACAGGGCATATATGTCATTCTTGTTAATGTGGCCTGGTGGATTGTACACAGCTACAGTAAGTGTACACGATTTGTTTATGGTAACAATGTGCCAATAGCTTCAGTGTGCAAGAGCACTGGCAAAGTGTCTTGTTCATGGTGAAGTGGGAGTTTGCAGTTAGTGTCTTTCCAGGATAGGAGCTAGAGGTGTTTTTGTAATAAAGCCATCTTTACGTTTGTATGCACTAGAGGTTTCTGTAATAAAAGTCATCTCTGCGTTTGTATGTATAAGGTCTGTAAGTCCAGCTTCACGGTACAAGAATCTATGTGAGTTACAGCTCATTAACCTCAACATTATATTGATTGTCATTGGTGGAGATGCATCATCTCGAATCCTGTGATCGCTTTACTCTCCGTGGATACTGTTTTGCAAAATGAGGGCAATATATACCCCCATTTGGGGTATAGCGGGGCTAAAGGAATACTGGTGAGAAGTCTGCTGAACCAGAGCTATTTATAGCTTGCAGAACAGGACACTTGAACAACTATCTAGTTGCTGCAACAATTGGTGAATGTGGTAGAGCTGAGCAAATGAGTTGGTACAGAAAGGAAATTTAGTAAAATGCAAGGATATCATGGTTATTTAACAAGGCCCTTGTAGCTTCCTTTTTTCCCCTTCTCTTAAATGACTAAGCTGTATTCATGCTACTGGCAGCACATAGTTCTAACCACTGACACGTCAGCATGAAAGGGAAGTATTGATTATTTCTGATGGCTCACTAAATCGTTACTCATTAAACTACAACTGTTGCTTGTTTCACTCCATGCCGTACATATCAGAAGCCACATGTGGCCATATTGTTGGTCTATGTCAAGCTGGTAACAGTTCAACAAATTTCAGGAACTATAAATTCACAGAAATGTAATTAAATTTTAATGCCATCCAAGAAAGGCAGTTTATTATGGAGGTATTAAAAGAATGTTGAAGCAAACCTTTCATTCAAAAGCAGGAACTGTATTATAATATAATAGACAAGCTTGTTTAGAGCTATTGTGATACAAATTTTAACTCCAGCATAAATATAGGAAGAATTTGTAATAAACTTTATATTTTTCAATATAATATTGTATTATGTTTACCATAAAGCTTTATAAATTTTTGTAATTCTAATGACAAAGAATTGCTTAATGTAATAATGCTTATTCCAAGCAACATTTACATTTTTCATAACAGGCATAGAGAATTTGGAAATAAATCTAAAGAAAATTAAAATGTGACTTTTCTACAAGGTAAGGCATATCTACCTTCTCCACTTTCCTTGTCCTCATTACAGTGCCATGCCTGTAGCCCTGTATTGTAACTGTCAGTATTTCATTGGTCAGTAGTTCTACCTCACTCCTTGCGAGACCCAGCAAGATGATAGGAAACTGAGAGATGCACATTTTACTAAATTCACCACCTGTACAATGAAATACCATACAAAATTCCATTCCGAACAAAGACAGCAATTTCCTCATTTTTACTTTCTCTGCTACTTTTCGTAAAGTAGAGGAAGTATTGTATTTTACCCAAAATTTTGATGTCAAGATTTCACTGGAAATATATGTTTTGAGGGGCCCCCTAAATAAAAAAAAAAAAAAAGCATTTTTAGAAAAAGGTGTGTGTGTCTGTCGGTCTGGGACAGCATAACTCAAAACCAAAAGTCAGCTAAACACCAAAGTTGGCATTTAAGGTTAATGTCTTTCAAGGATGTGACAGGAAGATTTTAAGAAAATTCCTCCAACCTAAACTACCCTTTACATGGAAAACTTTGAGTTTATTGAAAATGGCTAACGATTTTGATTAAAATGCCATATTTGTTTTAGATATTTTTATTACAAATGAAATGTATATCTTGAATTTTCTGGCTATAGTCCATGAAGTCCTATTTACTCTGGATGACTTTTGCATAACTGGTAAACCCTAAGAGATAAACCAAATCTTATTTTACAAAAAAAATGTAGATCTTGCTAAAACACATAATTTATGTCTAAATAAATTTTTTTGTACAGTGAATCATTTCGGAGATATTCATTGTTATTTGTGTAAGTTTTGGAGAACTCATACTTCTGTCAAATGGAATATCGCTATTCATTTTTTTATATGTTAACCATGCAAAGAGAACAGAATTTGAAAGCTTTAAAAGGTTTGACTGTCACTCAAAGCCTACTGTATTCCCATATTCACCGTGTACCTACAAGGAAATAAATAATAAGATAATTTCTGCAAATATTTATCTCAACTAACACAAAGAAGATATAGGAATAAGAGTTTGTAAGAATGGTTAGTATAAGAGCAGAGAAAGTCATGTGATTGCAATACATCAGATTTTTTGATTTGAAATGGCAGTTAACTGAGAAGTATTCCTCAGCTACTATTGGTATAGCTATCAAGTTTTGTATTAGCATTACCTTCATATTTCACAGCTACTTGATGTTCCCTGATAAATAAGAAACCCTCATTCGTTTATTGGCTTAAAACTATTAAATAGATGCTATGTTATCACATATGACAATTATGACATACATATATATTTACTATTCTCAATATCCACTTCACTATAAAACAGCAAAGAAAGGCAGCTGACTCCACAAAAGAACACAAAATGCACCTTCCCAAAAGAAATTGAATTTTATTTATGGATGCTCTGTAACAGCTCTCAGCATCCTGTTCTATAGTGGGTGTGAAAGACCGCTCAAAGGCCTCTTTATGATTGAGATTCTTTTACATGCCATAAATCAGGAACACTGACTTTACTTCCCTTCTGAAGGAAGTCAAGCTAAGGATATTTTTGCCCATAAAAAGTCCATCATCCTCCAACAGGTTTGCACCTGCAACCTCAGAATGCACCTTACCCCTGCTAGATGACTATACAAGTTATTAGCAGTGAAGTGCTTGCTATCAGCATATGGTGCTAAGAAGGGTAATTCTAAAGTGAGAATTGAGAATGTGGGGATAAAGCAGATGGCAATGGTTAAATAAAACTAAATACGTAGGGAGCAATTTGGAGTCTCTGGCCACTAAGTCACCAAAGAGTGGCTGAATCTACCCCTAGAATTCTGTAGGAATGTACTTTAAACTTGTGCCATGATTTGAAATATATTGTGAAAAAGCTTCAATTTTGCCCACATTTTTCAGATAATTATACATGCTACATGGACTTTTCTAATTTTTATGAGATAAAATAGTGATGTGATTTACATTTCTGTTACTAGTTAAAGCCAACACACAATGAACAATTATATCTGATATTTCCTGTAGGATTTATGGATGTACCTACTCATAATAGAACACATCTATCTTAAAAGGTTAAAAACATAAAATTTGACATTTTGTATGCAACTGTAGTGGATAGTTTTAGAAAGTGAAGGTTAAGGTAAAGGCAACTATAACCAAGGTTTTTTAGGTATGGTATGAAATTGCAAAGGAAAAGAGCAAATAACAAAATCAAATAAGTGACAGCTGTAATCCTGAAGTTCTATGAGATGACTAAATACCATATCAGGCTTCAGGGAGAGATACATTCAACAGAATCTACACTAATGGAGAGGTCAAAGAGGTCTAGATCAGATATTTGATGGTTACTCTAAGAGGCATATGTATTATTTATACTACCTGGCAAAGTGGCCAGGCGTATTGACTTAGATTGTCAGGACACTACAGTTTTGCTTCTTATCTTTTTCTTAGAACAGCAAAATACTAGTACCTTGGTGTAGTCAGTAATGCAACACAAATGAATGACCTCTCATATCTGCCAATATATGCGATGTTGCTGGCCTGAACATGTGATTACATCTGAACAGAGTGTACATACACTGATTCACCATATATGTGTGATAAGCTTGTGTAGGCGGCGCCCTGGCCGAGCGGTTAGCGCGCTCGCCTACCACCTAGGCGGCCCGGGTTCGATCCCAGGGACCCGCATGTGGTATTCGTGGTGGACGAAGCGGCGTCAGGGCGGGTTTTCTCCGGGTACTCTGGTTTCCCCCGCCATCTCATTCCACCGGTGCTCCATCTTCATGTATCATCAGTGTCACCGCCTGCGGTGCCGTAGTAGTAAAAGCGTGCGTTAAACACTACAACAACAACAAGCTTGTGTAAACAACTCCGTAGTTACACATTCTTTTCGATATGCCTCATGGGTTTGTCACCTAGTACATGATAATGCATGTTAGCTTTTCAAAATTTGCAGAATTAAGTCCTGTAATATGTATCTCCAAGATAACTTTTCACATATTTGTTCATACTAATGCATGGACATTGCAAAGAGGAGTGCCATGTCCCCTTTTTGGAAATTAATAAATTTAATGTGGAGTCAATTACTGACTATTGTTTTAGTTTTGATGCAAAGAGCAATTTTTTCTCAGGATACTCATATCCTGTTTCATAGCGTCTATGGAACAAAGGAGTTCATCAGTATTCACATTTTTAATGTACATGAGGAATGCATTATTTCCATACCTTTACTAATTATTGCCACCAACAATAATTCCATACCGACAGTTATAAATGTTTAATTTGTCATTAACAGTGGTTCCATGTCGCAATAGTTATAAAACTTTTATTTTTCTGCAAACTTACTGTTGAAGTCCTTAACCTCTTAAGTGCTATGGACATAAAATCATGCCCATTTAAAATGGCGGATAAGCACTATGGGCATGTATACATGTCCTGTGCATTTGTGCATTTAACCCTTATTTATCCCTTATCTAACTCAACTTATTTTAATTTTCCCCTGTTATGAAACATTTAAGTATATTCTATATACTTTACTGGCTTACCTTTATATGTTCCTTCTGCAGTGATATACTTCAAAACAGGGATAAACACACAAGGGCACATCTCCACATTTGCAGCACATCATCACAGCTTCCTTGCGAATTCCCTTCTTGTGACACATGAAACACTTTAGAGATGGGTGGTACTTCTTTGCTGTTGGCGGTACCCTTTTAGGATAATGTTTTCCTGGAAGTCTGAGTGATGCAGGGGTTCTGGACTTTCTACCCCCAGTATGAAGAGGCCTCTCAACATGGTATTGTTCAATTAGGCTGGGAGCTATTGATAGTCGGAAGTCCAGGTAGGTCATTGTCTTGTGTGGGTTTAGAGCTCTCCAAATTACCAAACAATTGTATATGGTTATATCCAGTTGGTGCAAAAATACCTTTTTATACCACTTCTCACTTCAGCTATAAGCAGGAAAGTATATATTACCTTCATGTTCAGTTATGCAGAACAAATATTCAAAAAAATAACCTGACAAACTTAGGCATTAAATTATATAATAAACTACCAGCAAATATCAAAGAAATAACTAATATAAAAAAATTTAACAAAGAAGTCAAGTCCTTTCTACTACAACATACCTTTTATTCAGTAAGTGAATGTTTGACATTGTAACTTGTAAACATATAATTATTCTGTAAATCTTTATTTAATAAGTGAATATTTGACATTTTATTTGTAATATTGTAAAATTAGTTCTGTAAATCTTCTGGAAATTGTTTTTTTGACGAAGCCCATATCATGTAACATGATCTAAGTGGTGAATAAACAATATATGTGTATATTTCAACAAAGAAAGAAACGGAGCCTGCTACCCAAGTTATGAAACACACATAAGGAAAAGTTGCAAACATGCATTATTCTGATGATTCACAGACCACGCATACACTAGTACTTTATTTCATGCTATGCTTTGTTTTGCTGACGCATAGACCACACATACAATGGGTCAACTATTGTTTCTTTCAGAGAACTTATATTAGATGCGTTCGACAGAGGAAAGTTAACTTTTCACCACAGTGAAACGAGATAGTGCTATTTCAATGATTTGTTAATACAGCTCTACTTTGCTGCTGACGTACATGTATACTGCATATAACGAGTTTTATGCCAGTTTTTGTTTCATTAAAATAACTTGATATTTACGTAAAATGCAGCTGTGTATTTACGAAGCCCTTTTAGCGCAATTTAACCATTTAAATGTCCTGTGCTGGATATTGGGTAGCAGTTCTTAGCCCGCAGAGGTTTTAAATGGCCAGGGCTCAAGAGGTTAATAATTCTTACCAACAGAGATTGGAAACAGAATTATGTAATCAAATCAATCATATTTATGTAGCAAAAATTAATATGGTTATATACAACAATTACTATAACTCATCTTTTACAGTTTTTGATAACAGAATAATGAATTAATGTAGTTTGCTCAAGTTCCAACATGCAGCTGCCTCCCCCCCCCCCCCCCCCAAAAAAAAAAAAGTCTGATGATGCCCATCTACTAAACTGAACATATTAGCATTCAAAAGATATGTTGGAATGACATTGAAAAAGTGATA
Source organism: Tenodera sinensis (assembly GCA_030765045.1). Classification (NCBI taxonomy): domain Eukaryota; kingdom Metazoa; phylum Arthropoda; class Insecta; order Mantodea; family Mantidae; genus Tenodera; species Tenodera sinensis. Next base: position 83,596,577 of record CM060968.1, read on the forward strand.
TAATATCCTAAGAAAAGGTTTCAACATCTTTCACCCATTCTAGCCACTCATTGGGTTCATTGTGTGAAAGTGATAGATGAATGTGTTATTGACTATGCTCAGCTTTCATGTAAACAGCCAGTCAAGCTGATTCATGAATTTTGCAGTTCAGTACTAAACCAGCATTAGCAGATTATGTAGCATTAAGTGATCCCGCAGTATAAACATGATGTGTATCATGTGACAATAAACTATGTGAAGCAGCTCTTGTGATATGTTTATTTGAAGTTATCTGGTGCACTTGATTTGGAGAAACACATATGTGTATGATGAAGACTTGGTTATACTGTGAGAGTGATTTGATGAATAACCCTTTTGCACATAAATCCTTATCACATCAAAAAACTATAAAACATTAAACTATTGTTTAAAATCTAAAGTATTAAAATTAATACTCATTGTATAGAAACTTAAATAACACTGAGATAAATATGCAATAATATATTTTCTTTATGCAATATGTTCATTTTAACAGTTACTTTAAGCCTTTATTCTGGTGCATTCTAATGAGCATAATTTTACAGGTATCAATCTATTACAAAGAGAGGTCAGGCTGTTACGGAGCACATTTTGGATCCTAACTTCTTCAATAATTGAAATATTTTTATTTTTAAAAACTTCCAATAAAACTTAAATCCTCTGTTATAAACACATTTTTTCAAAATTATTTTTGGATAAAACTTGCAGAGAAATTTAGAATTGCCCTTCATAGCTTGTAAAGAGGGTTGACAAAAATATCAGTCTGTTATGAAATGTTTATTAATAAATATTTCCTATAAATTTGATCTTATAACCTTATAATTTTTTTATCATTTTAATCTACAGTGTTTTCTCTATTAAATGATGTGGTAAAAACTCATACTGCAAGCCCCTCATCTGTGTAAGACTTTGGTTTATTTGAAAAATTGTATTATGAATGTCAGTGTTACACATGGAAATGTTCTATATCTTTTATACTGTCCCCTCCCCCAAGTTAGTTTAACATATTGTAAATGAAGAGATATCAGGTGTAATTGATACTGTTCAAATGAGCTTGGGTATCTGAATTGTTAAAACTACTTACTATTTGTGACATTAAACCTCTAGCATTGTTTGCTTGTGGGGAATTAGCAACTATACCTGTTGTGTGCAGCAAGTATTGGCTATTTGCATGTGAACATAACAGTGCCACTAATCCAGTGCTATTTCTAAATATCCCTAGCAGTAATATTTACACTGGCCCAACTAAGCACTTTCTCCTGCACTGTGAAACTACCAGAACATTTCATTGGCCAATAACATACCTATGCATCTATTGTGAATCTATATTATGGTGATGGTGGTGGCGGTGGTGAATAATAATAATAAATGGTGATGATGGTGATGGTGATGGTGGTGATGGTGACGGTGATAGTGACCGTGACGGTGACTGTGACGGTGCCGGTGCTGCTGCTGCTGATGATGATGATAATAATAATATTCAAGATGCTCTCGGGCTTCAAGCCAGGTGTAGTGATGAAGAGACATCAACATTTCGGAGTGTACATCTCTCCCATCTTCAGGATGAATGAATAGCAAGAGTGAAGGGACCAGTATATGTACTGTCCGCTAGTACGTACCGAGTAGAAAACACCCAGGCTAATATGGAGGTGGTTCACCACTCCGTTGGAATCTGTGTTTTCTGAGTCGGTCGATTTCTAATTTTAAGGCTGGTTTCCAGGATGGACTAAACTGCAATCCAGCGTCCATTATTATTAATTATCATCATTATTATTATCATTATCATTATTATCATTATCAATAATAAATCATAATTAATTAATTCATTATGATGATGATGATGATGATGATGATGATGATGATGATGATGATGATGATGATGATGATGATGATGATGATGATGATGATGATGATGCAAGGCTGCCAGCAAACAGGGCTTCCAAAAATAGGGTGTTTTAGGGACTTCCATTAAGATTTTAGGGACTTTTTAGGGACTTTTTAGGGACCAGAATATTAATATGTAGAAACTATTAAAATAAAATTAAATAGAGACACTTCTTTATTTACTCTTTTTGGCGGGTTGACTTACACTATTTCTTATGATTTCACTTACTAAATAAAGATATGTATTAGTATTATTAGCATATTTCACTACTATGATGTATATCAAGGCAAAAAAATGTGTTTAGGAATGGTCACCCTTCTCCCCAATGAGCATAAATATAATAATTATGAAGCACATACCTTTAGAGAAATTAAACTACACCTGGGCGACCGAGCTTCACTCGGCGTTTTTCGCCTCTGTTTTTGTGAAATCTTTTTTGTGGGAGAAGATACTTATTTAGATAAACCTGAAAGGCAAAACGTTAACTAAATAAAACCACTTGTCGCAATTAAGAGTAATGTCCGAGATACAAGAGATATAGAAATACATAAAAATATTTCATAAACACCATCATTTCAGCTGTAAAACGTGTACTGCTGAAAGCAGGCCTCCCCCATAGATATCCACCTAGTCTGAGGTTTTCGTCGAGCATTTGTTCCATTATGGAGTTCAGTTCTTTGCTGCTGTGGTTGACTCCAGGACGTTAACACGTTGGCCAAGGTCCTTCATACTTCCGTCGAGTTCTTCCATGGCTTCCTTAACCCCGGCCAGTCGCTCGTAAGTATTCTTCAATAGACGTGTCTTCATATTGGAATTCCCGTCTTTATCTTTTCCGTTTCGGAGTTTACATTTTCAATTTGACTTCCATTTTTGTTCCCATATTTTCTATTCCGTAGTTTGTATTTTTCCAATTTGGTTTTCATATTTGTTTACTCTGCCACATTCCGGAATTCATTTCATTTCCCATTATGTCCATCTTGGCTAACATTTGTTTCATCAACTGTTCCATATCGTGCTTTTCATCGCACTCCGGACACCAATTGTGATTAGTTTACTTTTTCAACTATTTCTTTCTTTTTATTAAAACACCGGAGTGACACTAAGCAAAAGCAATGTTGAAGAGTAACAAATACTACAGAAAGAAAAGCTGGTTGATAAAGCCATGTGAATGTACTAAGCATTTATGTTTCAAACATATAGAAAATTGTATGAATTGTTCGTAATTGTTCATTGAAGCGGGAGTAGTGAAAGAATTGTGATTGTGTTTTACTAAAGAAAAATGAGTAGAAAAACCGTGTGAATGTTATACGTTGCACTTTATTTCAAGTGTATGGAAAAATGTATGGATTGTTTGCAGAAGAGAGAGTAGTATGTTAGGTAAAAGAAAAGGGAGTAGAGAAAACCATGTGAACGTAATACACTGCGTGGTAAAATGGATTGCATAAAAACCTTCGCCATGAAAAAAATTAGATGTCACTTTTCATGGCGATCGGTTAACCTGTTTTGGAATTTAATCACTCTTCAACATAAGATGTGTATAGGCCTTGGTATGTATGAAGTTGATAAACCACAGGGAATAACATGTGAATTGTTACGTAAAACAAAAGTGAGTAGAGAAAATAGTATGAACGTAATATGGTACGTTGTATTTCTGTTTCAAACATATAGCAAATTGTATGAATTATATGTTCAAGGGCGAATAGCGAAAGAAGACTGTGTCTCGTAAAGGAAGAATTAGTAGAGGAATGTAATCGTGTGAATGTAATATGCTGTATTTATATTTCAATCCTAGAATATTATATGAATTGTATGTTGAAGGGCAAACAGAGGATACATGAATGTGCTACGTAAAAGAAGAGTGAGTAGAAAACCATTTAAAAGTAATGTATTGTGTATTAAAATTGTTACCATAAAAAAACTCCATGAAAAAAATACATATACATGTCGAATTTCACGGTGATCGGTTAAGTGGTTTTCGAGATTAACAGATATATACAAACATTCAAGTTGTATAGATGATATTAATTGTTTGTAGAAGAGTGAGTGGAGAAAGACATGTGAAGGTGTTACCTAAAAGTGAGTAAACACTGTGAATGTAACATGCAGCATTTCTATATCAAACATGCACAAAATTGTATGACTTATTTCTAGAAGAGTAAGTAGAGAAACAGTTATGAGTGTGTTACCCAAAAGCAAGTAGAGAAAACAGTATGAATGTAATACTTAGCATTTCTATTTCAAACACGCACGAAATTGTATGACTTATTTGTAGAAGAGTGAGTAGAGAGAGATGTGAATGTGTTACCTAAGAGTGAGTAGAGAAAACAGTATGAATATAATATGTAGCATTTATATTTCAAACATACACAAAATTGCATGACTTCTTTGTAGAAGAGTGAGTAGAGAAAGAGATGTGAACGTGTTACCTAATAGTGAAAGGAGAATACAGTGTGAATGTAATAGCTTTCTATTTAAAACATACAGAACATGGTATGACTAATTTTGAAAGTGGGGATAAAAGTGTTTTTTTGTGCAAAATCATGTTTTTATTGAAAATTGTTTATAGAAGGATGAGTAGAGAATGAGATGTAAATGTGATTCCTAAAAGTAAGTAGAAAAACCACTGTGAATGTAATATGCAGCATCTCTATTTCAAACATACAGAAAATTGCATGACTTATTTGTAGAAGAGTGAGTAGAGAAAGACATGTGAATGTATCACCTGATAGTGAGAGGAGAAGACAGTGTGAATATAATAGCATTTCTATTTAAAACATACAGTATATGGTATGACTAATTTTAAAAGTGGGGATAAAAGTGTTTTTCGGTGCAAAATCACGCTTTTTATGGAAAATTGTTTACAGAAGAGTGAGTAGTGAAAGAGATGTGAACGTGTTACCTAATAGTGAAAGGAGAAAACAGTGTGAATGTAATAGCACTTCTGTTTCAAACATACAGAACATGGTATGACTTATTTTAAAAGTGGAGATAAAAGTGTTTTTTGGTGAAAAATCATGCTTTTTATGGAAAATTGTTTATAGAAGACTGAGTAGAGAAAGAGATGTGAATGTGTTACCTAAAAGTGAGTAGAGAAACCGCTGTGAATGTAATATGCAGCATCTCTATTTCAAACATGCAGAAAATTGCATAACTTATTTGTAGAAGAATGAGTAGAGAAAGATATGTGAATGTATCACCTAATAGTGAGAGGAGAAAACAGCGTAAGTGTAATAGCACTTCCGTTTCAAACATACAGAACATGGTTTGACTTATTTTAAAAGTGGGGATAAAAGTGTTTTTCGGTGCAAAATCACACTTTTTATGGAAAATTGTTCACAGAAGAGTGAGTAGAGACAGAGATGTGAATGTGTTACCTAAAAGTGAGAGGAGAAAAGAGTGTGAATGTAATAACACTTCGTTTCAAACATACAGAACATGCTATGACTTATTAAATAAAAGTGGGGATAAAATCTTTTTGGTGCAAAATCATGTTTTTTTATGGAAAATTGTTTATAGAAGACTGAGTAGAGAAAGAAATGTGAATGTGTTACCTAAAAGTGAGTAGGGAAAACACTGAATTGCATGTATACAAAAATTTAACCAAATCTTTAGAGCCGTTTCTGAAATACGGGGAATATATATACAAGAATTTGAAGCTAATAGTCGTACTTCACTTCTCGTGTCGCCATTGATGCTTAAATGTTGTTGGTCTCGTGGTCGCCATTTGAAGCTGGAGTCGTTGTTCGGTTCTAGTTGTTGCCCGTTGATTTGGTTCTTTCCCGCTAGCTCAGCTTGAGATCTCTTTATTTTATCTCGGGTCTGCGTAGGTGTGTAATAGACAACCCAAGAAAATCTTTGCATACTATTTATTGCATCTTCGATACTTGCGGGAGCTATGCCGATCTGCTACACGCAGAAGAATCGCACTCACGTCTGCACTCCACAACGTGCGGTGCTGGTCTGGGTAGTGACCAGACGCTTTCTCGCGTACCCACGCTAAGCAACCGTCTCTTCAATTTTGAATGTCATGACGTCATCCAAGAAAGCCTCGTATCCAAAATGCTATTTCCTTTTCCCGCAATTTAGAAATGTCCCTTTCTATTATAACATGTTCTTTTATGAATTTCGAATATATAATTACCTTTTTAGGATTAAACGATGTTTACTTTATATTTTATTAAATATATCGCGCGACTTTTAAGGTTGGTAGACTTGACTTTCAAACGTGTATTTAAACTATGTAGTATGACGTCATGACTCGTTAATTTCAAACCAATAATGTGTTTATCCTACAAATTTAACGACTATTATTTACTCATATCTTGCCCACCTTACAACACTTCCTGCTCTATTATCTATGTATGTTCTTACTCAACACTTATCGCAAATCTCACATCCGGCACTTAAATTAAAACGTGTCTTTATCAAGCCCATTCGATTGGAAATCTAAATTTCGGTATCAAATTGCACTGTAGAAGTGGGAATAAAAAAATGTTATTTTTTATGTAAAATCACATTTTTTCGGAAATTACACCTATATAGATGAACTTAAAAAGCAAAACTCTATCTGAATACAAAATTTGATTGAAATCGTTAGAGCCGTTTCCAAGTTGCGCAGAATAAATATATATACAAGAATTGCTCGTTTAAATATATAAGATACTGTACACAATTACACAGTACAGGTTGTACAGGATATTTGTGCATTTCCTTTTTTGCCCTTTACTTAGGCAAGCATTTTTACTTGTTGATGTAAAAATTAAGTTGGAAAACTACTGATATTAAAAAAATATATTATAACGCTGCAGTATAGTTATATTTTTGCCCATACTATTCCCCTTTCCACCATTTAATTTTAGTGTTCTTTTATCATTTAATTAATCTATAATATAATATTTCAAGAGGTATTACTTTTAAGGCAAGGCTATACTGAAATTTTGAACTTCTTCACTAATCAACCTATCACTTTGAACATTTAATCACATAATTAAAACATCATTATAAACTTGGATGCAAATTTTCATGTTGCTACTGCAAACTCTGCATTAGTTATTATTTTGTGTGAAAATAATGGTAAGATATAAAACGCTCCATGTGCCTTTAAACTGAATTTTTGTTTCTGACTAGTACAAAGCATCAAAGGACCCACATTCTTATTACTTTATCTTTTGGTAAGTAGGGGAAGTATTGTATTCCACCCAAAAATTCAATGTCGAGATTTCACCAGAAATATATGTTTTGAGGACCCTTGAATCCAAAAAAAGCATTTAGAAAAAGGTCTGTCTGTCTGTCTGTCTGTGTCTGCCTGTCTGTGTCTGTGTGTCTGTGTCTGTCTGTGTGTCTGTCTGTCTTTCTGTGTGTCTGTCTGTCTGTGTGCCTGTCTGTCTGTGTGTCTGTGTCTGTCTGTGTCTGTCTGTCTGTGTGTCTGTGTCTGTCTGTCTCTCTGTGTCTGTCTGTCTCTCTGTCTGTGTCTGTCTCTCTCTCTGTCTGTGTCTGTCTGTCTCTCTGTCTGTGTCTGTCTGTCTCTCTGTCTGTGTCTGTCTGTCTCTCTGTCTGTGTCTGTCTGTCTCTCTGTCTGTGTCTGTCTGTCTCTCTGTGTCTGTCTGTCTGTGTCTGTGTCTGTGTGTGTGTGTGCGCGTGCGTGCGTGTGTACAGCATAACTCAAAAACGAAAAGTCGGTTAAAAACCAAAATTGGTATTTAAGTTTAATGTCTTTCAAGGATGCGACACAAAGATTATGAAGAAAATAGCCCCACCCTAAACCGCCCTTTACATGGAAGATTTTTAAAAAATTTTGATTTTCTTGAAAACGGCTCTAATGATTTTGATTAAAATGCCATATGTTTGAGATATTTTTTATGACAAATGAAATATACCATGTTTTATTGCATAATTCCCCCCTTTTTTTCTAGAAAAATTTGCTTGAAAACACTGGGGAGGGAATTATGCGAGTGCTACTTCTAGGAATTCAGAAAGGAAGGGATACCATGTAGTATTATGTAAAAGTTATATAGGTATACAGTAATTTGTGAATGAACTGGATACATACCACGGTTTCATTGGGCCTACAATGTATTGTTTCATTGTTTCTTTTCTCTGACTATTCTGCGGTCTCACTTTCGTCACTATCATCACTATTTTCATTTATATCTGGCTCAGATAACACATCTCCATGTTTACTATTCCACAACATGTCATCAGAACCATAATGGCATGAGAAATACCAGTTTTTTTTAAAAACTCTTCTTAAAAAATGACTACTTGTAACAAACTGACTTAGAAATACATGTGCAACTTCACATTTCAATTTTACGACACGTTGTGACAATGGCAATGCGAGTATTTTTGTGGCAAGTACTGAATTCATTGTTGTCCGTGACCGGCACCGCTGCGTTGATTGTTGTCCATTATCAAGTCATTTGAAGGCTACTCCAATAAGAGCGACCCAGGAGAGAGAATTATGCCATGTTTAATTGGTAAATAATTTTTAGTGATGAAAAATCATAGGGGAGGGAAATATGCGAGGGGAGTCCTTATGCGATAAAATATAGAAGATTTATCGAACATTTTGATTTTCTTGAAAATAGCTCTAACGATTTTGATTAAAATGTCATATGTTTGAAATATTTTTATGACAAATGAAATTATCTTGAATTTTCTGGCTATAGCCCCTGTAGTCATATTTACTCTGGACGACTTTTGCTTAACTGGTAAACCGTTAGAGATAGACCAAATCATACTATACAAAAAAATGTAGATCTTGCTAAAATACACAATTTATGTCTCAATAAATTTTCTGGTAGGTTGAACCATTTCGGAGATATTCCTTGTTATGTGTATGAGTTTCAGAAAACTTAAAACTTTCATGAAATGGAACATCGTTGTTAATTTTTTTATATGTTAAGTGTGCAAAGAGAATGGAATCTCAAAGCTTTAAAAGATTTGACTATTGCACAAAGCCTACTGTATTCTAATATTCCCCTTGCACCTACAAGGAAATAACCAATAAGATAATTTGTACAAATGTTTATTTTAACTAACACGAAGAAGATATAGGAATAAGAGTTTGTAAGAATGGTTAGTACAAAAGTAGAGAAAGTCATGTGAGTGCAACACATCAGATTTTTTTTGAATATCCCAATAACATATTTTGTTCTAAAATATTTTCTTTGTGTTACCATAAAAAATTGTGAAAATAGTAATCTTTTCATATCTTAATATCTTCTATTACTGCACAACCTAAATGGCCAAAAAATGTGAAGGAGAATTCCAAAATGCCAATATTTTCACCAAATTTTCAGAGTAGCCTTGCTTTAAGGATACAAAAGATTCAAAAGGTGTTAGATTAGAATAAACATAAGATAATTATAATTTAGATTATAATCTCAGATTGCAATACAAGCTCAATTCTTCTTTTGAAAAAAGTCTGTCATTAACAGCTTGGTTTTTTTCTGGTCTAATTCCTTCTGTACATTGTCTGCCTGCTTTTCTTGGTAAGACACCTGTTTCTGCATATTCAGCACCCCTTCAATCATTGCCTGTGCTAAGCTTGCTTCCTCCTTTAAGCTTGACAGGTCAGTTTTCTGAAGTGCCACTTTAAGTATTTTATTAGCCTCTGTGAATAATCTAAAATTAAAACAATATATTAGTAATGGAGAGTAATAATGCAAACAAATACTACAAAAAAAGAAAAAACAAAGTGAAAAGCATTGCTTACTTCTTGGCAGTCTCCCTTTTATCCTCTTCTTCTTGCTTCAGATTTTTCAGTTTCTCTTCATGTTGAGGTATGGATTTCCTTCGCTTTTCTAACATAGCAGTACATTCTTTCTCTGCAGCCTTCTCTTTTAATCTGGTTGCTTCCACATCTGCCTTTCTGTTTTCCTCTTCTAAATAGGCACTATATTTTTGATATGCACAGCTTGCAAAGGTTACAAGTTCCTTTGTTATAGGTACTAAATGTGGCTTACCACCATACATCTTCAGGGCTGATTTCACAGTCAACACTGCATTCAATGTACGTTCAGACAATGAAACTCTATCATCTGTTAATGTCCTCACTGAAGTTGAAAACCCTCTCTCCACGTCAGAATTTCCATGCAATACTGCTAGGGCAGCTTTGACTACAGTAGAGACTATTGGATACTTTGGAAACCCTGAGGTGTTATTTAAAGACATAAAATGTTGCCAATAACAATCAATTTGCATTTGGAAGTTGCCACTTACATCAGGCCCCTTTTCATTCTGGAGGAGCTTCCATTCATCAAAAAGGATGTTAGTATTTATGTTCAAAGGAAGAGCTTTGCTAGTAGTAAGTATGTCATGACAGCTCTGATCTAATTTTATTTTATTAGGCTGGAAACACTGAAAACATTTCAACAATGGTTTAAGGAATGAGGACATCCTTAATATGTGTTTTGCTGCAGCACTGTAATGTTGCTGTGCCGCTTTCAAGAATTGCGTTCTTTGTTTCTCAGTTACCTTTTCCAGTTCCACACTGACTTCCTCTCCAACAAATACATCTTGGAGAAGCAGAAGATTTTCTTCAGCTAGTGTACCTTCATTTATTACATCTCAAATAGTCTTGCGTATTCATCCTAGTAAAGTTTTTACCAGCGATTTGATTTTGTCATACAATACATGCACAAGAGGCTCTTCTATTTGAAAATATCCTATAAAACGGCAAAATAAGTTTGCACTTGCTTTTGCAAACACTATTTCAGTATTAATTGTAGGCAATTTCAAGAGCCTTACTATCTTCATGTAGTTAGATTTACTCATGATAGACTTTTTTTTCAATGGTATGTATCTTAGAAAGTATTCCTCAATGGCATTCCACTGTTGAATAACTCTAGCAGCAGCATATTCCAGAGTAAGCCACCTTGATGGCACATGTTTGATAAATTGAGTTGAGAGAACTTGAAGCTTTTTCTGGATATAGGAGTAATCCTCCCGTCTTGAAGGCCAGTCCTTGAAAAACCGATATACACACAAAATTAATTCTGATCCAATGTCACTAAGTTCCTAAGGGTATACCGATAAGCATTATGTAGTGTATGAATGTTACAAGTTCCCAAATCTAACAATGGTTTCTTTCTTTCAACAATCAACTGATGTTCACAGATGACTTTCTTATTGACATTTGGCCCATCATTGCCTAGCATAATAAGGTTTCTCCTAGAAAGTGATGCATTGTCCATGGCGTTGTTTAACTGTCTAATAAGTCGACAGTTGTGGCACTTCCAATAAAAAAAGTTTGCAGATATCTAGTTACCACTTTGCGTTCTTTATTAGACCAGAAACGAACCAATGTTTGCAGTTCCTTTTGATCTGCAGCGTTAGTGGTTTCATCATACCACTGGCAGAATAGAACATTTTCCATTTCTTTAATAACTTGTTGGTGGAAATAAGGAGCTAAACCATCTGTAATCATATAGGTAGCTTTGGTATGGCTCAAAGAAAAATCATTTAGTTCAATGCCTGGGAACATTGCATGAAATGTATTGCTCAGATCAACACATGAGTTAAATGGATAGTCCGAGGAAACACATTTCAACACCCAAATGAGTTCTGCTGTAGTAGTTTTATCACGTACACTATAATGTTTTACAGTAGACAAATCACTACTGATAGTGCTGGAACTTGAAGTCAATGGCTCTGAACAAGAAGTTAATGTTAACCGAAGCTGAGACAGTGCCAAACTGTTTTCACAAAGTTCTTTGTGTTTTTCACCTTTTGAATGTTGAATTATCCTCTCAAAGCCTTTTATTACACTAAAAGTTTTTAAACAAAGCTTGCAAAACACTTTGCGTGAATCATTTTTCTAAGAAGCCCAATCTGATATATTGCAGCCATTTGGATCTGTTTTATTTAGCCAGGAACTTTGAAAACTACATTTCCCCATGGTTCTAAAAAAACAGAACAAGATTTACTAGTACACTATTAAATAGTATTTTTAGAAATAGTGAATACATTAAAATGTATCAATTTTTAATGAAGATTTTCAGTTTCTGCAGGAGTAAAATGCACTATAAATTACATTAGCTACTGCAGTCATATATATAAACTTAATAAAGTATATGTAGCAAATAAAATGAACTTGAAGAATATATATATAATCACTGCCGTTTTTCTTTACGTTTTGATTGTACAATAATATTCATTACTTAATGTGTTACTAACTTAAATATGGCGTATAGCAATAGTTATTAAACATTTATATTGTTTTCTCTCTTTCTTTTTTTTTATATTTGATATATATCAAATCTGAATGTGATATGAATGTATACACTGTATATCACATGCTCTGTGTTAAATATCTTATGTGCTATATATGTATCCTCTAGTTCCAAAACTGGCCTTCTGCATTGCTTAACACCAAAGTAGACATTTTGTAAATTTGGAATTTGAATAGCTAATTTGTGCAATGCATTTGATTATTATATGTAAAACCCAAAAAAGACATTCTTTTTTTTTTTTTTTTTTTTTTTTTTTTTACAAATTTTAGTGTCTTTTTTTAAATATAATTTTACCTATTGAGTCAGTAATGTTCTTTAGCCTCTATTGAAAGAAGTTGCAAAATGCAAATGGCCGGTTATGGAGATAGGGGAAACATATCATAATTCATGTTGTGACCTATTCATATGTCAATTCGTAATATTTTTAACTTAAAAAATTTGAAATGTGTCAACCCATGCTATGGCAAGCTGAACATAATTTGTGCCCCTCAGTTTAGCATCACTGGGGCCTAAACTGCTGCCCTGTATAAGCCTTGAATAAGTTATAGCCCTATATCACCAAAAATTAAAAAATTAAAATCAATAAAATAATACATAGTACAAAAAGACTTACCTTATGTAATGAGTTCAGGATACACCTTTATGTATTCTTGTCCAAAAGTAAGGAATCAACTGCATCCAGTGACCAACCGAGTCACAACAAAAACAAAATCTAAACAGCTGTGTAGAACCTGGTGTTTATTGTGTAGGCATGGATGTCAACCTCTTTTTAGGTGGAAAACAAAGGATGATTAAATCAACATTATTTCTTTCTTATATATAATTGACTTTTTAGGGACTTTTAGGGATTTATGAAATAAATAGGGACTTTCTGGGGACTTTGTGAGAAATAGGAACTTTTAGGGATTTTTTAGGGGCCACTGGCAGCCCAGTGGTGGTGGTGGCAGCGGCGGTGGTGGTGGTGGCGGTGGCAGTGGTGGTAATAATGAATAGTAATAATAAATTTTTGCTACCACTGCTACCACTAGTTCTTCTCTACCTGATTACCCTCCCCTTATGTAGGGGTTACACCCCTTACAGGTCTGTGCCTAGGGTCAGACACCTGCTGGGGAGCAGATGAACCTATGGACTGTGAGGACCTGGAAGTGAGTGGTCAGCCAAGCACCAGGAATGATAGTGAGGAGGAGGATGATATGAAATGCAGGCAAAATTGATGAAGGGAGAGGTTATGATGGAGCAATTGGTGGAATGAATGGTGGGGGAAACTGGAGAACCTGGAGAAAACCTGCCCAGATGCCGCTTCATCCACCATGAATACCATATGCAGGTCCCTAGGATCGAACCTCAGCTGCCTAGGTGGTAGGCGAACGGTCTAACTGCTCTAACTTTGCTATTACAAATATTACTCATTTACACTTCCCTATTAATACAAATAAAATGTAACTGATAGTTGATTGGTCAGCAAGAAATGCAAACTGAGTAGCAAAAATTCTCTACTTAACATAGTTATTTCTTTCTGTACCTTGCTCTTGCTAAGTGTGAGCTGTCCATTAGATAGCTAGTAAAGCCATTAGTTTTTAAAGTGGCCCCGTGGGACAGAGAAAGCACTGGAGTGACATCAAGTACTGGGGTGGCCCTCCAATGCACCTTGGCAGCACTATACCCCTGGTATGAAAGGCAAGGAACATCCCCCTTCAACAACACAGTTGCTTTTAAAGTATACAGGATGGAAGGGAAGTCATTACATTCCTTCTAATATGTGCTTAATGGAAGCATTACAAACAAAAATGTCTAATGGCATTTTGTTCTTTGATCAGCCGATTTCGAAAAAATAAATGGTTTTATATCCAAATTGGACGCGTAATTCCACAAGAATGTACAAAGATAACAGTTTGTTACTTGTAAGATGCATAGAGTAACTTATTTCTGACATAGCTTCAGCAGTAATTATGGGGCATCACATAGGGTTGCAAAATAATTAATCACTTAAAAGACAGGAAGAAATACTCAAGCTGTTCTTTCAGATGTGCAGTACATTGACAACGTTGCATTGAGGTTGGTCAGGGAATTGACCTAGTTTGTGGATGTAAACAGGTCGGGCACTTTTGCTTTTGTGTAATGTTTTGGGAGCTAACACTTGTGATTGGCTTACACCCGTACAGTAAACATGGAAAGACAAGGCAGTGTATGAGTTTGTTTTCAAGACTTGTTTGTTTATGTACTGAGCTAGGGAAAGTGACCACCCACACAATCTGCAGTGTTGTCAGTTTGTTTTGACAAAACTAAAATATCTCCTATTTAAAATGAAAACCTGTATTTTTCATTGTTGCCATCTTTGTAGCCAAAGGAGAAGGTGGAATAACAACACATATTGAATATAATGCAATTTTTATTACTTTATAAATATGTAAAACATGCTAGACTAGTGCAGTGATTGTCTAAGTTATGGTTTTCCTTAATATTGTGCAGAGAGAATACATGGAAGATGAATTGGAGATGAAAATAGCATTACCATAATTTAATTAAAAACACATACAAATGTAGCTGAAGGAAGAGTAATGTGCAGTGAAACATTGTGCAACTTGCTTTACTTCTGCTGTCAGACAAACATTCGAAAAAGCAATTTCAGTCAGATAAGCTATAGTACCACTGTGTAATAATTTTATGTCCTTTAGATTACAATTCATATACTTTTACTTTTACTAAATATAAATTTTCTAAAATGTATAAACATTTTTCTTAAATTGGAAATAAAAACAAAGGAAGATATTTCATCCTCTTAAACATGATTGGCAGCATCATACATTTAGAATTCCATTTGTTAGGCTTCATTAATTTATTTTGTTTCACATCTAAGTTCATATTTGTGTGTTCCCAAATTGATAAAAATACAGATAATGGGACTTCATGCTTCAGTTGCTATATTTTTCATACTACATGTTTACCATCATATTCAAGGAAAGATTCTTCCATTTCTTTCATTTTTGTAAAGCTCCTAAATCACTTTGTAAAAGTAACTCGAGGATCATTTCTCACCTTGCCTCAATTGTTTCATGCCTCAGATTTCAATAAAATTGTCACATCAACTCTGTTATGTGCTTCTATTAAATTGTACTCTTTGGCACATGAATTAAGTTGTTAATAAAAAAGGATTTAGTAAGCATGCACACTTATATTGCTTTTATGGAACAAAAGTCTATTACCTCTTAATGTTCAGTCCTTCCCCATGGACAACACCTTTATTGTCATTTTTTTAAATATGCAAGAAATGAAACATTGGATCATGGGCCTTGCGAACAGGGGCAAGGGCAGGCCGAGGCCCCCCCACTTGAAAATTAATGGATTTGATGTGCAGTCAATTACTGACTATTAGACTTTCTTTAATTTTGATGCAAAGAACATTTTTTTTCCTCAGAATACTCATAAAAAAGACATATTCAATTGTTTCATAGCACCTGTGTTACAAATGAGCCTGCCAGTGATGTTATTCACATTTTAATATAAATAAGGAATGCCTTATTTTCAATTAGTAGCTACATATCTTTACTAATTGTTGCTATGAACAATAATTCTGTACTGACAATTATAAATGTTTAATTTATACTCATCAAAATTGGTTCTCTGCTGCAATGATAGTTGTAAGATTTTTATTTTTGTACAAATTTTTATAGTTGAAGTCCACGAGAATTCCTACCGACAGAGATTGAAAACAGAAAATCTGTAACATAATTACGTAATCAAATCAATAATTTTTATTTGGCACAGATTAATATGGTTATCCACAACAAATACTATACTCATCTTTTAGTTTTTAACAACAGAATAATGAATTAATATTGATCACAAAGTTCCAACATGTACCTGCCCTCCATTGGACTCGTGCGTTTAGCAAGTTTTTTATGTAATTGCTTATTAAGCTTACTGTTTACGTTAACGGATTATCAATAATTTTCAGTTAAGGGATATCCCCATTGCTCCATTATAATAGTTAATCTGGGTTCTACAGTATGAATAACTAAAATGTATAGGTAATGGATGAGGTGCCAAAACAAAAAGAAAGAAATATTTACAGCATAAGAGACTATTCTATATGTTTTTTTTTTTTTCTTTTTTGCACATATCCTTTAATGTGGTTTCATTTGCTATTGTACTGTTATATGAAGGTATTGTAAGCATTATACTTCAGAAATCTCTTTCTTTTGTGCTTAATGGAGTACATTTCTCCAGCCTTCATATGAATCAACAATAGTATAGAAGTATATGACTGAAATGCTTTTCTTTCTTTCTCTATACGAGAAATTGCCTTTCAACAAATATGTAAGTCTGACAGTAGAACTAAATATATTTTTAACACTTACATATGAATACAATGTAACATTTAAATTCATTATAAAAGATAAGCTTATTCAGTGTTGTACCACAGAAAGGGACACAACCATCATTATCTCAAAGATTTAAAACAACACTAATAGAATCAGTACACACTGGAAAAGTTTTATTTAACAAGAACAAGTATTATGAGTTATCAATAATATAATTTATATATATATGGTCCCAGGCAAAATATTAAAAAATTCTATGCATGTACATTTTAAAAATGCTTTGCAATTAATATTTTGATTAACAATATTATGTACATATGTTCATATCATGTTCAAGAGATATAAAACAAGTAATTACAATTCTTAAGTTCTGTTTATCTTCTGCATGCAACCTGAATAGTTTATTGTAGATATATTATAAGCTTCAAGCAAATATTCTTATTTGAAAAATGATTTATATGATAACAATTTTTCTTGGAGTTAGAATAACATGGTATTGATATGAAAAGCAATATCAGTGTTTTATACGGCTTCTGGGAACACTAACTTTCAAATAAATACCAAATTTGAAGCTTATCATATGCACAATTATGTACAACCAGTCTCCAACTTGACATGCTTTGTTCTCTGTACAAACTGGATACAGTTGCAGGTACCAAGAGTAGAAAGATTTAAGATACCTTCTTAAGTACA
The DNA here is from genome assembly GCA_030765045.1 of Tenodera sinensis. Classification (NCBI taxonomy): domain Eukaryota; kingdom Metazoa; phylum Arthropoda; class Insecta; order Mantodea; family Mantidae; genus Tenodera; species Tenodera sinensis. Next base: position 83,613,730 of record CM060968.1, read on the forward strand.
GTCATATAATTAAACTTAAAAAATAAAATGCTTTGAGGGTTACCTTATCTAACACTACAGTGTTGAAATTTGAAGTGACAGTGCACATCTTTTAAGCTTGCCTTTCTTAAAGTTTTTCTGAGTATTAAAATGCTCATTTTCCAAATGGAGAAATTAAACTTTTAAATATCCAAACATTCTAATTCTACTGTGTTGTTTTGTATGTACCTACCTATACAAACCCTTTCCTTGATACTATGTATTTTTTTAAATACACACCGGTGAAAAGTTTAAAGACATAAATGTAAATGTTCTAACACATATGTAGGAAAGGAGCTAGAAACAGTGTTGTGTTACTCAATTAACTTTAAATATATTTGAACTAGTAACATTATCATCACTGAAATTATCATTCACTTGAACATGTTACCATAACCTAGTACCAAACAGAACACTATTGAAAACCACTAGATATGTATCAGAACTGGACATCTGGGAGAAAATCTTTATTATAAAGCACAGTCCTTAATTGATGAATTTTCATTTGCTGCCACCAAGCTGCTTTGGAAATAAACAGTGTGTTTGTAGATCGTTTGGACTGCTTCACGGTGGCGCCAGGCCAGGCGAGGACCGGCACGCCCTCTTCCAAATTTACACATAAATAACTGACAAGTCATGGGTATGGAACTGTTGAAATCAATTACCTTCAACACGAACACATTCCCTATATCTCGGAAAGCATTTCATGTTTACTCGCTGCCTGTATTTGTCTCATGATTTTGTCTTTCAGTTCTTGTAACATGTGAGGCGTTGATGCTTACATGTTACTCTTTAAAGTTCCCCAAAAATAAAAATTGCGTGGAGATAGGCCAGAGGAACAAGGTGGCCACAATTCTGGGAAAAAATTATTTAAAATAGAATTTACGTAAACAAGTGAATCAACTGTTGTGTCGTAAAATATGGGACCACACCTACTTGCTGCATGCCAACCCCCAACTTTTGCAGGGTGGTGAACAACTGATGAATAACATGGGGATTTTTGGCAAACTGAACTTGTTTTCGGATATATAAGGAACATGTTCGCATTGAAGGTCATCAATTTCAGCATCTGCTATGATGGATGTAAGCCTAATGTAAATTACTACAGTGGTTAGTTTTCCATACTCATTACTTGCTGGTTGTTTACATGTAACTCTGGTGGAGGGTACGCTGGTCCTCGCTTGGTCCAGTGCCGCTGTGGGGCAGTCTGGCCAATGTATGAACACACTGAATTTAACCATTGCAAGATACTGCAACTTCCAACAACCATATGCTGAGCACTATATGAGCATCTCACTGCAGTAAAAACATTGTTAGTGGTATGGCTGTGCTTTGCTAAGCTCCTAATCTGAGGCTGGGCAAGAAGATGCAATTGGTATAATGTAGGCAAATTGTACAGGGTTCATACTAAAACAATTATGTTAAAATATTTTGTTTAAATAAAATTTCAAGTATTCTGTACCCTCCGAGAGCTATTACTCTAGCACATGGGTGAGAGAAAGTTTTTAATTTGTCTCCAAGTTGTATATGACTTACTGCCTACCTTAGACATTCTTCTTATTTAACATTAGAATTACCATCAAGTGGGGGAATCTGCAAAACAAATTGGTGCACAAAACCATGAAAATATGAAATTAATGAAAGTTTTACAAGGCTTATATACAAACAGGTAGAGCGTTTTAGTGGTTATGGATGAAGTGACATTATGGCAGAAAAATATTTTTATTGTGGCAAGATACTCATGAACACCACTACCATCACATGCATCATGAACAAACAGTTGGATGAAGATGAGAACAATTGGCTTTTTGAAACATTTTCAAGTCAGTGACGATTAAGTGATGAAAATGCTATTAGCTTCAAATCATTTAAAGTACCCAAATCTGTTTTCTAAACTTAAATACAATGGCACCATCCAAATTCTAAACAAAAGTGTTAAGCAATAGAATGTAAATGTAATTAATTTTGCCATTAGATTACATAATTTAATCTACTACAGTACAACATTCATTCCTTACACTTAATTATACTTGGTAGGTTTTCCTCCGTTTGCTTTTAATTTTCAATAGAAACTATTACAGCAAAATTCTCCTTGTTAATTTAATAGTATTTGGTTTTAAGGCACATAACATCTTGATTTAATGGACTAACTCCAGTAATGTGAATGCTTCGGAGATACATTTTATTTATTTAATATAACATTATTGCATATAATTTTAATTTCTTCATTAACTAAATTGTGTGCCCTATTTATGTTTGTCATATTTTTCATAGGTGTGTCGTCTGGAACCACTTTCATTCGGGAGGGGGATGGAGAAAGAAGGAAAGAAAAGAAAAAAGAAGGGATACCTATCACAACATAAAAAGACCCCATGACTACAAAGGGGATTAGGAAACATTACTGAAGCAAAGCAATTGAAGTGCTGGGCTGAAAATGGCCTGTCGTTTTCTCACAAACTCTCTTAATAGCATCAAAATGTGGTATTTGTAGTGGCTTTAAGCCCATGAAAGCACCATTCTATATTCAAGCAAGAAGTGTAGAAAAATATTCCAATAGATTAAAAGCAGTTTAACACAAAGGACAGCATACTGTGGTTGCAGAATACGTGACTAGTCGTTTGCTTGTTGAGTGAAGATGAAGGGAAATGACTGTTCTATTTCAACTAAAAGTAAAATGAAATGTGTGAAAAAAGTTACTGTTATACATTATTATTATTGTTAGGTCAGTTTTTACAATGTGTTGTTTATCTTCTGACAGCCCTATGTTTCATATAAATTTACACATTACTTTATAACTATAAATTTTGCTCCCTAATTGCCAAAAACCATTCTTCTCTATTCATCCATTATCCCTCTGTTAAGTGCATCTCTCAATGCATCCAAAATTCCAGGTTTCCGTGTTACTTTAGGTTGGCCCTTTCTTCATCTTGTTGGAATCCATTCATAAGCAATTTCTGGTATTCTGTCTTCCTTCATTCACTTAAATGTCCAAACCATATTAACTGCTTAGTCAAAATATTGTGTAGGATATTTTTTTTTTCACCCATCTTCCGTCTTATAATATTGTTTCTAATCTTCTCTCTTCTTGATATCCAAGCGAATTGTCTCCAATAATCCACCTCTAGGGCTAAAAATTTATTTTTATATATGGTTTTAAGTTGCCATACTTATGATCTATATAAGGTTCTAATAACAGAGTTGTAAATTTTATATTTTGTTTCTTTAGTGATTTGCTTGTCCCAAAATATTCCATTCAAATGTGAGATTGTTATTTTTCCTTTCTTTAATATTAATAATTTTTTCCATCACTTGTAATTTTAATACCCAAATAATTATTATACTCATCACAATGTTTTATCACGGTTTATCTCCAATTATCAAATCTTGTTTATTTCCTCCTGTTACCATATAATTTGACTTTTCAAAATTAAATTTATCATATTCTTCAATAATTTTCCTGCATATATATTCTAAATTGTCATGTTCTTGTGCCAATCTGGTCATCTGCAAATTGTAAGCAATAAATTATGTTTTCACCAACAATTACATCCACACTACCACATTTTTTCTTCCAATCACACAGTACTTGTTCCATATAAATTTTGAATAATGTTGGCAATAAACAGCATTCTTGTCTTAATCCTTTAACACTTCAAAACCTAGTGACACTCTATTACCTAATTTAATTTTTAATCTTTACTGATGTACATAATATATTAAAATAACAAGGAAAAGCCTAAAAAAAAACCAATGGAAAGAACATCACTGTAATAAAGTCTCCAGAGAAACAAACAAGTAAACAATGCTACAAGAAAATTTGGGTTATTGTGTTTATGGAATTAGGGAGGTCAATGTTACACGTGTTTTAAGTAAAACAACAATTTCTAATATGATGAATCAAAAATAATTAAATATTACTTAGTAATTATTATTTATTTATGCCAACAAACTCACTGTTGGTGTTTTTAATTTAATGCTATTCTGGCAGTTTGTCACAATAGCTCAGTGGTTAGAGCGTCCGCCCGGCAAGTGGAAGGTCTGTGGTTCAAATCCCAGTTGTGGCATTGAATTTTTAAGTTCCAGTTCTACCTCTTAAATATTACTTATTTGTTATTTCATGGCAGTTATGGCTATTCAGCCATGCTCGTGCGCATGTATGAATTTTTAGCATGCAAAACATTTCATGTAGATATAGTCCCTATAACACTACATGTTTTCTGTATATATATAAAGAGTACTGATTTATTACATTTTGATATACATTTATTGCCTATAAAGAAAATGCAGGAAAGAAAGAAAGAAAAAGAAAAAAAAGACAAGCTGGTGTAAGGCTAAACAAATATTCACAAAAGCTATTGAAAGCAAGTACAAGGGCATCAAGGTTTTGGTGAAGAACAGAAACAATGTACGATTAGTGTATAAGGGAGCTCAAATTTATTGAAGAAGACATCCAAAATATGTTCGATTGCTTTACAATGCTTCCCAGAGATTACAGTCATATTTGCGCCACCAAGCAATGTATGGATCCTGTTTATTAGTTGGAGGTATTCAGATGGCAGAATCCATTACCTGGTGGACATCTAATCAGTAATGATGAAATGGTGTACCTCACACATATATCTGCCTTTTCACTCTTTACTGAGTCCTCAGATGATGCTCAACACAGCTTTGAGCGAAATGTCAGGAGCATTTGACCATGGCCAAAAAGCCCAGAAGCAGTTTTACTGGGCACTGCCCGTGAAACCCTAAGTACATACATAAGTGCTATAAATGTCTGGAAATTATTTTCTGAACATTTAAGAAAATGCAGACATATCTATTTCAACAGTTAAATTAAAGATATCTCAAGCTGATGAAATACAGGTAACTTCAGATCATCCAGATAATGTATAGTGAAATACAACCACAGTGAGATAACAGATTGGCAGAAAATGAACGTAGAAAGAAAAAGAAGAGTATTGCAGTGGACAATGTCAAAAATGTGGAATTATCAGTGAATTATGGCTAAAAACCACTAACCAAAGAACAAAATTATGTTTTAATGATGCTTTAGTTAGACAAAAAATATGAGCAGCTATGAATAACTGCGAAGTAAATAATATGCATCATTCAATTTTGAGGCAACATCTATTGATTCCTCTGCAATTTAAAAACTGCATCATGCACATAGCCCATTTTTGACTTTTGACTATAAGGTGCATTTGGCACGTTCTTGCTTTTGATACATGAGTACATTAAATTCATTATTTTTAGTATTGTTTGGAGGAAATAGTATATGCCCTTTTAAAGAGACCAAAGCAGAATATTTATGCTAACAGTGCAATGAATTATTACATTGTATTAATAAAAATAAGGCAGTGTTTTCTATTATTCCAGTTTGAACTTTTTGGCACGTAGCACCCTTTTTTTCATTGCTTCATTTTTGCAGATTATTGTTAATTATTGTTAATATCATGTTTAAATACCATTAAATTCATACCATAAATTTTAATTTAGCCTTTATGTTCCATGTAATAAGTTCTTAATAAATTATATTCTTTAGTACTGATACTGGAGTCTTCAGTGAAAAAAGTGCTCAATATTTTGTAATACTGTAATTCCAACACAACAACCATCTACAAGAGAAAACACAACTTTTACTGCTATACAACTAAATACTAAATCATTCGTCAAAAAATTTGCCAGTTCTGAAACTCAATAGATTACAGTCCACATTTGTGACTGAAAGTAATTCCTTTCTTTTACTCTAGATTCAACTTTAATTATTGCTATTAATGTTGTCAGTTTTCTGTTATTGCATTGCTTACTAGAATTCATTTATTTAAAGTTTTACAGTCCTTCATGTTTGTTCCTGAATAAATTAGCATATGAGGAGGATTACAGTGAATGTTCCTGCAAAGTGCAAATAATTTATAAACAAAAGAAATGCTGTAAGATCATTGGAAAACAAGTTTCTAATATATATAAATACCGGGAGAGCCAACAAACTAGGAACCGGCTGCACAGTGTTTTTTCCTCTTTGTGCTCGTTACCCTCTGTGTCTATCATAGCATGGTGTAGATACAGCATATTTAAAATTACTTTTAAAGGATTTGCTTATCAACTTTATGATCAGTGAAATAACACAGCACAGCTGATTCTTGGCTCACTGGCTCTCTCTGTGTATACAGAATGTTTAAAAAATGTGTCTGATATTGCAACAGGAGTTGGGATTGGGCACACCTAGAGTAAATGTTTCTATAAACATATGTCTGAAAACAAATACCTGTTGAGATATGAGCCATTTTACTAATATTGAGTATTTACGCCAGACAATGGACTCTGTTCATTGGATGGATTGGTCAAAGAAGTCCAGTAGCATGGCCTCCCCATTTGCCAGATCTCAATCCACTGGATTTTTGTCTATGGGGACATTTAAGGGCATTGGTGTGTGCCAAACCCATCGACAATGTGCATATGCTGCAACACCATGTGACCAATGCATGTACCCAAATCTAAGAGCAGCCAGGTATGGTCAAAAGAGTTCTGGATTTTTTGAGAAGAGGAGTTGAAGCATGTGTAAGAATGTATGGTAACCACATGGAGTATCTCCTGTAGTAGTGTCGACAAAGTGTGCAGATGTTACCAGAGGACAGAATGGCAGGAATTATCATAAGTCCTGTTTGGTGTTTATGGATGTTTACCTAACAACTGTCATTAACCATTTGAGACAGTAAAATGTTCTCTAGAATGCCCTTGTTGGATTAAGTCCATTGCCTGGTGTAAGTAGTTAACACAAGTAAAAATGGTTCATATCTCAATGGGTATTTGTTTCTGGACATTTTATAGGAACATTTAATATAGTTTTGACCAATCCCAACTCCTGTTGCAATATCAGACACTTTTTTTAAACACCTGGTACACAGCAATGGAGGGAGACACCTTGCACACGGAGACTTAGATAACTCTATTATGGCTAACACTTCCTTCCTGGAGTAAAGGAAGCTACAGTCCTCAGGTAGACAGGCCACAGAGATGCACAGAAGTGCCTAATAGTTCCAGACTTAAAGACCTACTGGAGCTGCTTAGTGAGAGCAATGAATGATCCTTGGGCCAATGGGCTGTGTCCATGGAGAGTGCTTTTTCTTTGAGCAAGTATCTGTGCTGTTTATCTGATAATGTCATACACTACAAAACCTAGAAGCACACCTAAAAGATGGGGAGGAAATAGAATAAAAGAGAAATTATGGAAAAGAGATTATGGTAGATGAGAAACCATCCCAATATTTTCCGGCTGATTAGGGTAAACCATGAAAACCCAAGGTCAGAGTGGGTGCGCAATGGGAATGAACATATGATCTCCCAAATGGGAGCCTCATAAGTTACTGGTAAGCCATCTTGGTCAATAATTTAAGTAAAACTGCACAGATCTAAAATCTGTTGGAAGTTCAGTCAGATTTGAAGAACTGCTGTAGTTGGAAGTTTAACCAAAGTAAAGCATGCTCATTTATTATCATGGCATTGAGCTTTTCAAGTCTTGTTTAACCTTCCAATCTTAAACCATAAATGAATGATGTATGAAACAAAAATTAATAGATCCAAAGTGTGTTTTGTAGTTCAATTGTTACAAGTGTTTTGAAGAAACTAATATCACAATCTCCTCCCCCTGCCAAAAAAAAAAAAAAAAAAAAAAAAAAAAAAATATATATATATATATATATATATATATATATATCTGGACTACACAAAATAATATGTAAAGACTGCAATAAAATTTATCTAGGAAAGACAGAAATTAATGTTGGCACCCATCTTAAAGAACCTGAGGCACATTAAATATAAACAAATAAAAAATCAACAGTAATAGCTCACCTTTGGTACCCTAACCTTAATTCAGAAAATAGCATCTATATTTTAAAATATGTTCAACATAAAAAAGAACTGGACACATGTGAGAACATATTTTTAAAGGAACATGAAGCAGGTTTGATGTTTTGAAATTCTCACTGAGGACAACATACACTACAAGTTCATCAGTGGCTCAGTAGAAGAAATCCAAGATCCGGAGCCAACAATGTTTTTGGCAGTCAACAATACCTGGGAATACAGACAACATGTCTGCAAAATACTGTTTTTATAGCTAATTAAATGTAAATTTGACTAAAAAAGTGTTCTATAAAAAGTGTTTTGAAGTTAACAGTACATCAGTTCAATTGGAGTATAGTTAATGGGGCTTCTCAGCACTGATTTATAGTAGCTTTAAACCATCATTGACATTAACACAATGCAACTAATGGATTCATAATGGTTCTGGAGATAAGATTATTACTTAGGGCTCTATATGCATGCTTTAGGTAATTGAAACAGACATTAGTCATGAGTTTGTGTTGATCTATTCTATGTGCGAGTGATGAAATCGTTATTGCTGCGCAATGAATGGTTTGAAAGATCCAATTTGCCTACACCATCAGGTCAATGCATGTAATACATTGGCAAGATAGAAACTGTGCATAAAAAATTTATCAGTATAATTTTTGTAAACATTTTTGTTATTTACTCATCTTTATAGAATGAATATTCCAGAAATTATACTACTTTTCTGGTATTCTTTGTCTGTAGCTATAAAACAAGTAATCTCAGGGAAAATGATAGATAGTGAGATAGGGTAGATTTTGTGCTGTAATATTTCTGCTTGGCACTGAGTGAAATTGCATTTATCAAAATTAAATTTCAGCTTCAAGAAATTTTGATTGTTACATAAAATGTTTTCTGTGTGTTACATAGCATATGTGATATTTCTTAAATTTTAATGCAATTTTCTCAGTTTATTCTGCAATTTAACTGACTGATATAATGAGATAATTCAGATGGAGTAAGTTTCCAAAAATTTTCTGTACTGAAATAACTTGGTCTTTGGTATTTTCTGCTCCATGTAAAACATGAAAGTATGCAGTAAAGTGTTCATAAGTTTGTCATTAAGTGATATTTGCTCCTTTTCTTTCTCATTTAGACAAGAAACTTCACACATTTAACAAGTTCTGCTGCTCCATGTTTGCTGAGTTTCATATACAAAGTACTTCTGTATTTATAGCTTCACAGCCATGTTAAATTAATAAATGTAAAGCTTATGGCCACTACAAACTCTATGGGCTTCCTCAGGAACTGGAGGAATGAAGATTTATTAATTTAACATGGCTGATCACTACGCTTGCCATAGTTGTGGATTTTGCAGAGAATCTGTGATTTTATGCTAGAAGACATGTCCAGGACAAAGAGATAAATCTGCAAAAGCAATGAGTGCTAAAAAAGTTTTTATTATCAACTTGAGTCTTACTGCCAAATGCCATTCAAGTATTTCACAATTCCTTACGATAGAAGTTTTGTGATGGCAATACTGTGACTGACAAAGACCATTGATATATTGCCAATCTCGGGCTAACAGTGACAGCAGAAGCAGTGGGTGAAATTTGTTAAAGATTCTGTTTCTGAAGAGCAATATTCAGAACTGCTTGCAGTTGTGCAATACTGTTCGCCATTCCAGGGTATAACGCTAATGTGAAGATAGTATGTTCTTTAGTGAATGCATAATGGACAGAAGAAAGGAAGAGGCTGGCATTAACTGCAGTCAGTGCAATGCTCCAAATTCAGTATAACATGAAAAATATAAATTGCACTGCTTTTCACAGACTCGTTTAGAATCAGAGCAAGTTCTTTTCTTCTGTTCAATGCTCAGAGAAATATGACTGGTACAAAGCTTAGTGTAAAATAGATCTCAATTGTAGCAACACAATTGTGTATATTTTAGTAATTTGTGTTTAATTTTTTAATTAAAACATTATTTAATGCAAACTAACATTAATTTTCTTCATTAATGACACTCTTTGCTGATAGCATTAATGCTTGGACTAATTTTCATCATTAATGACAGTTTCTTTGCCGAAGGTGTTAATGTTTGGACTATGTCATTGATTTTGATTTTTAGATTATGGCAACCCTGCTGATTACCCGTGAAGCAATGTTTACAGTGAAACCTTTAAGTGCTACATTACATCTCTGTAATGCTGGCAAATATTGGCACAGTTTCAGCTTCTAAATCATCTTATTCCGTTCTGTTAATATTTTGTTTGTACTTTCCTATCTCCTGAAACTAACATTCTCCAGTCTTTTTCCATAATGGCAATAATCATGCAATGTAGATGGTTTTTGTGCTATAGCAGCAACAGTTTTTGTAGTTTGTACAACTCAACCGCCTAACTGAAGGATGCAAGTTAAATGACTGATGCTAGAGTGGCATATCATTGTTTCTTTCTGCACTTTTGGTGCTCATCTTTTTCCCCTATTGTACCAAAGTGTGAATGAGCCAATAAGATAACATTTCAGGTTGGGCAGTAAAGGCTGCTTAAAAAGAATATGAGACATGATATCTGCTGGTTATTTGTTTAAAAATAATGATCAAGTAGATTTGCTCAGATTGAAATGTCTGAATGAATGATACACGAAAACAGTACCCGTATTTTGAAGAACAACAAATGTGGGCTTTATTAACATATGTTATAATGACAAGTGTTTCATGACAACATAATTGGAATGGCAAATACATGAAAATGATAATCAAGATTTTACTAGGCATTTCTGCATTAGAAGATGTATGTTATGGTGTTTACCTTTTCACTTAAAGGGGCAGTGTTTGATCTTGTGGAGTAAAAACAGGCGTTCCTTCACATTACCTGTTTTCTATTACATTGCTGTTCTATGAGCATTTAAATGTAGAAGGTGAAGAGCAATTTCTAAGCTGCAGTAATACTCGCATTTCAGCTTTGAATTATGGAAGCACATGAAAAGTATATGGGAAAAGAAGTACAATATTATTATCTTCAATATAAACTTTCTTTCTGTATAAACCATGTTACAAAATATACTACATGGAAGAAAATTTATAGGAAAATGAAACTGATTAACAACAACTATGCTGAATATGTCAAAAAACTCAATAATACACAATTTACAGCAAACTTTAAATAATTGATGTTTCAACAATAAATTCTGTGTTTTTTTTATATTTCCAATTTATCTCAGAATAACAACAATATCCCATTTCTATCTAAACGTTTTATGTTACATACAAAACCAATCAACATTTCAAATTGGTTAACATATCTCTACATACGCACATGAAAATTGTTATAAAATAGTTCAGTTTTGTAGAGGCTATTTAGAAAACTAGGTATATTAGGAATTAACCATTACTTTATATAAACCAATGAGTCCAAGGAGGCGGAGGGAGGAGAAATACCTCATCATCCAAGAGAGTAATGCTAGCAAAGCTCCGAGCTCTACTAGTTTATTATAACATCTAGAAAGAATAAAAATGGATTATAAGATCAGGTACTTACACTGTCAGTTTATGATCTAACTCAGGCCTTTCCAATTTGAGCACTTAGTGTTGGGGCACTGCCAGTGCAGCACTCAGTGGCCCCCATGCCTTCGCCCGTAGTTGTCACTGCGATGGCAAGGACAGACAGTAAAGAGTAACATATTGTCTCTCTCTCTCACTCTCTCTTCTCAATACAGAGGTGCTATTATCTAGGATATAGCAGATAGCAGAGCAGTTATAATTTTTTCTTTGTTACAAAATGCTGTTTAATTCTTCATGTAAAGATATATATTTTGTTGTCAATACTTAAGGGAAAGCCCAATGCTAATTTGTCAAAGAAATTAACAGTATGACACCTCAACTTGAAAGTCCGTCCTGAAAAAGCATCACAAATTTCCAAACAAAGCCAATAAAACTACAGTGTGATGTAATCCTAGAGGACAGGTACTGCCATTGTAGCAATGATTTAATTAAATTTTACAAAGGTGTTAATCAACAGGAATGTCCCAAAATTTATGCACTTGTCTTAAAATTTGTGTCAATATTTGATACAACTAATGCATGTGAACAGATATTTTCAATTATGAATTTAAATAAAAGTAAAAGTGGGATGACTGTCTGATGCTGCCTTAGGGGTGATACTGCAAATTTCTACTGCCAAATCTATTGTACTAAATATTGGTAAATTAGTTGCATCAAAATTATGTAAAAAATCTACCTACATGGTAAATGTACTTAAGGGTAACCATACTATATGTAAAGAATAAATGGTGAGTTTGTGTGTTCACAAAATTGTCAATAATTGTTTTGGTAAGCTGTATGATGACTGAAGAGATTCAACAGTCAAGACAACATTCGGCCTACTGCAAGCACTTTGGCTACCACTACCACAATATATTCTTGATGCTGTCTCTGCCACTCCAATTTCCCCCACCTCTCTGGTGCTCAGCTCAGCACCGGTGCTACCGTCAGTGCCAGCCAGGGCCCTGGCGGCACCTCAGTTGGAAAGGCCTGATCTAACTGAAGATTGAATTCACTGAGAATTCCGTGTTTATACATACTCTTTTATCTTTTAATTTTATGTAACACATCTCATACAATAAAAAATCTATGTATTTAAACTAAACATGCTATATAGCTCAAAACTGGCAAATTCCTCATTCTAGTAAACTATTAAATGTGAAGCTGTGTAGGTAATGCAAGTAGGCTTCCGTTCACTCTAATTATTGTTTGGCATAGTCACTGTTTGATAATTACTTGTATACCAGAAAATTAAGAACATTAAACACATTTGTTTCTCTTGTCATTTGTTACCAACTCGGGCTTATTTTCTTACCACAGCTCTGCATCAGTAGTATGGTAGTAAAAGAAGCTAAAATATTAACATCCAGTGAATGTGTCATAAATTTTCCACCCACTATTCTGTGAATTTAGTTGATCTGAATTTTAATTTGAGCAATAATATTCCAAGTTTGTTTCTTGTTTACTCCTCTCAGAGCAGCTTTAACAAATACCAAGGCATAATTAAATCTTTGTACTCCAAGTGTACGTTCATTCATAATTTTCTTTTTTGTCTTCAATGAGGTACACAAAAAATATTATGGACAATAAAACACAGAGTAGCTATTATGAATATTATTTAAAATAAGAAAGAAATTTAATGACATTGGATATACATTTACATATATACATACACACATGTATATAGAGGCTTAATGTTCAGACCCACTCATTTTTCCCTCTTTATAGTTTTAATTAATTCACAATTTCATCCTTCAAGCTGAGAGAGATTAATAAAGCTAGCTGACATATTTGCATGATTTTTTTATTGCATTATCCTATCTTCCAAAGAAAAGTGTCCAGAAATCCCTGCATGCTTTATACTTTTATAAAGTGAAGTAAAACTGCACTGAAATGTGAGTTTTGTTCTTAATGATTTTTTTTTATTGTGCACCCTTTTCTTTCATTACAAATTCATAGTGTTAAGGTCCTTTACATGAGCAAGGAATTGAAATGTGATGAATATTCTGAGAGGGAAAGTAACTAGAAAAAAGTATACAATGAAAAATAATATCACAGAATCTAATGAAAATTCAGGTATAATTGGGTACCATTATACTAGCAAACCTGTTGATTATCAGATTGCACAAAAAGTGATCTTGGGATACTCTTGGCTTTAAATGAAATGTTACGCTTTGCTGAAAAAAATATGTAAAAACAATTATATCAAGACTTTCATTTTATCGTGCTACTCAGGATACAACCAGTCTTTCTACTGGCAATTTTAGAATAATGTATATTCCACCAGGAGGTGAGTAGGAACTTTCAGTGTTGTGCTGTAATGAAGAAGGATGCAGAATCTCTCATCGCTCTTCTGGTGCACCATCACTTGGATTTCCATTGGAATTACTATTGGAATCCGATGTAATCTCCCTTAGTGCAGGCAGAGAAACTTCCATGGATAGTTTTCTAATAGAGACATAAAAATGCATTTCTATTAGTATAGAATTTTATTGTTAACTCACTAACCAACCAACATCCAGTGCAACAGTCCATTCCAGGGCAAGGCCTACCAGCCTGACTGCTCCATCTTCCACCTCTCCCATAGAGTTGCCACCTTTACAACAATGAAATAAGGGACATACTCAGAAATGTTAAAGAATTGCCAACAATATGTGAGAAAATATAAAGTTTAGATATTCAGCCATAGAGTTAAATGTTTTACATAAGAACAATGTAAGAAAATAATAATGGAAATAACATTAAAAGTCTATTTTCTACCTGAAGTTGACAGCCATCAACTTGGTTTGCAATTTTTGAATTGTCAAATATATCAGCCATTAAGGTATTATTACAATCCATAATTGAATAGCTCAGATTATGTTCGATAGCATGAAACACAAGGGCTGACTCTGCAGCAGAAATAATGCAACTTTCAGGTGATTTAATTGGTGAGAAAAATGGAGTGTTTCTCTACACAGGAGTAATGAATGTATGTTAAGTTGCATGGCATCGCAAAGGGCCCCCCTTGAAAATTAATGAATTTAATGTGCAGTTAATTACTGACTATTAGACTGTTTTAATTTGGTATTTAGCACAAATACAGTTATGTGCAACAAATACTATAATTTTTTACAACAGAGTAATGAATTATATTGTTTGATTGCAAACTTCCCACATGCGGCCCCCGCCTGAAAAAAAATCTGTTGATGCTCATATTGTTCTTCACTCCTGGAATGTTGCTTCAAATCTGATTCATCTCCATGAGAGATGAATATAATTCTATTGCATACTGTGCACTGAGTTTAACCAAGTTTAAGATGCCTCCCAAGATATCTTATAATGTTATTCATTTGCACCTTTGGTGAAACCAAAATAATTTCATTTTTGTTGAAATCACACATTTTAAACACATGTCAGACAATATTCAACTGCTGTTTTGACATAGACACTACAAGTGAGACCATTTTCTTTTGTACCAGAAGTTTAGATATTCAACTATACAGCCCACAATAGTGGTTGTCCGTTCTAAGCATACTTAAAAATCATCAATCTGGGCCATGTTTGAACCTGTAACTTGGGATCAGTGGACCAGCTCCTAACCAACAGCCAAGACATTGTGGTTGGAGACATAGGCAACATTGCTAGGTCAAGATAGGTGAATGTGAGAACTGGTTCCTGGATGTAAACAACAGCATGCCTGAACTGGGAGGGGAGGGACCAGTGGCTTTGCTTTCCACATGACCCTTAATCCAAACAAACATGACAGAAGGGTGGTGTGATGTTTTAAGAAAATGACAAGTACTCGTATAACTGGTAGCTATTGACCTTCACTAACAGTTGAAAGTATTCATCATTCAATAAGCATTTTGTGGTTGCCGAGTGAAAACTATGCCATGTTCACCATGTTTATGTCAGCTCCACTAGAAGTTGAGTCATTATTAGAGTCAATACACATTAGAAGGCACATATATAGTGAAAAAAATAAGTATTTTTACTAGATAATCATATGCACAGCATGAGGTTTACAACCCTGACTCCTTGAGACATGTATTCTTCTGGCCATGGAGGAAATACACAACAATGAAAGTGTCTTTGCTGGAGTATGACATACTTGATCATAAAGGTGTCAAGCTTGCAAGTGTGTAAATGATGCACATTTTGAACAATCTATGAATTATGTGAATCATTTGGTTTATTTGATGATGAATAACACAGGCAGTTGACAAGGAACCAAAAATGGGGGAGAATGGCTCCTGAAACATGTTTTCCTTGTTAAAATAGTAAGTCTTGCAAAAACAATAATCAATGCAAAACTCTAAATATGACTTACTGTTTATTCTTTTGCTGTCCAAGTTACTAGTATCATTTAGCAGACTTTGTAAAAGGCTAATATGTGCTTGTTTACATACTAGAAAGATAGTTTGGTTTATTAAATTAGCAGTATCAATTACAAAACATATAGAACTTTAATTATCTGTAGCTAATTATGCCATATGCTATGATATGACAATAGCTATATATCTGTAAATTTTGAGCTTAGGTTACAAAATGTATCATTGGAGGATGAAGATTAATTATTAGAAGGTTGCAGATGTGGAATGTTTATTTACACTCATGAACTATATAGTGAAAGTGAAACCTGTTTACACACTGCCCTACTTCTGGTTTTGAAGGGGAGAGTTGCACACCCATGTGACCAGTTACCAGTTCAGTCGAGTGATGGAGCTGTAGTGTACACATTGTGTAGGAGTGAATTCCAGCTTCTAGCATGTTGCATGCTCCTCCGTTACTTTCTGTCTTTCTTTTCTTTATCTATTAAGTAGTGTTGTATATGGATACAATGGCAACATGATATGTATGTTAAAATACTTTGAGGCTACATTCAAAAAAGAAGATCTGCGACCATCAGCTATGGATATACATTGTTGGTTTGACGAAGTGTTAAACGTTAAGGAAGTAGAATTACTTGCAATTCAACTGGTAGGCAAACAGAATGCCACTTATATTAAATTTAGTAATACAATGATTTACCACCGCTATTTACTATATCAGACTGTTAAATGGGGCCAACTACATCGGTAAAAATCATTCCAGCAGAGGAGGAACTGGTTACCATACATATTTTGAACATACCGCTTGAAATTCCTAATGACTGTGTACAAAATATATTGGTCAACTATGGCAAGGTTTGGTCGGGGAAAACTGGGCTCATCGGTATCGGTTTAAAGTTGAGACCGAAATTAGGATAGCTACAATGCACCTTAGTAAACTGATTCCCTCCAATATATTTGTTGTTGGACATGTGCCTACGTCACCTATCCTGGACAGGTACAAGTTTGTTTTTCATGCAGCAGTATTTCACACCTGTGACATGCATGTCCAAACAGGGATTTCTGCCAGCCAGTCAATTTTAACCCAGGAAAAGTGTTACCTTCAGTGATCTCTTCAAGGACCCTGGCTCCTCATCTGCCTGCCTTCTGATGATGCCTCCTTGGCCCCGATTACTTTAACCCTTTCATGCCTGGTGTGTATTATAAGATACATAGGCTTTTTTTCCTATTTGTACTAGTTTTAACTTTTTTTCTGCTATATTCTTGTTATACTGTCTGTCACCAATTAAAAATACATATTTGAGACGTTTTGAATTGTAAAAAATTATTTTTTTCACAATTTATATTGTACTGTTTTTTTTTTCATAAGAAAAGAAGCAAAATCCATGCAACTGCAGTCAAATGATACCCCGTCATCATCCACGCATGCTATCACACCGATTATTTAATGTGGGCCCTCCCCGTCCTTTATCACAGGCACATTTGACTGCAGTTGCTGAGACTCGCACTTACGACCTCAGGCTTTGAGTGCATGGCCAGTGCACTTCGTGTTGCCTCAACGATCATGGCTATTCAACCCAGCAGGCTGAAGGTGTCCCAGACCGCCTAATCTAAACCGGTTTTGAATTAGAGGAAGAACAGCATAAGTAGCAAAATAATTCAGGCATGAAAGGGTTAATAGCTGCCACAGACTCTATAGTAGCATCTAATGCTGCTGCAAGTGCAATGGAGACTTAGTTGCAGGTGTCTGCCCCAACTTAATTCTTCCCAGTGTGCCCTAAGAACAGCAGTGGCCTTATGCTTCTGGGCAGTCAAATGCAGCAAGTGCGGTACTCCCTTGCATTTCTTCGGAATGAGGTGCTCCTCACTTGGAATCTGGCACAGACACTGGTGATGAACTTTCCAAGGGTTTTCTGATTTGTTGGTTCACCTGGACTGCTTATGAGTGATTTTCCCATCCCTGTGCCTGCTGGGGTTGATCTTCTGTTGGCTCCTAGAGACAGCAGCACTGCCTCAGTTGACATTGGCTGCTCCCAGCCTACTAATGATTCACTAACTGCTATGACTTTGGATGATGATAGTTGGAATTCCACAATGGAAGCAGAATACCTTCAGATAACTTTGCCATGAGAACAATCGAGCCAGGACTTGACTGTTGGTTCTGCCAATAGGTTTTATAAAAAGGCAGAAGGAAGTATGCTAGGATTTCCTTGACCGCCGTGCTGACCAGTTTGCCTTGTTGCTCATCTCCTTCCTTTTCTTTCCAGTATGACCAGCACCTAAGTATAGCTACAGTTAACCACAATGGCAGTTCCGTTCCAACCAAATTGTATGCCCTACAGTGATTTTTGTATGACTTTGATGTTGATACATTTTTCTTACAAGAAGTTACCTTCTCCGATTTTTCCTCTCATTGCAACTATACAGTGCATGTGAACTTAGGGACTGACTGCAGGGGCATGGCACTTCTCACCAAACCTGGTATTGTGCTCCACTCCATTGAATGTCTCCCCTTTGGACATGGAATATCTGGTGTTTACCAAGACTGTCAGTTTATCAACATCTATGTCCCCTCAGGGAGAAACAAAAGGAAGGAGCAAGAGGATTTCTTTTGCACAGACCTGCCATATCTACTTTGCGCCTTACCTAGCACTTATAACTTTGGTGGTGACTTCAACTGTGTCCTTTGTCCAGCTGACTGTATGTTCCTATCAACCTAGTGCATGCCTACAGCAGTTGACTTCCAATCTGCGTATGGTGGATGCATGGCTTGTGAAATGACAAGACTGTGGCCTACACCCATGTTACCTCTCACTTTTGAAAGTTAATGGCTTTTTTCCCTTCACTCTCAACATATACCTACCTGTCTATGAGAAGATCATATGATCCAGGTGCAGAATGTGACCTTCCAGATCTCTGGAATTTTTCACTTCGGCTTTCTCCAATATTTTCTGAATGTCCTGATGACTCTCTTCTGCTATCCTGACTTACTCCTCGGCGATGACCAAAGGGATTCTTAAAGCAATCAAAATAAGATGGCTTAAATAGAGCAACAGTTTTTCTTTCAACACACATTTACAATTTTAAAAATTTAAGAGCAGTTCAGAGTACTCTGATAAATTGTTGCATTGTCATTCTCTTGCATGACAATTATTATTGATATCAATAGCTTTTATTACAAAATTATTTTGACATATTACTAAGGCATTCATTAGTCTTAGAAAGCATCATACTTTAATAAAGAATAAACCAAGTGTAGAGGCTGGAAAAGAACCTATTCTTTATTTTTTCTTTCAAAATTTTAAAAATGGTTAAATTAATAAACCAGAAATATTGTTTCCTTTTTTTCATTCTTTCTTTCTTTTATCTTCCTTCAATTTTTGAGACGTAAATTTTCGAAAACAGGAGCTTACATTTGGTCACTGCATGCCAAAACCCTCCCACAGCCTTTTAAAGACTGTTTATCTTAAGTTCACATTTTTCTTCTTGAGGTAAAAGCTTGTAAAAATTACAATGCTAGCAGGGTATATAAATTCAAGAATTATTTAATGAGTGAAAAATTTCCATAAAAATTAAAGCATTTATAGCATTTTTAATTCAAAAACTATCTCAATAATTAATAAGAACGTTAACCAGCTAAGTCAAGTAAGGTATGATAAATGTCAAGACAGCTCCCATCATGATTTAAGTGATGACTATTAAGAAATGTGTACCAATATATGCCAGCATAAAACTTATAGATGGAGGAGCCCATTAAGTGTATATATATATTGCAATAATATATATATTTTTTAAATTCTGGGAGACCTGGGTTCGATTCCCGGTACTGGCATGAGAATTTTCTCCTGCTGGAAGTCTGGTCCAGCATGCACTCAGCCTTGTTAGGTCCCTGAGGGGCCAATTGAGGAGCTACTTGATTGAGAAATAGCGAACTTTGGTTGCAAAGATTGCATAACCAGCTGCAAGGAATCAGGGCACAGACCACGTCCCACCCTCCAGTACTATACCCCACTCATGCTGCCTGTGGTGGGCAGAGGTGTGGGACTCAGTGGCCAGGCAGTAGGCCTTGGCCCAGAAAGGCCTGTTGCACTGTGGGTTGTTATTGACTATGTTACTCAATTTGAAACCTGCAGTATGTTCAGAAGATTTCCATGTGTAATTTACAGATTTAGAAACACATGCCAACTGCTTGCTTTATGTCTACAGCTGCATTGGTCTTCCCTCATATCTGTGTTTATTTTGGATTGTGTTAACACTATGTCTTCATTGCAAATGGGGTCTAAGTTATCAGAAGTTAGATAGGAGAATAAAATTGCTACCTACATTGAGGTGGTATGAACAGCAATCCCTGCAGATGCTGCAACAGTCAGTATTTATTCAGTAGTGTGTTGAAATCATAGAATCATAGTTCATCATTACCATATGTTAATGGTAAATATCTTAAACATCTTATGAGATTGCAAAACTTAAGAGTGTCAAAGTTATCTTTTATGCATTTGTATAATTAGTAATAAACTTAAGAGCATATTTTTAACTTCATATACATTTTTGAATCCTCTGTATTTTTTCTTTTTTTTTTTCTTTATCTGATTACCCTCCCTGTATGGAGGACTTGCTAGGTTGTGCCTAGGGTCAGATGCTTGTCGGGGAGCAGACAAACCTATGGACTGGATAGAGTGAAGACCTGGAAGTGGATGGTCAGCCAAGCACCAGGTATGAGAGTGAGGAAGAGGACAATATGAAATGCAGGCTAAATGGATGACTGGAAAGGTGATTATGGAGCAGTTGCTGGAATGAGTAGCAGGGGTTGCCAGAAAACTTGGAGAAAACCCGCCCAAATGCCGCTTTGTCTATCAGGATACCACATGCAGGTCACTAAAATCAAACCTGGGCTGCCTAGATGATAGGCGAATGGTCTAGCCACTCACCTATGGTGCCATTATTGTCTTTATGTGCTACATACAAATTTTACATTAAGTATGCATATCCAAAAAATCAACAGTTCTGTCACATAGATAGTACAAAAAGCTAACCTACCACTGGGAAAAAGAGAAAAATTTGATTTTTGAAAACTGATGGAAAATTACTTCTTTATTTTAAATCTTATATCTTAAGGTAAAATACAATGAAGTAATTTTCACCTGTATGTAAAATTCTGACTTTTTATTACTCTAACTTCACTTTTTACACCAGAAGCTACCGATTTACTACTTTGGGATGCCCTTAATTGCACACTCTCTACTGAATTCCTTTCACCCTTTTGAACTTCCTCTTTTCTTGTCATACAACAATTCTTCAGTAACTGAAATGTACACTGAACAATATTAAAACAATTAGAAACCTTTTAGCCTCAACATTCTCAGTCAATTAAAAACTGTTTTTAAAAGGAATCCAAATTAAAGACAGTATAAATATGTTATTCCATAAAAAAATAGTTTGTGTATAGAGTATGAAGGGCTCTTACCTGGAAGGAATGCTTTTTGAGCATGGTCTTAACAAGTATAAGGGTATCTAGTTTTGGAATGGATTGTATAACCTGGCGCACCTCCTCATCAGTCACCTCTACTAGTACACAGTTTTCTTCTTCACTAGGTAAAGGTGCTGTTCCTTGTGCTGTGACCCAGGGATGGCGCTAAAAATAAATGGAAGGAAAATATGACTAAGCTTAAAACTTATTCCTTTCAAATGTGTGCCTGAAAGCCTTACAATGTCAAGGAAATGTTAATATCTGGGACCAAAAGCTGAAGTTCAAATATATGTTTTAACTGCATTACAAGCAAACATAGTTATTTTCAACGTGTTTAATTCTATAGTTAATATGTAACCCTTGTTAATGAGAGGTATAAACCTCTTTTTGGAAATAATTTCTATCTCTGGGAACCCTAGTCAGATAATTTTCCCTTGGAATATACTGTGACATCGGCTGCAGCACACAATGACGGTTGGGGCTGAGCTGCCCCACCTTACTGGCGATGCGTATATTGAAGGCACTCAAGGTCAGGTTGGCTTGTGAACATGTGACAGAGCGGCAGAACCAAAAGGGGTTTTCCAGATTATTCTAGAAGTGTCTGGCAGCTAGCACATTTATAAAAATTTGATAAAGGTGCATGTTATGTCATCCTCGCTATATAAGGAGGTGAAGGAACAAACAGTGTGAGTGAGTTACAGTCAGGAGAGTCAGTCTGTTCTTAGTTTGAGTGTGCATGTGTCAGCTGCATGTGTCATCATGTCATGAAGCAGTTATGAGTGTTGAGTGACTGTATCATCAGACTTAGTGTTTGAGAGACAGTGAAAGGAGTAAGTCAAGGTTGTGAGAAGAAAACAGTTGGGAGTTGTAATATGATGAACGACTAAAGACTGTCAACTTCAGCAAAAGACAACCGTATTTGTGCACTCAGTTAAAGGAAGATAAAGTGAAAAGGTGACTGGACTGGACTTTCATCATTTTTGTCACAATATTTTTTCCATTTGTCATAAAATGTTATAGAATAGGATCAGGTTGCTTTGCATCCTGATGCTTCACAATGTAAAAATGTGAACATTCTAAAATTTAACTTACCAAAATTATGAATGAATGATTACTTTTATAGTGTAGATCAATTCTTAAACTTGTTTTTATTTACATCTCCCCGTCTATATGATTTATCAATTTTAAATTCCCAAGAAAGCCATGTCTGTGATCAACAGCAACATATTCTCTATCAGGAAAGTCTATATGCATAAAAACTAATGGTGGAGCTCTGTTTTTGTCACATACAACAGAATAGAAAGAAAAACAATGCATTTAAAGATCTGTATCAGTTGATCAATCCTGTCTGATATTAGTCATAGGACACAGTGATGAACACAGCCAGCTTCCTCCAGGAGAAATATCAAGCTTCATTGGGGGGGTGGGGAAGAAATGTTATAGACTCCAAATTTTAGTAATAGCATACTAAGAAAATAACAATGGTACTAATTCCCATATATCAGGCCAATTAATGATAATTGATTGTTCTAATACACACAAACCGTGTGTAGACAAGCTTTGAAAGGTGGAATCAGAGCCGAAAAATTCAATACCATAACCAGAATTTGAATCATGGATCTTCCACTTCACTGAGCTACCATGGTAACCTATCGGTACACCCTGAAATTTCCCAAGCAAGAATGCATGTGCTGGTATGTTGCCATGGTAGCTTAGTGGTTTAAAGCAACTCTGCATAGACTGAAAGATCCGTGGTTCAGATCCTGGCTGTGGCATTGCATTTTTCATTTCTGATTC
Organism: Tenodera sinensis; assembly: GCA_030765045.1. NCBI lineage: Eukaryota > Metazoa > Arthropoda > Insecta > Mantodea > Mantidae > Tenodera > Tenodera sinensis. The sequence goes on from CM060968.1 coordinate 83,636,699, forward strand.
TTTTTTTCAATGCTACTAATATTTAAAATTTCCCTTAATCTCTGAAATGTAATTAAATTATGTGTAAATACTAAATAAGTATTCCCTAAATTATTTAACTATCTTAAAGAACGAGTGTCTTTAGTGTTCCATAATGGATGTCAGCCTTTAAGATAAATGAAGCAACATCAAAACACTAATCTGCTGTTTTATTATGAGCAACAGCTTATTAATTTAATTTAAAAGGTGAGTTAATTAATAACACTGAACAACACTTACAACATATTTTTCCGGGACGCGTTTCGAAGGTTAACTTTCCTCCATTATCAACCGAACAATAACTGGGTTTCCATGATGTTTCATGGTGCAGAAGGTGTTGCTTCTTTTGGTGTTTCTTCTGATGGCGGTTCAATGAACTTGCTGAAAATGTCTCTCTGAGGAATGTCAAAATTAAATACTCTGTTTCTATTTTTTAAAATAAAGATTTGTTCTCATGTGGACAGTTCTTGTTTTCTGGTTATGTGTTTGAGAAGTTTCGGTTCCAGCTTTATGTCATGATTTTTTGTCCCGAAGTGAAATGCAATCGCTGATTTTTCTAATTGTTTACTCTTAATGCTGCTAACGTGTTCCTTGGATCTAATTTCTAAATTTCTTTTGGTTTTCCCTATGTATATTTCATTACAATCACTGCATTCAATTTGGTATATGCCAGATTTTTTGTTAGGTGGAATAGCATCTTTGATGTTTGAAAGTAGTAGGTTTTTTATGGAGTAATGGTTTACTGCTGCTAGCTGAATGTTGTATTCCTTGAACACCTTTTTAAATTTATCAAAGGCCCATGGATGATATGTGAATTTTATGAATATCATTTTTGTTTTTGCTGCTGTGAGAGTTGTAGTTTCTTTTAATAATTTTTTCTTTTCTGCTTGTTTTACCTTTTTATCTAATAATTCTTTGGAGAAACCGTTTTTTTGTGCTATTTCAATTATTTTGTAATATTCTGTTTTATATTCTTCTGCTGAAAGAGGGATGTTCACCAATCTATCTTTGGTAAATTTAAAAAGGTGTTCAAGGAATACAACATTCAGCTATCAGCAGTAAACCATTACTCCATAAAAAGCTACTACTTTCAAACATCAAAGATGCTATTCCACCTAACAAAAAATCTGGCATATACCAAATTGAATGCAGTGATTGTAATGAAATATACATAGGAAAAACCAAAAGAAATTTAGAAATTAGATCCAAGGAACACGTTAGGAACATTAAGAGTAAACAATTAGAAAAATCAGCGGTTGCATTTCACTTCTGGACAAAAAATGATGACAAAGCTAGAACAGAAACTTCTCAAACACATAACCAGAAAACAAGAACTGTCCACATGGGAACAAATCTATGTTAAAAAATAGAAACAGAGTATTTAATTTCGACATTCCTCAGAGAGACATTTTCAGCAAGTTCATTGAACCGCCACCAGAAGAAACACCAGAAGAAGCAACACCTTCTGCACCATGAAACACCATGGAAACTCAGTTATTGTCCGGTTGATAATGGAGGAAAGTTAACCTTCAAAACGTGTTCCGGAAAAATACGTTGTAAGTGTTGTTCAGTGTTATTAATTAACTTACCTTTTAAATTAAATTAATTACAACAACACTGTTTTCAAACTTCTATGAAAGGAAGATAACAGCTTATTACTTTAAACCAGTCCAAATTATTATTTAAATTTATACACTATTTTGTCTTTTAATGTTGTATACATTTACTAGTATATATGATTTTCTTGGGAAATTTTTTGAACTACCTTCTGAATTCATCATTCATTGGTCACATTCAAGAAATGTAGCTAAAGCTTAACTTGTCAATGTGCTACTCCATAGTACCAAAAAAAAGAAGGTTTAATAGAAATTTACTAGGTAAGTAGAATCCATTTATTCAAAGATGAGAACTGACAATCTGGAATATAAAATCAAAATGTCAATGTGTTTCTCAATTTAGTTTTCTTGATTACATTTCTTGCTACACTGTTTATTCTCGATATGCTATGCTTATTCTGAATAAACATTGCTTTCCTTGTATCCTAAAAATAACATACTCTAAAATAAAAATCACACAGTGGTACTACAAAAAAACGTTTCAGACCTTGGGTCACAAGCTATGTCACTGAATACTTATTAATCAATTTCTTGTGAATAATGCATCTGAAATAGCATATCATTGGAAGGATAGTATGCACTATATCAATTATTAAGAGCAATTTTGCTGCTCAAATCTCTCGCTTCCCAGTGGGTATGAGTGTGAAAGTTTAAGAAGTACTAACTTGACTCTTGATAACTTAACATTCTGTATAACTCTACAGCTTTTTTATTTTAATTCTTTTATTTGAATCTTGAAACTTGACTGTAATAATTTCTATAATCCGCTATGTGGTATAAACAGTATAGGTAAATTTTAATTAGTGTACATATACGTAAAACCTACTGCATTTCCCCTCACAGTAACAAAATGGCTGACCACATATTGAGCTTTGATATCTAGTCAGAACATAAGCAGCTGGTGGACCATCATCACAAAATCAAACGCTTGCCACTAATAATGTGGATACACAGCACAAACACTTGTTTAGGAAGGTTTGAAGGTTTATTGTTTTATCTAGTACGTATGTGGTAAGCTAAATTTCCTGTTACATATTTCTGGTTACAGTATTACTTCTCAGTTTCAGGCTTACTGTTAGTGTTGTGTTGTGTTGTGTTTGTGCCAGTAAAAATGTCAAACAGGAAGAGAAGATGACAAATTAACATGAAAATGGAAATTAAATTGAATGCATTGTAGAAACCGGAAAAAGGGGAATACATTAATATGGTGCAGTTTTTATTGTAGCGTTGTTTCACGTTTGAGCAATGAGGCTCTTATTTCTCTCAGGGCGTGGTAACGGATGGAATGAAAAATCACACAATGTTTCTTCACCACAATGTATTATTTTATTAACACTTTTTCTCTATTTTACATTTAAATAAATCCTCTTAGCACCGTTTTAAATTATTTAAGTCCTTCCACTTTTTCAAAAAGTGGAACAAAAGCTTGATGAAAGTCTGGTAAACGTTCTACAATGTTCACACGCTACCAAAATACGTCCTACCACTTTGGACACGTAGATGCTATTGAAAAAAAAGTTCAGTGTCACCTCACATGATACCACCTTTCTCGTATACATCCGCTTATGCTTTCATCAAATAGTTCCTTCTTGTTAGGGACGTGATCTCTAACCATTCTCCCTTTGCTATCAAGACTGAACACATATAATTCTAATATTTATACATATATATTAAAACTAAATATGGAAATATTTATGACATCTTTAAACAAACTTAGTTGATCGTAACAATGAACATTAGTAACACATTTTTGTCATTTAACCATCTCATACCAACATCAAAAAAAAATTACACTCTTAACAAATATTCACATAAACGATTTTCTTTTGGGGTCTTCTAATATTCTGTCTCAAATATATATATACATTTTAGGATTTATTACACTTTCCTGTTTCTTATATTGTGGGTTGTAAATAACAGACACTTTATTCCATAAAACTAGACATTTCAATAACTCGACACCTCTCAGTCCGCATTGGTCAATTTATTGGGATTCTACTGCAATGGACATCTTGGTGCATATAATGCATATCAGCCAATGATTGCAGTTACAGTTCTACATTGTTGGTGTTATTGCCCTATAATACATAAAGCTGTTGCATAAAAAAGCTTAGTGCAACAAAACACATAAAAGAACATTGTTATATTATATTCAAATAAAAGCTAATAAGATTTAGTATCTAGACTTCAATTTCTTTTTAAAAACATATGTTTCAAGGAACCATTGTCCTTGTCAGGTCTGACGAGTTTATCATACTACTAGATGTTTGCTGGTATACCCAAGAAGTAGATGGTGCTATTCTTCCTGGCAGTTGATGTTCAGTTGATGATGAGAATGACAGATCCTTGAAACGTGTGCTATTATTTTAACAAGTAAGTGAAGTTATGTCATTAAATGATATTAGTTTATTATTGGATTTTCTAAAACTTCACTGCCTCCACCTTAAAGAAATAAAAATTATGATCATCATATGAGCTTACTTTTACATAAAACCAGCATATTCATTTTATTTATCATGTTTGCTCTGAATAGATGTTGCATCTATTTCTTGTAGCATTATAAGTTACTGACCTTGACTTCTGGAAGAGTCAGCCTTTGGCTAGGATCTTTATGCAACATCCTCAAAATAAGATCTTTGAGATCATCGCTGATGTTGGGTTTCTCAGGAAATACTACAGCATCATTCTGGATCTTAGTGTACAAAGCAAGAACATTTTCGTCATGGAATGGAATTTTTCCATACACAAAGGTATACAATGTCACTCCCATTGACCATATATCTGACGCCTGCAACATAATTAATTGTATTAATATTCATCAAGATATAGTAGAACTTGATAACTTACATGAATGCTCACATACATAACATATGAAACTTTAAGTATTTGGAAAATTAACTAAACTCTCTCTGAAATATAAAAGACTGAGGCTACATTAAATACATGGATAAGAATTAACGTGCAAGGATGAAATGTTGCAGTCAGTGAGAATTTTCAATTGTAGAAATGGAATGATGGAACTGAATGAATAAGACCAATGGAATAATGCATTGGGCATAGGATTACTAGATGTCTGGAAATCCCTGGACATACCTTACATTTTAACCATTTGTCTGACATCCAGGGACAATTTTTGAAAAGTCTAATGTCCTACATTTTCAGAAACAAGCAGTTATCGTTTGAAAATGAACTGGAAACTGTGAAAATAGAAGTGAATAATTGGTTATTAGCAATAACTGCAACTCAATATGACAACAGAGCTACACTGACTACAGTCAAAGAATGTACTCATGCATTAGTAACTTTGAACGAGAGATTGGCAACGCAGCATTTGTACTCTAAAGCAAAATGTGGTATTCTGTGAAGGCAAAGCAACATAATGCTAATGCTGAAAGAGTATTTTCACTAATAAGAGCACAAAGGAACACATTATCTATTGATTCAGTTAGACATGGTTTTTGTGAAGTATAATTTTAAAAACTTCAGTTGTGTGGAATTTCATGATTATATTTCAAACAAGCTAGATGTTTTGCACAATATTGCTTCTTCAGAGAAGTATAACTGACTGCTTATGATTCCAATAAAAACATTATTGGGAGTTAATAATGTGGGAAAATATTTATATCATTAAGGATCAAAACCAGCTGATAAATTTCGGCATACCACTCATAGACGATGTCTTACCACTAGCCAATAGAGAGAAAAACAGCATATCAGGCAACGAAAGAAGGGGGAGGCAGTTACCTGATGTTGAACCAGTCATCAAAAGCTGAATGATAGAGAGAACCCTCTCTGAAACTAGTCCTATGATTAACATAATTACAAGCAAGTTGGAGCAGAATATGTTTAGAAATACCAAGATATTTTTCAATGTGCTCCACTGTTTTAAATTCCTCATTTTCATCAGTTTTAAATCCTAAAGTTATTTCATAACAGATATCTACAGTTTATCCCACGTCAGATCTTTATTCAATACTACTCCTAGAGAATTTACCCTGTCTACTTCCTTTAATTCCCTTGTTTTCAATAAATCTTTGTGTTTGTAGTGAATCTTTTCTGTGGCGTTTGAAATTGAATGTACAGGAAACAGTTTTCGAAAATTTTGATTTTCTCAAAAATGACTAACAATTTTGATTAAAATACAATATGCTTAAGATATTTTTATGACAAGTGAAATGTACATCTTGAATTTTCTGGGAATGGCCTCAGAAATCCTCATTCTGAGCGACTTTTGCATAAATGATAAACCATAAGAGGTATACAAAATCTTACTGCACAAAAATGTAGACTTCATTAAAACATAAGCCTTTGTCAAATACTACAATGCTATAATATGGTTCATTATTATGAATTATTTGTTATTTTGTCCTGTATTTAGTCATAAAGTTTATAAGTCATGTTTTCTACTTCACAGCGTGTTTATGATTCATATGTTTCAGTCTTCTGGGAAGTGAAAGTATGATTTGCAGGAAAATTTTATGGGTGTAAAAGTCCCAGGGCTACAACAATCCATACACTTTGTAATAAAGTTCAGGCTTCAGGAAGTGTTCAGTCTAAGAAATCTAAAACACAAGGTAGGGTTCTTAGCAAAGAAATATTAGGCAACAGTGGGTTGTTAAGTAAAGCATTTAAAACTAGTTATTATTTATTTGTGCTAACAAACTTAATGCTGGTGTTTTTAAACACACAAGCCATGTGTGGGCACTGTTTAAGAGGTGGAATCAGGACTGAAAAATTCAATACCATAGCTGGGATTTGAACCACGGATCTTCTGCTTATCAAGCAGCTGCTCTAACCACTAAGCTACCATGGCCAACTTGCCAGTATGACATTAAATTCCCCAATTTATTCGTACTTTCCTGGTTAGACCATAAGGGAATCTCACATCAGAGATAAATACTCCAAGGATGACTTACAATAGTAAGTACTTTATATCCTATGTTACTACATTAAAATTAGTTTGAAAGATGTTATATGGTTGCATCTGTGCCAGTAGACACGGATGGCAGCAGTGCCAATACCGTGAACAGGAAAAGCTCAGTACAGCTGGTTCTTACTTTATTGGCGCTCTCTGCATAATGTACAAATAAGAAACATGTTTTAGTTTAAAGATATGAATATGGAATAAAGAAGCTTCATGCTTACTTACTTTGCCACTGTATTTGCTGTTGTTGAGGGCTTCAGGGGCCATGAAAGCTGGAGTGCCCGCTGTACTACTAAGTGCTGCATCATTCCCATGAAACTCATTACATACACCAAAGTCTGCAATTTGTACTCGTCCATCTTCACTGAGCAGCAGATTAGAGGGCTTGATATCACGATGTATTATGCGCTGGTAATGTACTGGTAACAAAGATGGCAATGGAACAAACAATTTTTTTTTTGTATTGAACATGTTCATGTGTAATCATGGATAAAATGTACATACTTTGTTAATTTTCTACACATAAACATAAAATATAACTAATCTTTGAACAATGAAAAGTATTTATGGCCGACACAAAATTTAATGGTAGGTGGCAGGAGGAGTTGGTCAATACATACAGTCACAGCCTTTGGTGTTGTATAGCTAAACATGCTGTGAAATCACGCTGTAAAGCCAGTGATATAAAAATCATTACGCCCACAAAATTTATTTGTGCAATAGGAGAGAGAATAGTAGTGGTCAGCCATCAGCTGCCGTTCAATTTTGTGTCTGCCATAAATACTAAATGCATACTGTTCTGCAACTTATAAAAATAAATGTATTATAAATTGGATATTTATAACAATAGAAGTTAAATGATCAGATAATTATTTTTCATGCAAGTAAAACTTTGAGGTAAGATGATGTCATCTGTGTGATGTGATAATATTGTTTCTCCCGAACAGAAAACCTAGGCTAGGTTCCCAAATAAGGACGAGATGTTCAGAACAGGATGTATGCAAAGTTGTGACGTTTATGTGGTCATGTTAGGAGCTATATGATGGAAGTAACCGGGTCATGAAATTCATTAATAAATAGCTGAATGATCTGACATGCTGTGCATATTCCACCTCTTGTTACTGTACACCAGGGATGTCCAACCTTCTCTCTTTGGAGATGCTTATGTAATTAGTGGCTAGAACCCCACCTGCTGTTTCAGTCAGAGGGTGACTCAAGCTAGTGCCTGTGACATCCAGACAGTCAATATCCAGTGATGGACACAAATAGGCGATTCCATAGCAGTTTCTAAGTTATAACTTGAATTTTCTGAGAATGTCCTCAGAGGACCTCTTCATTCTTCATAATTGGTAAATAGTATCAGAGAGATAAAATCTTAGTAAATAAAAATGGGGATCTCGTTAAAACATAGAATTTATATTAAATACTTTATTTCTTTTGAGTTAACCATTTCTGAGATATTCTTTATTATTTATTTGAATTTGCCAATACTTTCTTTTTCCAAATAGGAACATGTTATTCATTTTTATATCTTGGCCTCGCAAAGAGAAAGGAATTTCAAAGGTATTGCATAGCAACCAGCTCTTAAGGCATTTTGCTATCGCTTGTCTACTGTACTCCCATATTCCCCTTGCACCTACAAGAAAATTACCAATAAGATAGTTTCTGAAAATGCTTATGTCGAGTAAAGATAAGTAGAGAGAGAAATAAGCATTTGCAAGAAAAGTGAGTTTAAGAGCAAGTATAACTCTACATATATTTGCGAACAGAGTTTCTCCAAATTGAACTATATTAAAAGTCTATATCGTAATAGGTTACACGGCGATCAGTTGGTAGATCTTCTAAGGCGTGCACTTCGACTTTGTCATCAAACACTGATAGAATTCTTAAACATAAGCAGTAACAAGGAAATCACTAATGAGCAGATGTATATCACTTAAGATTTGAAAGTGCCTTCGTAAATCAACGCAACGTACATATAACCAAATTGCCATTGCAGCAGAATGCACGTCTGAGTGTGAAAGAGTATCGGCGGGAGTCTCGGTGTTGCATGCTGTAACTCTCCGTCCTTCGGAACAGGGGGGCGGCCTACGAATACCGCACCCCTCCTCCAAAGTGGGAGGAGAGTTCGGTTGCATCAGTTGGGAGTCTAAATCCGAAACTGCATGGACGCTACCCTCTGCTCTATCGTGTCCACTAGATCCGGTCACCCTCCGTCTCCTCTCCTCTCACCACTCCCTTCCGGGGGCGCCTCGTTAGGAGCACGGGCACAGATTTCCTACAGTTCGAAATGCTATGTCCGCCCCCCCCCCCAAACCTGGCTATAACTCATACTATACTGTGTACATTTTGCCCACAAACTATTGTATTAATAGAGGCAGAGGATTCGGGATCTTATGGTGGATTTATCCTTTTTGATTACTGTGTTACAGAGTTATGTTTTAGATACAAAAATTGATGAAAGTATTATTTACAAGACTTAGAATTAGGACGTAGATGATTTAAAATCATTCTCTGAGCTTAGTGGACATAGGCAGACTTGTTTAATACTTACAATAGAACTACAAGATTTGAAGAAAAGAAAACAGCTAATAACAGCTATATAAGAATATACATCACGAATGAGGTTAGTACGTGTTACAAACAAAATAATTCTCTGACAAGTTAGAGCCAGAGAACTGGAAATTATCAAGTTTTTATACTTCAAAACGTGCCAGAGTAAGTTTATAATGCAGCTGATAAAACTGTAACATATGTTTTAAAGCGGTTACTACTGTCGCGCTCATGCCGGCGCATGTGCAGAGTTGATTTCTCCATCTGCATCGTCTCGAAGCAAATAGCCAGAACAAACTTTGCATTGTTTTATCGCCAGCTTCACCTACTGGTTCTTCAATTATGCTTTAGTATAGACCTTTACTGCATAAATGTATAACGCAAGTTACCATACTGCATAAAATAAAAGTATTACAGAAACAAACACATTATGTAGCGATAACAAAATACACCTTAAAATATGAAATGCTTGAATGTACCAAGATAAATTGAATTGATGCTAAACACGGTGGATGGAAGCAAAGATTTCCGCGTTCAACGGTGGCTTACCCCTTTCCATGCCCACATGTGGTATGGGAATACATATTTTCCGAGGTTTTACTTTATCCGGGAGCTTTAAGCTCTAAGAATCCCGGCCAGCTTCTGAGTGCCACTTCATTCATTCATTCATTCATTCATTCATTCATTCATCGTCCGTACGGCTTAACCGATTTAAGGATGTTGAACTATAAAACAAAATAAAACCAAACCGTGTTCTCTGAAAAATATTGTGACGCCGGCCGAACACTGCGGCGTGCATCAAAGGAAGCTCGGCGCCTGGGTGCCTCACATCACTGGCGGTACGTGCATCAAATACGCTCAAGGCCAGGCTGCATCACGAGACTGTTTGTGACCACGTGACAACAATCAGAGCGGCAACAAAAGAGTTTTCTGGATTATTCGAGAAGTATCCGGCGGCCGGCGTATTTGTAGAAGTTCCAGAAAGGTCCATGTTACGTCATCCTCGCTATATAAGGACGCGAGGCAACAAGAGTTTGGAATCAATCAGTTGTTAGTTTTAGCGTGTGTGTGTGTGTGTGTGTGTGTGTAGGTGTGTGTGTGTGTGTGTGTGTGTGTGTGTGTGTGTGTGTGTGTGTGTGTGTGCCAGCTTCGTGAGAACCGACGTGTCGTAAAAGGAAGGTAGCGAAGCAGTTAATGAGTGTGTTGAGTGACCGTATCGTCAGTCAGCTGTTTGAGAGAACGTGAAGAAAGATGGAAAGGAGTGAGTTCAGGTTACGAGAAGAAAACAGTTATGAGTTGTAATATCACGAAGGACTGAAGACTGTGTTAACATGAGTAAAAGGGAACTATGCCTTCGTGCATTCAATAGAAGAGAATAAAGTGACCAAAAAAAAAAAAAAAAAAAAAAAAAAAAAAAAAAATCAAACAAGCTGGACTTCTATAGTTTTTATCGCATGGTGTCAGAAGTGAGATCTGTCGAATTGTCATTTTGTCACAATATGCAAGCCTATCATCGAAGATACAGACAGCATTGTAAGAACTAAATTATTTTTCTTCTTATCAAAACACTGTGTTAGCGAAAGTTTTTATTCCCATGGAATAATTATTAAATTGTTATACTTACAGTATTCAATTCCCATGACAACATCTCGAAAATACGCCCATGCTTGTGCTTCTGTGAGAGGTGTGTCTGTGGGTACTACCAAAACTTCTCCTCTTTCCAGTAGCTCAAATACTGCAAAATTGTATAGACATAAATTCCACATTAATACCAAAACACACCCTAAAAGGGTTAATTTGTTATCTAAGGGTAAAAATAATCCTAAAAGGGTTAGCTGTCTTATTTCCAAATTGTATAATAAAATTTGTACATTATTTCACTTCATCTATAAATACTTTTACAATGTACGATTTTTATACTATTACCATTCATATTTAAAATTGTCTTTTTCTACAGAACTATCAGCAGGCGTGTCTTATGACAACCCTAAAGTAGGACACCTATCCAACTACGGATTTGCTCTCATATTCTCCTTGTACCTACAAGAATGCTAGCAGTAATTTCTACAAATGTTTATCTCAACTGACTTGAAGAAGATAGGGGAATAAGAGCTTGTAAAAATAGTTAGTACAGAGAAAGTCACATTTTTTACTTTCTCTTGTGCATGCTTATAGTAAGTAGGAGAATTTTTGCGTTATACTTATACTAATGATGGTGATGGTGGGGATGATGGCAGTGGTGGTGCTGATGAACGAATGAACGGAAAAAATGAACGAATGACTTACCCAGGTACAAATGATCTTCTATAGGATCGTCTAGAACTTCTACAAGCTTGACGATATTTGGGTGGTCCAGCTTCTTGAGTATAGCTATCTCACGGTAGACTCGGTCCAATGGATTCTCTGGTTTTGTGCTCCCACCTCCCGGTGACTTGTTTCGGTTTGGAGCCATTCGACCTGAAGAAAACACACTACTGTGAATCTCTAGCGATCACTCAGATACATTTTGAAACAAAATAATAGTCTCTATTCTTGTCCTTTCTTAGTATACGCTCTATAATCCAGTTAAGAAGTATTCATTAAGTTGCTGACAATGAGTTTTCGCAGCCCAAGTGGAATTAATAAAACTATTGTATTTTGCTGTCGAGTTCTCCCTGCTTATGTAAACAAGCATATATAAGGCACTTTTTGTGATGACAAAGAAGCTTGGAGCGAAGTAATACACCTCAAACTGCTTTAAGATCATACTTATGGGTGATCAGCATAAAAATAAATAAATAAATAAATAAATAAATAAATAAATAAATAAATAAATAAATAAATAAATAAATAAATAAATAAATAAATAAATAAATAAATAAATAAATAAATAAATAAATAAATAAATAAATAAATAAATAAATAAATAAATAAATAAATAAATAAATAAATAAATAAATAAATAAATAAATAAATAAATAAATAAATAAATAAATAAATAAATAAATAAATATTTTGTTGTTTAATGACGCTGTCAATTGCCAGGATCACATCAGCGTCGCCGGTGTGCCGTAATTTTGTCCCGCAGGAGTTCTTTTACATGCCAGTAAATCTACTGACATGGAGCTGTCGTTTTTAAGCACACTTAAAAACCATCGGCCTGGGCCGGATTTGAACCCGCGACCTTGGGAACAGTAGGCCAGCGTCTAACGAACTGAGTCACCCAGACCGACGATCAGCATAGAGCAGAACAGGTTGCACCGCTCTCAGTCGGCCAGCGGTGAAGCGCGAGGCTTCAATGTAAGTTGAACTCTTGCAAACGTGGCACTTGTTTGTTAGTTCGCGCAATACGAGTGAAATGGCTCTATTCGAGTACCGGTATTCTGTTTCCCAAACACATTCATTTATGATTCATACGTCCATACAGAATCCCCTGGTTACCTGCAGCTTTTATCTCTCGGGGGAAGGGGCTACAAAACAAATCCACATACTTTAGAGGAACTTAAAAAACAGTTATCAAGAAATTGGTATCATTTTTAGAGGGAACTGCAGTGTGCAATGGCAATTTTTAAGCAGGTGCCAGTAATACTTGAATAACGAAGGAGGTGGGGCAGGGGAATTTTCTTGTAAATCTTTGTGCTGCATCCTTGGAAGACGCTAAACTTAAATACAAAGTTTGGTTTTTAACAGACTTTTCGTTTTTGAGTTATGCTGTCCAGAGCCGCAGACACATACACATACCTTTTTCTAAAAATCCTTTTTTGGGAGGTCAGGAGGTCTAAAAACACGTATTTCCACTGAAATATCGACTTAAAAATTTTGGTGAAAGTTTTCAACATCTCCCAAGAATGTGACGCGAATATGTTCTAAAACAATCCCCTGATTCAAAACTACCCGTTATGATTGTTTTTGAAACTTTAGATTTTATTTTCTCAATAATAGTTGCAATGATTTTGATTAAATTATCTTATATTTAAGAAGTTTTTATGAGTAATGAAAGGTACATTTTTTATTTTCTGTGAATAGCCTATGAAGTCGTCTACATTCTGAATGACTATTGAATAAATGGTAAGCCGTAAGATACGGATGGAGTCTTTATACACAACAAATATAGATCTCACTAAAGACGCGATTTATGTCAAAAAATATTTTGGTCGAGTCAGCCATCAAAATATATTCGTTCTTACTAATTTTACATGTTAAAATACTTTTATCAAATAAGTAGTCATTCTTTCTCTTTCTTGGCCATGCAAAGAGAAGGAAAGCTTAAAACTATCATATAGCTGCCGATTTCGAAGAGATCTGACTACTGCTGTAACTTACTGTATTCTTACATATAAAACTGAAGGTTTTATGGCTTACATCAGCGATGTCCAACCTTGTCTCTTTGGAGACGCTTACGTAATTAGCTGCTGCTTCCCCACCTCCGACGTCGGGAGGTACGTTAGCTAGTGCCTGTGAAGTGTAAAATCACAAGCAAACAGTCAGTATCCAGTGACGGACACAAACAGGAGATTCCATGGCAGTTTCTAAGTAATACCTTGAATTTTCTGAGAATGTCCTCAGAAAACCTCTTCATTCTGGATGATTTTTTGTATAAATGTTAAACAGTAAGAGACAGACAAAAGCTTACTAAATATAAATGCGGATCTCGTCAAAACACATAATTTATGTCAAATACTTAATTTTTCTTTTGAGTGAACCATTTCCGAGATGTCATTTATTATTTGTTTGAATTTGCCAGCACTTATAGTAATAACCCCTAGCGCAACAGTCCTTCGCGGGCCAAGGCTTACCGTCTGGCCGCTGCGTCACCCATCTCTGCCCACTACAGGCATCATGAATGGGATGCAGGGCGCCAGTACTTATACTTTTCTCAAATAGGAATATGTTCTTCGTTATTTTTATCTCTTGGCCTTGCAAAGAGAACGGAATTTCAAAGGCATTGCTAGCAACCAGCTCTTAAAGCATTTGACTGTCGCTTAAAGCCTGCCATATTCCCATATTTCCCTTGCACTTACAAGGAAATTAGCAATAAGATACTTTCTGAAAATGCTTATGTCGAATGATAGATAGATAGTAGATAGAGCAATAAACATTTGCAAGAGTAGTGTGTATCATATATTTGCGAACAGTTTCTCCAAACTGGACTATATTAAAAGTCTATGTCGCAATATGTTACGCGACGATCACTTGGTGGACTACTTTGTCACCAAATATGCATTGTTAGACTTTTTAAACAGTAAGTAGTACCAAAGAAGTCACTAATGAACAGATGTTTATCGCATAAGATTTGAAGGTGCTTTCGTAAACCAAATCGCCACTGCAACGCAATGCACAGTGGCACAATCTGTATAAAGTGAAGGAGGTAAATCCAACCTTCCCTCTTTCGCAAACGTTGGACTTCGCTGGTTTATATTAACAACAAATACGCAGCACAATCGCTTTTTTGTTTGTTATGGTTTCGATTGTGTAGCCACCTTTACAAGTCTTGTAATGTCGATGTCTTTTGACTTCTAAAATAAGTAGTTTTTTCTTTCTTTGGATATATCGTATAGTGAGTGTGGCCAGGTTATGTCTGACTATGTTTTATATTGAAATAACACCCAAATGTGAGGATGAATACTGTCTGAAACGTTAGTTTCTTTGACTAAAACTGCTCCAAAGCATGCAATTAGGACCTTCTTTGATAAAAGCTTATTGGTGGCTGCTATTGCTTTAACATATGCAACAAGACTGTACCTATAATCTTTTTGCCAAAGGAGCCCTAAGGCCATCCTTCGAAACAGTTTGACTTAAATACCACAAAATGGTGGTTTATATTTTAAAACAGTCTTTATGACTGACAGCGGTTAATACTAATCCATTTGGTAGAGAAAAAATCATATTTATGGCGACTTAAGATTTAAATTTAAATTTCTTATTTATAAGCAAACTGTTCCAATTCATTTTTAATTGCAACATTTTCGCTAATTTTTTAAACAAAATAGAAATAATGGTTGTGCATAATCTTTTAGTGACACTCGACAGAAAAATATGGTAAAAAGGCTCTTTATAGCTACAGTTCCTAAACTTTGCTCCTTGGAGCTCCCTGAGGCTCCGTCTGCTATTAGCTGTTAATTTCCTATTGTTTGTTAGTCAAATGTGCCCGGAGTTTCATAGCTTAGAGTTGACCACATTCGTCTTCTTAGTATAAGGGTAAACCCCAGATAAAGCCTTATCCATGAACTCAGCCTACCCGAGATTGAACCCCAGACCTCTTGAATGTATGGCAAACCCCCACACCACAGAGACAGGTTATTGCTTAGTGCTGTTTACTCGATTATTCTGAATTTCCATTTATGTTTCACAATTTTAGCTTTGAAACACATTCACATGCACAGTTCTGTGGAGGTGTGATGCGCCGGAATCGATTCTAGAATCCGGAATTCAACATTGTGACCGCTAGACCGCAGAGACCCTGACGAGAAATCCCTGAAAGACCATGACATGCTGTGATGAGGGAGTAGAGTTTCTGTCCCTAAGTCGATTCTTGTCTCGGACGGGTGATTAAGTGACTTAGGGTTCATATGAACATCATTCTATTAAGTTACCAAATGACACAACCTACACATTAAAGGACATTAAAACTATATACTTTGTCTTACAATTACCTCAAATCTAAGCAAACAAAAGTACGAACTATGTTGGCAAAATAATGTTAGTTGCCCTTCGTCTTGACCTTGTGTTCATGCAACACATTTTTGTAAAACGAAAAGAAAGGAAGAACGAAATAGAAAGATTCAAGTTACCTTAGACGTAGGTATATTTCCATTAACATTTTTGGATAGGTTAATGAGAAGTGGTCCAAATTAGGAAACAATTGCAGCTTTACTTTCTTTTTTACTTTCTATACTACTTCCCCAGTGTAAATTGGAAACGAAATTACACAAGAAATTGAGGTTTCTTAAATCCAAAAAATACATTTTTACTTTCGCTGCCACACAGCTATCTAGCAGATAAAGTATTGCATTCCACCCAATAAATTGATATAATCTCACCAGAATACATGTTTTGATATCCCACAAAGACGAAAACATTTCTAGAGAAAATTTGTCTGTGAAACGCATAACTTAAAAAATCTGATGTGTTGCACTCACATGACTTTATCCACTCTTGTACTAACCATTCTTACAAACTCTTATTCCTATATCTTCTTCGTGTTAGTTAAAATAAACATTTGTACAAATTATCTTATTGCTTATTTCCTTGTAGGTGCAAGGGGAATATTGGAATACAGTAGGCTTTGTGCGATAGTCAAATCTTTTAAAGCTTTGAGATTCCGTTCTCTTTGTACACGTAACATATAAAAAATGAACAACGATGATCCATTTCATGAAAGTTCCAAGTTTTTCGAAACTTACACACATAACAAGGAATATCTCCGAAATGGTTCACCCTACAAGAAAATTTATTGAGACATAAATTGTGTATTTTAGCAAGATCTACATTTTTTGTATAGTATAATTTGGTCTATCTCTAACGGTTTACCAGTTATGCAAAAGTCGTCTAGAGTAAATACGACTACAGGGGCTATAGCCAGAAAATTCAAGATATACATTTCATTTGTCATAAAAATATCTCAAACATGACATTTTAATGAAAATCGTTAGAGCCATTTTGAAGAAAATCAAAATTTTCGAAAAATTTTCCATGTAAAGGGTAGCTTAGGGTGGGGCTATTTTCTTCAAAATCTTCGTGTCACATCCTTGAACGACATTAAACTTAAATACCAACTTTGGTTTTTAACCGTTTTAACCGACTTTTCGTTTTTGAGCTATGCTGTCCACAGACTGACAGACTGACAGACACACAGACACACACACGGACCTTTTTCTAAAAATGCTTCTTTTTGGATTCAGGGGGCCTCAAAACATGTATTTCCGGTGAAATCTCGACTTCGAATTTTTGGGTGGAATACAATACTTCCCCTACTTACCAGTAGATAAAGTAAAAATGCCAGTTAAATACTAAGATTCCAAAGATCCGATGCGAAGTTTTTCAAGCAAATGCCTCCATTACAAACTTCAATTTACAGGGAACATTTTAAGTAATTTTTTATGGTCCCAAAAATAGCTCTAACGATTTTGATTAAACACTATGTGTATAAGATATTTGAATGCCAAATCAACGTAAATCTTAAATTGTCTGAGAATAGCCTGTGAAGCCCTCTTTATTCGGAAGGAATTTTGTATAACTTTGTATAACTAGTAGGCCACAAAAGATATACAAAATATTAAGACAGAAAGAAATCTCTTTAAGAAAACAAAATTTATAGAGCGACTATTTTTATTTCAAAGGTATCCATTAATATTAGTTTGTACTTTTTTAAAGTGCTGACGTTTTTCGCTTGTTTCTCGGAACTTGCTGAAAGAGTATGGGATTTCAAAGCCAGTAAATAAATAACCCATTTTAAACAACAGATTATTTATTAGGTTTGCTCTAGCCCCCTTATACACAAAACGAATTTAGTAAAACACACTTTTAGTCTCTTATCGTCTTAGAGGGTCTCGCAAGGGGTGAGACATAACTACTGACCAATAAGCTGCTGAAAGTTGTAATACGCGGCTAGACACCTGGTACTGAAATGAGCATAAGGAAAGGTAGGGGGGGGGGGGTGCGTAGGGTACATGCATCTTGTAGAAAATCCACGTTTTAATTTTCTTTAAATCTCAAAGCTCTTAATTTATATTATGATGAAGGCTGAAAATGTTGCTTGAAATAAGCATCACTTATTGGGTTGAACGATTTTGTGTTATAAGAAAAGCTTTAAATTTGTCCTTAGAATCACAAAAACGTGTAAAGGTTTATAGTAAACAACGCAATATTATATTGAAAAATATAAAAATGTTTAGTTCTTCTACAAATTCTTCCTATGGTTATATTCGAATTAAAATAGTATCGAAATAGCTCTAAACATGTTTGTATATTACGTTATATTATAATATAATTTTTGCTTTAGAATTAAAGGTTTTCTCCTAATACCTATGCCTTTCTTGAGCCTTGAATTACATATCTGTGAATTTGCAAAGCTTCTAAAATTTATCAAACTCTGTTACCAGCTTGCCATAGAGAAATGGTCTGGCCACGTACAGCTTATGTATGAAACAAACAAGTTACAAGTTAATCAATAACCATTTAGTGAGCCATCAGAAATAATCAATACTTCTCTTTCATACCAACGTGTCATTGGTTATAACTATGACTAGCATGAATACTGCTGTAATTGGAGAGGGGTAAAGAGAGGAAAGGAAGGGAAAGGTACGAAGGCCTCGTTAAATAAGCATGATACCCTTACATGTTACTAAAGTCGCTTTCTATATCTACAACGAAATATGTATTGGAACCATTTCTGCATTAGCGTGAAGCAGATGGAAAAAGTAACTTTGGTATTGTGCACGCCAAATAAACATACGATAATGGGTGGAGAAAGTAATGTAAATTTAACAAGATATTTTCTTTCCTTTTTTCCTATATTCGATTTCAGAAGTTGCATTTTGGGGAACTCGTGTCTCTAATCCTTAAGTTTATCCAGAGAGAGGACAATATACAAAAGCACTGCTGGCAAGTACGTATTAATGAAGAAGTGGTGGGGATGACTTTGGTGTCCTTATGGCGTTATCTGAAGCGGAAAACTGATTCCCTCTCAAAGGCTACAGGCGCTGTAAAGTTAAACTTCCAGCACACTTGTCCCTCACACTACACTTGAACTGCCTGCCAGTGTCAGTCATGCTGAAAACAAGCGACTCTGAAAGGTCAACCAAGGTGTCAGGTCAAATGCGAGCACAGACAGCTAACATTCAAATCGTCACCTTGCTAGGAGTCCTGCAAGCGCTCTTCAAATACACCCATATTCAGGCTGGATATTTATGTTGATATTTATATTCAGTTGTTACGTGAGTGGTTGATTGTCATGCGATGGTAGCTTTTCTCTGCAGCATTATCTGATATGATTCTCTAGTTAATGGCACTTTTGCGATGAAGCAAAACATGCTATAAATGTAACGAGTTTATGTTTTATTCCACTGATTAACAATAAAAGAAGTGGCATTTCGCTTTCCCATCTATCTTCGCAGATATACTCATACAAGACACTTTTCTTATTATTACATTCTCTATCCTTACATACATGGAAACACTGAGTGAGCGCATTAGGAGAGCAAGTACTACGTGCTGCAACGCGGTTTACACATGTCGCTATTTCCAACATGCAGCTGAGTTTATTGATAGTCTCTGTTCCATGTGTTATAGTATGTCGGACACACAAATAGCTGTGTAGAATCAGGAGCAGAGACCATCAATAAACTCAGTTGCACGTTGGAAATATCAACTTGTGTAAACGGAGCTGCAACA
The DNA here is from genome assembly GCA_030765045.1 of Tenodera sinensis. NCBI lineage: Eukaryota > Metazoa > Arthropoda > Insecta > Mantodea > Mantidae > Tenodera > Tenodera sinensis. The sequence goes on from CM060968.1 coordinate 83,656,181, forward strand.
CTAAGTGGGACTTAAACATAATCTGCTCTCCTAATGTGGTCAATATTTTTTCCTGACTGTACATAGTAAGTAGAGAAGGTCTTGTATTCCATGCAAAAAATAAATACCGAGATTTCATTGTAAATACACGCTTTGAGGTCCCTAAGTACACAAAGTGTCTGTGAACATCATGACCTAATAAATTACGATTGGCAAAATTACTCTACGATTATCTTTTAACTTACCTCTTTATTTTTAGCTACTTTACATCCGTGATGGCCGCACACAAATTCACGAAAATACATTTGAAAACCCTTTCTACTCACAAACTTACAACTAGATTCCAAAAACTGCTTAAAAGTTACTCCACTTCAAAGCAACAAGACGTCAGCCACGGGACATCAAATACATACAGGGGATGCTTCTGGTACGGATGTACTCCGTGCCAACGTTACAATATCAAATTGGACATTTGAGTTCAGCATCTTTCAAGGATGCGGCACTAAGATTTTCAATAAAATCCCCCACCACAAACTAGCATTTGCAAGGGAAAAAATTAAAATTTTGTTCTCAAAAATTTCTGTAACCTTTTTGATTAAAATACCTTATACCAGGTGAGTCAGCTGTCCCTTATTTTCCGGTTTTATGCAATCCGCATTTTACACTCAAAACATGAAAACATCGGTTCCTATGATTGGTTCTACACAAGTTTTTAGCATGGATGTCTTTGGTTACACACTCGATGGAATTAGTAGGTATGTACTTATATAGATGTGTGAGTATCGCCTTTTAATATAGGTACTCATAATTAGACAGCTGACGTTCGCACCTCTGTAAATGTTCACTGGGAGCAGCGAATACTACATGTTAAACGGAATGTTTACATCTCACGCTACTACGTAGCTCAGTTGGAACGAGCGCACGATTCATAAGTATTCCGTCTGATGTAGATCTGGTTCGACTCCCCTATATGTGCTATTTTTTTCTGTGTAATATTCACAAATGACATTGAACTGAATGAGTTGCTTTGTACATTGGCTCTTGCTTCTCTTTAGATCAAAAGCATACCAAAGCACTCATCTGTTGAATACATGGTAAAGGAATGGCACAAAATATCATGCAACAGCTTACGCGTGGAGAATGGAGTCGGCATTCATAATAACACCCTACATCATGCCAGTACAATGGAGCAGAAGTCATTATACCTATTCTATTACAAAATAAAGACAACCAAAAACGATTTAAGTTACAATGTCCTAAACTCTCAATCACTTTATAATTAAATTATTGTGAATTCGGTTTCCAAGTTGTGACGAGCATACAAAATTAAACAATGCCGAGACGCGAACCCATGTCCCACGGGTTAGCACACATGATACAGTCATAATTATCTTCAGCTATTTCGAGACTTGCCTGAAAGCACATTCCCAGTTAAGTAGTAGACTTGCATGCCAGGTGTTATGTCATTGCCACTTCGCGAGTTTTACTGCTTAATTTAGCCTGTTAAGACAGTTTTAATCCTTTGCTGGGAGGCTTAATATTATTGCTTGAATGGCAAAAGCTATTAGCCATGCTATTTACATGTACGAGACGTAGTTTAAGCAAAATTTGAAATAAACCGTCGGTTAATATTATGTGAGTTTTGACAGTACGGGTACATGGTGAATGAGGCGTGTCCTAATTTTTAGCAGCCAACCTCTGTTCTAAGTACAAGAATACGCAACTTTCTTTTCATTTGGTAATATTAATGCACCTACTCATATGATAGGTCCATTTTTCCAGATGCGTTTACTGAATTACGTTGTTTTGCATACTCAAGTTTGTAAAATCGGCTGGAAACCGGAATTCGCCCTCAGTAAACGAGTCGTGTGTTCTTGAGGTTTACTTTAGCGAGGACTACGTTCTATCCCTTGAACCACTGTTCCTCTGAATTTTGCGCATTCCTCTTTAAGAACGTGAAGCAATATGTTTTAATAAGGTCAAAACTGGACTAAAGCGCAATGGCGTTTGATGGGTGGCCTACCTTCTAAAAAGTAAGGAGCAGCAGACTGACCTGGTATATAAGGTGTTTTCATGAGAAATGAAATGTATATCTTGAGTTTTCTGAATCTTCATTCTGGATGACTTTTGCGTAACCGGTAAACCGTAAGAGATTGACAACATTACTACACAAACATGTAGAGCTCGACACAATTTGTGTCAAATTTTTGTAGAAACAACCATTTTAGAGATATTTCTTATTAGAGGTTTGACTTTTCGAATACCTATACTTCTCTCAAATTGGATGTCATTATTTTTTGTGGTTCGACCATGCAAAGACGGTAGAATGTCAAAGCCATCACATAGCGACCAGCTCTTAAAAGAGTTGAATATCATTTAAGGCTACTGTATTCTATTACCATTGTCACTATAAGGAAATGGGCAATAAAATAATTTCTACGTATGCTTATCTTGATTAATATGAAGTAGATAGAAGAATGAGGGGTTTTAAGAAACGTTTGTACAAGAATAAGTACAGAAGGTAATGCCAGTGCAATCAACAGATTAATTTTTTGAAATAGAGCAATATAGTAGTATGGGAGATTTTTTCATATTATTAAATATATCACACGTCTATATCTCACAGTAACTTTAGAAAATATATACAGGATCAAATAACTAAGCACACAAACAAACAAAATGGTTCTCTTCTGTACATTCAGAGTTTTTGTGCGAAACTCCATCTACATATATTGTCACCGCGCCCGATGCATCTAATTGCCGACAGCAGCAATGTCACCCATCGCATTATTGTCGGCACTACCGCAAAGGAGCCGAAGGAAAGAGACAGAGCATGGCCGCATTGTTGGGGCGCTTGCCGAAAGAGAGAAAAGGATAGAGGCTACTGGAATCTTCTACTTTGTATTTCACCGCAAAATAACTGAGCTTACCCGAACTTTCCAATATAGTGCCTGGGAGATATAAATAGCGGTAAAGTGCGACAGCAGGCAGTCAGACGTATGTGAAGGTTGAGTAGTCGTGCCGACGGAGAGGACAGACGTATGTGAAGGTCGAGGAGTCGTGCCGACGGAGAACAGTTCTTTGTGTTACGAGTTCGGAGTCGTGCTGTTGGAGAATCGGAAAAGACTTTCTTGTTGTTGCAACGAGTGTACAAAGTTACTGTTTACGGAAATAAAAGTGTTTCTTTATCTCGACTACATCTGTCTACTTTACTTCCCACACCACAAAAGTTACACTGGTGTCAGGAGTGGGATCCGTCGAATTGCTTCTAGTTTCGTTACATCGTCGTTAGAAGTTGCAACGTTAGAACCAAGATGGAGGGAGATTCGGAAACCAGGATGATGGCAATGATGGAAGAATTATTCGCCGAAATGAGGACAGAAATGTCCAAGATGAAGACGGCAAAAGACAACCTCGTTGCCGAAATGAAGAGGAGAAACAACCTCGCTGCCAAAATGGAAACATCATACGACAACCTCGCTGCCAAAATGGAAACGTCATACGACAACCTCGCTGCCGAGCTGAAAGAGATGAAGATGGAACAACTCGGTGAACTGACTGGCGTGACGGAAGACGTGGAAGAACTCGGCGAAAAGGTGGTAGACCTCTGCCAGCACGTGGACGTCGTGGAGGACGACGGGGAACGTCTTGGCGCCCTGGTAGTAAGAGTTGAGAGCGTCAAAGTACTGGATGCCAGGGGCAGACGGAATAGCGCGGAGCCGGGGAGGGAGCACCTAATGGCCGAGGCGATAGTTGCGCCCGTTCCAGATGATGTGAGGGAAGACGTGAAACAACTCGGCGAACTGATTGGCGTGACGGAAGACGTGGAACAACTCGGCGAACTGATTGGCGTGACGGAAGACGTGGAACAACTCGGCGAACTGATTGGCGTGACGGAAGACGTGGAACAACTCGGCGAACTGATTGGCGTGACGGAAGGCGTGGAAGAACTCGGCGAAAAGGTGGAAGACCTCTGTCAGCATGTGGACGTCGTGGAGGACGACGGGGAACGTCTTGGCGCCCTGGTATTAAGAGTTGACGAGAACGTCAAAGTACTGGATGCCAGGGGCAGACGGAATAGCACAGACCCGGGGAGGGAGCACCTAGTGGCCGAGGCGACAGTTGTGCCCGTTTCAGATAACGAAAGTGTCCGTCTCGGGGAAGACAAAGGGGCAGTTCAGGGACGTCGTCGAGGATCCCCTGGAGGAGTGTGTCGGGTACGTAACCAACCAGGATATGACGTGGAGGACGATCAGCAGGGAAGCGCACAAGCAGGCGAGCAACACGCGAGAACCGACTTGGCGTGTGACATGGGGGGACCGTCGGAGCCATCTAATCACCTGACGCATAGTGCCGTGAACGGAAGAATGGTGGACATCATCTTGGACGGCAGGATGCAGGAGAGGCCGTGCCGAGCACGAGTGAACACGAGTGCAGCGATGGACGCGACTCGCGCGGATGTGGCGGGGTTTGTTGCAGGACCCATCGGAAGCAAGGTGGCTGCGAAGGTGCGCCAGAGAGGTCGGCGGACATGGTACCCAGTGAGCCGTTTCCGAGTGCGCAGGATGGCCCGTCAACACACCAGGAAGAAGGGCAACTGGACGAGGGACCGTCAAGACCGGCGGTACTGTTGCAGAATTTCGAAGCAGGATGGCATACATCGTCCTACCCGGACCAAGGGACACTATCCAACAGCGATACCTAGGATCGTGCCTCCTGGAGAAGAGGTTCGATGGGTTAGTCTACCGGGGCGCAAGGGAGATGCCGCAGTGATAGTGCTGGTCGGGACGACCAGCTCTGAGGAGGGAGCAGTGTCACCGCGCCCGATGCATCTAATTGCCGACAGCAGCAATGTCACCCATCGCATTATTGTCGGCACTACCGCAAAGGAGCCGAAGGAAAGAGACAGAGCATGGCCGCATTGTTGGGGCGCTTGCCGAAAGAGAGAAAAGGATAGAGGCTACTGGAATCTTCTACTTTGTATTTCACCGCAAAATAACTGAGCTTACCCGAACTTTCCAATATAGTGCCTGGGAGATATAAATAGCGGTAAAGTGCGACAGCAGGCAGTCAGACGTATGTGAAGGTTGAGTAGTCGTGCCGACGGAGAGGACAGACGTATGTGAAGGTCGAGGAGTCGTGCCGACGGAGAACAGTTCTTTGTGTTACGAGTTCGGAGTCGTGCTGTTGGAGAATCGGAAAAGACTTTCTTGTTGTTGCAACGAGTGTACAAAGTTACTGTTTACGGAAATAAAAGTGTTTCTTTATCTCGACTACATCTGTCTACTTTACTTCCCACACCACAAAAGTTACAATATAAAGCAACAGTGGTAAGCCATCATAAACGTAAACTTTGTCGATTAGAATATAGTAGGGCAGTCTTTACCTTCCTCCGCTGATGGATCGCTTCGAAATTACTAATGTATAGGTTTATACACTGAATGTTCATTTAAGCATATACCATGATGTCATTTCTCATAGCCGAAAAGCACAGAATTCAACCGCCTGGTACTTCCGCAGAGGCGTAACACTTGTGTGACGGAGAAGTTGCCTACCACCAAGGCGCTCAAGATCTGAATACCAGAATCCTCCAAGTACGGCGACTTACACAGCTCGCGTGCTTTCAAAATCTCTCTCAAACTGTGTCCTGATCGGTAAATACTGAAGGAGTATAATTATCTCTCTTATGGTTTAGTCATATTAAGACTCTGACTTTGTGCATTAATAACTACAAGTTATAATGTTATTGATACTTTCATGTTTGTTTATATTTATAAAACTTCAAATTTGATTAACTCGAAATGAAATATTTTTTATTCCAATAAAATTCTTTGTACACTCATCTTGAGCAATGCTCCAAAATCTGTGCTGCAAATCATAGATTCATGGCTATTGTAATTGAAACGGAGTACCTTTAATCGCTAAAATGTTAAATAAAATTGTCAATATTTCAGTTTTTTTATTTTTGTGTCATTTTGTTCTCTGATGTTTAAATAACAAGTTACGGAAGCTTTATTTCAACATTTCTTCGGAAAATTCCTAAAATTTAATTAAATGCTTTAGTTAACACGCCCTTTTAAGTATAGAAATTATAATTATCAGTAATTTCTTACTATAGAAGCCATAAAAAGGCACCTTTCTTCATGTACATGGACATGCAAACACCCTCAGAGATGAACAAGAACCAGGGGAGCTTCAGATGATGCCCAGGATGACTAGTATTAATATGGAGGTTTGCAAAGTTAGAAACAAGAAAGGTTTTTTATTGTCATATAAACCTACACTTGTGCTTTGTTTTCCATAAGTTTAATTTTTCAAAATGTATGTACAACATTTTCACAAACTATGAGACAGATTTTGATGGAACTTTGCACTTTTATAGCTTCAATTTCACGTGAACAATTTTTGATAACCATTGTATTTCATTCTTGATAGCATTGCACACATTGAAAAAATATCAAATTTGGAATATTATTTTTAAAAAAGGATATAAAAGAAATCAGGCATCAGAAACCAAAATTCTTAAAATGAATTTTTTGCTATAATTAAATAAGCAGTGAGCAACATTTTAAGTAATTATCGCTGAAGATTAATCTTAGAATGGTACATAAAGCTTTATAATTTTTAAAAAATATATTTGTTCAATTTTATTGAAATTATCGCATACATGTGTCATATAAGGCAATAAACTATATCCAATTCTCATAAAGCTGCGACCAAAAGTGAGGTGGTTATGATTGTTTATATAATATCCTGCACTTAATTGACATCTGCTCGAGAACATGAGTTTGTCAACAGTTGGTGTTGTGGTTCCCTAAGAATATAAATAAAACACTATTTGTGTGGAATGTAGGGGCGTTTATTGTTGCGTTTTATGATCAATGTCATTACTGTATTAGTACACTTCGAACTGAACGTTCTGCCAGCTAGGCAAGCAACTTCTTAACCACACATGTACTGCGTCACATTCACACTCGCTTCAAAAAAATCAATTCAAAACAATGGTATCTCTAGAAACTTCGAAATGAATACTTACCAAAAATTCCAGCTTTTTTCAAAAGTTTCTTCTTGGAGAGAATCTTCATAGCCTGTAACAGAAAAAAAGCAAACTCAGTTTTACATATCACTCACACAAAGCAGCACAAAATTTCATAGAAGTAAACTTCTCCAAGTAGGTAAAAATTAAATAACTCATATTTTCAGTGTTAGGAAACCAGTTCCTTGTATATGTGCACTGAATAAAGCCAGGATTCTAGCCAAAATTCGTTAAGTTAGTTATACAAAAGACAGAGATTGCTATCTGAGTCAGATAACAGTCAACTTATACTGTTTGAGGAGGACGACACTGCATGGGCTAGGACAAGCAGACAGGGAATGCACTGGGAGTAAAAACAATTCGTGCAGAATCTAGGACGTCCAAAAACAGTTACTGTTGACAGATTTTGGCAGTGAGTATCTTTCCTCTTCTTACGGAATATCAATTGTAAGTTGTGTGCAAGAAACATAAGGGGTGGCTAACATAAATATATAGACTTAACATTTCGCGACTACGAAGCGTTATATAATCTGAAAAAGATGGAGGACATGTGCCTTCAACTTCTGAATTTAATTCAAACAGAGGCAATATCTTTTGTCTTCATCTGTGCACACGATAGTGGGCACAAGATTCTCCTCTGGAAACTAGAAAATCGCTTTTTGAAACAGTTTCTAAAAAAATCTGACGTGTCGCACTTACATGACTTTCTCTACTCTTGTACTAACCACTCTTATAAACTCATTCCTTTATCTTCTTTGTGTTAGTTGAGATAAACATTTTCAGAAATTATCTTATTGTTTATTTCCTTGTAGGTGCAAGAAGACTATGGGAACACAGGGATCTTTTTCTAAAAAATATTTTTTGGATTCAGGAGGCCTCAAAACATATATTTCCGGTGAAATCTCGACATCGAATTTTGGGTGGAATACAATACTTCTACTTACTAGTACAGAAAGTGAAAAGGTATAAGTATTGGCAAATTCAAACAAATAAGAAAGAATATCTCGGAAATGGTACATTCAAAAGAAAAACGAAGTATTTGACATAAATTGTGTGTTTTAACCAGATCTATATTTTTATTCTGTAAGGTTTATTGCACCTCTTACTGTTCACTATTTATGCAAAAAGATCATCCAAAATGTAGATATCTTCTGAGGACATTCCCAGAAAATTAAAGTTATGACTTAGAAACTGCCATGGAATCGCCTATGTGTGTCCGTCACTGTCCCTCCGACTGAAGAAAAGAAGAGGTGAATAGCCGCCCATTACGTAAGGTTCTCCAAAGAGAGATGGTTCGACACCCCTGGGTCAGAATATAACCTAACACTAAAATATGGTCAAATATGCACTTATATGCCAAGTAAAACCTGATTCATTGTGTTTACAAATGTTGGAAACGTGCTTAAGTTAACTTAGGCATGCAAAAACAAGACAGGATAAAATATGACGTGTTGTAAACATGTGAGCCCTAGTTACGTATATGGTACCAGTGTCTCGTAAACATAAGAATCACGTGTAGTCGCACAGGAATACGCACAACAACGGCAACCTCCTACTACTAAACCTAACGAGTAATGGGCACAGCATCATGGAATATATTGCACATTTATTCCTAAATTACACAAACAAAATGTATTTTCCAGTAATGTTAATATAAACATACCTAAAATAAACATTAATATTAATAATAAGCACAGTAAACGTAAAATAACAGATTATGACCATATTATACATTGTCTGCGCATATTCTTTGTTTTAATGAACAACAGCATACATGTTTAAGTTTGCAAGTTAGAACTATCTTCTGTTCTCTGAATATGGTTTGTGTTGGGGAAAACTGCTGCCAACTTCGCAAGACATGTCTCAGGCAATTTAAACTAAGAAGATCTACTACTGTTTTCTTTATGAGTCAACATTTTTCTAGAGCTTTCTAGTTCATCTTAAACGTTACAAAGAGTAAAATAACCTATATTTTTACTTTCTCTACTATGTACAGTAAGTAGGAGTATTGTATTCCACCCAAAAATTCGATGTCGAGATTTCACCGGATATATATGTTTTGAGGACCCTAAATCCAATAAAGCATACAGTTTAGAAAATGCCCCTATATGTCTGTCTGTGTGTCTCTGTGTATCAGCCTGTGGACAGCATAACTCAAAAACGAAAATTCAGTTAAAAACCAAAATCGGTATTTAAGTTTAACATCCTTTAAGAATAAGACACGAAGATTTTGAAGAAAATTGCTCCACCCTAAACTCTCTTTTACATGGAAAATTTTTCAAAAATTTTGATTTTCTCCAAAATGACTAACGGTTTTGATTAAAATGCCAAATGTTTGAGATATTTTTATGGCAAATGAAATGTTTATTTTGAATTTTCTGGCTATAGCTTATGTAGTTCTGTTTATTCTTGATGACTTTTGCATAACTGATAACCGTAAGAGATAGACCAAATCTTACTGTACGAACAATGTAGGTCTTGCTAAAACACAATTTATGTCCAAATACATTTTTTGTGCAGAGTGAACCATTTCGGAGATATTCCTTGTTATTTCTGTGAGTTTTGGAAAACAAACTTTCGTCAAATGGAAGATCGTCATTCATTTGTTTACATCTTAAACGTGCAAAGAAAACGGAATCTCAAAGCTTTAAAAGATTTGACTATCACTCAAAGCCTAGTGTATTCCCATATTCCCGTTGCACGTGCAAGAAAACGAGCAATAAGATAATTTTTGTAAATGTTTATCTTAACTAACACGAAGAAGATAGAAGAATAAGAGTTTGTAAGAATGGTAAGTACAAAAGTAGAGAAAGTCATGCGAGTGCAACACATCAGATTTTTTAAAAAGTTTTAGTTCATATTTGCAGGATTTTAGGTCACATTTTGGTAATTTTTACAGTGTAAATGCATGCATATTTCAACAGATTATTACTTTATTAAATATATATATATATATATATATATATATATATATATATATATATATATATATATATATATAAACACTTTTTTTCAAAACATTGGCTCGACAAAAAAAATCTTAATAATCCATTCAAAATAATTAAAACTTTCCGCTCTATATAAGACCGTTGCTATTAACCTGTTTTGATCTTTTTTTTATAAATCCCTGGTTGGTTTCACTCTTCCACTATAACTTTATTGCGTAATATTACCCAGTAGGACAGTTATTGCTGCATTTTAAACTGAGCATTTCAATATGTAATTTGCTCTCGCAGCATTCTTAAGTTATTTCAATTAGTTCGGTGCACAGGGAGTTCTATCGGACCTGTACCACGACTGCCTCCATTATTATACTTATCAATAAACCGGTGACATCAGTCAAGTTTCCATCTAACTCACAGAAGTAGCATTTTGTCATAGAATAGACTTAGCAGCTATCTCAAGAACGAAAGCTTTGCGGATATATGTGTTTTGACAGTAAAATTTCCCAAAAATTACTGCGCTACGGGGACTCCACAGTATGGAAGTTAAATAATTATAACTGCAGAATAATGCTGTAGTTATTACTTAGTATTAGGCAATAGGGGAGTACGTTTGCGATAGCATAAATTCCGTTGTGGAAGATTCCAGGCTTAGCTGATAGAACTTCCGAAATCAGGCGGGAAGCTGATGTGGCGTGATCTCGCGGTAATTGACTGGAGTCGTTTTACGTTTCAATGGATAAGTGGCGGTATTCTCGCAATTAGGAAGCACCACAAGAGAGGAAATACCCCGCTAAACCCTATCCATGTAACCAGGGAGACATTCCAATACCTTTCCGGTACCACAAGAGCACTGCAAGTTACGATCACACGGACATTAAGGTAAGGTGAGGCCCTGACTGTATTACATACAGCCGCGCCAGGATGCCTAGCACAGTACGATAGCAGGGAGAAGTAGCTGTTCCAGGCTGAGAAGACGGCCGGGAGGGACCCGGGCACCCCTCAGGACTGCACCCTCACTCAGACGCCCGTTAGTGGGGCGCAGCGGTCGGAGGCAGGCCTGGCCCGGCATCAGGCTTTTGCGCTGCGGAGTTTAGTCTTTCTTTTAGAAATCCTGCAGAAAGTCACGAATGGAATGCGTTGAGAGTTTCAAATAGATGTGGAAAGAAACCTTATACAAAATGAAGAGCCGCATGCATATTATTAAATAATAATAATAATAATAATAATAATAATAATAATAATAATAATAATAATAATAATAATAATAATAATAATAATAATAATAATAATAATAATAATAATAATAATAATAATAATAATAATAATAATAATAATAATAACAGTTGTTTTAAATTTTAATTCTATACCTTTGCGACATATCAGCTTTCTGTATCTTTTTCGGAGAACTGCTAATGTGGACATCAGACAACGTATGTGCGCAACAAACACTGCGCATCTGGTCCCTTGGTTAATAGTAATCATACTGTGACAAATGACGATATCCAGTAATTTTTTACGTCACATTTCCTCTCTAAAACTGGAGCACAAAACACAGTCCTCTTTTATGGCTACAACAATCTAGTTCTCCATAACCTTAGCTGTTCTGTCCTCTCGTAACCTTGACACATACATTTCTGTCTTTCAGTTCTACTACTCTTTCTTCAAACAGCTGCTTCTGACGATCACACTCACTAAAATTGCTTCACACAGCAAACAACTCCGACACGACGACACAATGTCTACAACTGTCTGACGATACACACATTTTCTCAACACTAATGTAGAGACTGCTAAAGAAAACTTCTCTGCACTTTATTATCGTTGTAGGAAGCCATGACCATCTCATTGACTCCTTTAGGCTACGGCGCAAGGGTGCGCTGCCTAAAGCAACAATAGAAATGGCCACGGCTTCCTACAATGATAAATAATGTAGCATATGCGAGCGCAGTGAGATTTAGTTTGGCGGTCTTTGAACACACTTTTTGTATATTAACGTCCTCCAACGTAGTGTCATATCGGACGGTGAATGAATGAAATGAGTGAAATGATGCTCAAACGAGCCCCAGGTCCATAGAGCTTTAACTTACCCAACATTTGTCTTCTTAGGATAAGGGAAAACCTCGAACAAAAAGCCTTATCCGGATACTCACCCTAACCGAAATTTGAACTCAGGACCTTTTGAATGTTAGGCGGACACGCCACCACACTACAGAGGCGGCTATACACACACTTAAAACTTAACAGCTGTCTCGTTCAACACTTCACGATTGCGAAGAACTAAAAACTGGCTGCACTCGCCGTCTAGACGAGCTTATATAGGCGAGAATGACGTAGCATGAATTTTTCTCGAAATTCACCTTTTCGCGAACCTCTTGCAAATAAGTGGGCAGTGGAAAGTCTCTTGAACAATCTGGAAGCGGCTTGTTCTACATGCTCAGTCTTTGTTCTGACCGCTCCATTGTTGTCAGGACACGTATTTACAAGCAGTGGTGTGAAATAGCTTGACCTTAAGTCTGGCGGCTGGCGTCACAATACGTATGAGACAGAACTAAACCAAGTGCTGAAGAGACTGGCAGATACTGCAGGAGTACAACACGTGCTAATGTTCTTCGCATTCTTTTAATAGGTATTACATCATAACGATTATTCAGGGAATTTTTAATTAAATTTTATACACATTTCACACTCAGAATGTGTCCTTTTGATTATTACATGCCGCGCTTGACATCTAATAGTTGCTGATGTTTAATTAACGATAAACGAAGCTGCAATATTTGCATATACTAATAGGAAAGGCCTGTCAATCTGTTGATGTACGACACGTGCTACGTTCTAATCTGGTGCTCAAGCTGATTCTATCAGGGAAGAGCTCATAAATTTCATGGTTATCTCTCAGACTAGCTATTGCAAGAATACTTTACAGCCTGTTCAAAGGATCTAGAATGCTTCTATCTGCGTTTTGGAAATAAAAACTAAAATACGTCAAATTCAGCATTCACATTTTTCGCGTATGAGACAGAAGCTTCTGGTTTACAGTGTTGATTCGTGGCTTCGTGGAAAGAGGTCATAATTGTAGTAACATTTTGGGAAATCTCAGCACATTCAACATGGAAGTAAGGTTCCGCTGCATAGTATTGTGACAAAATGACAATGTGACAGGTCTCACTTCTGACACCAAAGTGACAAAATGAAAGTCCAGTTGTATTTTCTCTATCACTTTTTGTGATACTTCTAGTACTAAAGCACAAAACACAATTCTATTTAATTGTCCTTAACACAGTGTTTAGTTCTTCGTGATCTTACAACTCACAGCTGTTCTGTCCGGACGTAACCTTGACACGTACTTCATCTTTGTTCGTCTCATAAGCTGCTTCCGACGATTACACTCACTAAAAATGCTTCGCAAAACAAACAACTCCGACGTGACGACTCATTATCTACAACTATCTCTTACGATATGCACATTCTCTCAGCACTGACAGTACGCATACTTAAAACTAACTGCTAATACTGTCTCGTTCAACACTCACGACTTCATCACAAAAAGAACCCTCCCGCTGTCTCGACTCGCTTATATGGATGAGAATGACGTAGCACGTATTTCTCTCGAAATTCTCCTTTCCTCGAACCTCTCGCAAACGGCCGATAGTAGACAGTTCATGAACAGTCTGGAAACGCTTTGTTCTGCCTCTCCATTATCATTGGCCACGTATTTATAAGCCGCGAGCGGTGTAAGCTAATTTGACCTTGAGCGTCAAATATAGCGTTACAATATATTTGAAATACAGTCTTCTGAGGATAGAGGTAGACGCTAATCATGTAACAGCATATATTTATGCTTGATAAAAATTGTAACTGACCAGAGATAAGCTAAATTAGTAACATTGAACACCCAGTAATCTACGTAAAATAGGCTTAGCAGAGCCGTACTCACAGGCACAGTGCCTAGCAAGAACTGCCATACCAGTGTCTTCTTGTGTTTTTAAAGAGCAGTAATAGTAAATACAGTAAAAAGAAAATATACTTCCCTGGCAGGAGAGAACTTTTTCTGTGATGAGCCGGGGAAATTATTTAACGAGAGAGGGGAAATCCCTCCATCCGCCCGTTAATTCGAACCCTGACTTGAATCATCGTTTCATTGAAATAAGTAAACATTTTTACTCCTTTACACTCCTACACAAAGCCTCCCCCACATTTATTCCTCATTATAACAGGTGAATCACTTGCCACCCATTAAGAGGCAGGTGCGTCTTGAGTCTGTCTTGACCGTACACTCTACACTTCTCATGTGGTCACAGACAGAAGGCGGCTTAACATCGCAATGAATAACTGATTAAGGGGCAAACGGTATTCGCAATATAAATCCATTCCAAAAACATCGTACTCTTACGTTGAGACTTTCAGCCGGTTTCTACACAATTTATGAACCTTTTTAGAGTATACATTCTAGACACACACTCCCAAATATTCCTTATGAATGAGAATCAATGTTAATAGATTCATTTCAAAAGAGTTAAAACAAAATGACGAATCTGTGTCAAGGAGTAGTTATAGGTTATGACCAATTAAAACACGCCTACATTCATAATAGAACTGTACACTTACATCAACAAATATTAATATAGTTTAATAATTTAATGTTGGCATAAATTTCAGCACTTAGTAGTTTGTACAGCAAGTGTAATAGCTTGAGCCTGTTTATTAACGAAGATAAAATACCAATATCACCTTAGCATTGGAGTTTAAAAGGCGTTACAGGGTTGTGATGGTCGAGCGGAATTATCACATTTCGGTCGCAGCGATCTTCTGAGGATAGGTGTTCAAATCTGCGGTGATGAATCAGTCTTTTTACCCTCCATTTCACTTCTTTTGGCCAATGATAAAGTATTACAAAACAAATTACAAATAAATTACAACTAAGCAGATGAAAATAAAGTTTCAGCACTTTAATAATCAAGTACCTTTCGAACTCACTTTATTGTTACATAGGCTGTAAATGTGGTAAAACTTTAATAATGTAATCATTTTTCTGTAGTTACTATTAATTTATTTTGCATTTCTGTTTAGTACGTTCAAAGTGATGATTACTGATTTTAAAACAAAAGAGAAAAAATTCCTGTAAGGAAGTTTGAACCTACGAAATATTCGTTTAGTTTATGGCAGACTAACGTCAAGCCCACTCGACCACAAGTCTCCAGTGATATCGTTTAACCGAAACATTTAGGTATCAAGCTGCTTTTTAGTGCAAAAAATGTTTTAGTTATTGGCGGGTTATTTGTGTTCGCCGAACTTTTCATGCCTATCAGAATAGGCCAAAGTATGATGAACCGTATTTGACACAATACAGCTACACAACAAATTCTAGCTTGACAAATAGAACGATGTTTTCAAGTAAGACTGCAACTGTGGATTGCATAAATGCGAAAATATAGTCAGCTGATTCATCTGGTATAGCCTGTGGGCTTACTTACCGACCACCTCAATTCACCATCATTAAGCATGTCATTTTTCCGAATTCGGGATTCTTTATTTTCGGATCTCACCGAATGCGTATATAGAATGCATGTGTTTATCAGAAGGTTTGATGATATTATTTAATACTTCCAATTGTTTTTCTGCCATGGATGTGCTCATTCTCTTTACGAAAATAAATTGTATTGAGCTTTAACAAGACGAAATTTTCTGTATATTCGAAATCTAATTCCCTCCTTCCTTGGGATAAATATTTCGAATTTTTTCAGCACTCAGAACTAGCCTAGATGTAAGAGACTTCACACATCTGGTTCATCCATGAAATATTTGAAATAACTAGTGACCCAAACCATCCAGCACCAAATTCTCAGTTTCTGCACAATCCTAACATGTCATATTTCTGTTCTTCTGAATTGTATCAGGTGCTCTTGTATCAGCGCGGTGGTAGATCTTCAGCTTACCAAGCGGGTTCGGTTCCCGGAACTGGCGTGGAGATTTTCTCCCACTAGGAGACCTGGTCCGGACTCCACTCACGACGCCTGTGACGGCAGAGGTGGGGAACGCAGCGGCCGGGTGGTAGACATTGGCCTGGAAAGAGCTGTTGGGAGGTTCGTCCTTGAATGCTGGTAAACGTGTTAACTTATCTGCATATCCTGCATTCATCCAACCAAAAGGCTCCAGTTCGGTTCTCTGTTCGGATGAGTTGGACGGAGTTTTCTCTTATACTCATGTTGAGTAACTTCGAGATCAACGAATTGTGGACTCATCTGAGTACCAGTCCACCATCTGTACACACCGGCGTTGTTAAAAGCAACTTCTAACATAAGGATAATGCATTTGAAAAGACCTTGTATGAACGATAATCTGAATTACATTTAATACATGTCATTAAAACAACATGCACAAATCTTGATGACTTTGTCATAAAATACAGTCCCAGCAGCAGGAGGTACAATGTTTATGAGTTTGCTAAATTAAAACTTGAACATTTCTTTATAGAGCTGTCGTAATATTTATGACATTGTCATATCAATCATATCTCCCAAATGAGAAAGCTGCAACCAAATATGAGAAAAAGTTAATACAACTATTCTTGTAGTGTCACGCAACAGCATAGAATAAACAGAATGAGGAAACCTGTGTCAAGCACGAAGATGGAAAACCTTACCTAATAATGCTATTTTCAGACTTCGTAATATTAAACATGTTTTTATTTTGAAGTAACGAAGGAACTTTCTTTTGAATCAAAGAAGCCTATTTCAAACTTCATACGTATGTACTGAATAAAAAGGTGATCTTTTATTACTGTGTTTCCATCTAGCTCACATTTCGGTTGTTCCTTTTTAAATTAATGTGAATAAGATGACAATAACCCTTGGAATGAAAATATTTCCTAACAAATGGTTATGCAAGGCATATGCTACAGTGGCTTCTACTAAAGTAGCATATAAGCATTCTATGTTCCGCAATTGAGCACATGTCTGTAGTTACAAACATTCACAATAACTCATTTTTATTTTATTTTTTGCAGAATCAAAACGAAAAT
The DNA here is from genome assembly GCA_030765045.1 of Tenodera sinensis. NCBI lineage: Eukaryota > Metazoa > Arthropoda > Insecta > Mantodea > Mantidae > Tenodera > Tenodera sinensis. The sequence continues at coordinate 83,673,159 of CM060968.1, forward strand.
ATATTGTAAGGTGTAAGTTTGGAACCCACATTAGGCATAAATAATTGAATAGCATACACACTGTGTTTGAAAGTGGAAGTTCTGTTTAAGACCCTGAATTTTTAAAATCTTTATTTCTTTGTTATGATTGTAAATCAAAACTATGTGCACCTGGTGTTAGGCCATAGCAGCGTGAAAGCTTTTGTTGTGCTTTTGCTAATTAATTTGCCAATCAGTAAATATTGAAATTCTTTCTTGGAGTCAAGCGATAATTGAACAGTGTGTACCAACTGAAATCCGCAAAAGGAATGTTTATACCTGTTATAAGTACTTATTTAACTGAAACATAACATTTTATGATACACTAAGATTGCAATTTTAACTTTAGACAGAGTTCAAACTGGGTACCAACTGTAGCACCATGTCAAAGGTATTGCCAAAGAGGATTCAGATATTTCTCAGCACTTCATCAATCTCGTTTTAATCACAAAGCAGGTTCCCCGTAAGAAAACGTTTAAATGTTATATTTCCTGGGGCTTCTTGTAAAATAGTTCGAATACTGTACTTAGTAGTTTCCGGCAACAAGTTTCAACTTATACAACAAACCATTACCCTTTTATAGCCAGGGACGGGAGCGTGTTTTGGAATATTGGATTCTCATAAAAATAGGGTTGTACTGTTTTCCACAGCAAAGTCCCCGGGGAAGGAGACGCGAGGGAAAAATGCCGATTAGACACGGATCCGCTACTCTACTTACACTTGTTTATGATACACAGGACAGTTCAGTTACAGCCCATTCAAAAACATATGGCCAACATCTGGCGCATACCATTTTTACAGTTTTACTATACTAGTAAACTAGTAAACTAGTAAACTAGTAAACTACTATACTATACTAGTGAATTCTATTTGTGCACAATTCTATTTGAGCGATCCTATTTGCAGAAGTACCACACAGAGTTGTCTAACGTGCGTAAGAAAGGCAAAACTGCTCACAGCGAGTCCCAGCCAGTGGAGCGCATGTTTTTACTTTCTCTACTGGCAAGTAGAGGAAGTATTGTATTCCACCCAAAAATTCGATGTCGAGATTTCACCGCAAATTACGTTTTGAGGCCCCCTGAGTTCAAAAAAAGCATTTTTAGAAAAAGGTCTCGAGTGTGTGTGTGTGCGTGTGTGTGTGTGTGTGTGTGTGTGTGTGTGTGTGTGTGTGTGTGTGTGTGTGTGTGTGTGTGTGTGTCAGTCTGTCGACAGCATAACTCAAAAACGAAAACAGTCGGTTAAAAACCAAAGTTGGTATTTAAGTTTAATGTCTTTCAAGGATGCGACACGAAGATTTTGAAGAAAATAGTCCCACCCTAAACTACCCTTTACATAGAAAAATTTTCGAAAATTTTGATTTTCTTGAAAATGGCTATAGCCTATGTAGTTCTGTTTACTCTGGATGACTTTTGAATAACTCGTAAACCGTAAGAGATAGACAAATTCTTAATATATAAAAATGTAGATCTCACTAAAACACACAATTTATGCCTGAATAAATTTTTTGATAGAGTGAACCATTTCAGAGATATTCCTTGTTATTTGTGTCAGTTTAGCAAAACTTAAAACTTTCGTGCAATGGAACATTGTTGTTCATTTTGTATATGTTAAGCGTGCAAAGAGAACGGGATCTGAAAGCTTTAAAAGATTTGACTATCGCTCAAAGCCTACTGTATTCCCATATTCCCCTTGTACCTACAAGGAAATAAGCAATAAGACAATTTGTACAAATATTTATCTCAACTAACACGAAGAAGATAAAGGAATAAGAGTTTGTAAGAATGGTTAGTACAAGAGTTGAGAAAGTCATGTGAGTGCAACACATCGGATTTGTTGAATAGTTTTACTACTTGTGTAGCATTGGTGCTCCGTCATACATATTCGCTGCCCTTGTACAACTGTTTCAAACAATATGCCCATCAGAAACTTTCTTTCCGTAGGCGAACAATATATTCTTTGTTTTGTCAACCAAAGAAACGATTTTCTGCTGTTATCCGTATCATCTGTCACTTAGTTACTATCAATTAATGTTTCTCTAGCTATTAATATCAGGGTTTAAGCTACGGTCGCCTTATCGCTTTCTGCTACTCGAGACCGAAGAATGCGACGTATTTTAAAACAGTTTTCGCGAAAATGAGAGAACAATCTGCCACAGAATAAAACTACAGAAGCTATTAACACAACCTTTCAACAAGTCGTAACAGTCTGTTACCAATACAAACTGCATGCCGCTTTCCCTCCCAGTTTGTGGAGCTCATTTCTGAACTGGTCTGCGTGGTTCATTCTTGTCTAATATACACTGTGTGTGTACTTCCTATGAAATGATGGAGACATTTGTTTTATGGAAGAGAATGGAACGAAATTCTAGTGGAACTGAAAGTCGACATACAAAAGAAACAAAACTTGATACTAAAATAGGCATACCAAAGAAACAATTAGTGGAAAACTTGAAAGTGTTATATAAATAGTGCACAATGCGGCATCTGGAGAAATTCCATTATTGGTGTGCAGTTTGTACAAGAACACGAAGAAGAACTGTTTGGCGTCATCATTGGTAAGCTATAGTATTTATATTTACAACAAATGTGAGAATTTCACAATTTAAAACTGTGTTTATATTAAAACAGCAATGCAAATGATGATTATAAATAATTATTTATATCTAAACCTCTTTATAGAATAATTTTTAGCATTTTATGCTAGTAGCATTTTGCACAAATGTAAACTTTGATTTGTGTGTTTTCTAGCTTAAACCCTAATTAACATCAAGTACACTATTATTACACACAACGCATTACCAAACAAGTATATTTATTTATCTTTATATAATATATTTTAAATGATTATAATTTATTTTAACGGTGTTTTAAGCTGGGTATTCTTTACGTTTTAGATCTTTCTGAATTTTGTTAGCCCTGAGCAGATGGTGTTTCTGTTGGTCTTCCGCGGACGTGAAAACCTACTTCGAGAACCCCTACATTTTATCTCACAGCCTTGTCTACACAGCTCTTAATATCTTGCGTCTAAACCTAACAGTAACAAGCTGCGACAGAGCTCAGCAGAAAGGGGAGTGAGCTATTTTACGGGGCGTAAACAAACTTTACGACCTAGCTGTAAAACATTCTTGAACAGAAAAAAGATTATAAAACCTCTTTGGTTGAATGGTCAGCGTTCCAACTTCTCTACCCAGAGGTCTTGGGTTCGATGTCTGCTGGGGCGAAATAATCTTTCTTTAGAATTATTTCCTATACTTCGCAAACTGGAAGAGCAAATATAACTTTCATATTAAAAATAAATAAAACAGCGATAAAACTTAAAGTTCAACGGGTAACCTTATCAGTTTCTATATCAAAAGAAGGTAAATGAAAAAACAAAAAATAGCAGTGCCTAGTACGCTTCAATTGATTAAATCGGAATAATATATTAATAATATATTATTAATAATATTAATAATAATATTAATAGAAGATTCATCCCACACCTGGAGCTGCCTAGAAAACGCGATGAACGACCAAGCAGCCATGTAGTGTCCATTTCTTCGAGGAAGAGGTGGAGTATGTACGGAGGGGATTCCACACTGCACCTATGCTGACTATTGTATATCAGACCCCTGGGAGGAAGGGATGGAATGTGAGTGCTCTAAGGTCGAGAGGGAACCCGGGCGAGGAGTGAGGCGACGAGAGGGTACAGGAAGCACCCGCGCCAGCTGTCTGGTCCACAAAACGTAGAAATACAGCTAAAAGGTGAGAAGAAACAGAATAAAAAGAAAATGATGTAACATAAATCCTGGTAGATTAGAAACCATCCTAACATTCCCCTATCGATCAGGAAAAACCATGAAATAACTCAGAGTTCAGGGGAATCGAACTAGGGACCTCCTAAATGTCCAAGCGTTACCGCAGAGCCATCTCGTCTGGTAAAACGCTCCATAGCACATACCTTAAGGTATAATAGCTTCTTTCGATTTTAATTCTCTTACCTCATGAAAGATTCAGAAAGAGGTATAACCACTTGCACTTAACTCACTCTCAAGACTTCACACCGTTAACCTTGCTAGCGCACGGAAAGTCTGAAGAGAAGCTAAATAAATGTGAAATGCCAGTTTGTATAGTGTCTTGTTGAATCAGCCTGTCATCTTCACTGCATCAAACTTCCACTCCTTGAAAGTGCTGCTCTGCAGGGCCAATTTGGAGCATAAACCACTCAAATCACCGCGTTTATTCATTATATTTTATGTTGCAATTATGAACACGGTAAAGATACTGCTTTAGTAACCTCACCGGCTTCTCCTAATAATACAATAAGTTGTTGTAAATGTAATATTTTAGCTTTAAGACATTTCAACCAATAAATATAAGCTATAGGCATATAACTGTTATATTTATATTCAAGATGCTCTCGGGCTTCGAGCCAGGTGTAGTGATGAAAAGACATCAACGTTTCGGGAGTGTACATCTCTCCCATCTTCAGGATGAACTCCCGAAACGTTGATGTCTTTTCATCACTACACCTGGCTCGAAGCCCGAGAGCATCTTGAATATGTTCGTCGCCAGGAAAGCTACAAATCTTATTTTATATAACTGTTAGTTACTAAACAATTATTGCTGAATTGGTACGCATTTTGAGTTTGATACATTACTGATTGAAATACCTGGTGCTGTCCTGATTTAACGACTTATTCCTACAATTATTACACTTAGGTTGCACTTATCCAACAGCTTTATGTTTCTTTGAAGGCATTTAAAAATATTACTCAATACGCATAAAATGGAGTTAACTAAAATCTTTAGGATACTATACAGAACAAAAATAAACAAAGTAAAGAAACAAAAACACAGAAGGCACTAAAGACACTGGTGAACAACCATAAATACTGCAGAAAGAAAAGCGAGACGAGAAAGTCTTCTGAATGTAATACGTTGCATTTCAATTTCAATCATATAGAAACTTGTAAGAATTGTTTGCAGGAGAGAGTAGACAAAGAAATGTGATTGAAAAGAAAAGTGAGTAGAGAAAGTCGAATGAATGCAATACGTTGCATTTCTATTTCAATCGCAGAAAATTGTATGAATTGTAGAAGAGGGAGGAGAGAAAGTAGTGTGATTATGTTCTAAAAGAAAAGTGAGTAGAGAAAACCGCGTGAATGTAATACACTGAAGTTTTATTTTAATCATAGAAAATTGCATGAACTGTATGTTGAAGGGCGAGTAGAAAGGAACACGTGCAGGTGCTACGTAAAAGAAAGGTGAGAAGAGAAAACCGTTTAAATGTAATACGTTGCGTTTCTATTTCATACGTATAGAAAATTGCATGAATTGTATGTTGAAAAGCGAGTAGGGAAAAATATGTGATTGTGTTTCGTGAAAGGAAAATGAGTAGAGGAAACCGCGTGAACGTAACGCGTTGCATTTTTGTTCCAAAAATTTAGTAAATTGTATGAACTGTTTGTATATAAGGGAGCAGGGAACGAGAAGGTCCAATTTCACATAAAATATTGCACTTCGCACTCAGATACAGGAACCCTCCTCATTTTCTTTCTTTTTTTTTTTCTCGAGTTTTAATAAAAGTCAGACCAAACTTTATGTGAAGGAGTGAGAGCAACATCTTTGATGAGTTAAGAAGTGACAAGCGTGATACATTCTCTTCCCCTGGCTGATAGGGTACAGGGTACACCGCCTTACAACCTCCGAGAAATCTCGCTGGTTTCTCCTAGCTCATTGGTATTCAAACTTTTTTCTCCGCGTACCTCCAAAGACAAATTTACATTTCAGCCTGTACTGCTAGGCCTAGGCTTAGATTTATCCTTTTATACAGATTATACATATTATACATAACCAGATCTAGAATGGATTATAGCATTTATAACTTATTTTAATATCACACAAAGAAGGATTATACTATATTAAATTATATGTACGTCCTGGTTGAATAACATAGTCTTAGCTTATATTTTTGTTTTGTTTCCAATGGAGTGTAACACAGTTTTCTGAAGTGGTTTGCCTTTAACTGTTTGCCACTGCGCTCCAAGCATCAATATATGACGTCAAAATCCACCTGTGAGTCCTTCGAAGCCAAGCATCAAGAAGAATAATCCAACAGCTTGTTTGGTTTACATCCAGTCACCATCTCCTATCTTCATTAGTGGATGTTTGCTTTGGTAGCTTTTGGCAGGCTTTCACTGATTGTTTGACGATGTTGTATGTACATTCATCTTGCATGGTTCAAATTCCCTCTCTGCCCCTTTACAACCTTCTTCTGTACACGACTAGTGTGTTCAATTTAGTAGAATAGTCTGTGTGGAAAGATGGGAGAGTCGTTCGTTTGTTCATTTTCCATAAAATATCTTTGATATATTTTAAGTCATTTACTCAAATGCATTCTATCAACAAGAACACCTTGTGTTTTGATCGAATTACTTAGTTGTCCACTTAAAATAGTTTTCTTTGCTTATATTTTTTTTATTTATGTTTCATGTCTGGTTCTTAAGAAGGGCTATCCAACGAGACTGATTTAAAATGCATTAGAATGTATTATTTCTATGTAATTACCTGCCAATTACTAAGTTTACAGTAACCTATTTTGCTGCACTGACTATCTATAAGCACTACTGACGTGAAAGTGCCTCCTACAGACAGCATCTGAGGCTCCCGAAGTCTAGCACTTCCGAAATCCTACGACAGGGCCCGGAAATCGTTACAAAGGTAGGCTAGCCTTGACAGCCGTAACAAAGTGCACGTGTGCCTAAAGTGTTGAAGCGAGCAGCCTTTGTGTTCTCGTATTTGTGCTCAATTAGAGAAGTGAGAGAGAAAGTGTTGTATGTTCTCAATGAGGGAATAATAATTATCTGATTGTATGGGAAGGAGTCTGGATTGGCTTAAAGAATATACTAGTTATAAATAAAATGTAAATGATACTGAAATAAACCACTTACTGCTTTCTCTACTGCTTATCTAAGTAGAGAGTGTATGTTATTCCACCCAAACGTCATACCAATATTTAATTCGAAATACACAGCTTGAGGTCCCTCTATAATAAATGATTTTTAGAAAACGGTTTGTGTGTATCTCTCTCTCGCTCGCGCGCGCGTGTGTAAGTGTATGTGTGTGTTAGCATGTGAACAGCAAATGGTAAATAACAAAACTCAGAATTTAAGCTCAGCATCCTCCAAGAACGCGACACAAAGATTTTGAAGAAAATCATCCCAAACTAGCTTTTACATGCGATTACTTGTTTGGAAAGTGTAGAGTGAGACTGACACATTCAATGTCACAGCTGGGATTTGAACCACGGATCTTGAGGTCTCCATCCGGCCGCTCTAACCACTGATCTACCATGACCAACATGCCACACACGGAGATCTCAAGCTTATAATATGAGATAACATACCTTAATGGCGACTTACCATACTTGAAATACTTAGGTCCCGGGCTTCTAGCTTAACCAACCATAAGGTCAATGAATTGTTCTTCCACACAATAGCCACGTGCAGGACAAGGTTGCAAAGAGTAGGGTGAAACTTTTCCATGCCAAAATGTTTGTTATTTTTTATTTTCTCAAAAACTATTTTGATTAAATAATATATGTCTAAGATATTTGCATGATAAACAAAATATATTCATAGATATTGTGACAAAATGATAGTTTGACAAATTCCACTTCTGACAGCAGTGTGACAAATTGGTAAGTCCAGTTACTATGTTTGCCAATCTAATTGTTTCTAAAACTGAAGCACAAAACACAGTTCTGTTTTTTGATAACCCAGTCTACAGTTCTTCCGCTCTTTGTTCTGCCACTCTATTGTTGTCAGTCACATATTCACAAAGAGGTGTGAAGCAGCTTGACCCTGGCTTGCTTTGATGTGAGGCCGCTGCAGGCCGGTGTAACAGTATATTTTGTTTTCTAGGAAGTTCTGTGACGTTCTCTTCATTCTGAATTACTTGTATAAATCGTAAACACGTGTGCAGAGACTTAAGTGGTAGAGAATGGTAACTCTGCTTCACAACCTACTGGGTACATGACAAGTTGCCACCCAGTCTGCTTGCTTTCATTATATCTGTGGATAGATGACACCACGCATTATTTTTGTTTTCACTTCCTGTTGCTTTAAATATAAGGTTCAACTCTGGTAGTAAGAAACCTAGTACTAAATTCAGTATTATGTCACTTTATTTTTCTGCTAAAATTGAGGCCCAAAAGCACAATTTTGTTTTATGTTTAACACAATCTACTGTTCTTCGTGACTTTGCAACTTAGAGCTGCTCAGCCTTCACGTAACCTTGACACACACTGTCGTTCAGGTCTACTTCTCGAACAACCTTTTGGGTTTCACGATCATACTCACTAAAACTGCTTCTCACTACAATTCTGAAGTGACGCTCAATGTCCCGAATTTTCTCGTGTCAACACAGTTGTCTCACGACGACGACGACGACGACTGTACACAAACACGCACACCTAATAGCTGTCTTGTTCAACACTCCTACTCCATCACATACAACTACTACTCTCCTCTTTGTCTCAGAAAAAACTGACCTCTTCCTCCGTCCCACAAACATTTATAGGCGAGAATGACGTAGTATGGGCTTTTCTGGAAATTCACCTTTTCTCGACGCTTTCACAAACAATCCGACAGTCGAAGCTTCCGGAATGTCTTGGAAACTCTTTGTTCTGCCGCGCTCTTTGTTGGGCGTTTACTCGTCGCGAGTCGTGTGAAGTAGCTCGACCTTGGCTCTCTTTCTGACGCACGCAGCTGCCAAGTGGTGTGAGGTAGCTTGAACTCGAGTCTTTTGTAGATGTTACAGTATTTACCTTCGCGACTGAGGGAAATCGCCAGAAAGCCCAGTTGTATTGGCCGACCCAAGGATGTGAACCCCAGACATCCCGAATGTGGGCCACAGATTGTAGGCCTGAGGCATTCCACTCGGTATATTAAAATTGTCGCTTATGCTATACAAATACGTTTTTCTTACTTTCTTTACATTTTAATCAGCCACAAGACTTTGCGTATACAAAACAGTAATGCTGAGAATGTCGATATATCCTATAACTCACTACTCTACCTATTCACTCTATTTATGAAATAGAGATTATTACACATATCTCAAGGTAAGAAACCTGGTACTAAAGCCTTTTGCTGACCATAAAATTAATATTGTGAATGTTCCCATGTAGTTCAGATGTTACAATGGCATTTTATAATCTTATCGACTTTCGCACTGTTCGTCTATTTGTATGGATTTAATTACGCCAGCTTGAAAACTTCCCTTTTTATTTGAATTGGATGATAATTATAGTGCAAAATGAGCTCCTCATAATGACGGTAATGCCTGAGGAAAGCACAAAAAAGAAAGTTATTAAAAGTTCTGAACAGTGGTGCAAACAATTGTTTGCTATTTGCGCAGCAAAATGGGATCTATAATGAAAGCTTTTAATGTTGGGCACGAAATACAAAGCCTTTCCATGAACACAGCGTTAAAGTCTTCAGATTCTTTCATTATTGCAAATATACAAATGTAACAAGCCTTTGAGAGCACATTCTAACCTACATTTTCATCTTTCCTGTACAGCAGAGTGTGAAAAGCTATGCTGTTAAGTGTTTGGTATAGGTAATATATAATATTCTCTCTCGTGTTCTCGCCAACGTTGAACATAGATATCGCAAATCACTTCAGTTTATATTTATAGACATAATGAGACATAGGAATATCCAAACATTAAAACCAGGATGAAACAAAATTAAGTTGATTATTTCATACATAAAAGCGTTAAATTATCATATACGAATTAGCAGCTAATCATTATTTTATTTTGTACAGCTTATCACTAGGCCATTCCTTTGTTTGGCAGAGTCGTCAACTGCATTCCATAAATCGCTGAAAAAGAATTAATTGTACATTACAATCAATTAACAATCAAAATAACACTTCGTGCCAAGATGACAGCTGGTTATTTTTCAATTGTAGCTTTAATAATTAATGTATTTTTCCAGAAGAAAAGTTATTTGATGATGTTAAAAATAAAGTGACATTTATTTGAGATTACAAACTGTTTTTCTGTTATAGAAACAAGAGAAGATCGAAATACGTGTAATTCTTGAGTTTCGTTTTGCTCTGGAAGTTGAACTGCATTAGATGAATATATTTGAGGCTATCTTTTTTATAGAATTTAAGATTTTCTTGTAAAATCTTTACGATATGGTATTTGAATGTATATTTTTTTATGAACTGGTTCACACAAATGTCATTGCATGGTCCTTTCTAGATAAATTTTCTCACTAGGCGTCCTATGATATTAATTTTAAAAACTTTCCGGACTTTATGCCGCCGCCACCGCCACCGCCACCGCCACCACCGCCACCGCCGCCACCACCACCCATCCCTCGAACAGTTCGTTGGCGTGTGCAAACTACTAACCAGACCGCGTTTTACCTGCCGTCAGTGACTGACTCATTGTCACTGTTGTGTGCATTTTGTGTATTGATGACGATTTAAGTGTAGCTAACTTGAAGCCAGTTGCTTAAGAATTCCAGCGCCTGGAGATAACATATACAAAGAGCAACGATTGAAAAAAAAAAAAAAAAAAAAAAAAAAAAAAAAAAAAAAAAAAAAAAAAAAAAAAAAAACCAGCTATAGGAATAGATTATACATACAATGGAGAGAAGCACCTTGCGCATTGCGACCTATATCTTAGATCTTAGGAACCACAGGAGTCCAGATCACAGGCACACAGGCCACAGAGACGCGCGTAAGTCCCCAACGGTTCTAGGCTCGAAGACCCGTCGCACTGGTGGAGCTGCCAGGACAGGGAGAGAACGTTCATTAATCAAGCAATCCTCTAGTGTCCAGGGGGAGTAACCTTTCCTTTGAGCAAGCATCCACTCCATCTGTTCGGCACCGCCATACACCACGAAACCTAGAAGCACATCTGAAAGATGAGAAGAACACGGAATACAAGTGACATGATGGAAAAGAACTCTTGGTGCATGTAAAACCACCATCATTTGATAACCGACCACGTAGAACCCAAGGTCAGTGGTCAACGGGAGTCGAATCCGGGAGCGGAATGCGAGCTTCACATGTTACCATGGAGCTATTTCCTTCGGTGAGCTATAGAAATACTACCCCAAATCTTTAAAAATGAAAAATGCTGCATTGAAGCATCTGCATCGTCATTCAAGTTAATCCTGCCGCGCCTGTAGCCCAGACTTCTTAAGATACACCCTGTTCGTTACTGAGGGTTCTTACCGGGCCTTTATCTATTCTGCACTGCCAAACGTTTATAGCTCCAGAAGCAAGTAATGCCATATTGCATATTAAATGAGCTCCAGGAGGCGGTTGTTACTTTTTATGGAAGTGTGTGCTTCAGTGTTGCCAAATGCAGCCACTAAGCGCTTATCTCGCCGTTTAGCCTTTCGCTTGTCATGTTTTCTTGCGCTCTGATAGGCTTGAAAAGTATCATTAACAATAACAGTTTTTTTAATCTACTCAATGTTGTGGCATATAGAATCCAGTTGATTGTAACGCAAACATTCATATACCAAGTAATAAATAAATAAAAAAAAAAAATAAATAAAAAAAAATAAAAAAAGGCGAAAGTGGTTTTTAATCTCATATTTATGCATTTCAAGAGACAAAACCTTTAAAAGAGCTATACGTTTTACAACAGTGTATGAACATTTCAGAAAATTAAAATCATTTACCTCGAAAATAGATATAATAAACTTGCTTTTCCACCTTAAATGCTAGTGAAAAGTAAAATTATTTTAATTTTATTAATGTCAGTAATCATTATGGTCATGAAGCAAATAAATTTAAAAGCCATTAATGAAACGTTTGTTCCATACAAAGCTATAGGGTTTATTATAGGCAATTCGAAATTACTAGGGGTAAATTATGCAGTAATGTGCACCGGGTAGAGTTTTCTTTTGCATTAGGAAGTGCTAATTTCACGATTATCGCTATAAGACATTTCGTATCAACACGTACACTACTGTTGATGAATACATCTATAAAGTTTAGTTTTATTTATTTTTATACTTCATTTTTTACTTCTTTGACTCGATTGCCCTTAAAGTAAATACACTAACATGAATTAACTAGGCTTGCACATATTTTAGACGGACCATGCGCTAATATAGCGACCTTTAGATAATTTTAAGGCAATTCCTTTTAATAAAAATTACATGTACTTCCAAGGGCTATTTTTTCAACCTCCGATGGGACATGAAATCAAAACTAATGTGAATTTCAAAAATGGTTTTATTGACAAAAGTTCACCTCATCCATAAGTTTCTTTGCAATATAATCATTATGAAGATTGAAAACCTTGCCATGCCTATGCACCAGCATTCTAATACCCTCTGCAAGAACACCTGATGTCTGTCTCTTGAGCCAGGTCTGCAGGGTGCCATTAAGATCATTGAAGTGGTATTTTTACTCCCCACAACAGCTTTCCATCTATCGGTAAAGACGGAAGTCACTTGGTGCTAGGTCTGAGCTGTAGGGAGGGTGCTCAAACCCTGACCATCTTCGTAATGCACATTTTTTCGATTGTATCTAAAATGTCCTGCAACACGCCATCACTCATAAATTTCTCATCATGTTCAGGATCACTCTGTGGCGGATTTTCACTAAATTATTCACCTAATTCATGCACAACTTGCATTGCAATGCACATTTTTAAGTGCTCATAGTCAAGCTTTAACTGACCACTTCACCTTGGCAGTGATGCTGATAGTGACGAAAAAATAGCCAATCACATCTCCTATCATTACTTGAACCATCTGTAGGTACCTTCGGAGGTTGAAAAGAAACAGTCCTTGTACATATTGTGTTATTTCCAATTTTAGCGCTTTCATTTTGTGTATTTAATTTAGAGGAATGTTTTAATTATTTATAGATTCTGCTTGGATAGCATTAAAATAGATAGATAGATAGACAGACAGACAGACAGACAGACAGACAGACAGACAGACAGATATGCACTTATTAGTCAAAGAATGACTTATCGCTCTTTACATGGAGTAGTGCAATTTGCGCACATTTATAAACCGTATCTCAAATCATACAAAAAGCCCAGGAATAAAACTTTCATAGATTTTACAAAAGCATACGACTTTTTAGCGCATGCTTCAATCTTCACGCTTCAAAATCAAGGATTAGAAGAAAAATGCATTAGGATACTTGTTAAGTTATATTCAAACATGAAAACTATGGTTCAACTGGAGAAAGAAGGCAGTAATTTTCAACTGGAAACAGGAGTCAGGCAAGGAGGTCCGTTATCTTCTAAGCCTTGCCCACTGACATGTATTCTTTCGCGCTTTTACCCTAACTGGCTAAGGCTCATCCTACAGTAGTGATAGAAAAGCTATATGCAATGCAAGAATAGGCGATAGTGATATAAAAATTGTCTTGATGATTGCACGGCATTTCGTCATTCTAAGAGGAACATTTGAAGTGAAAGATCTCCCATCTATTTTTTGATAAGAATTTACATGCATTCTATGTATTAATTCTGTTACATAATATATTTAATACGTGTGGCAATGACAACGGAAATTTTATAATTCTTTTCATGTATTCTGAGATAAATGTTAATGTTAAATAAGTAAGTTTTATATCGCAGAGTAATTTATTCCACGATAGCAGCCAATGAGAGGTGATAGTGCACATGATAGTTAAGAGATACGGGAAAACTTATATGGAACACTTAATTTGTTTATTAGTCTATTAGAAGATATATTTCGGAAATTGAGAATAGAGTGGGGAATCCAAATTCATGGGAAAAAACTCCAGGACATAAGGTTTGCAGACGACATCATCCTGTTTGCAACATTCACGAAAGATTTTATTCAGAAACTCTCAGCAGAATTAGAGAGCAGGACTATAAATAAATTCCCATAAAACAAACTAATGACAAATATTACTGACGAAATTATTAAAGTGAACAACGAAGATCCACAGTAAGTCAAGAAATACAACTGTTACGTCGGCAATGCTACCCGCAAAGCAGTCCAAAGGCGCATTTCAGCAGCAAATTCTAGGGATTGAAATTTATTCTCACAAACAAGAAGCATGGCACTAAACTAAAGAAATGTACATGGGATAGCTACATTCTTCTCCTGTTTTAAGAAACGTTCATAGTTAATTACTTAACATTCTGTACACTGCTTATTGAATTATAGTAAGAATTTTGGTTTTTGATGCTTGCTTTATTTTATAATATTTTAAAAATATGATACATACACATATACATTATATATGTACTTACATGTACACATACGTACATGCAAATATACATAAATACATACATACATGGTGCTGATCACATCATCTCCCCTTATCAGTAGATGTATATTTAGACGTGGCGAAATACCTTGCTAGGATCTGCGCGAATGACGTCATGCAAATTGATGATAGGGTAACGTCTCTGTTTCCTATTTGAAATAAACAAGTGACTACTGATAATGCCCACTTAGATTGCACTTAATTACGCACTGTACCGCTATGTTTACTACACGAAAGTCGGCGATACTAATCTGACACCCCTATGATGTCATATATACAAAAGTGAACTCAACATAAACCACTTAGAGCCATTCCCCATGTCTAAAATACCTCTGTAAGCTTGAAACAGCAACAAGCAGCACGCAAGTGATGAGGTTGCCGTTAGGAAGGTCGGCTTGGAGGAAAACAATATTCAGTGTCTTTTTGTGGAAACAGATATGTGATTATCAACAAAGATGTAAGGTGAAAATTAATTCTTTATTTATGCACAGGTACCTCTAGGTTAACCCTCTCTGAGTCTTCCCAAGAATTTAAGTTTATCAACAACTTCTCTTCCAGGTCTTAGAGGTATCTATGAACTCACCTTTCTTAAAATGTAATTGTACGCTGTAATTCATGTAGACACCGTGATTTACGACATATACTGGTGTAGGTACTAGGTTTACTTCCTGGGTTAATTACATAAAGAAAAATAAATAATCAAATACATTTTCATTTTCTGTCTGTTCCGAAAAGACCAATATTTATTCAGCTTCAACGGTGTCTCACCCTCATTTTATTTGCCTTTAGGGAGACTCAGTGTAACTGAAATACGTATTCCTTTGCCATCTGATATCGTTGTTCTAAGCTTCATCTAACAGCTCAAGGGCCCCGTGGGACACCGATTGAGAACTGTTGGCCTAAGTTATTGTGCGAGTATGTTAATTATATTTCATTTCCTTGTGATATAAACTAAGACGAAGTTTTGATTGTACAAGAGCGTTTCATGAAAACAGAGTTGAATACATTTTACCTTATATATGATACATAGACTTATGTTTTAAAAGTTAACTATGATCTGCATGTATTAAAAAACATACATAGCTTTTGGATGTCTGCCTTGTGCTATGGAAAACCGAGAACCTGCACTTTGCTGTATTCAAAAGTGCAATGCTTATATTTCTAGTCATCGCAGACTTCGGCTCAGAGCATGCGCAATGTAAATTTTACTAGCAAACATTTGAGGCCCACAAAAGTGCTTCTCTCGTTGAGTAAATACACTGAGCAACAGTCTCTTTGTACATGGCTTTGGAGGTCTAATATCAAATAAAGCGAAGTGTTAACCTGAAAAACTTTTTCACCAAACATTTCCTTTCTTTGCTTCGGTTGACGAAATGTTAGCATCCCTTCATGCTATTTACTTATTGAATTATCATAGTTCATGTCGGAAAAGTGATCTGCAAACTGACAGAAAGCAAGAATACGAGTATATCACTCTCGCATCGAAAAGGAACCTAGACATATACTGAAAACGACACAGAGTGTCTCTCTGGGTCAAAGCTTACCGCACGAATGCTGCATCTTCTGCTGCCGTCCACAAAGAACGATATAAGTATGAGTAGTATTGGGTGGCAGATCTAGCCACTCCAGTATCATATGCCACACTGTGAGGTTAGTAGCACCTTTGGTCCCCTGGGACCCCATGAGAGTATTCGGTACACATCTCCAATAATTGCCGCTACCAGGGATTGAAAATGGGTCCATTGCACGCAGTAATGCCAACGCAGTGCTTGGAAACAATACATTCACTATCGCTTCTGCACAACAATTTGCAAAGCTCATGCAAGGCTACCTTCATTCACAATGAAGACGTAACGCTAGCACAACGCAGAATAAGGACAAGCGTGAAGCAATACCATTCACAATGAGGACATAACGCTTCGGAACCTATTGCAATTTTCAAAGTGAATCACAATCGTTATCTTCAGTCCATGTTTTACATATATTTGTTTGTTCCGGTTTCACAGTAGTCTTCTGTATGGTCTACCTACATTTCAAATAATTATCTGTCAAAAATATTATTGAATAACGTAACGAAACATTTTCATAATGAACATTCATCTAGTTTTTATAAATATGACGTAAAATATTCTGAGGCTATTCCCAGAAAATCGATTTATGGATCACTTGTAGTGAACAGAGGGCGGAAGATTGTGAGATAATCCACAAGTGACTTCTGCTGTTCCTACTCGCGCATGTACACAGCTGCAGGCGTCTGCTGAAGTGACGCCTGCGCGGTACAGGTTGCCTCATTCATTCCCTGTGTCCAACTAACCCGTATCGCATATGACTGTCTTGAACACGTTTTTTAAATAAAGGCATCAGAGCCATTTTTGAGAAATTCAAACATTTTGAAAAACTTTTTCACCTAAAGGGTAGCTTTCAGGGGGGGGGGGGGCGGAAATATATGTTTTGAGGTCTCCTGAATCCAGAAAAAGCACTTTCAGAAAAAGTCTCGCGCGCGCGCGCGCGTGTGTGTCAGTCTTTGGATAGGCTAACTCAAAACCAAAAAGTCGGTTAAAAACCCAAGTTGGTATTTATGTTTAATGTCTTTCAGGGGTGCGACACGAAGGTTTTGAAGAAAATTACACCACCCTAAAGTACCCTTTACATGGAAAATGATTCGAAAATCTTCAGTTTCTTTAAAATAGCTCGACGACTTTGATTGAAATACCATATGTTTGAGGTATTTTTATGACATATGAAATGTATATCTTGGATTTTCTGGCTATAGCCCATGCAGTCCTATTTACACTGGATGACTTTTGTATAACTGGTAAACCGTAAGAGATAGACCAAATCTTACTGTACAAGAAATGTAGAACTTGTTAAAACACAATGTATGTCTAAATAAATTTTCTTGCAGCGTGTACCATTTCGGAGATATTCCTTTTTATTTGTGTGAGTTTTGGAACACATACTTCCTTCAAGTGGAACATCGTTATTAATTTTTCATATGTAAACTGTGCAAAGAGAACTGAATTTGAAAGCTTCAAAAGATTTGACTATCACTCAAAACCTACTGCATTCCCATATTCCCCTTGTACCTAAAGAAAATAAACAGTGTGATAATTTCTATAATGTTTATCTCAACTAACATTAAGATGATATAGGAATAAGAGTTTGTAAGAATGGTTAGTACAAGAGTAGAGAAAGTCATGTGAGTGCAACACATAAGACCTTTTTACTTTCTCTACTGGTAAGTAGGGGAAGTATTGTATTCCACCCAAAAATTCGAAGTCGAGATTTCACCGGAAATACATGTTTTGAGGCCCCCTGAATCCAAAAAAAGCATTTTTAGAAAAAGGTCCGTGTGTGTGTCTGTGTGTCTGCCAGTCTGTCAGTCTGTGGACAGCATAGCTCAAAAACGAAAAGTCGGTTAAAAACCAAAGTTGGTACTTAAATTTAATGTCTTTCAAGCATGCAGCAGGAAGATTTTGAAGAAAATAGCCCCACCCTAAACTACCCTTTACATGCAAAATTTTTCGAAATTTTTTATTTTCTTGATAATGGCTCTAACGGTTTTGATTAAAATGTCATATGTTTGAGATATTTTTATGACAAATGAAATGTATATCTTGAATTTTCTGGCTATAGCCCCTGTAGTCGTATTTACTCTGGACGACTTTTGCATAACTGGTAAACCGTTAGAGATAGACCAAATTATACTATACAAAAAATGTAGATCTTGCTAAAATACACAATTTATGCCTCAATAAATTTTCTTGTAGGGTGAACCATTTCGGAGATATACCTTGTTATGTTGTGAGTTTCGGAAAACTTGGAACTTTCATGAAATGGGTCATCGTTGTTCATTTTTTTATATGTTAAGTGTGCAAAGACAACAGAATCTCAAACATTTGACTATCACACAAAGCCTACTGTATTCTAACATTCCCTTTGCACCTACAAGGAAATAAGCAATAAGATAATTTGTACAAATGTTTATCTTAACTAACACGAAGAAGATATAGGAATAAGAGTTTGTAAGAATGGTTAGTACAAGAGTAGAGAAAGTCATGCGAGTGAACACATCAGACCTTTTTTAATTTTGTATTGCGGTTCAGGGGCCTCAAAACCTATAGTACTTATTTTATTTCATAACGTAGGTCTTCAAAATATCTCTCGTATATACATGGAGCCCATTTGTGTTTGCTCCACTTCGGGGAGAACTGGCTTCATAATGCAAAAATAATATTAGCATTACCGCACTTGGCCTAGCATATCATGTGATTTGCTATTTATTCATAATGGCACATTTGCATGGAAACAAAAGCCACAGCTGCGGTTACGAATCATGGGTCACATATCCCGGAAACTGCCGCATTATCCCTTTTCGGGCAATGCTGTATTGCAGTGGTTGTAATTGAGTTCAGCAATGCCGCATATGCTCATGTGTCCAGAGTATAATGAATGATCATTTTGGCAGCCTATAATCGCATGGTAATGACGCGTAAATACCTCTCTGATGTACTAAATCGCTTGCTTAGTGTACTGTATTTTCCCGCTCACTGCACTAGTTTTAAAAATCTGATATGTTGCACTCACATGACTTTCTCTTCTCTTGTACTAACCATTCGTACAAAACCTTATTCCTATATCTTCTTCTTGTTAGTTGAGATAAACATTTGTACACATTATCTTATTGTTTATCTTCTTGTAGGCACAAGGAGAATATGGGAATACAGTAGGCTTTGTGCGACAGTCAAATCTTTTAAAGCTTTGAGATTCCGTTCTCTTTGTTAACATACATATAAAAATCTGATGTGTTGCAGTCACATGACTTTCTCTACTCTTGTACTAACCATTCATACAGACCCTTATTCCTATATCTTCTTTTTGTTAGTTGAGATAAATATTTCTACAAATTATGTCATTGCTTAGTTCCTTTTAGGTGCAATGGGAATGTGAGAATACAGTGAGTTTTGAGATCCCGTTCTCTTTGCACACTTAACATAAAAAAATGAACAACGATATTCCATTTCACGAAAGTTTTGTTTTCTAAAACTGTCACAAATAACAAGGAATATCTCCGAATTGGTTCACTCTAGGAAAAGATTTATCGAGACATAAATTTGTGCTTTAGGGAGATCTACATTTTTTGTACATTAATATTTTCTCTATCTCTAACGGTTTACGAGTTATTCAAAAGTCATCCAGAGTCAACCGGACTGCATAGGCTATAGCCAGAAAATGAAAAATATACATTTCATTTGTCATATCTTAGGCACGTCAGTTTTATCAAAATCGTTAGCCATTAAAAAAAAAAAAAAAAAAAAAAAAAAAATCGAAAACTTCCATATAAGGGGAGTTTAGGATGGGGCTTTTTTCTTCAAGATCTTCATGTTATAGCCTTGAAAGATATTAAACTTAAATGTCAACTTTGGTTTTTAACCGACTTTTCGTTTTTGAGTTATGCTGTCTACAGACAGATAGACAGACATCACACACACACACACTCACACACCTTTTTCTAAAAATGCTTTTTTTTGGATTCAGAGTATCTCATGACATATTTCCTATGAAATCTCGCCATCGAATTTTTGGGTG
This sequence comes from Tenodera sinensis, assembly GCA_030765045.1. NCBI lineage: Eukaryota > Metazoa > Arthropoda > Insecta > Mantodea > Mantidae > Tenodera > Tenodera sinensis. The sequence goes on from CM060968.1 coordinate 83,693,051, forward strand.
GAATACAATAATTCCTCCACTTTACTATAGGTAGTAGAAAAATAAAAAAGTAATAAAGGTGTGTATTGTGTATAGGTCTAAATTATATAAATGAAGATGACTACCGCCTGTCTTCAAGGTAATTGTCTATTATATGTACCTTTTACAAAAATTTAATGACAAAATCTCCGCATCTCCGAGGGGCGTTTTTTTCTCTCTTCCACGTATGCTAATGTGTAAAAAATGTGGCCTGTTCTCCTATATTCCAATCTGGGATATCGGTCCACTTTTCTTGCACGTCGGTATACCTACACAGTACAAAGGACGCCAAAGAAAATCTCATTGCACCTCGCGCTTTTGTCACATTATTTATCGAAGCCACGTCCATTTAATTGGCTGCTTTACATAACGGTGCACGACTACTACTTCTGGTAAATAGTTACACCAATGATTACAGCGTAGTTTACAAAATGGCGCAGAAACGAAATACATATTTACGCTCTGAACCGTATTGGCCAAAAGAGAAAGACGTAGAGTGAGTGAATTCCATTTTGAAATCTGCTACACACTGTGGGCTATAAGATGACCATTTTTATTCAGGAATATTGACCTCCTATCATGGGTGTGTGCGAGAGTGAGTGTACTCGTGAATAAGAACTGAAAATCGAAACGTCGGTTAAATACCAAAATTAGTATTTAATTTTCTCCACATCCAAGGATGCAACACAAAATATATTTTAAAGAAAATCCTCCCACCACAAGCTATCCTTTACATGGAAAAATTTTGAACAATTTGATTTCCTTAAACTGTTTATTGCCTTTGTTAAAGTATATGTTTGAGATATTTTTCTGACATAGAAAAGCATTTAAGAAAACTAAAGTATCTGAAAATTCAAAACAGTAACAAAAAATATCTCAGACATGGTTAACCTCAGAAAAATATTTATTTTACAAATGGTATGCTTTAACAAGATTTGCATATTATGTGTAGCAGGAGTTTGTTTATCATGCATTAATACCACTAATACAAAATTAATACGTAATGAGGAGTACTATAGATAATAATCCTAGAAAACTCAAGATATACCTTTCAATTGTGATGAACATATCTTAAAATACAGAATTTTAATAAAAATTATGACAGCCAATTTTGAAAAAAACAAAAGATCCAAAAACAATTCCGGGAGTTTAGAGGCAGTGATGTGAGGTAGTTAACACCAAGCTTCTTTTTGAGTGGTGGCTGCCGGCTGGCGTCATTATGATAATTATAATTATTATACTTATTACTACTATTATTATATTATTATAATATATTATTTTTAGTGCCTAATAATATTACAGCTAATAATAATAATAATAATAATAATAATAATAATAATAATAATAATAATAATAATAATAATAATAATAATAATAATAATAATAATAATAATAATAATAATAATAATAATAATAATAATAATAATAATAATAATAATAATAATAATAATAATAATAATAATAATAATAATAATAATAATAATAATAATAATAATAATAATAATAATAATAATAATAATAATAATAATAATAATAATAATAATAATAACAAATTTTACTAATTACTGTGGCGCAGTTGTTTAAAAACTGTAAACTTCGGAATAAGTGTCCTTTCATCTTTGCAAGAGTGTATTTTCGAAGTACAAATGAATGGACGAGGAAAATTAACCACAAAGGGTTGATCTTTCAAAATAGTCGTGTGTATGCAATGCCTAAATTATAAAGCTAAATTAGACTTGAAAAATGCAGTGCTTCAAGGCTGAGTTAACTATCCAAGCTATTTTTGCACTAGTGGGCAGTGGGCATGTGTAAACGATATATTAGTCCAGCCGGGACTCGTTCCGTGCTCCTGCTTGGTGGCGACGTGAAAAAGAGAAGTAGTTTTGCCAGAAACTGTCGTGTCCTTCTTACTCCATCTACTTTCGGGAAGGTGTAGCTGCTCTGAAGATAACGGGTCACATTGCAACCCCAGCAAATCTGTATCTGCGTTGTGTAGAAAGGATGAGGGCGTTCTTTCTATTATTTTTGGGGGCATGGATAAGATTAGCTAGCGCTAGACTCAACAGCTGTGCCCATTGGCACTTTATTATATTGATATCTCCCCCACCACACCAGCACGTTCTGACATTATCCCAACCAGCAAAACTTTGGAGCAGATGCCACTCCTCTGGCCAAGGTAAGCGGTTGTAACAACAAGCGAGACAGCATATTAAAGTAAATATCCCATTAAAATCTGAAAGCACACAGCAATTATACCAAATGGCTTAGCTCTTACGGCCGACCAAATATTAACATTGGCCGTGTCAACCGATGCGGGGCAGGCCCGTTAGAGGCTTATGCCACTGAAGATCGTAATTTATACTGCAGTGTTTTATTTTCTGAGTAGGTACTTCTTTTCCGATGGTTACTGCATGTAGTACTTAACCGTAATTAAGCTACATTTAAGTATTATAACCAAAGTGTTTTCAAACCTGTTGCGTGGTCGTTCACATATCTCATTTTGGTTTGGCAAATAAGCTTGCGGTAATATTTTTAAGGTAAAACAATTAATGAATAATTGATGTTCTAGCACACACAAGAAACTAAAGGTAGAATCAGAACTGAAAAACTTGATGCCATATTCGGGATTTGAACCTGAGATTTTTCGGTCTACGGGCGGCTACTCCAACCACTGAGCTAGCAAGGTAACATGAAATAGAGTGCTATTTATGGACGTGCTTTAATTGATGTGGTTCTCAGGGTCCCATTCTACATTGGGCGCAAAAGTCCGATTAATTTTGCCCATATTCCTTTCTATCTGGCTTGAGGTTTTTTAGCGTGCAGTACATTTACGACTAGGGACAACCAGCTTCACCTCCCTACCCAAGGAAGCCATTCTGAGAACTTTTACGCCCGAAAAGGTCCATCGTACTCCGTCGGGATTGAACGCACGACCCTGGAAACCAGAATCTATTATATTACTCCGAGAGCACGGGATTATGGCTATCCTATGTCACCATATTGATATGACATTAAATTACCCAACTAACACGCATTTTTCCGGTAGACCACAAGGGAACCTGAAATTCATATTCAATTTGGGATTACATACCCCAAAGGTGACTTACGTTACAATTACAATTCAGGTAATTTAATTAAAAACCTAGAATTTAAGGTACATGTGAATGTAAGTCGCCCCTAGGGGTATGTAATCTAAATAGGAATTAGTTTTCTCATCCTCGCCAGATGGCAGGCGTCTTTGAACATCTCAAGTGGATTGAGTTCTCCCATTTCTGCAGAGAGAAACTTTCTCTGAACAGCCCACAGGTCCTCAAGCTTGACATCCTAACTATCTCCGCGCACCTTTGTTGGTCGGCTTGTCCAGCGACCTATAGCCTCCTGCGGTTCCTCCACTTCATTACTCCTAGAAGTAATAAGCACAAAAGCTCTTCGTTGGGTCGAGGTGCGAAGCTTCCTGGCCCTTGGTTCACGGAAGTGTCAACTGTCAACATTCGACAGCAGCAGAATAAACGTAACTGTTCGGGGCATATGAATCCAAACCAGATCAAAAGTTACTAGAAAGAATGAAAAAGGTTATTTACCACGAATTCAACCAACAGCAAACGTTACTAGACTTTGCCTAAGATCTGGCCAAAAATTTGGTTTTAATATTGTGACGTCGGGCTCGGCGCTCAACAAAGGAAGGACGGGACCAAGCTACTTAAACACTACATGCCGGGCCAACGAGCGGTCAAAGACTAACTTAAGGTGCCTCGTGCAACTGCTGTGTGTACGTGACTGTCAATAATCGAAGCGGCAGAAACAAAAGGGGTCAAGAACGTTCACGAGACTTCTTTCTGCGTCACTTCCAGTGGTGTGTGGAACTCGAGAAAGGTCCTTGTGACATCATCTTCAGTACATAAGGAGGTTAGAGAAGAACAGAGCAGTGAGATTTAAGAATTCCAGTTACAGACGAGTCGGTCAGTGTCAGTGCGTCTTAAGAAGAGTTAACGAGCGTCGTAATTAGCGTATGATGAACAGAGAAAGTGAAGAGAGTCACCGAAAGGACTGAATCAAGGTTACGAGAAGCAAAAATTGTGAGTTGTGATAACACCAAAGACTATAGTGTTAACGACGAGAGGAAAGCTGTATTTGTGATACAATTTTAGGAAACAATAAAGTGATAGAAAAGTAACCAGAATGATTTCTGGCCGTTCTGTCACACTGGTGTCAGAAGTGGGATTCATCGAATTGCCGATTTGTTAAAATATCAATATTTAGTTCCGCAATATCTACGCTTCGAAGTTCACAGCTTTAATTATTTTCATAACATGTATACCACAAAATATTTGTTTTCATCCTTCCTTCCTCTCTCTCTCCCTCCCCAGACCTTCCCTCCCTCTTTCCCTTTATCCTTCCTTCTTTCTTTGTTTCTTTCCATAGTCTTGCTCTATGAAAATTTAATTTAGATGCATTTCTCAACAGCATACATTTGAAATTCACCGTTGCCAATTTCAGAAATATCGGCCGATTTTCAGTCCTTCTCCCAAACCGGAAGGACTCTCTGATATCCCAACCAAGTAGACCCAAACCTAATTTCTCCTTTAAGATATCTTCAACCTGATGTCCAACTCTTTCTCCCCTTTTTTCCTTGCAGCCAAATATAATTATATTTCTCCTCCGACTAGCTTGTTACACCCTTTCCAAATGTAACACTAGTCTATTTCCGCAAACTTTGCACCGGAAGTTTCTTCAAACATATTGATCATATTTTTTATTTCTTCCAAATTACTCTTTGCTACATTCATTGTTATTTACCCCATATTTTTAACTTGCACCATGTCCTCTACTAAATATTTTAACGTTGCCATAATTTCCACCATTTTCGGTCCCGGATTCACTTCAATTCCACCTATCATTAATAAACACAATAGCACCAGAAAAAAACAGCATACTACTCAGTCACCGTCTCCATTTGAATAACTTTTTGTCACAATCTTCTTGTAATTAAATAACTCGATATGACCTCGGTAGACTTTTATCAGAATGCCCATCCTCACGGAGCTGGTGTAAATACCTCTTACTCCTACCACCACTCACATGCAACTCCCACACGAAATTAAACAGCTGTTTCAACCTTCTTAAGCTTTAATAAAAATCATTAGTCACTTTTGAGGAAGCAGAAACTTCCATGTGAATATTGTTAGGGAGATTTTCTTGAAAATCGTGTCCTATCTTTGGAAGTTAGTGAACTTATCTTTGGAAGTTAGTGAACTTAAATACCAAGTTTGGTGTTGATACGACTTTTCCATTCTGGGTTATGCTGTTAACAGAACACACACACACACACACACACACACACACACACACACACACACACACACACACACACACACACACACACACACACACACACAGACACAGACACACACACAGACACACACATACCCCCACACAGACGTATTTCTAAAATGACTTATCATTCAGAGGCCTCTAAAGATGTATTTCCTTGGAAATATAAAATACTGTATACAGAAACTTTGGATAGAAGCTTTTACTCACAGGTACACGGCAAGGAAAATAAAATTGAAGGAAAAAATCTGATGTGTTGGGCTCGAATGACTTTCTCTACTCTTGTACCAACTATTTTTACACTTATTCCTTTATCTTCATGTTAGTGGACATAAGCATTTGCAGAAATTATCTTACTGCTCATTTTCTCATAGGTACAAGGTTTGTAGGTTTGTAGTGTTTAGCTTTTACTACACACGGCACCACAGGTGACTCGTAGGTACAGGGGGAATGTAGTAATACAGTAGACTTTGAGCGATAGTCATATGTTTAAATCATTGCAATTCCGTTCTCTTTACACTGCTGAGATATAAAAAATGAATACCTAACCATCTTCCATTTGTGGAAAATATAAGTATTGTAAAACTAATACAAATAACAAGGAATATCTCCGAAATGGTTCACTGTACAAAAATTTATTTGGGCATAACTTGTGTTTTAGTAGGATCTACGTTTCTTGTGTACTAGGACTAGGTCTATCTCTTACGGTTTACCAGTTATGAAAAAGTTGTCAAGACTAAACAGGACTACACGGACTATAACCAGCGAATTCAAAATATACATTTCATTTGCCATAAAAATAATTTAAACATGTGGCATTTTAACAAAAATCGTTAGAATAATTTTCGAGAAAATAAAACTTTTACATGTAAAGGGTAGTTTAGGGTGAAGGAATTTTCTTCAAAATCTTACTGTCCCACTCTTGAAAGATATTAAACTTAAATACCAAATTTGGTTTTTAACCGACTTTTCGTTTTTGAATTACTCTGTTCACACACACACGCGCGCGCGCGGATGTTTTTCTATTTTAAATCATGGGGCCTCAAAACATACATTTCTGTTGAAATGTCGACATCGAATTTTTGGGTGGAATACAATACTTCCTCTACTTACTATACGTAGCAGAGAAAGTAAATATTAAATCTATGAGTAAACATATAAGCAGGACGGCCGAGGTTAAAACACTTGCGTGTCAAAGCAAGACGTTATAACATAAAAGGGTAGGTGGGACATTTGCGAAGAATGTGCATGTATCAACTTGCGTGATTTCTTTTTGATAAGGCACAGATTTTCAGTGTGAGAAACACTGTTTATGGTAACTTTAATGTTATATTTGATATTATCTGATGAACTCGCCATTTGTTTCGTGTCACGGAGGCATAATGCCGCTCCAAATTACCTTCATTTCTGAAATATTTTTAGAGTTAATGGTGCACCAAGCATTTTAAAGGAATTTTATGATGAAATATGGATCTTATCGCTTGTAAAGTTTTAGCTTGAGTTGTACGACTTTTTCTTTTTCTGCGTTTACTGCTGCCCAAGCAATTTGTGTTTCTTGTAAATTGGATTAACGTTATCATAAAACAGCAAGCTCTATACAATGATATACATGAATAAAGAATTATAGCAGGTGGCCCACTGCACTCGGAATCGCCGTAAGTGCATATCCCTTCGTGCGTTAAAAGAGTTGCAGAGCACCACGGGGCAATTTTAGCCATAGTGAGGCCAGTGGCGTGTTCTGCCTCTCAGCGAAGATAGGTGAAAGGCAGTTGAACTAGTGTTTAGTCCGTGATAATAGACAATAACAGTATAAACGACCGAAAAGATCTCACTTTACTTACAGTGTCTTTATTTTTCAGGGAATAAACTCACTCCTGTATATGGTGCTATTGTCTAACATTACGAATTACAGATTGTAAAGTACAAGCATGAGGACACGAAATGTTTCTTTGCGCTTACTCATTCCTACATTCTGTCCCGTGAACTTCCTCGTAAATGTACTCTGTGTGATTCTACTCTCATCTGCCCACTGTTTGCCCAAGTCGCTCACCAGCGACTTCAGTATGGAGTTCCTGAAAACCTTCAGCTAGCTTTGGGTGATCAACAATACCATAGGAAAATTATCAACATCATCAAGATAGGCAATGTTAATGTTTAAATTAAATGTAAACAGATATCTTACTGATTGAAAACAATATATCTGTGTATTTTTATTTATTCTGTATTTTCAATGTATTTCTCAATCTTTAGTCGCGAATATGACTTTTATGTTGAAGCGACCTTAAATAATAAATACATTTAAAAAAATTAAAAAAAGAAGGGAAAAATGAAGAGAACTTCAAGGGTGTTTCCAGAAATAAAAAATATATTTTATTTAGCTTGTAAATATCGTAAACATATGCTATTTGAATCGAAGTCTTTAGAGAAAATGGAGGATTTCGAAAAATACTCTATGTAAATAGTAGTTTTATTTGGAGAATTAGCTTGAATATGTCTGAATCGCATCTCTGGAGGATACTGTCCCTAAATCTATCGAACGTTTGTTCTTGTGTTATGTTGCTCACATGCACAGACAGACAGACAGACAGACAGACAGACAGACAGACAGACAGACAGACACGCGCGCGCGTATGATGCAATTTGCATCATGAGGACACAGGCAAGGGTTAAACAAAACAGCAAATACAATAGCACATGCAATTGGAAACTTTTACAAAAATAATATAATAGTTTTATTCAATTTTTTTTACATTCATGTTTGATCTCATTTTTATTTTTAAACCTGCAGAATACTAAATCGTTCTGTAATAAGGCTTTTTTTATTTCTTTCAATTTGAGAGGTTAATGAAACGATGATATCGTGAAGAATGAAATATTATATATAATCGAACAGTCAATTTTCCATTTAGCTTGATCTAGACCTATATTCTTGATATGGGACATAAGTTTAACATTCATCTCACTTCTCTCTTATACAGTCCTTCCTTCCTTTGCCGAATCAATGAAAAATAGTGGAAAACGGTTGCAAACTAGTTCACATGCAGGTACATATTGATCTACAAATTTCCTTTACTTACATGCTCCGTACTGCACTGTTCTGCATAACAAATGATGCTTTTGAATGAATGCATGTGCCGAGTTGAACGGCGTTAACAGTTTTTTCTATCTCAAGAAAATCGAGAATTTGTTTCATAAAATTGGGTATCATGAGCCAGTTTGTATATCACAAGGACCGCGAGTGTTTTACATAAGTACATATGTAGTGTTTATCACGGAATAACCGTAAATAAGCTAAAAGCAGATGCTTTTACTGGGTCTCAGACCATGTAATTGTGTGGAGGATACAATGAGCCAAACAGAAAAGTAAGTCTGGCATAGATACAAATATGTAAACAAGAGTCTAGGAAACAAGAGTCCACATTACAAAATCATGGTGAACATGTTGGAAAACTAGGTTGTAACTATGTTTAAAGTTACATTTCCTACATTGCCTAAACTATTTTCCAGCAAATAGTTGCTAAACTCTGGGTGAAATGGGACTATAAATCTAGATTTTCCCCCCGGTTTGTGATGAATTTCTCGGAGTTCTATACAGATTACAACCTTCGCTTTGCGTGCATAAATCTAACATCAAATTATTTTGGAAACTTGAATCGGACTTAAAAATGCAATTAATTCGGGATTCGAACTAGGATCTTCAGATTTCCTGCAGATGCTCTCTCTTACCACTAAGGTAACATGCCGAGCTAGTCGCACACGCGCTAAACCCTCTCAGCTGATTCGCATATTTCGCAGGAGCCTCAGTTCTCAGAATTCCATATATACCTACCTAAAGGCAATTTGCAATTTAGCAAGCACTACTTAATTTCCGGCCTTTAATATCCTAGAAAATTAAGGCTCAGGATAACCGTAAATATACTCGCTGTTGACCCTAAGGCTAGCGTAATGTGGAAGTTAAACATTCTCCAGCTGCATCTTAGGGAGAAATTGACTTCATCTCCTTGCTGGGGAATATTTAAGCACCAGACATATTAACACGCCAAAACCCCTCAGAGAATTACTATTGCATGACAGGGCTTTACTAAGGTAATTCACAAAATGCATGCTTAGTTATTAGACCATGATAATGAAATTGCGCTCAATTTATCCTTAAAACCTGAAGAGAAATTGAAGATATTTTTAATAGTGTTTAATGGTCATTCTTCGTACACGAGGTGCCACAGTGGTGGAAACTGATAATACATGAAATGAATTGGTAAAGTAGATTTGGGCAGGAAACGTTCCAGGTCTAAGTTTAGGGTATCTTCCTGCCTTCCCATGGGAACGGAGGACTACAAAAGGCAAGTTTAAAACATCTCCAATATTATGATACTTATTTAATACAGGATACAAATGCAACAATTTTGTGCAATAAAACTTGAAATGTTTCATTTAATATGACTGCATTCCTTCAAATTTGTAGAACAGTCTATATGACATTCACATGTCTTTGTCTACTTTCTGCCCTTCTACGATTGAAATAGACATGCAACGTATTACATTCACACGGGTTTCTCTACTCATTCTTCTTATACGAAACACAATCACATTTCAAACTCTACTCTCTCTTCTGCAAACAATTAATACAATTTTCTGTTTCAAATAGAAATGCAACGTTATACATTCACACAGTTTTCTCTACTCGCCTTACATTTATCTAACACATTCACATGTCCCTCTCCATTCGCCATTCAACATACAATTCATACAATTTTATATGATTGAAATAGAAACGCAACAAACATTCACACGGATTTTCCCACTCACTTTTCTTTTATGAAATGCAATCACATTTCTTTCTCTATACCCTCTTCTACAAACAATTTATACAGTTTTCTATATGACTGAAATATAAATGCAACGTTTTACATTCACAGGGGTTTTCTCCTCTCGCTTTTCTTTTATGTATCACGTGTACATCTCATACTTCACTCGCTCTTTAACATTGAATTTATATGTATATATACACGAGTCCCGCCAGTCCGAACCCCTCTAATTCGAAAATCCACTTAATCAGAACAGAGCTAGGAAAAATATCTATAAAATTTGTTTTGAATTTTAAAAAAGGACAAAATAAAGATTAACATTACACTAGTTTTTCAAGGAAAAAAACGTAAATTTATTAGCACACAAAAATATGAATTCATACAATTTTCTATATGAATTGAAATAGAAATGCAACGTATTACATTCACACGACTTTCTATCCTCGCTTTTCTCTCTGTGGTATGTATTCGCGGTTATTCAACAGTGGTTTTGTGTAGCATGTTCCCGATGTGTTTATTTATCTATTTATTTTCTTTACACTTTTTGTTATTTATAGTATCATAAGAGTTTTAATTAACTCTTTGTTTAAGTGTCCTAAGTAATTATTAAAATGTCTTCAGAGAAACACAAGGTTGTTGGGCAAGTGCAACCTAAGTCCAAAAGTGTAGGAATAAATCGTGAAACAATGAGTTGTTTAATAAAAATAAGAGCATTATTCCTATTAGGTGTTTACCTTTGTTACTATGTTAGGTTTTTATTGCCAGGGCTGAAACTAAGCCATATGAACTAATGTTTTAGCTTAGCACTTCAATACACTTATTACCAAATAGAAAACATTTGCAGGCATTTAATGTTTTGTGACTAACAAGAGTCTTACATGAATTTTTAATATTTATTTACTTCATCGTTATACTTGTGCCATTAGTTTCTGAAATCATTAGAAATCGATTTGATGACCCACTTTTAGAGGAGTTTCAAGCACCTTTATTCTCTCTCTGTTTCATGGCTCAAGGAATTCATTAACGACGATGACCCTTGTGCCTGATTCTGAGCTTGCGAATTAGACGTCTGTGTGAGTACCACCGAGCAGGCTTGTCATGTCAGTCAGACTGTCTGTTCCAGAAGCCTTCGGTATCCAGAGTGAAAAGCCTGCTCAATTTTCTTCTTTCTGTTTCGGATATTTTCTTTGGAACAGTTGCTGATCAATTATAGTAACGCATTTTTTTAAGGTAAACCCAAACAGACTTGTGGAAATTACAGAAACTACAATTATGACAGTCTCGGTATAGGTATTTTAGGTTATAAATGGACATGGGTTGTGTGCGACTGTATATTCAGATCTTTTGCATTCTCTACTACGTATAGTAAAGTAGGTGCATCGTATTCCACCCAAAAATTCTATGTCGAGATTTCACCGAAATATATGTTTAGAGGCCCCATGAATAAAAACACAATTTTTTGAAAAAGGCCCGCGCGCGCGTGTCTGTGTGTGTGTGTGTGTGTGTGTGTGTGTGTGTGTGTGTGTGTGTGTGTGTGTGTGTGTGTGTGTGTGTGTGTGTGTGTGTCTATGGACAGCATAACTCAAAAAGAAAAGTCGCTTGAAAACCAAAGTTGATATTAAGTTTAATGTCTTTCAAGGATGCGACATGAATATTTTGAGAAAACTTCCTCTACCATAAACTTCCCTTTACGTGGAAAATGTTTCGAAAATGTTGATTTTCTTGAAAATGGCTCTAACGATTTTGATTAAAATGCCGTATGTTTGAGATATTTTATGACAAATATGTACAAATATTCCGAAAACCCCTTTGTCGTGCCGCACTCATTGTCACATGTTCACAAACAGCGGCGCGAGGCAGCCTGACCTCGAGCGGCTTTGGTATGCGTCGCATCTGGTATGTGGTGGGTAGCTTGACCCGACCGTCCTTTGTTGTGCACCGCGGCCAGCGTAACTATATAGGTATATGTAACAACTCGAAAAATCTGGTTTGTCTTTACATGAATGTCCATTAAATCTCAGTGAGGTTCACAATAAAACTGATTGCTCCTTTAAAGCATGCAGGAAACTTTTGCGGTAATTTGAAACCTGTCGGTACAGTTTTGAAGTTATATATCTATTTGGATAAATATATTCAAGGTAAACTGGCAGTGTTTCCTGAAGTTTCCTCAAAGTTGCTTAGTGCTTTCCAATTATTTTCGTAATATCTCAGACAGAGAGATATACTCAGCACACAAACTTGTGTTACCTGAGAAAAGTCAAACTTATATTAATCTTTTGCAGAAAATTATCATCATGCATATGTGCACTTTAGATCAAATTACAATGGCTGAAATGATGCCTAAGGCAGAACGTACAGTTTTACCAAGTATAAACTTAAGGTTAACAGTTTTTAGGGCATACTTCGTGCATGTTTTCGAAATTGTACACTTTAGAGATTTTGACAGAATAAATGCACGCCTATTTTAGATATTTGAGTACATACAAATACGATATTTGACTATAAACATGCTGCTAAAACAAAGCAAAAGAACCTAATCGTTAACTCCATATTCTCAAACATCCCGGCGTCGGTCTTGATAGCTCCGTTAGGTGTTGGGCTACTGATCCTAAGGTCGCGGATTCAAACCCAGCCCGGACTGGTGGTTATAAGCAGTGATGCTAAACCTAATGAAAAGGAATGGAGAGCGCATTTACCCCCACCTACTTATCGACGAGCTATAACGCATTCATGAAACTCAAAAAACTACCTCCCAAATGCCTGGTTACCTGAATGAGTGAAGGAGATAAAGTTCATGCACAAAACAAGGAGATGCAGTGAAGAGACAAGGTGGCGTTCTTGGTACAGTGTCGGTGTCAAAAGTTTTCCTACTCCCATGCTCCTTGCCGCGGGGGGAAGCCAGGATGGCTTATCTATTAGTTATGCCAGGTGGTCTCGAAGGTCGAATTGCCAGCTCATACCTTTCTACAACGGTGAGAAGCGCCATGTGTTTATAAGTCCAAACAGGATAGAATTCCAACATTTCTCTTACACTTGTTTGTAAGAAAGTAATTTCAATGTAAAGAAAACAACATGAACATTATAAATCCAGCACGAACTCGCAGCGAGGATGGAAACTAATGTTCGGCATTAGAGGCGTCACATCATTCTATAATGAAATTACATTTAAAACGCTTAAATAATTTTAATATAGCACGTTTTTTAAGCTATTCATGGAGACAGACACACGCATGCGCACTGTAAAATTTGCAAGTTGGTTTTATTCAGCGAGCATGAAATCGTGTATTTGACCTTAAATTTCACATCGAAGTTGTTTGTTGGAAATAGCAGAAAATATAACTTCAAAGCAAAATGAAAGTTTAGCGTAGCACGAGTAATAGAACTACTGCAAATCGCAAAAGAGCATGTTTCAAAAACCTATGAGGCTTCAGCCACTATAGGTTACGACATAGCTTCTCCCCCTCAGCTTTGTTGCCTATCACCCTTTAAATCTGAACTGGTTTATCTATTATTATTATTATTATTATTATTATTATTATTATTATTATTATTATTATTATTATGACCGCCTCCGTAGCTCAGTGGTAGCGCGCCTCCCTCTGGCGCGGAGGACCGGGGTTCGATTCCCGGTACCGGCATGGGATTTTTCCCCCGCTGGGAGGTCTGATACTGGGTGCACTCAGCCTCGTTAGGTCCCTAAGGGGCCAATTGAGGAGCTATCCTGATAGAGAGGTAGCGTCCCTAAAAGGTCAATGTAGTCGCCTTACGGTCGGGGGAGTCGGGGTGCTGACCCCGCCACCCCCAACCTGCACTCCTCCGTGGCCTTGGCTGCGGCTGGAGGACGCAGCTGCCGGACGATGAGGGTAACCTCTGAATAAGGGGAAAACGCCCTAGGGAAATTATTATTATTATTATTATTATTATTATTATTATTATTATTATTATTATTATTATTATTATTATTATTATTATTATTATTATTATTATTATTATTATTATTATTATTATTATTATTATTATTAATTATTATTAACGAGGAATGCATTAGTTTTGTTTAAGGAATTTTTAGAAAAAATTTTTTATCAAAAATGGCTAACGATTTTGATTAAAATACCACATTCAAGATATTTTTATGACAAATGAAATGAATATTTCTGGGAATGTCCTCAGAAGTCCTACTCATTCTGGGTGAGTTTTGCATAATTGGTAAACCGTAAGAGACAGACAAAAATCGTACTGCACGAAAAGTGTAGATGTTATTAAAATACGCTTTTATCACAAATGCATTTTTTTGTGGAGTGAAGCATTTCAGAGATATTCCTTTTTATTTGTCTGAATTTTCCAACGCTTAGATGTAGTTTTCTTGTTATTTATTTTTTATATTCTAGCCATGCAAAGAGAAAAGAAATTCAAAGCCATCACATAGCGACCATCTTTAAAAGATGTGATAATAGTTTAAAGTTTACTGTATTCCAAAATTTTGTTTGCACCCAAAGCTCTGTTTTACTTGTTCTGGCCACGTTATTGTCATCGAGAGTGCTGCATCTGACTGAACCCTCCAGTTCGTACTTACAGCATCGTTTATCAAGCCCACATGGTATTACACGGCTCTTGCCTGACATCACATGAACTGATAAGGTAACTCTTCGCTTCAATGCGTCATACCACCTGAACCTATCTTCCTCTGTTTTAACTTGACAAACTGTTATTCTTATTTTCGACATCCTACATATAAATTTATAGGGAATAAATGACGGATTTTTTTTTTCAAAATTTTGACCAGATCCATAAAAAATAGTTATATCCTACAGCAGGGCTGCTACTGGAGCAGATACGAAATTTAACCCTCCTCCCTTTTCTTACTTTGTTGTGCCGACCTTTCAAGGAGTTCCTGTTCTATTAGCACTGTGTCACCATTAAGTCCGACCACCCCAACACACGAAGTTGAAGGGAGACATGTGCAAAATGACACCGACAATCACAAAATGACATAACTGCCTGAAGTTTTAAAAGCTTATCCTACCCTTACTTTCAACAGCATATAAATCTGCAATATTTCCTTAGACAACATTTTATTTATACATGCTATAGAACCCGACAAAAATTATTAGTCTCCCTTCCCATATTTGTAACCCGCTACATCTAAATTTAATTCATTTGACTGAATGAAAATCTGGATGGCTTATATTTTATAACTGAGAATGTTATAATTAACCTTTTTAGTTAAAGAAATCACCTATTTCGCTGCATTGTATTCAGATTTATCTTTGCTGACCTTGAATAGTTCAGAAAAGTTAAATTTCAGATAGTTACCGGTAACATTTATGTTAATACCACGTACAGCTGTGTCTGTTTTATGCTCCACCTTTAGTTTTATTATTAGCTATGACATTTATAGGACTTGCTAATACTAATACATTACAGAGCAATAAACTTAGAAAAATATAAAACTTAAAATGCACTTCTAATTTCAAGGTAATATATTAATCGTATACTGTGACGCTGGCCGTGAAAGAGATGCTCATGGTCAAGCTACCTCACACCACGACGTTACAAGGTAACATGCGACCGATAAACAAGGACAACAAGAGTCGGGACGGAACAAAGCGATTCAAAACCGTTCTAGAAGCTGTTCACGTATCGGGCTTCTTACGAGAAGTTTCGGGAAAATGTGTATTTTGCAGAGAGTTCGCCGACACTTCGCTTAGACTATAAAGGCAACTGAGCCAGCCAGTATTGGGGCAGTTTTTTAGAGTTGAGTATTCAGAAAATGTTTAGTGAGTGTATCTTTAGAGGCAGTAGAAAGACAGTGAAATGTGTGTCAAGATTGTGAGAGGACAGGACAGCTCTGAGTTTCAAGGTCACAACGAATTGTGCATTGTGCTAACGATAAAAAAGAGAGGCGTGTTTTGTGATTGAGTTTTAGAATATGAATGAAGTGACATTTAAAGTAACTGGACTTGTCATTTGTCACACTAAGTATATTTTTAAATTTTATATTTGATTTAGTTTTTATGTGGTATTCGTGGTGGACGAACTGGTGTCCGGGTTCTGCGGTTTTCCCCACCACTCATTGCACCAACTGCTCCATCATCACTTTACCAATCATCAATTTCGCCTGCATTTCATATCATCCTCTTACTCACTATCATACTTGGTGCTTGGCTGACCACCCACTCCCAGGTCTTCACTCTGTGCGATCCATAGGTTCCTGTGCTACCCGACAGGCGTCTGACTCTAGGCACAGGCTTGTAAGTCCTAGGGGATGCGAGTCTTCCATACGAGGAGGGGAATCAGATAAAGAAAAAGAATTGATTTTGAATTTAGTTTTAAATTAATCAAGTTTAATGTGCATTTTAAATTGGTTACATAATTACTTCTTTAATTTTAAAATGCTTTCTTATTCGGTCAAGCACATGCCTATTTAAATGCACACATTTCAAAAATGTAAAACACAGTACAACACTAGCTGAGATAAAATTAAAACTGAAGAAAGTGCTTTTTGTGCTTTTTCCTTTAAAAACTTAGCCCTGTTAATTAAAATGATTTCCTGATGTAATCTTTGTAACTTACACCGTTCTTTCGTTAACTCCACTAATACGCATACATTTGATGCCCTACTAGGCTTGAAGCGAAGAGTTGTTGAGTACAAACACTTCAGTAAAAGCTACCAGGCTGAATTGCCAGGCCTCTCATTTGGCTGTGACCCGTTCTCCTGTCAATGTCACCCAAGTAAATTTGACTTTATCTCCGTGTTCGATCCGTGACCCGTCTCCCCTCTTCATTCATCGCTCTAAGGTCTTGTTTCGGGTGCGCCAACTCAACAAAAGCCAACTGTGTAGGCGTGCCGTGCTACCTCTCTGGCAACGGAACTATTACACCAACTTCTGCACAAATTGCAACTGATTACCGCAATAAACCGCGATGTTTTCTACTTCTGCAATTCATTGCCATACTGTAGCATTTCTCATCAATCTAACACTCGGAATAAACCCGTTAGTTATTAGATTAGGCACTATGGCAGACACTAAATTTAATGGCTGACACTTCTATTTTATTTTCTGCTCTAAAAATAACATTTGTGGGCGCAAATGGCTTTACAGCGTGATTTCACAGCATGTATAACTATACAACATTGCAAGGCGTGGCAAGCCTCTGATTGGATGTTGTGTGGGCCAGCTCCTTGATGCCCAAAATAGGATTTCATGAAATAAATACTCATTTGAAAATAATAAGGGATGTAATGTAATCAATAATTATTTGACTTATAGTAGTTATTTTGATTCTCTCTATCTATAAGTAGACAGAAAATATAAAATCAGTGGAATATATTGTGTCAAGCTAACGTGTATAAATTATTCTGTATAAGGAATTTATTTCATGTTACAGTGGAGAAAACTATTGTTAGGCAATAAGCAGAGCTTGGGAGGGTAGGCCATTGGGGACAAGGTACACATTCAAGGAATTGGCCGCATCTCGGCGATTCCAGGTAATTGGGTGGTTACAAGAATTAGAGAAGTGAAAGGGGACAAAGTAGCTTCGAAGTAGATGGATTTCTAGGAAATACAAAGAGGGGATAGCCAGCGTCATAGCTACAGGCACTACTTGGCTGAAGAGCGTAGAACCCAGACGTAGCTTCGTCTATAGCCGCATGTTAGCAACACGCATTGGGGTACTTCTGCAACGGTCGTTGGTGTTATATCGTTGTCTACCCGTAACCTGAAGAATTGTACGTCTGTACATTGTTATCAATTCTACAAGTCATATTCAGTTTCTACTGTATTACATCACTCGGAAACTTCGCAGCGACTATTAATTAAAGAACTCATTAAATATTATATACGAATCTGTGCTGTCCTTAGCTCATAAATACTCGTGCATACCCTGCCTTAGGAATCTCATCGCTCGAGTGAAGCCAGGAACAACAGAGAGTGGATTTAAAGTCCACTGGCGCCCAAACACTTCATCGTGGAGCAGAAACACTGCTTCAAAATAGACACCATCGTCTAGAGGCGGGATTGGTGCATCATCCTACGGCCACCCGCCATTAAACTTCGTGTCTCCTATAATTTGTGTTGTACAATCTCGGAATAGAACCTATAAAGGCTTTAACACGGATTAAGTTGTTATATTCTTTCAAGCGGTTATAACTCATTGTTCAAGTATAAAAAGAGCATGGTTGCCTGGGTACTGGACATAAATTTGTCCAACATAAACGATTAATTTCTTTATAACGTGTTTTCGAAAAATAAATTGCTTAAGCCAGGGTGTATTGAAACGAAGAGCAAGTCAATCAGTTTGTGACATCAGGCGAGAGCCATGTAATACCATGTTGCCTAGATAAACGGCGCTGTCAGTACGAACTGGAGGGTTCAGTCAGGTGTAACGCTCTAGATGATAACATGGCCGGTATCAGTAAAACGAAACAGCCAGTGTTTCTGTCTGGTTCTGTTATGAAAGTAGGTAAGTCCAAACCTCGAAGTACTTTATCAGATGACAAACCTAACATGCAGTCCTCGATTACAAATTTCCCAGAAACTATGTTTAAACATCGATAAACTAATTAAGAAAAATGAAAGAGAAAGTGTCGGAAAATATCTACGTAATTTTGTTGTGTAATTTCCAGAGACAACGACATTATGTTCAGTTATATTTCATAACGTGGCTTTCCATCACAAAACTAGAATTGTTATGTATTTTCTCATATTATAGAGCAGAAATTTAATTTTTTATAGTCTGTGACAGTTGTGTAATTAAAAAGTCAGCATTAATATTACAACATTAAAGACGTTAGTTGTGTTATTAACACCAGACATCTTTCCCGTCTTTCCTACATTGCTGCATCCTCATGCCTGTATTTACTCTTCCCCTGCGACAGCAGTACAGAGCGCGGTGACGTCACGCGCTGAACTGTGCTTCAGCGGTGCGAGCTGACGTCACACCGGCACAACCTGTTCTCCCGTGGCTTAAAGTCAACACATTGTAGAGGTGATTCCATAAATCAGAGGCTCGCAAAACAGGAGCTCTATGATGTCATTAGGAATACTGTACCACGCAACAGCAGGTGTGTTCAGAGGGAGGGAGAAGTAGATGGAGCGGCAGTGCAGCACTGTAAATATCTACAGTGAAATGAGTAGTTTACGGTGTGCGAATTATTTTACAAAACTGGCAATATCTACAGAAATATCACAGCTATTTTAATTGCATAGAAATTTACTCATCAGACATGCGAGAACTTTATTTTGATTTAACTGTTTTAGTTTGAAAAACCTGTTTACATAACTACCTATACCTATATCTTGGCTTCAATGTTTGTAGCAAACAATTTGGGCCATGCATGCTCTGAAATTTTAAATTTTAAAATTTTCTACGCCAGTTAGATTGTAGCACTATTCATGGCCCTATTATGATTATGATGATAATGATGATGATCATGATCATCAGCACCACGACCAGCACCACCACTATTATTATTATTATTATTATTATTATTATTATTATTATTATTATTATTATTATTATTATTATTATTATTATTACTATTATTAATATTATTATTTGCATTACATTTACTAAGTTATAAATTCCAAGTGATCTTTTATGACACGTTCTATAGTGACGTTTTACATTGCTCTTGAAGGTCTCAAGTAAAGCTTATGAACAAAGAAGCATCTGACATTTTCCCCTCGAGATGTAGCAATACATTGTTCTTCCTATTCTTCCTTGTAGACATATGCACATCTTGTTGGGTTCTTTACTGGTTTAGAGACAGTCATTATACTGTTTGTTGTAGTAATGCACAGGCCTCATCTCATTTCTGTGTTGAGTCGTTTGAGTGGCATGTGCTAAGGGAGGGGGTAGTACGTAGGTGTACTATTATTCACTCCTATGCTCTTTACTCTATCGCGAAGTCTTAGCGTCTGTGTTTGTGTTTTCTGCTACGCATTTGTAATTTTGCGTCTAAAAACGCTTGGGAACATTCACAGGATAACAGACATGTCAAATCAGAAATAACCGTTTAGGATCAGTCGATAGTGAAAACAATGGAAAATGTTTCATGTAATATAGCGAACATTAGTTTTAAAATGCTAGCAGTGGAATCTAAGAAATAGTATCCTGTACAACTTTTCACCTCATTTCTGGTCTAGTTAGAACATTTCGGGTGTAACTATTAATTCCAAGAAGTGTTCAGAGTTGGTATAACCGGCCCTTAGTAATTCACCTATACACTGATCCTATCTACTATGTGTGCGGGCGGTGGCTTAATTACAAAACTTCATTAAGTCAAAACAAGAGAATCCGTGGCAACATCTGTGTCGCCGGGAGCCAATTAATGAATGTTACCTCCTATACAACAAAATTCCTATAATCTGACATAAAGGAGGTAAACGCAAGGACCTATTCTGTAAATTGCTACAGCAGCTCATTTGTCTTCTATTTCTGTTAATCGGCATACATATTTGTAGAAATATTTAAAAGGCGCTCACAGTATACTGGCTCTTAAATTCCATAAATTTTAGGTAAATCACGACAAACAATTGGTGTATTACCACTTAAAAGAATATAAAGTATTGGACAACTGAGACGAAGAGAACGAATGGCTCGTAAGGGTTAGTGTCATAAATCACTTTACATAAACTGTAATACAAATCTATATTTACAGTGTGACACACACGACAAAATTTGTCCGGTTACTTTTTATCGCTATATTTTTCTTCTAAACATTTGCACAAAAACACAGTTCTCTTCTACTGACGTCAACATAGTCTACACTACAGTCTTTCGAGATATTACAGCTCCCAGCTGTTTTTACTCATAACCTTGACTCAGTCCTTTCATTTTCTATCTTCACTTTCTCTGTCTCTCATACATTAACTCCGACGATGCAATCACACGACACTCTTTAAAACTTCCTCACGTCGACGCGGCGCACAGTGGGGTATTTGCATCCAAAAGCTGGCCAAAATACAAATTTTGAAAGTTAATTCTGGCACAAATGAAACGCTCAACGTGGTAGCTAGATAGATACAGTATCTTGTGACAAATACTTCACTGTCTTTCTACCCTCTCTGTCTAACAGCTGGCTTCGACGATCCACTCACTAAACCTGCTTCACACAAAGAAGACAACTTCGACGCGACGATAAAATGTCCAAAACTATTTCTCACGATACACACTCAACGCTGACTGTACACACACACACACACACACACACACACACACACACACACACACACACACACACACACACATACACACACACACCTGAAAATACACCTTTTCATAAACAAGCCCGGCCCACGAACAGCTTTCTCGAATAATCTGGACAAATCTATCATTGTTCCGGCCCGCTCCATTTCTACGTTGTTTACTCGCAAGGCAGTGGGGTGATGTAGCTCTTTGATGGTGGCCGTCGGCTGGCGTCACACTAATTTTCTCTTATTTTTCCCTACAGCAACTAGCGCACATAGCTTCTTACTTTATCTACTACACATGTAAGTAGAGGAAGTATTGTATTCCACCCAAAAATTCGATGTCGAGAACTCAACGGAAATATTGTGACATTGTTGGTACTAAAATATACGGACGAGAGGGGACCGCAGGTGGCCTGGAGCGGTTGTGCCTGTGCGCAAGGCCAAGCCGTTGCACAGGTATGCATGGAAATATCTCGAAAGGTCACATAATATCGGCTCCAGTATGAACAGGACACAACCAGGTGATCAGAGACAATAGTTTTTCTTTTGAGTCAGTTTGAGATGAATTGTTTAACTGTGTAAGTCGTCGTGTACAGTTAGTTTTTGGTTACGAGAGTGAGTCGGGCAGCCTGTCAGTGAGTACGTATGTGTCGTCGAGCGATTTATCGTAATAGTTAGGATATAAGAGACAGAGAAACTGGAGAAAGACATTGAAGGACTGCGAACGATTATGAGAAGAACAATTATGATAGCAGAAAGTACTAAGAGTACAAACTGTGTTAATAATGAGAAGAAAATTGTGCATTTGTAGTACAATTTAGAGATCAATAAAGTGATAGAAAAGTAAACGGATTTTTGAATTTTGCCGTTTTCTTACAATGTTTTGAGGCGCCCGAAAAAAAGAATTTTTAGAAGAAGGTCCCTTGTGTGTGTGTGTGTGTGTGTGTGTGTGTGTGTGTGTGTGTGTGTGTGTGTGTGTGTGTGTGTGTGTGTGTGTGTGTGTGGGTGCGTGCGTGTGTCAGTCTGTGGGCAGCATAACTCACAAAGCAAAAAGTCGGTTAAAAACCAAAGTTGGAATTTAAGTTTAATATCTTTTAAGGATGCCAACGAAGATTTTGAAGAAAATTCCTCCATCCTAAAGTACCCTCTACGTGGAAAAGTTTTCAAAAATTTCTCTAACGATTTTTATTAAAATATCATATGTTTAAGATATTTTTATGACAAATGAAATGTTTACTTTGAATTTTCTGGCTATAGCTTATGTAGTCCTGTTTACTCTGGATGACTCTTGAGTAGTTCGTAAACCATAAGAGAGACCAAATCTTACTGTGTAAAAATGTAGATCTCGTTAAAACACACAATTTGTGTCTTTTTTTGTGGAGTGAACCATTTCGTAGAAATTCCTTCTTATTTGTGTGAGTTTTGGAATACTTTCGTCAAATGGAAGATCGTTATTCGTTTTTTTTTTTTACATCTTAGCCATGCAAAGAGAACGGAATCTTAAGGTTTTAAAAGATTTGACTATCGCTCAAAGTCTACTGATTCTAATATCCCCCTTGTACCTACAAAGAAATAAGCAATAAGATAATTTCTTCAAATGTTTATCTCAACTAACACGAAGAAGATAGAGAAATAAGAGTTTGTAAGAATGGCTAGTACAATGGTAGAGAAAGTCATTTGAGTGCAACACATCAGGTATTTTGAAGTACAATTATTTAGTTCTAGGATTTCACTATGGGTAAGTTATATCCTTTGTGAAATATCCTCCAATTGCTAATGCCCTCGATGTGGGTTGGCATCATTTAGCATTAAAAACTTTTTGATTGTGTCTGGCTGCGGAAATGGCAGCATGGATTGAAATATCTATTCACAATTTTATTCTTAAAATGCTTTCCTTCACAATGGTTGAAGCTAATATTTCATTTAGCAGACCTATATGAAGTCTTTAATACAGATTATTATTTATGCCAACAAACTTAATGTTGGTGTTTTTAAACATACAAGTCGTGTGTGGGCAATGTTTGAGAGGTACAATTGGAACTGAAAAATCCAATGCCACGAATTGGTTGGAGAATTCGGTGTCATTCTGGCAAGTTATCACAGTAGCTTAGTGGTTAGAGCACCCCCCCCCCTGGTAAGCGGAGGGTCTGTGGTTCAAATCCCAACTGTGGCATTGAATTTTTCAGTTCCAATTCTACCTCTCTGTAATAGTTCCATTTTGTTAAGCGTTGCGAGTCACATGTCTTTTCACGAATATTCCGAACATCATTCACATCAGGCCCCTAGTGTTGAAGAATACTTCAGTAGATTACCATGCTAACTTGAGCTGCTCTTGAATGTAGAGTCATTATTAAACGAGAATATATTACATACAAAATAAAAGATGTAAACAAATATAATACTCCAAGGAGTACCACATGATATAACACTTCTAAGCTTGTACCACCTTCTGTTTAACGAGGAGGCCTGATAACCAATGCAGTAATCAACGTGCCAGTAATAAACAAACACTTTCTTCCCTTTGGCTGTAACACATATAGGTAGCTACGGCAAATTGTTGAGAAATGAAGCCATATTTTGCGGATATTTTTGGCAGTTAAGGAAGTGATTTTAGAACTTATTGCTTTTGCGACTGAGAAGCTTTCATTGGCCTTAGCTTCAAGATTAATTTGATTAATGTGTAAATTCATTTACAGCTTAAAATAATATTTCTTCCTCTTTCCAGATTTTTATAGTACTATCGGTAAAGTCCTGAGCTTTTCATCTAATAAGAACATTGTACTTACATAGTGAGTATCATCTTCTTCATTATATGCCAACTTCACGATGCCGTAAGAACCCTGAAATAAACGATACAGGAAATGTTAATTTCACTACTCTTCATTGCGTAATTAATTATAGTTGTTCAAACATACATGGCCCACATTTAGAATTATGCAAGATGGCAAGTTGTGCATTGTTTTTAACTCTATTGAAATGTACAAAGTGTGTGTGTGTGTGTGTGTGTGTGTGTGTGTGTGTGTGTGTGTGTGTGTGTGTGTGTGTGTGTGTGTGTGTGTGTGTGTCTTTTTTCAATTATTTATACTGCATGCTCCGTTGCATATTAGCACTACATGCGATTCTATAAATTACACAGTATTCAGTTTTTCAATTTAACAAATGTTTTCTCAAAATGTATAACTTTTCAAAGTCTATGTTGTTTACAAAGTTCAAAACTTCATTTGTGTAGTTCATGACAAGAACATAGTTTACCGGCCACTCACCTCTTTGTGTAAGGTTTAGTGTAAGTTGTATTTCACTTGTCGGTAGAGTATACTCATATATTAAGTGGTTCACTGCTTGTTCACACTTGCATATAGCATTATGCACTGTGATCACTGATCAAGCAGACCACAACAGTGAACCACTTAATATGAGTGTTTGTCTGTGTGCGTGCATGTGTGTGTATGTGTGTGAGAGACAGTGAATATGTGGGTGTTGTTCAGTGCAATAGTGCTGTGTTGTTCAGAGCTGCACTGAGCTTGCATACGGAACATTAAGTTACTCAGAACACATTTAGCTAATCAAATTGGGTGCAAAAATACACATACAGGAGGGCAATGGACCGAAGCTACGTTGTTTATTATACCAAGATCGATGTCCAGGATACCACGATAAACATAGGAATCGTGGCAAACGCGATCAGTGATCACAAACTTGATTTATCACAGGAGCGGCAAACTGGGTCTTAATAATGAAAAATGTGGTAAATTGGCCGCAACCCGAAAAAGGGCTTCGGTAAATTGAATCCAACCTATTAGCCGGAGGTGGTTGTCTGGATCGTCCACCTGCAACATTTTGTGCATTTGTACGTCTTTTTTTACAGTGATAAACTTTTACTTCCAATTTCTCTTTACGTTTCTTCCACCCCCAAATTGAATCCAGAATTCCGACTGAAAATCTCTTCAGTGTCATTTTGTACATTTACATTTATGGTAAAAAATTGAACACAGCGATTTCACGAATTCAAACGGCGAAGTTTCTGTCACTGAATCAACCTCATTTTTTCTGTTGTTTTTATTTCTCTTTCTACTTTCTGTTCCATACTCCTAGATGAAATAATACATTTCTGATTGGAAATATTTCAGTTCCTCAATGAAATGAAAAATCAGCGAGAAATATAAAAGCATAAATTGTAGTCAGAATGGAAATATTCACAATTTACCAGTTTTAACTGTTTTTAGCTTACCAGTTAGATAAGTTTTACATTTTATCTATTTTAGCTACTAATATGTTTTAAATATATAGTTAAGAGTGTTAAGTGGTGGTGAGCTTTTACTGTTTTTATCCTTTTGACTTGGGGCTCTAATGACCTAGCTGTCGACGGGCCCTTAAACCCTACTCACTCACTCACTCACTGGAAATATTCACATATATTTATAGTTCTCTTTGCAGAGACAGAAAATTCACACCACAGAGCAGGAGAAACTTTGCATTTGGACCAAGATAGTGTATATTTCAAACACATAATTTTTCACCAGCTAGTATGATCGACAGAAAATCTTCGACTGAATAGTTTACATCATGGATGTAATATTGCAAGTCCAAAAACGTATATTACACATTTTCCTCTCTTCGAAACAACTTAGCATGACAGTGCTAAACACTGGGACTTTCTCCACCAATTTTCTCCGAGAAAGAAATGACAGCATGTTAGGTTAATTGATAGAAATATGGTTTGTTTCATTGTGGTTGGAGAAATGAACCTCTTAAGGAACGTACTCCACAACTTGTAATGCATTCATATACCTCTCAGGGTCCTTAGAGAGTAAACAAAAGCAAGGAAAACGTACATATCACTCACAAGTTCATGGACAGTAAATATTATAGAGAAACGTAGGATAGCTTTTAGTCATTCGGTCAATGTAAACCGCACTGAAAGTCCATATTTAAAGTACTAGAAAACAAATATTTGTACGTTTGGCATTGAACAAATGAATGATTCCTCTCGGTTTGCTTTAAGGTCAAGTTTACAGATAAAATATGTGTTTTTCCAACACTATGAAGTACTTAATGTTAGCATACGTTGTAGAGCGAGTACTGTGCAAGTTTCTTTAGAGTAATGCTCTATTAAATCAAAGAGGACTATCAGGGCTACACGTAAACTCTTGAGAGCATATTTGATATATTGACAGTAGCTTTTATAACAAACTACTCAGTTTCTGACTAGGAACTTCTCCGTCCGCCTGCTCGTGATTGTAATTTTCGAAATTTTGAGCAAAATATTTATAAAACCTTTGTGAATGATTTAAAAACTAAGGCAGTCACAAACATTTATGATTATGCCTAGTTTATCTAACACTTTAATGTGATATCCCTTTACATTTCATTCATTGTGACTGTTACCGGGAAATAACAAAGGTGCAAGATGCAAAGGCTTGTTGCTTATTTGTTTTGAGTCCATGCTTGCTTTTCATCGCGTAAGCCTTGAATAACCCTTTCAGGATGAAAGGGGCATTGCTTGTTTACATACAAAGGTTTACAATGGAACCTTAGGGCTACTGTAACCTCAAACAACGTACACAACCTGTGTAGAAGAGCCGTCACCGTTAGGGAACTGAAAGCAGGCTCACCAATAGAAGCAAGATCGTTGGGGTATCGCAAGAGAATATTTACTCACAAAAATAGAAAGTGGTATTTTATTCTCACGAGATTTTATACCAGCTATTCCTGCTGTTCCTGGTCGTTATTTTAATAAGTATCTCTGTTTATTGATTCTTATAGTATAAACATTCTCGGTAGAGTATGAAACACCCGGGAACTTGTAGGTTGCTGAGCTGCATGGCTTGCATGCTTGGCTGAGGCCCAAACGTGTACTATAGCGCCGTGTATTGCATTGTCAGTGCACTGAGAGTAATTTACAGTCCAGCATTGTTCAAGGGGGCTCCTGATGCGCTGATAGCTTTCTTTCAGTTTGCGCCGTTCCTCACTATTCATACTGGTTAATTCACAGTTTCCTCCTGGTTATCTTCAGTTTAGGGAATTATTTCTAGGCCAAATTATCCAAAACACAGTTCATTAATCGCTGAGCATTTTACACTTGTTAAAGTTAAATACGCATTAGTTTTGTGGTGATAAGTTAACAGTGGTGCATATTCTGTCCTTACAGTTCAAACAAAAATATTAAACACATGATTATAAAAAAGTAGAAAATGATCATTGCGAGAAAGACGGAGTAGTTGAAAACATCCTTTGTGTTTTATAAGCTAAATATGCTGCATGAGGTGAATATGATTTAAGTTCCGCTGTTTTGAGCCATTTATTTGCTTTAATCTAGCGTGAATACATATTCCAAGGTTGGCGCTACTATCGTAAGCACGACTCCAGCTTCAGATACCGCTGTGTACCTGGAATTGTTCACTGATGTACTGGTTCGCTGTATTCCTGCCAGGGACCATGAGCTGGTGAACAAACTGTATGCTTGACGATGTAGAATAAGTGTACTAGACGATGGAGCATAAGCGCAATGGATGCAGCATACAGCCAGTGCAGTTAATAGCTGGTGCAGTTCCACACAGGTGGACCACGTTGTGAGAGATGCACCTTGCAGGAGCGACTGCTGCCGTACTATAGGTGAAATAGGATGAGGACGATCAAATGCTCTCATAGTGACCAAAAGTGCAGCAACACCATAATGGCATCATTCAGGGGCAACGGCTGGACTTCAAGAGCAATGTCTACCTACACTTAAAGAGGGGCAATTTCAGGTATCGCGGCTGCAGGGAGGTCTCATATACAAGAGATGCGGTAGCTCTGTGCCGTGTGGCAAGGAGCTGCCTATGAAATCCCCCAAATATGCCCCTGGCTGTTTTAATTTGATCAGTTTACCGCGCTGTTGGGGCAGTTGTTTCAGGGTGAACTAACTGTTCGGTGGGTGGAAGTATGCGAGGAACATCGGTGGTAACTTCGTTGGCTTGTAAAGGGGTAACCTTGTCATTATCCCTTATGGGACAGCCGGATCCTGGTGTGCTCTGTTTTCCATATTTTTCAGGTATTCTATCCTAGAAAGAAGAGTCCACGATAATTTGGAAGTTGTTTTCTTGTTAACTCAACTATCATCCTGCTCCATGTCTCCAGTAGGTGTCTTCATCAAAACAAGCTACGTGTCGATTAAACTACAGCATGAAAATACATTACATCAATAATCATTCTTGAGGTAAAACATTTTACTATTATGCAACTCACACTCACCAAAGAAGATAAAACCAGTAGACCCAAATACATGAAATGCCAGAGAATTCAGTTTAAAATGTAATGAGGAAAACGAGTTATACGTATAACAGCATTTGTATAGCGCCCACAAAATCGTCCTATCCTCAGTCAACTGCGGTGGTAATATAATTATTTTGTTGATTTCCTGTTTATTCATGAGCCAATGACATTAAACTTGATTGAGAAACTAATTGAATAATCACGTGATGTGCATGAAGCTCTAAACTCTCAACAAAGCTAATATTTAGCAGCTTTGTAACACGCATTTTAGCCGTAAAGGTGAAAGGTTGACTTCCCTAATCAGTAAAGGTCAAATAGGCACTAAAATGTTGAATTTAATGACCACGTTATTCCTTTGCACATAAATGTTTTCTTTGCGGCGGAAAAATAGTATACTCATGTGCATAAATCGTATTTTATTGTGAGATGATAAACCATTCATATCTGACTAAAAATAATTAAGCTGTGAATTGCAAAAAAAACCAACACAATTATTTTATGTGTGGTGTCAGTAAATTTGTAAATTAATGTAGTACGTATAAATGTCCCTTAAACTGGAAGGCATAACGGCCTATGCATCTATTTGATCATTATACTGTACTGTGCTGTTGAAGAAAATGTATATTTCATATACCTCCAGATTCAGCACTTAATTTTTGTTATTCATAGAAAACAATTCACGCATTTATTAATATTATGTTAATAGTGTTACATTATCATTGCTAAATATCTGTAGATCCTCTTGGAAATTGCTTCGTTGCCAAGATCTAGGAAAGTATATTTTAAATACTATTTTGGAATATATGGCAATTTCATTGTTTAATACGTATAAAACACTATTATTTATCAAAAGGATGTGTAACGAATGAGATTTACTGATACAGCCGTTTCTAATAATGAAAATGCACATAATAATGCATGTTCCCTTTTAATTTTTTTTCCGACGGTCGCACATGACGTCACCGCTGTCTGGTGAGCCTCCAGTTTTGACAAGTTGAAGAAAATAGGTATAGAGAGCGCATAGGTCGAATATTGAAGGTGAATTTAGTTTGACTACCTAGGCCTGCGATTTGCCTTCAGGTAGTTTTCCATAGAGCGAGGAACAACAGTTTTTTTCCAGCAATTGATTGGAAGACTTTCCGACAGTAAAATTGAGAACTGAAAGACATATTAGCACAGTGGCTTGGGCGTCGGTAAAGTTTTAAAAACGTACTACACATCTATATAAGAATGTATAAAACGTAGCACTACTGAATATTTGCAATAAAGTTTGTATACCTATGTGTTATTTGTATGCGCTATACAGTAATAAAGTGTCGTAAAGTAATCGTGGTTATAAAGCTACGTAGGCTTTCACGGCCGGCGTCTAAATTGTAGAAAGAAATATCTTCAATTTAATCGTGGTTATCTTTTAACATTTATCATAAGGATTCTTAGAGGTGTCTCTTGAAATTCCGAATACTTATCCATAAAATCGTCAATACAGCGTTAGTATCGTATTGATATCCACCTGCATTAAACATTCCGATTCGCAAATAGCATTCCAACATGTGCTGTATTGTCAGTGAAGAAATTCCTCTACCACTGAAGAAAAGCTGCTCCGTATTTAAAGATCAGGGTATTTGTTTCCACATTATGTGAACAGGTTCGAAGAACGCCCTCATGGTAACGTTTTGTAAATTCTGTAAACCCCACTAGGGAGTAGCTCCAAGAGAGAAATACTCAAAGCTAAACTGACAACAACCACCAATTCAGCTACCGATGCTGATAGAAATACCACGACCATACATATTCATTTCTAACCATACGCTCGCTTCAAAGGGTGACGTCATATATTGTAAAGTGAAGCCACCTTTAAAATGAATATGGTCTATATATTTATTCAGGCTTTATCATACATTAACATAAGTAAATTTTATAACATTAATTAATCAGTTTGAAAAGTCATAGCATTAGTTATTAGGAACAGCATTAGATTCAGAGTTATTTAGACGTGTTTAAAACTTAAAAGTATTTTGTGATTTAGTTCTTATTTTAGCATAAAATAAGCAATAGTTACATTTAAGAACAAGCTATTGTAATTTCATAACTAGTATTTAGTTAAACGCCTACACATTTTAGTGTAATATAGCACTCAACCACACTTTGATGTGGAATAAAGTTTAGTTTATTGTTATAATAGGCTAGTCCGCAGTACGCTTTCACCCCTTCCCATTATTTAAACTCCATAAAACTATTTTACTGGAAGCAAAGTAGAGGCCAATGGGTAGATAGTACCAGGAAATGAGAGATTCTGACATCTGATTGCCTCGGGGTTACCCTTAGCATTTACTTATACTTATAGAAGTACAATAACAGCGAATTTCAACATTTACAAAAGAGAACTATGCAACGCTCAACGCCTGGTGATGGGAAGGTCCAAAATTGTAGGGAAACTCTAAGAGCATAGTTTCAGCAAACTGAAAGCATTCATTAGTTCTGTTACTCTATGGTCGTTGTCAAGCAGTTTTGTTATAAAAATTAAATAGTTTTATGTTAAGTTTTGGGAAGCATTGAGTTTGTGTAAAGAGTTGGCTATATGTGTGTTATACGTAGGTATTGCCATTTGTTATTTCAGGCTAGAGTTATTATTGTCGTAAAGAAAAGGAAATAAGGAATAAGGTAACTGATTGTGTGGGATAGTTCTTAATTAACAATGTCAAAGTAACAGGTGTATGATCGTTTACTGCAACAAGATAACTAAGCCAACATTTATACTTTTGCTTTTTCTCCTGATTATGGTTTTAAAAGGATAAATGGATCGTTTACCACGTAAAGAAAACTTTTCTGAAGGATGGCACGGGCCTGGCAACGTTTTCAATTTTCTGTTTACTGCAGATACGGAAAGTTTTACTCAGTTGTTTGTCTTTACTGTTAAACTGCAAAATATAGACATGTTGATTTCCTTCAGTAAGCAGTTAATGTAGTCTTTTCTTCTTATTCACGTAATTGTATTGTAATAAATGGAAAGCAGGGAGGAAATACTGAGACAAAATAATAACGACAAAAGTCATTAGATGAAATGCACATCATAATTGTGTAAAGTAGTCTAGTTCATACAGTTCATAAAGACAATATCCGAGCAAGTGTATACAGCAGTATTCCTTTCAATGAGTGCCACAGAAATAAGTTACGCGGTGTTAAGACGTAGGTACGTATAATTCTCGGACAGACTGAAAAAGCGTATAGTTACCATTGATATGCACAATTCATTCACTCTGAAGAATGTCTTCCTTGGCGAATCTACAAAATTCCTTCTCCGTGCATTTAAGAATAATAAATAACCTCTACCAAGCCGATTACCTCGTTATAGCACTCCATTTTGTCTTATTCGCCACTTTTCCTTCGCTTCTGAGCCTGAAACCGACCCGCGTTCTAAAGGTTAATGTTTTACATTAAATCATTACGAGACCCGATCTGAATCGTCGATGCGAAGCATGTCTACCAGCCACTCAGGTGAAATGTTTTTGTATTTCTTCCTTTTCGCCGCTGACCTAGACCTGACCTCTATTCATTGCCTAATGCGTCTGTGAATTGAAGCCAAGAGGAGATTTGTGTTAAGAGAATTCTGCCAACATAAAATAAAGAAAAAAGCTGTAGAACCACAAAATAATCGGTACGTTGTATCTATAGTTCATGACATTTAAGGTTATTTGTTTCAAAGTATGTAATCCTTTGGAATGCTTCAAGACAAATTTAATTTGACACAAAGGACCACATAATGTATTTTTTTTAAATTATACCTTTATTGTACTTTTTGTGCAATTGATTCGTTTTGCATTTTTAATTTAGAATTTGTTAAATTTAATTTACATTTGTGTAGATATACTTCAGTGTCTTCTGTGCATGTAGAGGACTCTAGCTCTGGTACAGCAGAGATCTGCCCTCTTGTTGGCCCATGACCACAGTTTACTGTGGGAGGTCTGGGGCTACAGAGTAACTTGAACTTTGGTTCACTGAACCCAATTGCAGCGAGTTTGAAATTCAATCCGTATCCGCTTCACATAGTGTCCCTCTATTTCACTTCACTTCTCATTTTCTTTCATTCTTTATCTGGCTGGTCTCCTTCAGGATAGTAAGTGTCGGCGGGGATCTCGGGGTTTCATGGCAGGGAATATGCTCTTGACAAACATTCGTCCTTCAGAGGGCGGTCTCCAGTCTCCGATCCATCCTGCGAGATGTCCAAGATCGCGGGTGGGCAGGACGCCCATTGTACTAGACGCCGCCGGAGTGTTTCGATCTGTAAGTGGTAGGGACTCTGTCCTATATTCTGTGGTGACTCCTTGGGGCGGACGCCCTCTGTCTTCTCTCACCTCATCCTTCCTCCTGAGGGTGCCTAGTAAGGGGCATAGGTATAAAGGATGTTCAA
This sequence comes from Tenodera sinensis, assembly GCA_030765045.1. Taxonomy (NCBI): domain Eukaryota; kingdom Metazoa; phylum Arthropoda; class Insecta; order Mantodea; family Mantidae; genus Tenodera; species Tenodera sinensis. Next base: position 83,726,059 of record CM060968.1, read on the forward strand.
GGTCGACGTGCCAAATCCCCTTCGTGATGTATCATATTCCATTCCATTCCATCCAACCTATCCTTTTAAATATGCATGCAAATATTACGTCAGAGTCACGTTTTAGTGAATCTCCGACTTCAACAAGTGTGTGCTACCGAAATAAAGAAGTACTGAAACTGCGAGGAACAAGTTTATACGATCAGGGACGGTGTAGACAGCTAACAAGGTTTTTGTAGGACTTCTACAAGGAATTCATTTCTGAAGCACTTATATATAACAGCTAAAGGCTTCTTCACATCAAAGGAAGTGAAAAACGCGTACAAGGGTCCTTCAGTAATTCGTTTGCTCACGTAATGTGAAAACTGCTTTGTAGTTTGCTTCTCCGTTCCATTGTGATGGCCGCACCTCCCACCCCACCTGCCCTTGAGTCGAGCGCATTGTCCTTTTAACTTTATCTTAATGCTACCGGGTCAACTTGGCTCGCTCTTGCTTCTACACTAAAATTAAATTAAAACACCGCATTTTGAAAGCACTTCATGAGCATCGTGGTTAAAGCAAACTTGCTTCTTTCGCATTTTTGTGAACTGAGCTCGGAGTTTTAGAGGTAGTGAAATGGGGATGGACAGTATAACAATGTAACGAAACCATAATGAACAGTGTTGAAAAGCTCACGTAGACCTCCGCAGAAAACAAAGACAAGCCAATATTGTATATTCACTACAGCTATAAGAGTAAAACTGTTCGGTATACTGAATGTCTAGTCAGTCGCGACTGACTGGGCTGATAGTCCCAGCATTACTTCTCCGAGCTCTTTTCTTAGTAACTATTTAACGTCTTTTAATCGACGGGGGGTTCAAATGGAGCAAAGTTGTTGAAATAATGGTGTTATATGATGCAATATTTACACTACCACAATCAGTAGATTTCTTTTTAATTTAGCAGTTAATCAAATTTCCAGCTATATATTATCAAGCAACACATCGAATGACGCATTCGCGCATCTGCATTTTTTTCATACACGTGAACTAAACCCATCACACTTTTTTCTGACCACGATTATCACCAAACTCCTACCCACATCACACATTGTCCACTGCATTCCATTCACGCATTTCTATGAACATTTGTATGCACACCAACAAGATGCACACTAACTTAGGTAAATAACCATTTACTCCGTCATATCTGCATGCTATTAGTATTAACCAGCAATCATGTTCACACACTCACATGCTAACGTAACTAACCGGGGTGCTCAAGCGGAACCCGAACCACCAGGCTTAGTCTTACTAGATTACCTCGACTAATCCGAGCACCCCCCATTGCCAACAGAATGTGCAGGGGGAGACGATGTAGCCTCCGAAGATGAGGCGGTGGATGTGGGGTCGCTCCTATAAAAACCTAGTAGAAAACGCATAGAAAGCAATATGAACCTCTTTTGACTTCTCATCCAAAGATACGTTTGTCTTTCGTGTAAATATCATATTGAATTCCTACGTGGTTCACCTTTGCAATTTTTGTTCTATATTTATGTGCAGATGTATTTGACTTTCATCTTGTCCGCTAACGATAATGTAGAAAATGCTACATTTAAAATAATTTATTAATGTTACTTAAAAAATCTCACCGCACAGGTGAACACTCACACACTCAATATTTTACGTTTCCTAGCAGATTTATCTTTTAATTTTTGGCTGCTAGCATTGCAGGTAACATCATTAGTAAATAATGATTAATTCCATATTAAGTATGAAAAATTGAAAATGAATGACGAATGTCATATAGCAAGTGTAAACTTTTACGCTGAAAAGTAATGAATAGTGTCTCATTTCACATTTAACATACTTCGTGTTAGGTGTATCTATTACTTGATACTGTTGATTCGCATGTGCTGCCAACAATAAGCCATGACAAATATTAGATTTCACAGACGTGGGCCATTATCTTGCCCTTCACTTCCCCCTACAGTTGGAGTGTCTAGAACGCCTTCAATCCGTGCCAAGAACCATAAAATAGCAATATAATATGCTGCAAACTTGCAACTTTTAGTCACTTCCTTTATGGTTTTTTATCGTCGGACAGGGAATTTATTGCAGCTTGAACAACAATACGCAAGACTGGATTGTTTATGTAATGATGGAGTATACAAACAATTTAAAATACGTATTTGTTTATATTTCTGAGGTAGTGACACGGCAAAGAGGCATTACCCTGATCCTATTTAGGTCTCATTAATGTATGCGATTTCGCTGTTTATGCATGCTACACGTGTATTGTTGGAAAATCAGTTCACCAGCCTGTTTCCACATTGTTTCTCCAGCTATTATGGATCCCTGTCAATGGCGTTTGTTGACAATCTATAGTATGGAAACAATTATTTTTAGACTATCAGACGTGACCAACAAAAAACCCTTTTTTTCCCCTTTAATGTTCCATTTGTATGGCACATTTAACATCTAAGATCTAATTGGCGGCTTTTTACCCTTGTAAAAATTTATCATGATGTCTTTAAACTCTTCTTCTTCTTCAATTCAAGGCATATGCCTGTTTCTGTTTCGTAGTGAATTTGTCCAACGCTTGCTAGGTCTTCCCGGATGTCTTCTCCCTTGAGGTGTATAGGACATCATTTTATAGGGGTCCTTTCTAGTCCCATTCTATTAACATGTTCTGCCCATTGATTTCTAAAATTACCAAAACTGTTATTAATTAATTTCACACACATATTCACATTCTCATTTACACTTCCCGACTTTAGGAAGGATGGGGAAAATTCTGGCTAAAGAAGAATTCCTACCCTCCAGCCGGGAATCGAATCCGGGACCTAAATAACAGCGCAACTTGTAGGTCATTCTATGCCTTAAATTCCTCAGTAAATGTTGCAGACAAGTTCCAATTTGTTTTCACATTCTCTAATGCGGGAGTTTCCCTCCACTTTTGTTTATTTCTTTCTTCTTTGCATAGGGCAAATGAAGAGAAAACTCGATTCAAAATTTCACACACAAAACACACTCCTCGCACGTGTTTCACTATTCCCCATTGCACTCAGTTCTCGTACAAGCAATTTAGCTTTTCAAAATTGCTTCCAGTAACTGCTATCTCTAATTGCCGAAACATTTGGAATTCTGTCTTTAGAAATGAAACTTGTCACAGAACCATAACATTGGAAACTTCTGCCACATCAGGCAATAGTAAACTGCTATTATTATTATTTATAAATAAATTAACTCTATTTTTTTTCCTAACGTCTAAGTTTAACCATATGTAAACAAGTGCCCATCACATACGCTTGTGAAATCAGAACTACATCTACGGATTTTACAGCGAGATTTGCGTACTTTCTAACTAAAAAATACTCGTTAGAAAATTGTTACAGATTTCAAGTATTTATAGCTCAAACACGAAATAGCCCTTTAATATAAAACTTGACATTCAAGCTCAGCGTCCTTCAAGGATGCGACACGAACATTTTCAAGAAATCCCATCACCCCAAACTGCTCCTTATATGAAAAAAGTTTATTATTTTTAGTTTTTTCAAAAATGCCTATAACGATGTTGATCAAAATACCATAATGTTTTGAAATATTTGTGTGACAAATGAAATGTATATCTTGAACTTAAATAGCCTGCGAACGCCTCTTATTCTGAATGAATTTTATATAATGGTAAACCGTAACATACACAGAATATTACTACAGAAAACATCTCATTAAAACAAACAGTTGAAGTCAAATACATTTTATTTTCGGCTTAACCGTTTCCGAAAAGTTTTTTGTTGTTAGTTTGACTTTTCAAATACTTACACATCTTACTAGTGATAAGTCACTATTTGTTTTCCTCGTAGTTATAGTCATTCAAAGAGGATGCAATTTCAAACCCATCACACAGAGATACGAAATTTTAAAGATCCCTTGAATCTAAAGAGCGAATCTAGAAAAGGCGCACTCGCGCATGTGTGTCTGGGTGTGCGCCTGCGCGTAATCCAAAAGCATTTCATAAATATTAAACTTGATATTTTGATTCATCATCTTCCGAAGATTAGACACATATTTTTATGAAAATCTCCCAATCCAAATTACATTTGACATGGAAGATTTTTGATTTTCACAAAAGTAGCTAAAACGGTTTTTAAGCTATTTATGCGACAAACAAAACGTATGCGTTGAATTTTATAGAAGTTATCTTCATTCGAAAGGAATTTTCTATAACTGATAAATAGGTTTCGAACCTTTATACGACTATCGCGAAATGAGGTGATCGCAAGTTATCTCCACATGGACAGATCGTGACGTCATTGTGTGAGCACAATACAGCACAAAGCACACTGCCTAAAACGCATAGTGTCTCTCGAATGTGTCCATTAGCTCTACCCATAGTAAAATGCCTGCAGCAAGAAAATCGAAATATTCACGTTTTGCTGAACTTGTACAAGAATTTGGGAGTGAATATTTTACTGCAAATGGTGAAAACGTGAATGTAAGTTATTAAAAAGCTTTATCTGCAACGTTCCTACATTGACTGTACCTTGTCTCTTCTGTGTTGTGATCATGTGACTTACTTACCCCTCCCACTTGCTGTAGTCCAAGCCCCGCAACCTTCTGTATCATGTATGAAGCGTCGTACTCTACTGATAAATCATAAGAGACAGCGACGAGCAATAGAGAGATGGACAAAAAATGCAGACCTCTCTAAAATATAAGTTATTTCAACTTTCAGTTACTTCTCGTAATATCGTGGAATTTTTAAGCCAACAGAAATGTTATAGAGAACCACACGTTTTTAAAGATTTGACTGTCGATGACGTTTCTTCTATCTTCCTAGTACGAGTACCTTCAACGTGGTGTATAATAAAGGTACCGATGTATCTTTAAGATCTCGCTGGGATCTGCGTGAGTGACATAATGCAAATTGATGGTGGGGATAACGTTTCTACTTCCTACTTGAAATAAACAACATATGCTGATAATGCGTGTAGGCATTGTACTTACTCGCGCACCGCCCCACGATACACGGAAGTAACTGAAACAAAATGATAAAATTCAGTCGGTTACTCTTCTATCACTTTATTTTTCTCCTATTGCACAAATACGCAGTTCTCTTCTTCTGACATTAACAGTCTTTCGTGATATCACAACTCAACTATTTACTTCCCGTAACCGACTCAGTCCTTTCATTGTCTTTCTTCACCTTCTCTGACTCCCATAGACTAACTCGGACGATACAATCACTCGACACTCGTTAAATCTTCCTTACAACGCACCAATACACACACAGCTATCACATACTCGCTGACACATTGACCGACTATGTCTGTAATGTAACTCTCTCTCTGCGTCCGTTGCCTCATCTGCTTATATACGAGAGGGAATGACGTCACACGGACCTTTCTCGACTTTCACACACACGCCGGCAATGACGTAACCTGATCTTTCTCGAAAGCTCTGGAGAAAACCCCTTTTGGTTTTCCGCCGCTCTAATTGTTAGGTAGGTACAAACAGTCGCGCAGGCAGCTTGACCAAAAGCACCTTTGATTGCTCGCTGACCGGTAGCTTAGCCCCGATAGTCCTTTGTTTTGAGTCGCACCCGACGTCACAATACTAATGGCATACCCCTATTATCTTATAAATATAAAAGAAAATTCGCACATAAACCAATGCGCAATTTGAAGCCATTCCCCACGCCCAAAAATACATTAGTATATCTGTAAATACTTATCTATAAATAAACCTAAAGTAGGGGGAAAAATAAGCTTTCTTAAGAATAGTTAATAGAAGTTACGTGAGATAGTAGGTAGAGAAACCCATGTAGGTATAACACAACAGATGTTTAAGAGTGTTATTTCGATTCGCTCGCCTTGACATTGAAAATTGTTCCACGTGCCATGGTAGTGACAAACGGCGTGCCACTTGTCACAAACCCACAGCCAGGCCATTAGTACAAACCAGCCTGTTGTGCACAGATAAATGGCAAGGCATTGTATTCCCAGCTGTCCAATATAGGGGCAATGTAACAGCATGCCCATCAGGAGGAGTCGCTTTCAGTGCTACAACGTCCTCAGCAAACATAATTATAACAATCTGATCATGACTTTCTCTACTCTTGTACCAACTATTCTTACAAACTCTTATTTCTATATCTTCATGTTAGTCGAGATGAAATTAGTAGAAATTATCTCATTGATGATTTTCTTGTAGGTGCTAGGGCAATATGGGAATACAATTGGCTTTGAGCGATAGTCATATCTTTTAAAGCTGATCACCATATTAAGCCTTTGAAATTCCGTTCTTTTTACACGAAAATTCAATTGAGAAATTTTAAGTATTGCAAAACTCACACAAATAACAAAGAATATCTCCGAAATGGTTCACTCTATAAAAAGGCATTTCAACATAACTGGCGTGTTTTAACGAGATCTACATTTGTGTGTAGTAAGATTTGGTCTATGTCTTACGGTTTACCAGTTATACACAATTCATCAAGAGTAAACAGGACTAAAAACGCTATATCCAGACTATTCAAAATATTTCATTTTCTATTAAAATGTGTTAAACATATGGCATTTTAATCAAAATCGTTAGTCATTTTTAAGATAATCAAAATTTTTCATGTAAAGGGTAGTTTAGGGTGGAGGAATTTTCTTCAAAATCTTCGTGTCGCAAACTTGGAAGACATTAAACTTAAATACCAACTTTGATTTTTAACCGACTTTTCATTTTTGTTATGCTGTTTGCAGACAGACATACACACATACCTTTTTCTGTAGCTCCTTTTTTGGATTCAGAGGGCCTCAAAATGTATATTTGCGGTGAAATCTCAAGATTGAAATTTTGGATCGAACACAATACTTCACACAATTTATGTACTAGAAAAGGTAAAAGCGATTAACTAATTTGTTAACTGATGAACATCGTAATGTCACAAATTGAGAAAATTGCATTCCGCCTAAAATTTCTTGGGCTGATTTCAATGGAAATAAACGCTTTAAGACACTGGATAAACCAACCTTTTTAGAAAAGGTTTGCGCGCGCATTTGTGTGTGTGTGTGTGTGTGTGTGTGTGTGTGTGTGTGTGTGTGTGTGTGTGTGTGTGCGTGCGCGCGCGCGGGCAAGACTCGAAAGACATAAGTCGGTGGAATACAATACTTGAGCAGTATCTTCCACAATATTTTCAAGAAAATGTACTAACCCCAAATTACCCTTTACGTGGAAAGTGTTTCGAAAATATTTGATTTTGTCCAAAATAGCTAACAATTTTAATTAAAATACCATATGTTTATAATATTTTCAATAAAAGTGAAATGTGTATCTTGAATTTTCTATAAATAGCTTCTAAGTCTTCTTCATTATGAATTGATTGTTCATGCCTAATATACCGGAAGCAGACAAATTCTTGCTACACAAAAGTGCAGATTTACTTAAAACACACATTTTATGACAAATACTTTTTGATTGGAGATAACCATTTCCGAGATGTTTATTGTTTGAATTTTAAAGTACTTATACTTTTCTTAAAGGGAAAGTCATTATTCGTTTTTTATGTCCTGGCCATGCAAAGAAAATTGAGTTTTAAAACCATCACACCGCGATTAAAAGATTTGACAATCGCTTAAACCTACTGCATTCTCCTATTCCCATTACACCTATAAGGAAACGCAATAAAACCAATTCTGCAAACGCTTATATTGGTTAACCTGAAGTAGCTAGAATAAAGTGTGTTTTTGAGAACTGTGTGTACAAGAATGGGTAGAGAAAGTCATGTGTGCGCACCATCAAATTATTTGAATCAAACAGGAAAGTCTATGCAACTACAGTCAAATACACGTTACGTTTCAGTTTCCTGTACTCGTATGTCGTGTAATATCATAAGATGCCTGACAACAATAAATTCTCGATCGGAGCGAGACTCACTATTTGGAATGGTCAGAACGTCGAACGATATTTATCTGGCCTATTCTATAAATAAAATATGAATATAGCTACTATATCACAAAGATTTGACCAGAAAATGTTACTGTAACAAATAATTGAAATATATACATTTCCGCTGGCCCCCTTAGCGCAGTTGGTAGAGCAACTTGCCTGATGTGCAAGGGGTCGCAGGTTCGATCCCCGGCAGGAGGGTAGGAGTTTTTCTCCAGCCAAGATTATTCCTCATTCTTCCCTGAGTCTGGAAGTATAATGGCGGCGCCGTGGCTGAGTGGTTAGACCGCTCGCCTACCACCTAGGCGGGAGTCGCATGTGGTATTCGTGGTGGATGGATCCTCCGGTTTCACTCCTTTTCCTCATTATCCATAAAACCGTACTATTTCCCCCCCAAAAATATTTATGTTTATAAGCGTGTTTTGCCTCAGCCATAAAACAAATTTGTTGTCACATGGTCTACGTAGTCAACCAATAACTTGATGACATTCAGTGTTGTGCGTTATAGCGGTGGTACGCAGTAGGCCGTTTTTACAACTTCTCTGCTTCTACAGTTGTTTTTTTAGAAAAGGGGAGAAACACAAAACATTTATGTCAGCGGAATGCCACAGCTCTTGGAACTCCACACGTATTTCCTTCCCCTTGGGGTCGTAACAGAGCACTTTAAGCTAATAAGTAACGAAACACATTACAGTAATTAAATGTTCAGTAAAATACACAACATAGTCTGTCTACACATACCTGCTTTTATCTATACAAGTATGATTATACAGGCGTACTTTGGTGAGCTAGACAGCAGTATCATATATGATAGAGTGAGAGAAAGGAAGAGAGAAAAGAAAGAAAGAGAGAGAGATGGAGAGAGAAGGTAAGAGAGAGAAGGAAAGAGCAAGAAAGTGAGAGAAATGGAGCGTGAAAAGAAAGAGAGAAGCAAGGAACGAGAGAAAGACGGAGAGAGAAGGAAGGATAGAAGGAAACAGGGAATGAAGGAGAGAGAGAGAAGCAAGGAGAAAGAGAGAAAGGAAAGGAGATAGAAAGGAGTGAGAGAAAGAGAGAGAGGCAAGTAGAGAGATTAGGAAGGAAGGAGAGAGAGAAGGAAGGAGATAGAGAAGGAAGAAGAGAGAGAAGGAAGAAGAGAGAGAAGGAAGAAGAGAGAGAAGGAAGGAGATAGAGAAGGAAGAAGAGAGAGAAGGAAGGAGAGAAAAGCAAGAAGAGAGAAAGAAAGAGAGTGAAGCTAAGAAAGAAAAAGAGAGAGCAGAGATAGAAGAAAAGAAATAGAAGGAAAGAGTGAGTTAGAGAGAGAGAAAGAGAAAGAATGACAGAGAACGAAAGACAGAAAGAGAGAGGAGTGAGAAGAAGAGGGTAGGAAATAGAGAGGAAAGGAAAGAGCGAGAGAAGGAAAGATAGGGAAAGAAAGAGAGATAAAGGAAAAAGAGTGAAGAGAGATGGGGGAAGGAGAGAACGAGAGGGAAGCAAAGAGAGAGAGAAGGAAAAAGAGTGGAAAATAGAGAGGGAAGGAAATAGGAATAGAAACAGAAAAGGAAGGGCAGAGAGTTAAGGATGGGGAGGAGAGAAAGAGGGAAGGAAAGAGGGAAGGAAAGAGGGAAGGAAAGAGAGGTAGCGAGATGAGAGAAGGTAAGGGAGATAAAGGAAGAAGGGAAGAGAGAAAAGGAGAGAAGGCGAACAAGAGAGGAAGAGTGCATACATAAGGGAGACGAATGAAACACAAGGGTAGTGAAAATACGTACCTGCGAAATCAACGGGGAAGTGCATAATGTTGCCAGAGAGTGCAAGCAATCGACCAGTTAGCATGCCGTGGAAAGCTGCCAGAGAACGTAGTCAATTATGCAGTAAGGTAGTGCGTAACTTACAAGTGCACATCTTTAAGTAGGCGATTAGTATGCTCGAATGTCAGTACTAGATTGAAGTGGTTATTGGGATTTTCGCGTTTGCGAGGCTGCCTAGCTAATGCTGAACTGGAAACCACATCGACTTGGATGTAGGTAACCCAGTCTACAGCAGTGGGTGTAATGTGTTTATCCTCCCATAAACAGGCAAGGTTTTCCTTATAGGTACGTCTTTTCGTCTGTGGGAAAAAGCACAGTTTACGAGAAAGTAGATTTTCCAAGGTTTCTTTATCGTTTCATTTCATGTATTAACAGCTTACGGTACCGTATACCAGGTGTTTAAAAAGTGTGTAATATTGCAACAGGAGTTGGGACTAGTCAAAACTAAAATAAATGTTCCTGTAAACATATGTGCGGAAACAATTACCTGTTGAGATATGAGCCATTTTGTGTTGAATATTTACACCAGACAATACACTTCATCCAGCAATTCACTTTACGTAACAAACTGTTAACAGAACAATTGTTAAGTAATCATTCATAAGCATCAGACAGGAGTTGTGATGATCGTTACCATTCTGTCCTCTAGTAACATCTGCACGTTATGTCAATACTACTACAGGAGATGCTCCATGTGGTTACCATTCATTCTTACACATACTTCAAGTCTTCTTCTCAAAGAATGCAGAACTGTTTCGACTATGCCTGGCTGCTCTCAGCATTGGTCACGCGCTCCTGTCGAGTTTGGAACACACCAATGCCTTAAAATGTCCCCATAGCCAAGAATCCCATGGATTGAGGTCCGGTAAATGGGGAGGCCATGCTACTGGAACTCTTTGACCGATCCATCCTTTGGATGAAGTCCATTGTCTGGTGTAAATATTCAAAACAAGTAAACTTGCTCATATCTTAAAAGGTATTTGTTGTCGGACGTATGCTTATAGGAATATTCCCCAGCCCCATCTTTTTAAAACACTCCACTTAAATGTATTTTGAAGGCATGAAAGTACTGTAGGCTTTCAATTTCGTCATAAAGCAGAGGGAACAAAACCAAAGAAACTATAATAATTGATACGCATGCTTTCCCAGATATGCACGTTCAAGGAATTGCCTTCATGACAAAGGGTTGCAAGCATTTATCGAAGGAATGAGATTCCGTTCTCTTTGCACGGCTAACATATAAAAAATGAATAACGATGTTCCATTTGACAGAAGCATAAGTTCTCCAAAACTCACACAAATAACAAGGAATATCTCTGAAATGGTTCACTCTACAAAAAACTTTATTCAGACATAAATTGTCTGTTTTACAAAGATTTACATCTTCTGTACAGGAAATTTTGGTCTATCCCTTACGGTTTACCAGCTATAGAAAATTCTTCAAGAGTAAGGACTACATGGGTTATAGCAAGAAAATTCAAGATATACATTTTATTTGCCATAAAAATATCTCCCAAATAAAACATTTTAATCAAAATCGTTAGAGGCATTTTCAAGAAAATCAAAACTTTCGAAAAAATTTCCACGCAAAGGATAGCTTAGGGTGGAACAATTTTCTTCAAAATCTGGGTGTCGGATCCTTTAAAGACATTAAACTTAAATACCAACTTTGGTTTTTAATAAACTTTTCCTTTTCGAGTTATGCTGTCCACACACACACACACACACACACACACACACACACACACACACACACACACACACACACACACACACACACACACACACACACACACACACACACACACAGAGAGAGAGAGAGACAGACCTTTTTCTAAAAATGCTTTTTTTTTGGATTCAGGGGACCTCGAAACATATATTTCCGGTGAAATATCGACATTAAATTTTTCGGTGGAATACCTTAGGTATTCTACTCTACTATCCGTAGTAGAAAAGTGATATATTAAAATGTTCATTACACATAATAATAATAATAATAATAATAATAATAATAATAATAATAATAATAATAATAATAATAATAATAATAATAATAATAATAATAATAATAATAATAATAATAATAATAATAATAATAATAATAATAATAATAATAATAATAATAATAATAATAATAATAATAATAATAATAATAATAATAATAATAACAATAATAACAATAATAATAGTAATAGTAATATTACTAATAGTAGCAATAATAATCCTCCTTATTCCAGGTATAGGGCTTTCTGGTCCATTAGGATGTCTGCGCAGAATTTTCTGTCCGGCTCGACCTTGGGCTTTCCTATTGGTCGATAATGGAGCACCGCTTTAGGAACCCTAGTCCTGGGTATGCGGAATATGTGGTCATTCTAATTGATTTCTCTACTACGCATAATAAATAGAAAGTATTGTGTTCCACCCAAAAGTCGATGTCGAGATTTCCTCGGAAACATGCTTTGAAACTCCATCAATCAGCAGAAAGACGTCTATGCGTGAGTGTTGTGTTTGTCAGTCTGTGGACAACACAACAACAACAACAATAATAATAACAATAATAATAACAACAATAATAATAACAACAATAATAATAACAATAATAATAATAACAATAATAATAATAATAATAATAATAATAATAATAATAATAATAATAATAATAATAATAATAATAATAATAATAATAATAATAATAATAATAATAATAATAATAATAATAATAATAATAATAATAATAATAATAATAAAATACTGAAATAATTGAAACTTATGGATTGGACAAGGAAGCAAATAAAGCAAGATTGAGAAAAATGGAATTTGCATGTCAGTTAACTAATATATTTACAATAAGAAAAACATAAAAAATATAACCAAAATCAGACATTATGACGTAGTAATCAAAGAAGAATGTCTATATGCTACAAGGTGTATGTTTTTCTTTAAAACAGGAAAAATAGAAGCATTAGAAAAGAAGGAAAGAAAACGTTTACGGAAAATCTTGAGTCAAACTGAAAAAGGGAAGTTTAGATTCAGGAAGAATGAAGAGCTATATAAAAGTAAACAATGTGAAAAGATTTCAGATACAATCAGGAAAAGAAGAATAAGATGGTTCGATCATTTACTGAGGATGGATAACAATAGACTTACAAAACAAATTTTCAAGCAATATACGAAAGTAAGAATGGTAACCAATGGATGCAAGGTATAAGGAAAGTCTTAAATGAATGGAATTAACAGAAGAAATAATACTGGATAGAGCAAAGTTAATACAAAATTTCGAAGGCTTACAATGGAAAAAAAAAAGAAGAAAAGAACTATAATTTGGACAGAAAAGAGAATAAACATTACAGTGACAGGATGAAGAAATATTGGAAAGATAAAAAGAAAAGAAATGAATATAAACGCACTGGGTTGCTTAACGTGGTCCGTGAATGGCCTGAAACGATGAAACAAAAAACAATAACTTTGCTTCAAATATGGTTATCTCATTAGCCGCAATGCATATAAAAACACACAGTCTAAACGTGACATATGTAAAACAGCTTCCACAAAGACAGTAACCTAATTTTCGCCGTAAACTAAAGCAGCCTTACAATGGCTAGCGTTGGACCCGTTATTAATATCCTTTCTTTTCATCTGAAATGGCCAGTATGATAAAACTGCTACCCACAAGGCTTTTGTCATTATGAAAAGTCTTTTATATCGTAAACAGAAAAGAATTGTGGAATACAATATTACAAGGGAAATACAGAAGCACTATGCGAAGGCTGTGCAGACTATTTACTTAATTAAAATGAACAGACGTGGTACAAATTATAGGGAGACTAATTCAAGCGCATAACAAGGGTTTCCTTTTTCATGCCTCTTTTTATTTGTACACTAATGACGCCAGAGAATGGAGCATTGTTTTACCTAAGGGGATTTTAAATATTCTGCAGTCAACTCAAACCTGTATGCATATTAATTAGGTCGTATCGCAGCTTATTAACAAAGGGATTCACGTGCACATATGTATATCACATTAGCATAAAGAGGCTAAGCAGAGCAAAATAATTTATGTAAATAAATATTCCCTTAAAATACAACACTATATGGAAATTAATTGTTCTTTCACAATAGCCATGGATAGAAAGAATGCGACTGAAAAATTCAATGCCACAACCGGTTTGAACCACGGATGTTCCAGGATCCATCCGGTTCCTTCAACCAATTGAGCTACCATGATAACGTGCCGTAAATTAATTACCATTGATTGATCTAATTTCTCAGAACTAGCCGTAGTATGAAATAGAGGTATAAATGTTTGCAAGAATTTGTTGAGTAGATACAATTAAAATATGGCGGACAAAGAAAGTCATGTGAATGTAACTCATCATATTTTTGTGGTATCGGAAATGACGTGGAATGAACTACGGATGAGGGGTGAAAATTTCATGCAATCGGTTAACAGACAGCACAAAATAATTAAACATTTATGCTCAATAAATGCGAGAGCGAGGAGGCCATCACAAGGCATTTAATTATCTCGATACTGGTGCAAGGTATTAGTAATTATACATATTACTTGGTGACGTATGTACATATTTCTTGTTCGCTTAAGTTTAGAAGATACATACTAGTTTGTAGAAATATTAGTAACAAGACTTTTATATCCAGGAATAATTAATTATGAGTTATTGAAATGCATACAACGTAATTGTTTCGAAATTGCTATATTTACGTTGACAACACATATTCTAACCTATTTTATGATATAACTAAGAAAGCAATCTGATCTTAGTACTGAAGTACTAAGTTGGTTGTACTGTAGTCAGGCTGTACCTATATGCAGTTGTTTACATGCGCGAGCGATAACACTAAAGTCCATGTGCAGTATATTTATGGAAAAACGCACACGCCTCCGGCCTTTATAGATCAGCTGTTACTTCAGATTCTCATTCAATTTCCATGGACACTATAAATTATAACTTCTTTGATTCTTCTGTCACTGAAGAAGTGGAATATAATACACATAAGGATCGCTTGTCCTCATTATGGAAACTATTTGATTCCTTTTAATACACATATAATTCGTGCATATATGCAGAAAAATCTAGTCAATCATTATGATAAAGCTGAAACATTATGATAAAGCAAGATTGAGAAAAATGGAATTTACATGTCAGTTAACTAAAGATATTTACAATAAGAAAAACATCTCAAATAAAAGCAAAATCAGACATTATAACATAGTAATCAAACCAGAATGTATATATGCTACAGAGTGTATGTTTTCCTTTAAAACAGGAGAAATAGAAACATTATTTGCTGTAGATATGGATACACGATCCTATTTTACATATACTATCATTTTTGTGTGGATTTATCAGTTATGCAAAAAACATTCATAATAAAATGACTTTAGAGACTTGCCAGAAAATTCAAGATATACATCCTATTTGTCATTAAATTATCTAAAACAATCTTATGATAAAAATGTTTAGTCATTTACGAGAAAATAAAAACAGGCTGAAACTTTTTTTACGTGAAGGGTAGTATGGAATTAGGGATTTTATGAATATCTTAAAATTATGGTATTTTAATAAAAATTTCCGGAGAAATTTTTGAAAATGTAAGAATTTTCGAACAAAAAAAAAAAAAAAAAAAAAAAAAACTTCCTATAAATGGTAGTCTGGGTTTGGGGATTTTATTTAAACCTTCGTGTCACATCCTCGAAAATTGAACTTAAATATCCAGTTTGGTTTTAAATCAACTTTTCGTTTTTGAGTTATGCTATTCACACACTCAGACAGACAGACAGACAGACAGACAGACAGACAGACAGAGACAGACAGACACACACAGACAGACATGCAGACAGACAGGCAGATTGACATGCAGACAGGCAGACATACAGACACAGACAGAGACAGACATGCAGACAGACAGGCAGATTGACAGACAGTTAGACAGACAGACCTTTTTCTAAAAGAGCCTGAAATATTTTTCTAAGTATTTTTTAGTCTAAAAACGTATATTTCCTGTGAAATCTCGGCATGAGTGGAATACATACTTTCTCTACTTCCTGTAAGTACTAGTGATGAAGGTAAAATGTTATCATTAAAACTGAAGAGAGAAGGTTGCATTTTAACTTGTTTTGTTGTGGTACAGGCGGTGAAAAACACGTTATTAGGAACCGGACGTGATATGCATTCGCGCACTCATGTCTGATTTCCGTTCTAATTCTGCTTTTTTTTTCACAGTCCCGCAGAAATCCGATTATACCTTGCCCTATTGTTTACGCTTCGCTCGTTGTTGTGTACACTGCGACCCCGCTTTGCAAACATGGCCAGCTACCTGGAAAACGCGGTCGGTAATCCTGCAAACTCCAAACAGCGCTTTATTGGGGCACCAGTTATAAAAGTTAAAAAGTGCACATGTTAAAATTGCTGCCTTTCAAATGTCCAACATTGTTAAACGAATGCAGACAGCAAGAAGCACAATTAATATCAATATGTGTTTAGTCAACGCGTGTACAGTTCGGCCGCCGCCTTTCAGGAACCCTTATAATCGTTTTACAACACGGTCCCTTCCTTTCAGACAGAGTTGCCACATCTTAACATGAACCTTTGTAGCTAATGAACAGAAAATAACTGGAATTCAGACTTTTGGCAACTGAGACTCCACGCGTAGTCAACATGTAACTGCCACCCTCCTAAAATTACGGTTGCTATTGGTGTTCAAGCACAGGGTTAGAGGTTTGTCTTTTCGGAAGCGTGGGGATGCATTTATGACAGTCAGTTGTGGGTAGCGTAAATTTTCTTTGTGAGCCAACTGCACATACGTTGACTAAACAGACTCTAGACGCAATGCATGTTATTCACCGTTTGTCATGTCCCTTTTATACAAGAGTTAGAGGCTATTGTCATAATTATTTATTGCTAATACTGCATTCAATTAACTTAAAATTATTGATTTTTTTAAATAGATTTGATGACCCTCTTACAATTAATTAATTTTGTGATGTAAAATACATATCGTTGCACCGTCCGTGGCGCACAACAAAGGACGTCGGGGTCAAGCTACCTTATCATATATCAGGCGCGACGCGTATCAAACGCGTTCAAGCTCAGGCTGTCTTGCGCGACT
Source organism: Tenodera sinensis (assembly GCA_030765045.1). Classification (NCBI taxonomy): domain Eukaryota; kingdom Metazoa; phylum Arthropoda; class Insecta; order Mantodea; family Mantidae; genus Tenodera; species Tenodera sinensis. The sequence goes on from CM060968.1 coordinate 83,742,872, forward strand.
GTTTGTGAACACATAATAACAATGAGCGCGACACGTCAGAGGGGTTTTCGAGATTATTCGTGTAGTAGCCGGTGGCCGCTGTATTCATAGAAGTTCCAGAGTGCTCCGTGTTACATCATCTTTGGTATATAAGGAGGCGTAGCAACAAGAGTTGGAGTCAGTCAGTTTTTATTTGAGTTATTGTGTGTGTGTGTGTGTGTGTGTGTGTGTGTGTGTGTGTGTGTGTGTGTGTGTGTGTGTGTGTGTGAGTTGGCTGCATTACTAAGGGATACTTTATACGCATCTTATATATTTTTTAAAATTCTATCTTTTAATTTTTTGATTAAAGCTATGTATTAATAGTTATTGTGAATCACTATTCATACTACCGAGTTGCCTAATAGTTTCAAAGTTTTCATCGTTGGTCTTGAGAAACAAAATGTTAAGATGGCATAAGTACTTGCCCGTCGGTATAATGTGATTCATGTAAAACAGTAAAAAAGGAATATTTAAACCGTATTAAATATTACGTTTACAAAAAAGACAAGATTGTGTGCTTTAATTATATCTATATTTTTTGTGTAGTAATATTTTGTCCCTTGACAGTTTACCAGTTAAACAAAACTCATCCAGAATAAAGAGGGATTCTGACGTTATTCCAAGAAGATTCAAGATATAGGTAGATTTGATGTCATGAAACTATTTTAAACATATTGTACTTTAATCAAAACCGTTAGGGCCATTTTTGAGAAAATAAAAATTTGTGATGTAAAGAGTAGTTTTGAATGAGGGGGGGGGGAGATTTTCTTGAAAATGTTCGTTGCATCCATGGAGGATGCTGCCAAGTTTGGTACTTAATCAACTTTTCGTTCTTGAATTAAGCTGTTCAGAGTTTTTTGTGTATACTATCTTCAAAATCGCTCATTATTGAGAAACAAATAAGCAGATTTTTCTTGATTTCAGATAAACTATACCTTCTATTGCTATCATAAACAAATTCATATCGTTACATCAATTGTTTTGTGTCTAAACTTATTTTACTGTGTTGAACTAATATTAACTCGGGTTTAGTTTACATTGGTTCAAACAGTATCATAATGTTTAATGAATGATATTACTTTTATTTATGAACTGACGACCGTATCATGGATGTAGATAAGTTTAGTAGCCATAAAATGTTCTCGGATAAAATACTGTAAGCAACTAGCAGAATATGAGCTCTCGTGTAATTACACGACTCGGCTTTCGCCTCGTTCTTGTAAAACACATTCGGATGGTAACGAAGCTTATATTCCACTAGTTGCACGAATAGCTTTTATACATTCATTATCACATGCACTTTATATGAAGTGGAAATGTAATCGCCGCCACATTTGCACAAACTATATAGGCTTTCCACAAACTAATGCAGGCTTCTTGTTAGGTGCTAGAAAGTATCTAAGGTTAGTTATTGGTCATGAAAGAACTGAGGTAATAAATGATGCTACCCTGTACTGCAGCAGTTGCGAGAAAATGAGTCTCATTCCGCTCGAATTTCATTCCACTAAAGCAATCTCCACCAAGAATGGACAAACACCGCCTAGGTTAGATACACAATCACAGGCTTGGATTGCATCACAAAGTGTGTATAGAAAACAAATATCATGATCTAGGATGTACATGCAAGAGCTCATGGTGTGAGGATTGGTGCAGCCGCTTCAATGGGGAACTTGGGGTTAACTGCCTCACACCACTGTTGGTAAATACGCGGCCCGACGGCACTGGAACGGTGAGAACAAAGATACTATGAGCGCGACAGACTAAAGCGATCCATACTGTTCTATACCTCATTCGGTTTATCTTGTCTCTGGCTTAAACAAAACGAAAGAGATATGCTGAAAAGAGGAGCAGGAACTCATCCCTTTATCTCTGTTGTTATGGAGAAGGCCGGAGAGGCTCGACCCCTTCAATGCAATCAGTGGTGGATTATGAACAACTAGCACAATTATAAATGGAACAAATGCATTTAAAAAAATATATATACCAGGTCTCCACGTCGCCTGCCACTTCAAAAGTAATGATATAATGTTGAACTTTAATTTCAAGTAATATACACAACATGCTATTGTAGTCCGATATTGAGCACAACACAAGACAAATTGAGAGGCTGATTTCCGACGTTTGTGATCGCAAAACATGTTTTCTCCCTTCACTCCTAACCTATTGTTGAGACTTGACGCTTTTATGATCTTCGAGTCAAGTTAACCCGGAGTAGATATAGAAGCTGTTCGCGTGTCGGACTAATTTACGAGAAGTTTTCACAAAGGTGTATTTTCCAGAAAATTCGCCGGTACTTCGTCTCGGCTATATAAGCGAGTGAGTGAGCTAGTATTACGGCAGTTTTCCAGAGTTGAGTATTGAGTTAGCAGTTTTTAAATATAAGTTATGTCCAGTCAGTATTGAGAGGGTTTGAGTGCGTGTATCGTCAGTGACAGTTTTAGACATTTAATCGTCGGGTTAGAGTTGTTTGTTGCGTGAAGCAGTTTTTAGTGTATCGTCGGAAGCAGTTTGTTAGACAGAGAGTGTAGTAGTACTATAGGCAGTATTTGTATCAAGATTACGATAGAACCGAACAACTGTTAGTTGTAAGGTCATTGAAGATTGTGTTAACGATAAAAATAGAGCTGTGCTATTATGATTCAGTTTTAGAAAAGAAATAAAGTGACAGAAAAAGTAACTGGACTTTGTCTTTGTCACACCACACAGATAACAATACAACACAACTGTGGAGTCAGTAGGAAAATGAAAAATAATATACCTAACACATTAATAAATGAAGGCTTTCACGGCCGGAGTCATAATTAGTAAAATATGCTTCTGGGCTAACATGCCGTGGTTCACCGGGCTTCTCCGTTCCACTCCCAGACGTTTCGCGTGCAGCTGCGGCAAGCATCATCAGCGGCGTTGTAAAACTCTCCTTGGTCTCTCTGTCGCTACTCAGTAATAATGATATTAAATTTAATAATACAATACATATTTTGTGCTATTATTATTATTGTTATTATTGTTATTATTGTTATTATTGTTATTATTGTTATTATTATTGTTATTACTGTTATTGTTATTATTATTATTATTATTATTATTATTATTATTATTATTATTATTATTATTATTATTATTATTATTATTATTATTATTATTATTATTATTGCGACGGAAATGCATTATTATGAATGTAAAAAGAGTGTTAAATACACATTATTGATTGTGTTGTTAGAAAAAGCAAAGATATTGCAGGTTTTCCAGCAGATGTTGGAAATGTCGACCATACAGCTCAGCGTGTCTCTCCACAGACTGATGAACTCTATATAGCACATCCACTCCTTCAGTTGTTGAATACAGACCGTACCAACGGAAAGGGGATGGAGAGTTAAGTTGGAATGTAAACAAATAATCAAACTAGGACAGCTTATCACACAAACAAGTGCCCTGTAGACTCAAGTGACTACTGTTGTGTAATACTGTGCTCACACCCATTATAATGCATATCCGACCCAAAGCTCAAGGTATTAAAATATTTGTTTGGATGCTCCCTACCACAACACGAAAAATGTGCATTCATTTTTACTTTCTCTACTGTATTGTATTCCACCCAAAAATTCGATGTCGAGATTTCACCGAAAATATATCTTTTGAGACCCCAGAATCCAAAAAAAGCATTTTTAGAAAAAGGTCCGCGCGCGCGCGCGCAGGTGTGTGTGTGTGTGTGTGTGTGTCTGTGTGTGTGTGTGTGTGTGTGTGTGTGTGTGTGTGTGTGTGTGTGTGTGTGTGTGTGTGTGTGTGTGTGTGTGTCTGTGGACAGCATAACTCAAAAACGAAAAGTTGGTTAAAAACCAATGCGACAAGAAGATTTTGAAATAAATAGCACCACCCTAACCTATCCTTTACATGGAAAATTTTTCGAACATTTTGATTTTCTTGAAAATAGCTCTAACGATTTTGATTAAAATGCCATATGTTTAAGATGTTTGTACGACAAATGAAATATTTATATCTTGAATTTTCTGGCTATAGCCTATGTAGTCCTGTTTACTCTGGATGACTTTTGAATAACTAATAAACCGTAGGACATACACAAAATATTACTATACAAAAATGTAGATCTCGCTAAAACATAAAATTTATATCTAAATACATTTTTCTGTAGAGCAAAGTATTTCGGAGATATTGCTTGTTATTTGTGTCAGTTTCGAAAAACTTAAATCTTTCGTGAAATGGAACACCGTTGTTCATTTTTTCATATGTTAAGCGTGCAAAGAGAACGGGATCTGAAAGCTTTAAAAGATTTGACTATCGCTCAAAGCCTACTGTATTCTAATATTCCTCTTGAACATACAAGAAAATAAGCAACAAGATAATTTGAACAAATGTTTATCTCAACTAACACAAATATATAGGAATAAGAGTTTTCAAAAATGGTTAGTACAAGAAATGTGAGTGCAACACATCAGATTTTTTGACATAGTGTACATATAACAAGGCAGTCCATCTGATTTGAATTTTGGTTTCAGGTTTAGATAGCTGAATTCTTTTGTGTGTGACTCCATTTCGTAAAATCATTGTATTGACTGTAAAGAAAATTCAACATTGTCAATTAATTATTCTTTCTCACAAGTCGTGTTTAAGCCTAAGCCAGGAAAGATAGAATCACGAAAATAGCAATTTGAAAATTTGAAATAGCAATTAACACTAATTGACTTAATAGCGCTTACCTATGATGCTCGAGACTTCCCGTGCTTGCGGGATTATAAGTCCCATTAGGTTATGTTATCTCAAAATGAATATGAGAACTCGTTTTGGTTTACCGGAAAAACGCGAGTCATTTGGGGAATTTAGTTATAGCAGATATTGTGACGCAGCCAAAGAAACGCTTATAGTTCTCATCTCACACCACAGCTTATAAATACGTGGGCCAACGACAATGGCTCGGCAGAACAAATCGATTCCAGATTACTCGAGAAATTGTTCCCGTGCTGCACTTGTTTACGATAAGGTGGATTTCAAGAAAAATCTGTGCTACGTCATTCTTGGTTATATAAGCGAGTGCAGAGTTGAGAGATCTTAGCCGGTAAGTGTTGAACGAGACAGCTGATAGCGGTTAGTTGGTTTTAAGTGTGCTTGTGTACCTGAGTGATAAAAGAGTTTGAGTATCGTCAGAGGCAGTTGTAGATATTTAATCCACGTGTCGGAGTTGTTTGTTGTATGAAACAGTTTTTAGTTAAGCCTGTTTCAGTGAATGTGTGTTTCGGGAGAAGCAGGTTATGAGTAGGAAAGAGTAGAACTGAAAGACAGTGAAGTTCCTGTTAACGATAACAAAGAGGACTGTATTTTGTGGTTTAATTTTAAGGGAAATAAGGTGACAGAAAACGCAACTGGACTTGTCATTGTGTCACAATATTACAAATAATGTTATAGGCATAACCATCTGTGAATGGAATTTTAATCCTTTTGCATGGCGGTTTTGGATCCTATTAAACTGTTTAACGTTGCAGACATTGCTATTTTAATATTCCAGGGATCGAAATTCTAAAGGGAATTTTCGAATAAACGCTGCCGCAGTCTGGTGGGAAATAGCGGAAATGCAAATATTTTATTTGACTTGGGAGAAGCATAAATCTCATCAGTTGAAGTGACGCAATGCATTCCGTGATATTTAGAGAGAGAGAAAAAACTGCACAGTGGATTATAAATATGGTACGAATGACAAGCATATTAAATCACATGCAAAACTTTTAGGGTTTCATTGCAACTACCCCAATGAAAACTGTCCACAGGAAACTAAATTTAAAATAATCAATCAGAGGTTAACTATCCTTCCAGATTTTCATATTTTATTGGTGTGCCAATAGTGCACTCAATATAGCTTACTAAGCATTAAAAGAAGAGGATAATACTTGCTAGAGTCCATAAGAAATTTAGCCACCAGAGTGGCTGGCCATCTGGAATCGAAACCGGAACCTCTCGAAGGCAAGCCTTACTCGTTAAGGGGAGAAAACTATAGAGTGCCCAGGATAGTAGAGAGAAAAAAATCGGCTCATGGGGATTGTTTAATATTGCTCTCTTTGAAATAAAGTCCTCAGATTAATTTTAAGGCAGTTTGTCTATGACCTGAAGGGTGTGACTGTTTTGTTTTGCTTGTATCAACTATAGCCCCACAAGATTTTTTCTTCTTTGTACGCTCTCTAATGCCCAGATAAATTTTATTTTTCACAATCATGACTGTACACCTTTGTATGCGAGTCCTAAGAGAAGATTAACAGAATGAAAGGACAAATGACGTCAAGGAGTAAATAAAACATTACCATCGGTACCTGAAGTTTCGGGTATGCAGATTTTAAGGTTAAAGGAAACCTTAGGGAAATAAAGAACAATATATTACATCTTACGATTTTCTCTATTATAAGCTATTTTCATAATGGTTTTGAAATTATCTACAAACCGTTTTTCTATCATTTCCTTTAGTTAAAGTAGACATTTGCTAGAACTGGCTTTGGTAAATGTTAACTGTAAGTGCACAGACATATACAGAGGAAAGGGAAGGCACTTAAGCGCTTAAAAGATGAATCTAACATGCAATCCTTGATTTTGTGTGCTCTTTATATCAGTTTATGAGAAAAAAACAAAAAAAGCGCTACCTTAATATTTCAAAGTCAATTACTCAAAATAAGAGAACATTCAAAGGAAAACAATAAGTACCTTAAAAATGTTTAACGTCACAAACAAAATATTTTTGACCTAAATCCTGTATATCCACAGTATGTTTATGTCTATGTACGTTTATATCTGTCTCTTATTGCTTTTCAGCTTAAGGCATTTTATAAGGATTAAAGATGTTGCGGACATGTATTTTATTCCCCATAGAATATCTCAAATCAAAAGTTTAGTAATACAGTCTTCAGAAAAGAAAAGCTAAGAAAAACTTTCCATATAAAAGCTTGTTTGGAATGGGTTGGGTTTCTTTTTCTTTCTCACTCACTCATTCATTCAGTCTTCCCTTCCCTCTAGCACACGCATTCCCACACATTCACATGCATACGCACGCGTCCACTCTTTTTTACATTTTTTTATTTAGAGAACCTAAAAAAAGTGTATTTCGTTGGAAAATTCCATATCCAATTCTCGGAATGCAATACTTCCTCAGGGTCCCATTCTCGGCTGGCTTTGAGACTCTTTCTTTAACCAGAATAATTCCCCATCCCCCATAGAGAAACATGAATGTGGGAACGAATATTTACTCAATGTTACAAATGATAAAAATCAACGCTAATAAACCCTACAGTTCAGCGAGCAATAATACCATCAGTTGTTTCTAGTCAAAGCCCCTAGTATGACCGTAGAAGTTAAAGTGGGTATAGAGATGAAAAAACAAAAATCGTCCTCCACAACTCAGCGACGGGCAAAACAAAAAAGCGCCTCTCTGGACAGCTTTTTTGAAATGCGAGTCGCAACAAGGTCCTCCATAGAGAAAGGAGAAATATTCACTTCAGCAAAGAAGCAAATAAGTTCACAAAAGAAGAGAAGGAAGATTCCTTGAATTTATTGTTGGGGCTTCCTTCTCAGAAACCTTAATCTTTTCGAGAAAGGTGACCTAATTATTGTGTTAGTTGTCAAGTTAATTTAAGATTGTATTTTAAAAACCACGTGTTTGAAAACATTTGTTACTTTATGGCTTTATAATTTTATGTTTGTAATTATGAAGGAAGACAAATTCACTGGAAATTCCATTGCAGGGTAAATTAGTTTCAATATTCCATAGTGCTTATTGAAAGCATAATACTCCATTTTATTCTATTTTTGTGCAATCGATGTAATAATATACTATTTAATTATACTGCACTGTCATTTATACAGCGAAACTTTTAACAGAAACAGCTGAAGGTTCGTTTGGTACTCCGTAGAGACATTTTCCAAGATACTTTAATTTCATTAAAAATCGTGTCAATCATTTTTACGGCTTTTCACACAATAATCGTGTATGGCAGGCACAACATTTAACGACGGCTGACAGCTGACCACACTATTTTCTTTCCTGTTGTGCAAATGAATTTCGTGGGGGCAAATGATATTTATATCAGCGGTTTTACAGGGGAATTTCACAGCGTGTTTAACTATACAACACCGCAAGGCGTGACAAGCCTATGATTGGATTTTGTGTTGACCAGCTCTTCCTGCCAACCATAATATTTTAAATAGACATACACATACTGTAGACCTTTTAGAGCATTACCTGAACTTTTTCAAAAGATTTTTACAGTTCAGAATACACTGACGTATAAAACGATCCTTTCTTCTTCTTCTTCAAATTCACTCCAAAGTCCACCCAAGCATTAAGGTGGGGGAGTGCTAAGCTACTTTTGAGCACTTCAGGTTTATAGAGACATGAGTGGAATGATGCAGACATATACCAAGTTCAACTAACAGTTAACCGACGTTTTTTTTAGCATAAGAGAAAATTATCTCAAGCAAGATTAGGATTTGATCCCTCTAGTACGGCGCGTTCACGTGCACTGACACATACACATTCTCTCTGAAGGTATGAAACTTTTAGGCACACAGTGAAGAGTAAAATTATTTTAACATGTATTCCTTAAGCTATATTGCATTTTGATTCACCAAATTATTAGGAAGAATAGATGACGCAACTCGGCTTCTGGTCTAGGGCGTGCTTGTGTTGATACATAGGTCGTAGCCTGTGTAAAAGTTTTAGGATCAGAGGGAGAGAGAGAGGAAACTGATAGGAAAACACTTATTTTGCGGCACGTGTAGTGTGTGAGTGAGTGAGGAGTGTGTAGTGTTGAAGGGCCCGTCGACAACTAGATCATTATTAGAACCCGAAGTCGAAAGATAAAAACAGGAAAACTCAATCTGTGGAAGCTCACCCTTAAAAAGGTAAAAAGTGATATAGCTAAAAATTAAATCAGATAAAACAAACTTAAAAAGAACCAGTGAAAAGGTAAATCGTCAAAATATTAAAAAAGTAAAACATCCTAAAATGTTAAACAACACTTGAAATAAAACAGAAGTTAATCTTGCTTACCAAATGCAACAATGGCAACAAACCTCAGCGCAGTATTTACAGCTACCGAGTCGTTGCCTTGTGCTTAGAGGATATCAATCATACGTTATACCGATGTAGTGGACGACTGTAGTGGGGGAGATTACGTCACTGAACCGTGACACAGAGCCACACTTGCGCACCCGTGTGTTAGGGACTTCCGCGCGCCTCTGAGGCCTGTATGCCTGCAGCTTCCTATGGCTCCTTCAGTTTATCCCTTCTTCGTTGGAGGGTAGCCGCAATGAATCTCTGTAGGTCTGAGTGTACGGGGTATCCCCTTTCGATGTACAACTCTAACCCTAAATTCTCTTGAATCCAGTCCTGTTGCTTTGCTTGTTGTCGCTCTCGTTACGCTGGCCAAAGCGTTCCCGTTCATCGCTTGATGAGATTCCAAATAAAAACAAGTCTATGCTAATACAGCTTTTGTGCAATCAAACTGCTGTCATGCGGATGAACGTGGCCGTCATAATATCAAGGTAAATTTAGATATCACGGCTTGCTGACTCCAATGCGAGTTCCTGTGTACAATCAAGGGCTTCACTGATGTCGCTCCGATGATCAAAGTTGCAACCTCTTGCGAAGGGCACGTACACTCCGCAATATCTGTCGCTGCAGTAGCTTCAGGTTTTACGCGATAATGCTGCTTTGCTCATTGAATTGTCTACTATCTCTGTCACAAGATTTTACCGCCGATGTGAAACTCATCCTCTTTTCCTTGCAAGGGATGGAAAAGGGCAAAACACGAGCGTTGTCTCCAGCAAGCAATATCAGAAAGTGATATGCAAAAAAAAACTCTAATCTATATTTAAATGGCTTTCTCTATTCACTCTTCTACAAAAGTTTATTCTCCTTTATACAGATAAACCTTCACTGTCCATTTCATTGTAGCTGTAAAAAAATAATACAATAGTCAAATCTTTTCTAAGCTGCTCTGTATGTTAGGTTTCAAATTGTATGGAGATGGGGTAAAAAGAGGAATAACGATTTATAGTTGAAAACAGTATAAAGTATTTGAAAATCTACACGATCAACAAAGAATATTTCGGAAATGGTTAATACCACAAACCTTTATTGGAAACAAATTGTGTACTTTGGTGAAATCTACATTTGGGGAATAGTAAGACTTCTTAATCTTTACTAATCATACAAAAGTCATTCAGAATGAAGATGACTCCCAAGGTTGTTCTCAGAAAATTCAGAAGATATAAATCTTCTTCTTCTTCTTTATTTACAAATAATAGGTCCTTAAGACCTGTTACGAACTGTTCTATCCAGCTTGTTCCTGGTCGCCGTATATGTATGTCCATGTGATTAACATACTAATGCTTGCCTAGGAAATCTGGAAGGTGCTATTCTATCCACATGTTCCTTTTATTGTCGCTGATATTGTTTTATCAAGTACAATTCCCTCAAACGTTACCTTATGTCAACATTACTAAGCCCATCTGCTTTCGTCACACCCAATATTGTTCATAAAATACATACTGTTCCAGCCTACAGATTTGACTTCTCCATTTCCAATTACCCATATTTCTATGCTTTGCATTTTATTTGCCATGCAAATATCTTAAACATACATTTTAATCATAACCTTTGGAAACATTTTTCACAAAATTACGAAAGGTTTTCCATTAAGGAGTAATTTGGGGTGAAAGGGTTTTCTTGAAAACTTCGTGTCGCATCTTTGGAAGATGCTCAATATAAATTACTTCTTGATTTTTTTTAATTAATGTCCTCCAACATTGTGACATTTCGGACGAATGAATGAAATGAAATGGGTGAGATGATGCTCAAATGAGCCCGAGTTCCATGGAGCTTTAAGTTACCCGACATTCGTCTTCTCAGGGTAGGGAAAACCTCGGAAAAAAACCTTAGCCGGATAACTTACCCTGAGCGAGATTCGAAATCGCGACCTCTTGAACGTGAAGCAGACACGCTAACCATCACGCTACCGAGGCGGGCTTCTTGATTTTAAGTTATGCAGTTTTCAATAAGTCACTCGCACACTCACTCACTCTGTCCCTCTATCTCACTCATACTCACACAATATTTTCCAATGGTGCGATATTTTGAGATTTACGGAATTTAAAAACGTAAATTTTACTGTCGGTGATATTTGGATTTCAAACCTTTTGACGGAATTAAATGCTTTCTCTACTTACTATAAGTAATAAAGCCTAACAAACTCTTTATTAAAAAAATCTGGTGTACCGAATGGTTTACGGACACTGCATAAAATAACGTAACGTTAACGTCAGATACTCCTTAAAAAGACAATGTGTATAATAAAACTACACTGTATAATTGTTCAGAAGTGAACCATTAATCTTTTTCAAATACAATGAAATCTTTATCAGTGATAAAGTATAATAATAGTAAGATTACAGAAACAAATGAATGTTTTATTTATCCCAAAAGCGATTATTTCGACACACACAAAACAAAAAGTGAAATATAAGATGTCAAAATACATGTAAGAAAGACGGTAAGGAATGACAGAATTACCACGACCTTCATAATATTGTAATAAAGTTGTGCATATTTCAGGACAAAACAGCTGGTTACAGGATGCGTAAGTACAAAAGGGACTCTAGAAACCCATGACCCAAAGCTCGATCTTATATTAAAACAGTAGTGTAAATTAAAACTAGGTGGTAATAGTGAATGCTGCGCAATCTATCCACAGATAATGTAAGCAAATAGACTGGATGGCAGTTGCCCTGCACTGGCCCTCTGTGGACTCACAATGAAGCAGGCTGAGACGTTGAAGACTTAACTGTTCGCCACACACCATTCTATGCGTTTCTCCTAACAGGTCCGTCGTGATATGACTACTTAGTTATAGCGACCTATAACAAATAGGGGGAAAACATTCAACGCTCATTTGTCCAACTAAGGAAAGTACTTCTGAAACAGGAATACAAGTGAACTATAGATTAAACATATGACCTTAATAGATGACCTAATAAGTAAGGTGGCATGTTTAAATTAAATAACTGGAATAATAACTTTGTTATGATGATTTAGACAAGGAATGAAAACAATTTTAACATACAAAAGTTACACAATGTTAAATCTGCTAGATTCAGGTACCGTTAAGTTATTTCCACATGGATAGACCTGCAACCGTTCGGTCTCACATACATATGCTCTTTTGGACGCTTCTCTGACTTACAACCAATATCTCTCCTCTAGGCTTATAGCTGAAAACTTGTTTAGAATTTCTTCAGTCACTCATAAAAGATGATCCACCAATTTTTGCCTATAGCCTTATATAAGGTGGCGATAACGTTTAACCCTTAGCTTTTCTCTTATTTCCTTGTATATTTGTGGTGAAAGAAACGCCATTATTAACCAGCGGAGTCGTTAAATGTTATTTTATTCTGTGTTTTTAATCTTTCGTCGTCGTCTTCTTCTTCTTCTTTTCTTACTAACAAGGTTTAGGCTTTTTCAACTGCTCCGAGGCTAAGTGAATTGATCTCTCTACCTTTTCCCTCGGTCACTAATGTTTTTTTTTAATTTGTTTGTTTATTGTCGCTTTAATTTTCGTGTCATATCGAGACAGTTTTACAGTGAAGTTACAGTTGATTTCAAATATGTTTACAGAGTTCCGTAACGTTAGAAAAGTGCATTATTTTGCAATATACATGGTTTCTAAGTGCTTCTGTTATGTTATTTGAGTACATTGGCTTTTATTCGCTGTTTTTGGTATTTCTTGCATTCTTCTATGATGTGCTTGACAGTGACGATCACGTTGCAGGTGCTGCAAACAGGAGGTGAAGTTTCGCTAAGTAGCTGTGGGCAAGTTTAGTGTGTCCAATACGGAGACGGCTAATAAGAACTTTATGTTGGCGCCTGATGGTCTGTAAAACAAAGCTTGCTGTGAATATCTCAGAGCGGACATGCTTACGTAGAACATGATCTCTCCACTCTTTCTGATATCGCCAAATCTCATAATTATACGTTCTTTCGTGAGTTGTACGCTTATGCCAATATTTCTCATTCTATCTAATCTTGTTACTCCCAATAGTGGTCGTAAGAATCTCATTTGAGCTTCTTCTAATCTAGATTTTTCTAAAAACCATGTTTCACAAGAATACCTTAGTGCGGATTTGACACGATATTGTGTAGTCTTTGTTTCATTTATCTGCTTATACTTTTATATATCCATTTAATTTGTTATATGTTTCTGTTTTCCTCGACATCTACTTTTGTATTTCGAATTGATATTTTGAAGCCAATATATTTAAATGTTGATACTTGTTCAATAATGTCTTCCTCGATAACAATTTTTATTCTTTTTATCTGCTAATGAGCTATAAACTCGCTGCCATTTCAAAACAAAACAAAATGTCGTAACATTTTTAACGATTTACTAACGTAATTCCCATGCGCTGTGATATTTCACATTTCGCCTGTATTATAACTACTTTGAGTTGTCAAAGACTTGTACATGCAAAGATTAAGAAGCTTTAAGGGATACATTAATTTAGCTGGCTTCCAAAGCGACTCGCTGCGCTATTGTACCTTCCTTCCAAGCTCCTTACAATTTTCCGGTGGTCGTATCCATAGTAAGTATTACAGTTGTTAGTTAATGTATTAGCCGGTTTCAGGTTCACAAATGAGTGCCGACTCTATGAGACACGAAACTGGTAGTAGAGACATTGCATCTTGCTTAACACTAAATATGCAGACATTTGTTTTTAAAGAAGGTAATAATCCGTGGGATTAACTCGCCGATTTCCTTCCCCGAAAATAACACGAGATTATATCATAGTGCTTGTGCAGTTATGACCGCTGGATATTCACCACCACCGCCACCGCCACCGCCACCGCCACCGCCACCGCCACCGCCGCCGCCGCCGCCGCCGCCGCCGCCGCCGCCGCCACCACCACCACCACCACCACCACCACCACCACCACCACCAGGGTTTAAGCCGTTTAGGCTTGTTCCTATCTCATACATCAAAACGGTTCTGTCCAACTTCTCGGCCTACCTATATTTCTTTTTCTTGTAGGTTTACAGACCATATTCGATATTGATGAATTTTTTTTCTGCTAAATTGAAAATCTTTGATTACTTACGCATTTGTTGTTGTTGTTCTTCTTCTTCTATCAAAGTATAACCAGCTACATGTCTTAAAAATCGCCTCTTTGCCACCTCAATTTTTCTTTCTTGTTTCGCCGTTCTCCAACATTCGGATTCATATAGAAGTGTTTGGAGCGTTATTCCAAAACTGGACTGAGCACTTCAGATAACCTTTGCCTATGAAAAGGCTCGTATTCAAACAGTGTTCATTCGCACAGTTTCAGATGTGTTAAAAGATCATGCCAAACAATCACATTAAATAGAATCCAATGATCCATGAAGGCTGAAAATAATGGCACGTGTAAGTGAAATGGTGAAATGACAGTTGGTATCAGGTACTAAACTTTGAACTAGATGGCACCTACTTACTGTTTAGCCCTGCCAGTATCCATTCATTCATTCTGCAGTAGCATTAGTTGTTCAATTTGTATGCAATATTCAAATCCTTTAATATTATTTTAATGGTGTAGGTATAATTCTTAAAATATTATTTTTAAAAATTATATAAATAGGCTATGTTACGGTCTTAAAGCCGAGCGAAATGGCTCTCCAGCGCGGTGTGAGGGTTGCATTCAGGAGGTTATAGGTTAGGATACGCAACAAAGGGGTGGCACCTAGCGCACTGCCATCTACTAGATCTATTGTGGGTTTCACACCCCCTCCCACTAGAGGGACGGATGAAGTGAAGAGGCCACAGGAGGCTACAGGACACAGTCAGAGAGGTCACAGAGACGCGCGGAAGTCTCTAATAGTTCCATACTCGAAGCCCCATCCCTCTGCCAGAGAGGACGATGAATGAACTGTCGACCAAGCCGTGCTCTAGTGTCCATTGAGAGTACTTTTTCCTTTGAACAAGCATCCGCGCCATCTGTCCGGCACCGCCACACGCCATAAAAGCTAGAATCACATCCAAAAGAAGAGAAGGAAATGGAATGAAAGGAAAAGGATGGAAAGAAAATCGTGGTGGATGAGAAACTATGCCAACATGCACCTACTGACCAGCAAAAACAAAAAGCCCAAGGTCAGAGTGGACGGTCGACGGATATCGAAGCCGGAACCTCCCAAATGCGAGCCTTCCATGTTAAAGCGGAGCTATCCCGCATTTTTTTTTTTCAAATCTGGCATTGAAAGCATAGCTTTAGTACGAGTCACTCATACCAGAAATTGAGTTTATACCAGTACCAGTCAGCGGAATGATATTTTTATCAACACTCAGTTGTTACCAATCTTGTTTTTTGAGATGGAAATGAAATGTTTATTAATCGAAGGTCTTGTAAGAATTAATGTAACGGTGGATCATTCGAGTAACTCGAAAACGGACTTGGCAGAAACAGAAGACATTTTGCAAGCATCAGAGAGAATAACATTGGAAATGTTAGCAAGGAAGTCTGTTGATTTAGTTTTGCTCCAGCCTTCTTTACATAATACAATTTGTAGTGGTCATATTGATGCTGGAGCTATGAAAGTCAAACAACAAGGAAAGCCAGTCGAAACCAAAGCCAAACAACAGACCAGAACTCCCATTGCCAGTCCGAATGTGTAGTGTTTAGAGATGTAAAACTACCATAGGCTACCGCACACGTAGACGTGTAGACCGCGGTAGTTTTCCTAGTGGAATTGGTTAGTTAGGAAGCTACACGCATATATGTCGGGCGTTACCTCATACCCATCGTGTTATTTACGTTTTTTGTTAGATTCCCCTGGAAACTGCAAGCGTTGAACCTTCTCGAAACCGAGAGAGGCTATTAGCAGTATAAACTTAACACTTGTTTATCTGTCTATCCTACCCAGGGTTGCCAACTCGTACGATAATTATGGGGGTGTACGATAATTTGAATGTTTGTACTCATGCTAACCAACACGTACGATAATTATGGGGGTGTACGATAATTTGAATGTTGATAGTTCAATACCGGCGAAGTATCGTTTTCACTGGTTTGTCACACCAGCGAAATACGAAATAAAATTAATTACAAATAGCGACATCACTTTTGCCCTCATGGCCTGTCTCCACCCCTCTAAGACAACCATTCCATGTCCTACTAAGCCTTCTACCCTCTATCCTCTTATTGTCAGTGTGCCCAGATCTGGTAATCTCAATGAAGAAGGCACTGTTCAGAAAATTGATGATCAATGGAGAAAACCCGGAATACGTGATATTCCGTGTGAAATAAACACATGTGTTACCTAGGTGGAAATACTGATTTCAAAGAAGCGGATGAGTTTGCATTGTCAGTGATTTCATTGCGCAACAGAAACGCTTCTTGTGGAAGACTTTTTTCTAAACTGGGCTTAAAAAAAGCCAAAATTACAAACGGATTGGCGCTAGATATGGTAAATGGACTTATTCTGTCGTCTCAGCTTATGAAAGAATGTGGTGTGCAAGTCACCGAGAAGATGTTAAGGTTTATCTCAACAACAAATTTGTATAATGCTACAACAGTTGAGGAAGATGAACTTTCAGATGAATAGTGCGAGAAACATAAGTACTAAAGTTGAAATACTGATTGAGGTCATCAATCTTGTACGTAGATACCATAAACATCAATACTATTACATTTTCATAAGTGTTGTGCTGATATTTTCATTGTTGCAGCATTTGCTTTATGATGTACGATAATTTTGAATCCAAATCTATAATTTTGAGTGGCCGGTACGATAATTTTACTTTTAAAAGTTGGCAACCCTGATCCTACCACTAGGACTTACAAGCCAGTGCCAAGAGTCAGACGCCTGTCGGGGAGCAGACGAACTGGACGGACTGGACAGAGTGAAGACCTGGAAGCGGGTGATCAGCCAAGCACCAGGCATGAGAGTGAGGAAGAGGGTGATATGAAATGCAGGGGAAATTGATGATTGGAGAGGTGATAACGGAACAGTTGCTAGAATGAGTGGTGGGTGAAACAGGAAAACTCAGAGAAAACTCGCCCTGACGCCACTTCGTCCACCACAAATACCACATGCGGGTCTCTGGAATTGAAGCCGTTATGTTTTTGAACCCATTGACAGAGAACCCAAACTGATAGATTTTAAAATAGGATTCTCTTTAGGCGCAGCATTAATTAATCTGTGGACGCCATTGTATTGCTCGAGTTCGCGTGATTTTGTATTGAATTGTATTAGAGCAGAATATACAGTTATAGTTACTGTCATTTTTATGTTCGCAACACAGTAATACATGAAATATATTCTACGATAACCAGCGCTCGAAGATTACTTTTATCCAAAAGTGTTATTGCATATCAAGAATTGTTGAAGCTGAGTAGGTTTTGTTGTGTCGTAACGATGTTCAATTATTATTATCATCGTTTGAAAGCATGTTACTTTAGCCCTGTGATATTTGAGCCTAGAAATAATAATTTTATTATATAGGTTGGTAGTACTACTTTTTGGTGTGATTTCATCTACGGTTTAGTGTAATATCGGCCATATTGAATTCTTGGGAACTGCCGATAAACTGTTTCCCTTTTTACTTTCTCTACAGGCAGGTAAGTAGATGAAGTATTGTATTCCACCCAAAAATTCGACGTCCAGATTTCACCGGAAATATATGTTTCGAGGCCCCCGG